>CM053773.1:51782325-51812381 GCA_028658325.1 Potorous gilbertii
AGTATTAAGAGACATGACTTGCACTTGACTTTGTTTTGAGTGAGGGAGGCTGTGCAGGTCACCAGCCTCACTTCTCCTCCAGAGCCATCTGAATCCAGTGATCAGATATTCATCAGGATAACTGGAGATGACCCAGCATGAGGCAATTGGGGTTAAGTGACTTGCCCAAGGTCACACAGCTAGTAAGTGTCAAGTGTCTGAGGTGAGGGCAGCTAGGTGGTGCAGTGGATAGAGCACCAGTACAAGAGTCAAGAGGACCTGAGTTCAAATCTCACCTCAGACATTTGACACTCGCTAGCTGTGTGACCTTGGGCAAGTCATTTAACCCCAACTGCCCCATCCCAGGTCATATCCAGTGATCCTATTGAATAGCTGGTCACTGGATTCAGGTGACTCTGGAGAAGTGAGGCTGGTGACCTGCACAGCTCTCCCTCACTCAAAACAAAGTCAAGTGCAAGTCGTCATTGTTTCTCTGATGGCATGGTCTTCTTCAGCAACAAAGGAGGAACACTTGCACACACACACGGTATAAGAGATTCTTTTTGTTTGAAGTGGGGAAGGCAGGACAATTGGGGTTAAAAGACTTACCCAAAGTCACACAGCTAGCAAGCGTCAAGTGTCTGAGATCACATTTGAACTCAGATCCTCCTGGCTCCAGGGCCCCATTGTTCTATTTACTGTGACAGCCTAGCTGCCCTGCTTTTACTAAATAAAGGTCAAACTTCAGGATATACATTTTAAGTTCAACAGGGGGTGAAAAAATGCAACTTGCTCCAACAAAAAAATGCTCCAGCAACAAAAAAACTGTTGCTCAGTACCATCATGTGGAAAAGAGAAACCAAAGATGGAAAAAAAATACTTGAAAGGCAGTACAGGATATCATCTTCCTCTTCTGAGATTAGTACCTCGTTACTTACATGATGTCTCTTCCATTAAAATTTGAGCTCCTTGAGAGCAGGGACTGACTTTTTCATCCCTTTATTTGAATCCTCAGTGCTTGGCACATAGCAAGCACTTCATAAATGCCTATTTACTAAGAAAATGATCCTGGGGAGATAATACACCAGTCAAATTCTTGATCAACCAAAATTCACTCAACAACATTTCCTCTGAGTAGAGAAATTATCTGTCTTCCACTTGAAGATCTCTGGGGAGGGGAAAGACATTATCTCAAAGTCAATGAGTCAACTCTACTTTTTTCTTTAATTTTGTTATTCTGAACATGAAAAACAATAAACATAAACATTTCTACACAAAAAAATAAAAAAAGAGGATTCTGTAGGAAACCTGGATCTCTATTATATACAAATTCATTTTTGAAAGAACTTGATAAATTCAACAAACTGTTTTCAAAGTTGTTCTGCTTGTTTGTGTTTCCCTCTGAATGTTCTTTTGTCATCTTTTTAAAATGATGATGACGTTATTTTGGAATTTTTTTTAAAACAAATCTTGCCTCCTCCCTTGCTCACTCCAACTTGTCATGATTCTACCTATTATAATCTGCTTTAGTTCATGTAATTCTTCCCAGGCTTTTCTGAATTCAACTCTTACATTATTTCTTATAATATACTAATATTCTATTATGTTCACATACCATAATTTAGGGGCAGATAAAGTGGTATAGTAAATAGAGTTCGCATCAGGAAGACCTGAGTTCAAATCTAGCCTCAGAAGCCCCTTCCTCCCCCAAGCAGGTCACTTAACCTCTGAATGCCTCAACTGTTTCAACTGTAAAATGAGGATAACAGCACTTCACAGGTTTGCTATGAGGCTTAAATTTTATTTGATATTTGGAAAGTCCTCAGTACAGTGTCTGGCACATAGTAGGTCTTTATTTCCTTCCCATAATTTATTCAGTCATTCCCTAATTAATGAATACTGCTTTAGTTACCAGGTCTTGGCTACAGCATTTATACTCTTTCTTTGCTCTATTTGGGATATATGTATAGTAGTGGTATCACTGAGTCAAAGGTTATGCACAGCTAAGGATCTCGTTTGGGTATAATTCCAAAGTGCTTTTCAGAGTGACTAAACCAATTCACAATTCTGCCAGATAATTCACTGGTATGTTTATTGTCTCATATCTCCTCCAATCAAATTGCTATGATATAGATCCTCAGAGTTGTTTTAATATACATTTTTCTTATTATTAATTACTTGGGGCATTTTTTAATATGGTTGTTGCTAACTTAGATTTCTTCATTGAGAAGAAATATATATTTGAATGAGTTCTCTTTATATCTTAGACATCAAACTTTATCAGAAAAGCTTATTGTGAAGATTCTTTTCCCTCACCTCCACTCTAAAATTCTCTTTTAATTGAAATGATTTTGCCTGTGCAAAATGTTTTTATTTTTATGTGATTAAAATGGTTGTTTATCTCCTATGATCCCCTTTGCCCTTTATTTGCTCAAGAACTTGCCCTCTATCCATAATTGTAAGAAATATCTATTACTTCCTAACTCCTCTAATTTGTTTATAATGTGATTTTTTTAAAAAAACTAGGTCATACGTACATTATTGTGGTATGTGATATGAAATATTAGTTTAAACCTAATTTTAGTCAGACTTTTCCAGTTTTCCCAATAATTTTATTTTCAAATAGTGTTTCCCTTCTTTACCCAAGTAATTGGGGGTTTTGGGGTTTAATACTATGCTGTTATAGTGTTATGTGAATTTACTCAGGCCAAGGGATAATTCTGATATGCTTTTATTTTGTGAAAGCACTAGCCATACATGTGTGATTCAAGTCACATGAGGCTGACTCAAAACGTTTTAACGTTGGCTAGGCAAAACCATATTGGGCTGATTTCCCTACCTTTCATTCTCTGGTAAATGAATGCAGGCTGTTAGGCACACCATAACTAACTCCTTCTTATTAACCTTTTGTAAATTCCTACACAGAGCATTTAAGGTCCCACTATAACCCAAAGGACTTAACCCTTTGAAGCCCAGAACCTCTTGGAACCTCTATTGTCCAGATTGGTGGTTGTCTCAGTTTCCAACTATATTTAGGCCTATCTCCAGCCACTTCACTTCACTCCCTGGCTATCTTCTCACCAGCTGTCTGGGTCAGACACCATGTGCCAGATAAATAAAATTCTTGCCCTAGGACCGCACTGTCCTGACTGTGTGTTCAATGATAATCCCACTCCTAAAAAAACCAAAACCCTCCAAACTCAATGAATAAACACATTATGTAAGACAACATAATTATTTCCTGAAAATATTGTTTATAAGAAACATGAGTCAAATCTCTTATGAATTTTAACAAAAGAATATTTTGATAGATTTGCCCTCTGGTCTTTCTGACTCCAAGTCCAGCACTAATAGAAGCACATGAACAGTTTAAATTATCTTACTATCATCATCTCTCTTCTGACATTAAGCACACACACAATGCAAAATAAACCATTGTAGGAATGTGCGCAATCCCTCTTCAAAACATCAAACAGATGTAGGAAGACTTGGGAGCAACCAGACTGGCATGTGCTGTTGGCAAGGGAGGAGGCCGAAGGTCTAGAGCCCCTCAGATCTTTCCATTTGGCAGGTGTGATTATAATTTGCATTTCAACCGAGGAGGTGAAGTTCCAAATGTTTCTTTGCCCCAGAATGACTCAATTTCTTTTGTCTTTTAGCCCTTAGGAAAATGTACCTCAGAGAGTATGAGAAGATGTAAGAACCAAATGGATTTCTGCCCATAAGTTAAGTGACAGTTAAACTGAAGAACATAAGGCCCAGGCTAAGGCATTTCAGAGAAGCTGAGTTCTAAGAGTTCAAAGAAGAGAAGCAGTTAACAGAAGAGTTCTGAGCAGAGGTCAAAGGGGACAGCTGACCCCCGAGTCTCTGCCTTTGCCGTTGTACCCTCTGGTACAACATGGCAGTAATGAATTTCTTAACCATTGGCTTGAGAGAGCTGACTGGGAAGGCTGTAGGGAGTTTCATAGCGATTGGCTGAGTGCTGACTGAAGGCAGAAGTAACCTTTAGAAAAAGCCTAATACAGTCACAGCATCTCTGGAAGACTGACTTTCAGTTAGCCCATAGCTGAGGCACCAGAAGAAGCCAACTCCAAGAGATGTAGCCTGTGAGCATACAGCACTAGTGCTCTTCCCCACAACATGGTAGAGAAGTCTGGATAGCCGGGTGACTGATCAACTGGAACAAACATATTAAATACCTGTTGGGGTAACACTGGAAGAAGCTCAACTCAGCTGTTGGTGGGGGAATAGCTGAGGGAATAGTCTGGCAGGGGACAGCTGAGATACTACAGAGAGCAGTACTTGGCATGGGAAGCAACATCAGAGGTCCAATAGCTGATGAAAACTTTTAACCACAACATCAGAGATGTGAGTTTTCCCTCTATTTATTATGTTCCCTGGTCACCTATGTTACCCAAGAGCACTGGTGCCCTGGCCACATATGTCCACATGTATGGTAGTCTCACCATAATTCCTATAAGGGTCCGTTTTCACCACTGTATATGTATTTATAGCTCAAGGTTTGTGAGAAGATGTCCTCTATGTTAAATAATTTTCATTGCAACTTGATTAAAAAGCCTTTCTTTTAAACCATTTCCCTCAACTGACTGGTTAAAGTAAAACACATCAGTGAAGGTTTATGAGCTATGATTTGGAGAGGAGCATGACCCCCAAATACCTAGAACCTGGTATTGCTAACTAGGACCCAAAAGGGAGAAGGGAGACTCTGTAAACTCTACTGTAGGGGCTCCTCTCAGAACTCCAATTGGGATGCGTTGGAATCCATTGAAGTAGTCATCATCAGGGATCCCTATTTTGAATGTCCTATATACTGTGGGGATCCATCAGGGAATATTTTTTGGGCCATGATTAGACACCAAGATTTTCTTATATTCATTTTTCTTTTCTTTTTGAACAGGTCAATTAACTACTGAGTTGCTACAGTATGTTGAGATGCCACTGAAGTATGGTTTACTCCTATAGTGACTAAATAGTATCTTAAAAAGGTGGGGAGGGGAGGAATATGGATGAGAAAACTTTAGAACAGTGGTGCACAGCTCTGCACCTGGATTTACACAGAGGATTACTCGTTAAAGGAGTGCCTCGTGACCTAACAGATAAAGACATTGAAAAAGTCTTACATAATGCCATAAGTGTCTTGGGAAAATGTCAAGTACTGACCAAACGATTTGAAGAGACAGACTCCACCTTGTCTGTTTTCTGTAAATTGTCTGAACCCATAGACTATTCTAAAATCCCTAGTGCAATTACAGTAGGAGAGAATACCTGGAAACTGGTCATTAGACCACCTCCTGAGAAAGAAGAGATAGAAAGAAAGCTCAAGATGGTCCTGCAAAAGGAAGGACTGTCTGAAGATGATGTGAAACATGTGTATGGAGGGGAGTTCAGACCTGAAGAGAGTGAACAAGATGATTCAGAGCCAGAGGAAGAATCTCAATCTAACAAATTAAGAAACTTCTCTGGGGAAGATCCATGTCCTCCTGGAGAGGAACCTTATGATTCTTGGATAAAACATGCCACTGAGATAGTAAAGCAATGGAAAATGAATGACATGGAAAAACAGAAAAAACTAATGGAAAGTCTCAAGGGACGAGCCTTTGATCTCGTACGTATTTTGAAATTACAAACCCCGGATGCTACAGTGTTAGAATGTCTGCAAAAGCTAGATAAACAATACGGTAGTACAGAAACACCACAGCAAGCTTATGTCCAATTTCTTACCACCTTTCAGCGTGAGGGTGAGAAACCTTCTGAGTTTGTCCTGCGGGTGGACAAACTGCTGCAGAATTTAGTTGTCAAGGGTGCAGTGAGGCCCAATGAAGTGGATGCTGTTAGACTGGCCCAAGTAAGTTCTGGGCTATTGGATAATGAAGACTTACAAGTACAAATGATTAAATTGGAAAAAGAGAAACGGCGGGTTAAATATGAAGAGTTAATGGCTATAGTGAAATTGTATGAGAACAGACTTGACTGTGGAGACAGAAGTCTGGAGCACAGAAGAATGCTTTCCAAAACACCTCAACTATTGCCTATGGAAACGAGAATGGAACCACCCCATAGCCACCTAGGCACCAAGGATGAAACTCCTAACGTGCCTGTTGAAAAATGGAGTGCTGGTCAGTTCCCTTTCTGCCAGAAAAAAGACAAAAAATTGTGGGGACAGAGGTCAAGCAGGCCTGAAGCTAGAACATGGCCAGTAGAGCAAAGACAGAGGGGCCCTGGGATATTCTGCTGTAACTGTGGCCTAGATGGACATACAAATATAGGATGCACCCAAAAAGCAAATATAGAATTGGTTAAACAGAAGCTGATGTCCACCAGACTGCCTTCAGCACATAAAGATGATGGATCTGGAGATAGAAGTGACCCTAGATCCCAAAGACCTTAAGACAGAACTCCCTATCATGCCTGGGAATCTTTCACAAAAGACTGTGCCATCGGAAGAAGGTGACCTTTGCCGTGATCTGCCTTACCTTGGTGGTCCCAGGATGATAAGCAACAGGAACAAATACATGAAGAAGAATTAAGAAGGAGTTTCAAGGATTCAAATTTTGTCCCCAAGAGGTCACCTTACCATTGAGAGAATGAAAGCGATTGGAGCTGTACAATAGAATACTATACTATACTATCAGATGATGACATAAATACATGAGATAAACCCTTGCTTGAGTGGCTATTAACGTATGTTTGATATGCAAATGTAAGCGAGATATTATGTTCCATATCGTTAATGTGTTTTACTTTATTGCTATGCTTCATTGATATATAATATGCATGTTTTTATTACATGTGTTAATTACAGTTTTAGAGTTGTAATGTGTTATATATGCTAGGTGTTATGTGTTACATAGAATTTATATTTTGTTTTAAGTGTATGCACTGGTATGTATTCTGTTTAGAAGAACTTATTATTTACTTTACACCCTTATAGGACTATATAGAACAGTTATAGTAATTGCATATAAATATCTTATTTCTGATGTTTATTGTGCTACAAATGATATATGTTACAAATGTTATGCAATTTGCAAATATTTTATTGGAGGGAAATGGAGAGTATGCTAAAGAAACTGTACCCTTTCTTACATTGAGCTTCTCAAGAAAGAGACTTTTTAACCACAACATCCCCTGGTGGATGCGATGGGTAAAGGAAGAAGTTAACAACTCAGCTGGAATAGAGAGATGAACGACAGATATGCCCAGAGGAAATCAGATGAGACAGAGCATCATGAGCGGGGACCAGCAAAATCCAATTTTTGGGAGAAAGCAGGTCCAATACAACATCAATAAAAGACAGCTGCAGAGGTGTGAGTTGTTCTTCCACATGACCTGCATAGACACCCTCCCGCTATGTGTTGATAGGCCACACATAGTTCCTATGAAGGTCTCCCTCTCATCGATGAGTGTATAATATTCATAGGAGAGTGAGCTCAGCATTTGTGAGGAAAATATTCTGTTCTTTACTTACATTATTATTCAATTAAAAGCCTTTGTTACTTATTTTGTGTTCTATGGCTCATTGATAAAGGTAAAACATATTAACATATTAATTATGGTTTGGAGAGAATTCTGACCCACAAAATACCTGGGACTTAGAACTTGGGGCTCAGAGTGAGGGCCTATCTGTGGACTCTACAGGAATTTCCACTACAAAATATCTGAGGGTAAAAAACAAAAGATTCGTTATCCAGTTCTAGGTTCTGACCATAAACAGTGATCAGGAGCTCTTTTCTTCACAAGGCAAACCTATTCTATTATTGGGGAGCAAAATTCTTTTATCAATCTAAAAATCTGCTTCCACTCCATGGTCCTAGTTCTGTCCTCTGGAACTACACAAAAGAAATGCAACTTCCCTTTCATAAAGCAGAATTTCCTATATTTAAACACAAGCATTATATTCTCCCTAAGTCTTCAATATCTAGGCTAAAAATAACTAGTTTCAAAATGATCTACCCACCATCTTGTTTGTCCCTTCTGGACCCATCCTATTTTCTAAATGCGCCTCTTAAAATGTAGCACCAAGAAACCAACATAATAGCCTTACTGGTGAAGAGTCTTCTAGATGTTAACTCCATTCACCTGTATATTGCATTTTTGTTAATAAAGACTAAGATGTTATTAAGGTTTTTTTTTTTGGTGTTTTTAGCAGTCATGACTCGCTACTATCTCATGTCAAGCTTACTGAAGGTTTTAAGTCTTTGAGCTATTAATGTCTTATTATCTCCCTTATCCATTTACTTGTGCATACAAAGGACTTTACATTTATCCCTATTAAACTTCATCTTAATAGATTCACTTCTATTGTTCTAGCTTGTTGAGATATTTTTGGGTCTTGTCATTCCCAAGTCACCTCTGTGTCCTTGACAGATCCTGTTAAGTCGTCATCTAAGTCATACAGAAAATTCTAAACCAAAAAGGCCTGTGGCAACCTCACTATAAAGACCTTTTAGACTGTGATTTTCATTGAAAAATGTTTAATGTTAACAAATATTAAATACCTACTATGTGCCAGACACTGTGCTAGGTGCTTTACAAATACTATCTCATTCAATACAATAGCCCTAGTAGATAGGTGTCATCATTATCCCCATTCAGGAAATAAGGAAACTGAAGTAGACAGAGGTTAAATAATCTGCCTTGACTATTCAGCTAAAATCTAAGGCCAAATTTGAACTAGACAGCCCTGCAGTTAAAAAGATTCATCTTTGTGAGTTCAAATCTGGTCTCAGACATTGACTAGTTGGGTGACCCTGGGCAAGTCACTTAACCCTATTTGCCTCAATTTCCTCATCTGCAAAATGAGCTGGAGAAGGAAATGGCAAACCAATCCAGAATCTTTGCAAGAAAACTCCAAATGGGGTTGTAAAGAATCTGATAGGACTAGAACAACAAAAATTTGAACTCAAGTTTTTCTGACTCCAAGTTCAGAGCTTTATCCACTGCACCAAGTAGCTGTCTCTATTATCAACAGTACTTGAATATGGTGGCCAATATGGCCTAGGATATTCCTCAACCTGATTTTGCACATCTAGGAGGCATATAAGTAGCAAAGACCTCTGCATACCTCTGCCCAATTTTTTAAAAATTTTTTTATTTTTGGTGAGGCAATAGGGGTTAAGTGATTTGCCCAGGGTCACACAGCTTGTGTTTGTCCTTTGTTTTCGAAGAAGACTATGACAATAGGAAAATGATGACATAACTTGCAGTTGACTTAGATTTGAATGAGGGAGGGCTGTACAAGGTCACCAGCCTCACTTTCTCCTCCAGAGCTATCTGGATCTAGTGACCAGATATTCATCATGATGACTAGAGATGGCCCAGGATACCATGGGAGACCCTGGCCCTTTTAGGCTAAGGTCTTTTCAGGTTCTCACTTTGAGTGAGGTAATGCCCATTCAGTGAATAGGTCTTTTTTAAGAAGTGAGTCAAGGGATGCCCCTTTAATTAGAAAGAAAAAAGAAAAAAAAATCAAGCTGGGAGGAGAAGACCCTCAGGATTGCTGTTCAAAGAAAAATAGTTATCACTGGCATTCACTCTAAGCCAGGAGGGCCCAAAATACAGCCATTAAGTGGAGTTTGGACTGGAACCTACTGTGGTCCAATCTATGAGTTTGGGAGTGAACTGGGTTAAAGGTAACATAAGTATCTGAGGTCGGATTTGAACTTAGGTTTTCCTGACTCCAAGGCCAGTGCTCTATCTACTGCAACACCTAGGTGCCTCCAGAACTGTCCAATATTAAATAATTCATTTGACAGGGTATATCTTACCTTTCTTTGGAAATTTACAAAACATCGTAAGATAGTCTGTGAGTAAATATTACTAGCTTTTACCTTCTTGAAAGGTCCATTAAAAACAACTGTGGCTTGAATAACCTCTTACCTGACAATTAATGCAGACCCCTCCACCTTCATAAACACCATGGATGTTCAAACTTCCATTAAACCTCTCAACCTCAGGATCATAGTAACAGTCCGTGGCATGACCATGGCAGTTGCAAGCTAAGGAAAGCACAAACTAAATTAATGCTCCATTATTACAGGCAGGCCCTCAGTAATTTCCTGCAAAGAATAATGCCTCTCAGTGACTTCCGATAAAACTCATTCTGTGATATCAGAGAACAATGGAAAAGTCTAGGAAATTTCATTTGTAAGCCAATTTAAAACCCTGAGAAGAGCACAGTTTTGGTTTGTTGTTTTTTTAATTTGGTGGTGAGTGGGAAATTCTGTTTCTTGCCCCTCTTCTTTTTTACTTGAAAGTTGTCTGCAATCAAAGCATACATGAGGCTTTTAAAAAAGAGGTGATACCCTGAATTCTGTTCTTCCCCCAGTTACTTTCAGCCCATGATCTCACCTCCAACTTTACAAAGAAGATTAAGGCCATAAGATATAAGCTCCATGGAGCCTGCTTCTCCACTGCTATGACCTGCCTTGCATTCACATCCATCTTCTTTCTTTTCTTTTCTAATGGAAGTTTAAAAGTACATCATCCCATTTGAGTCTCATAACAACCTTGGGGGGTAAGTATTACCTGTATTGTTATCCCCATTTTATAGATAGGAAGATTGAGGCTTACACATTAAATGACTTATCTAAGACTACAGAACTAGAAAGTGTCACTATCAGGATTCGAGCTCTAGTCTTTCAAACTCTAATTCCTGTATTCTTTCCACTATAGTGAGATCAGAGCAAGAGTGAAGGACTGGGAAAACTGGTGGAGGAGAGAAAAACAGGGAGAGAGGGAAGTAGAGAAGGCTATGATCAAAAAGGGATTTCAGGGTTACAGGTCATGGAGGTAGAGCATTTTAAGAAATGGGAAAAATTAGGATATGACCAACTCCATGGGTGACCATAGTGGAGTAAAGATATAGGTCACAGGAGTTGAGGACACTGATGAATTGGGAGGCCATAAGTATACTAAAGTCCTTCAGTATGAGGAAGGAAAGAGAATGACCTAGGGGCCAGTAGATGACTATGGAAGAGTCTAGACAGGACAATGTAGATGGGGAGTGTACTTCAAAGGAGGAAAGAAGGTGCCAAGTGTTAAGATGAAAAGTGTGCCCACTTTTCCTCCAGGAAAATACATAAAAGGGCATGAAAGAAAGGTTGGCCTATATTGGAGAAGAGTAACCTGGGATATGGTATCTTCCAGAAGGTACCAAAAGGTATTTCCATGAATGTCCATCAGAGGAAGAAGGCTAGAATGAATGGAAGCTGGTTCACAACATCACTGGAGTTCCAGAGGGCACAGTGGAGGAGGAAGATAGATAAGGACAGGGACCAGGAGGATTACAGCTAAGGTGGACTACGATGACAGAGGGAGAAAGTGGAGACAAAGGAAAGGGTTATTTCACCCTGGCAGGCAACAACGTTGAATTACAGGGATTAGGGGAGGTAGAGATGGAAGTCTGGTAGCCATAGGAAGGGGAGAGAGCTAGATGAAAGGGACTCGAGTCCACAGAGGTTCAAGTTCATCAATAAACATTTATTAAGCATCCACTATTTGTTAAAATAGCACTGGGATACAAAAAATCAAGATAGTCCCTGTTCTTGAGGAATTCACAGTCTAACACAGGAGACAATATGCAAATAATTACAAACAAGTTACATACAAAATAAATTGGAAATCATCAACAGGATGGAGGCATCCGAATTGGGAAGATTTAAGAAAAGCTTCCTGTAGGAGGTGGGATTTTAGCTATGACTTGAAGGAAGCCAGGAAAGCAGGGAAGTGAAGATGCAGAGGGAAAGCATTCCAGGCACGGGAGACAATTAGTGAAAATGCCCCGAGTCGGCAGAGGGGGCATCTTGTTCAAAGAACAGCAAGGAGGTTAGTGTCGCTGGGTTGAAAAATGCATGATTAGGTGTAAGGTATAAGAAAACTAGATGGTGGCATCAGTTCCCTCTTTCTCATAGTTTTAGGAGACAAAAGGTTAAGGCAAGAAGGGAGATGGAGGGGAGTGTAGACAATAAATCCCTAGTAATGGGCTTTCTAGTACTACTAAAGAGAAGGTGAACAAGATTAGTAAACCAGAATGTTGATGTTGTGGGGGGAAAACAAAACCCTTAACCTGGGGACCTGCTCTTCATTCTCATACTAAGAGGAAGGATTGTGAATATCTAAATGTTGCCCTATACCTCAGCTTCTGACCTCTGACAGTAAGACCCCCATGGCCTAACCCCTCTAGTATCTCTGGATTCTGAGTCTCCCCCAGTACAGACCTCTCATGCTTCTGGCTCCCAGAGCTAGAGATGCCTCTGGCAGTCTGAAAGCCCCAGAAGTACAGTCTCTCTCTTATCTCTTGTCTCTGAAATCTGTAAACTCCTTGGGGCTTGAAGACTCAACTCAGGTGCCCATAGCCTTTTTGAAACCTTCCTGCAAGTAAAAGTAATACCTCCGTCCTCACATTTCTCAATGAAGGATGCCCTCTACTTTCTGCCATCCTCTCTAATGTCGTAGTTGTCTTTGTATTTATTCTTTCCCTACTGTCATGTCATGGTCTTCTTCCCCATTCTCCCAGAGGGCAAGGCATTTATATTGATCTAGAGATTCTCAATACTTATAATGGTGCCTTGTTATAGTTGATGCTTAATAAACATGTCTCGGATAAACAAAATTCATTAAAATAAAATATTTTAAGAGGAAAAGTCTTTTTTCTGGATCTACTTTTTTTTCACCAAGAAGACATATCTATTAATGGAAATTTATAATTGTTACTTGGATCAAATTATCCAATTTTTCCTGGCAACACATGTATATATATTAATACAACTGTCTTATGAACTTAAAGAAGTCAACAAAAGCGGTCGGTTGTTACACATTAGCATGCACCATTTTTTAAAGCATAAAAGCTTGTTGATTTCTGTTTCATTTTTGGCACCACGAAAACCATCTTCAATTCATCTGTATTTACCACATCAATTATTTCTTAAGGAGGATGTTTACCTTAAAACAACATCATTCCAAAGGAATTCAAGGGATACTTGATAAATAAGTCCTAACCTGCTTAGTTTCCATAGGCTATATGCAATTTTCTACTATGTCGACAATTTAGAAACATTACACTGAAAATTTCCTTCATTTTTTACATATGCTGGATTAATGCATAGCTACAGTGATTATGAACATGCCTTTCACTAGTGTTCTAGATTTGGGAACTAATCAAATTGTAATTAGTGGACTTTGATGGATCAGTCATTATTCAGAGTATATGAAACTACAATCTGCAAGTCATAAGAAAAGCAGTCCCTACCACCACCCCCTCTACCACCACCTCTCAAATAATAGCTAACATTTCTATAGCAATCTAAGGTTTGTGAAGTACTTAATATATATTTTCTCACTGGATGTTCACAACAACCCTGGTAGGGTAGGTGCTATTATTAATTCCCATTTTACAGAAGAAAAAACTAAGGCTGAGAGCTTAGTGATTCACTCAGAGTCGATCTCCAAAGGTTCATCAGAATACGGAAGGGACGTCATCCAGGTAGGATGGAAAAGCATTCTAGTTATTATCTGTGTGACTTTAACCTCCCTGGTCCTCATTCTTCTCATATATAAATTAGGAGGGTTGTTTGGACTAAGTGACTCCTTTTGGTCCCTTTCAGCTCCATGACCTTTTGATAACATCTTATAATTTAATAGACATGTCAGAATATATATCTACAGATACAGATATGTTTTTCATATGTATATATGAAGGATAACATCCATTTCAGATAAACAGAGATGAAATAGAGGTAAATATAGATGAGATAGATAAAGGGAAGGAAAGAAGAAAGGTAGGAAGGAAGAACAGATGGATAGATAGATAAATAGATAGATAATAGAAGAAAGGGTGGATGGATGGATGGATGGATGGATAGGTAGGTAGATAATAGAAGACAGGGTGGATGGATGGATGGATAAGTAGGTAGGTAGAGAGATAGAGATGTCCTTTGAAGGAACCACCTTGGGAGGATACATTCTCAGTCTAGAGATGCTGATCCAGTCAAAAGTGAAGGCAGAAATAGTTTCATTTTTGTATTTTTATCCCCAGTGCTTGGCACAATGCCTGGCACATGAGCACTGAATAAATACTGCTTTGTTGGAATGAATCTATCAAAATGCTGGGAATTCCTCTTGTGGAACTGCCCTCTAAGAGAGATTAGAAACCACAAGAGGAAATCAACTTTGTTACCTTAAACTCACATCATGTTTTGTTTTGTTTTTTAACCAAAACTGGAATTAACCTAGATTGAACACCAACTATGTTTAACAGATTTGATTCTGGTTGAGGTTCCTCCTAAAAATTAAACATGCTTTCAAAGGGCAAAGATTTAATATCATTGAAACAATTCATTATTCGTTCATTTAACAATCACTGCAAGTTTTGAAGACAGGTCCAAAATGAGATCCCAAAATGTTCAAAACTCTGATAGCATCATTAAATAAATGGATGGTCTCCCAACATGACTACTTTGAAGCGCTAAAGATGCTCCTTTGTATGTATAAGTTCTGGAATGTTTGGGAGGAGGAGAAAATAAATACTTATTAGCCAAAATATAAAAAAAAATTTTTTTTAAACAGAAAAAAAGATGCTTCCTATTAGCTCTTTCTTCCCACTTACCTTCACACTCATTGGTTCTCTCAGCTGTTGCTGGCTGCCACTGCTTCTGGTTGTAGCCAGCACAACAGTGACCACAACTCTCCCCACAGGTATTGTGCTGGCATTCACACTGAAACCTGCGTGTTGGGAAGAAATCAAGCTCACTCTTTGGAAGACATTCAAGGAAAGGAATCTATTTCCTGCATGTTAATTTAGCAAATAAAAATGAACATGGCAAACAGATACTAACATTCCAAAGGCATTTTTACAACATCATTTCACAAATTTGTGTAAAAAAGGCAAGTGGGGTTTTAAATATCCTTAATCTGTCTCTTGTACCCAGTCTTACAGAAAGTCAGGGAAACAGTTATTTTCAGCACTAAGATGTTGCTCCCAGGGACCATGCTAACAAATACTCAGTAACTTAAAAGTCAAAGTCTGAGTTTTCTTAAAAGAGGCAAAAAGGTAAATCTCTAATTTCTTTCTTTTTCACTTCTTTCTTGGCATCATTTTCAGTCTACTTTTTAGCAATCACAAAAGCTATCCACGTTCAGTTGTATTTCATTTTGTACAGCATATATGCTTCTGAAAAATGAAACAAGTTTCTGTGGTCTGTGGGTCACTCAGTGGGATAAAGGAGGAAATATATTCACTTGATTACCTCAGAAGAAGATGGGAACTATGATCTGAAAATTTCCAACATTTGCAAGATTCTTTCTTAGTCCAGTTCTTACTTTGACATGTGTGAACTTGTTTCTTAATTATTTTGATAATTAGATTTCAATATCCTTGGCTTCCTTTGTACTAATGTATTTTACTCTATGCATTGAAAGACATTTTCTTGGGAAGGGGTCCCTAGGCTTCATCAGACTGCCATGGGGTCTATGACACAAAAAAATATTAAGAACCTTTTCCTAGATGCTGTACTTTCTTACAATGTTTGTGGTGTCCTAAAATTGCCTACATGTCATTAGTAAAAATTATTTACCAAAATCTTTTATGCTTAATTGAAAAATGGGCATGATATTTATTGATTGAATATTCAATACCATGCCCAGAACTATCATATACTCAATGTCTGCTGTTTTAAGAAATCTTTTAATAGATTCCCCCTAAACAGTATGGTGTAGTAGAGTCAGAAGACCAGCATTCAAAGACAACCTTGAATGCTTACTGCCTATGTGACTTGGGATGAGCCACAATCTCTCAAGATCTCAATTTTCTGACTATAAGTGCCACCCCGATACCAAAGGAGTTCTATCAACCTCTTTGTTTCTATTGCTCATACTCAGGTTTGGTATACTTCTAAGCCCCTCTATTCTAAAAACCCTATACTGGTGTAAGGGTTGTGGTTGCCTGTGGGTACCTCAACTTAAAACCCCGCAGGCCCTACTCACTTTGGGGCACTCCAACTTGGTCTGTACTTCTGGACAGAGCCAACTTCCTGAGTTACATATATAGCTTCATTTCCCAGAACCAGAACAAGAGTAGGACTCACAGGTGGCCATGAGACTGAAACATGTGTCTCGTATCCTTTTTCATGAGTGAGTGGTTTCTCTGCTATTAATAAACCCTATTTACTAGAGGTGCATTTGGCTGTATTTCTGTTCCTTGATATTCAGAATCAGAACATAAATATTAATGGCAATCATAGATGGCAAAGTATTAATGAGATAAAGAGATTAGGGAATGTTTTGCCTTTCCCAGAAAACAATGATTTAACCCTTGAGGAGAGTTGAAGATTTTTGTTTGTGCTTCGTTCTCAAAGAGGACCGTGACATCATGGAGGTGATGCTGTGACATGAAAGTGAATTGGATTTAAGCAAGGCAAGGCTGTGCCAAGTCATCAGCCTCACTTTCACCTTTGGAGTCAATTTGGGTCCAGTGGACAGATACAGATCAGTACAACTGGAGCTGGCCCCAAGAGTGTTGATAATTTCATGCTGGTGGGGGAGATGTTTTTAAAATTAAAGGTGCTTCTTCATTCCCATTTATTTTCATCATTTAAGTAGGTAGCTATATTACCCCACCTATATATGAGATTACAAGTTAATGTGTCACAGTGGAGTTAGTAAAACCAGGGTTCAATCTTGAATGTGGTGTGCCCTAGTTGTAAAACTGTGGAAAAAGTACTCTGTGTTTTTGGTTTTCTCTAAGATGACAAGCCGCAAGTCTGTACTGATGAAAGGAATTTCCACATAGATGGAAGCATATATCTGGAACTCCAAAAATATATGAGATTTACCTTAATGACTGTTCTATATCACTCTTTAGAAATTATTTACTTTTGAAAGATGAAATGGAATGTGAAGGGAAAAAATTATTTGCATATTGAATGTTCAACCTATTTTAACTCCTTAAATGAAAACTCTTATCTCTGCTCCAAGTGTACATTAACAGTGCAGAAGCTTTAAAAACACTGCTCAGCCATGGCATGACTACGTAGTTTAAAAATAATCCTTTTTTATTTCCTTGCTTGGAACTTTTGCATAATGTGATAAATACATTGATCCCTTGAAATAGTCAGCCCTGTCACAACTGGCTCGTTTTGGAGCAGGGTTTCCTACACTTCTTTGTATCATGGACCACTTTGTTATCTGATGGAACTTGTAGATCACTTCACAGAAGAATATTTGAAATGCATGGACTGAAAAAAATGGAAGCACATATTTATTCAACTCTACTAATGTGCCATACACTGGGCTAAGTGCTTAATAAATATCTCATTTGATCCTATTGTATTGAAATAGTTACCTAAATTTTTTTAAAGTTTATGACCAACAGGTTAAGAACCCTTGATTTAGACAGAGGAGATGCACTTACAGGTTTTCAGGACCTTTGACCCTGCACACTTCCGCATGGCCATTGCAGACACATCGTCCACCGATGCTGATATCCTTTATGCTGTAGTAATACTAAAAGAGAACAGTGATGAGCATACAGGTTGGAGTATACATCTACATACAAACTCCCCCTCCCAGCCCCTATTCAGCAGTGCTCAGCCCACTTTGGACATTCCCTTCCCCTCTTCCCTATAGGCAATTTCACCACCGCAAACAATAGTTATGTTACAGGTGGCCCTTGCTTTATGCAATAGCTCAGTTCCTGAAAAGTTTTATGTCAAATGTGAGGCCATTTATTTATTTTTAGATCATATCACCTTTTAAATGTAGGAGTTAGAAGATGAGGAATCTTTTGTTGTTGAATTGTTTTCAGTCATATCTGACTCTTGGTGACCCCATTTGGGGTTTTCTTGGCAAAGATATTGGAGTGCTTTGCCTTTTCCTTCTCCAGCTCATTTTATGGGTGAAGAAACTGAGGCAAACAGGGTTAAGTGACTTGTCCAGGATCACCCAGCTGGTAAGTGTCTGAGGCTAGATTTGAACTCATGAAGATGAGTCATCCTGACTCTGGACCCAGCACTCTATCCAGTGTGCCACCCCGCTGCTCCAAGTCTCTGGGGAGACACTATTAAAAAAGAATCCTACTGGGAAGCCTTTGGTAAAGCAATTAATCACTCCCTAATTTATCTGCCTTGAAATTATCTGCTCTACTATCCCTTTGCTTATAACTCACTTCCTAGGGATTGTAGGATTTAGGGAACACACTAGTCCAGTCCCCTCATTTTACAGATGAGGTCCTGAGTCTTCAGCTATAATAATAGCTAAAATTTACACAGGTTAAATAATGCTTTACATACAGTATCTTATTCAATCCCCACAAAAACCCTGTGTTGCAGGTGCTGTTATTATATCCTTTCTACCCAGGGGAAAACTCAGAGAGAGATTAAGTGACTTGCCAGGGTTACAACAGCTAGCAAGTATCTGAGATAGGTTTTTAACCCAGGACCTCTGACTCTAAATCTAATTTTCTTTCTGCCACTTTGAACCTCACCTTTTTTCATCTACAAAATGGCTATAAAAATCCTACCTCTATTTACCTCACTGGGTTGTTGTGAGGAAAGTGTTTTGCAAAAGGTAGAGTATAATTACCAGCTATTATTGCAACAGGATTTTCATAGATTGAATTGCTTAAAGCAAGGCATGCATGTACTGCTCACACACTAGAGTTGCCCACTTTATATCAAAAGATGGCCCTCTCTCAGTTCTTCCAAATTATTATGGCGATAAAGTTGGTGCAAGTGTAGCTTCAAGTAGACCAGTGAGAACAACCTTGTCAGCAGCAGTCTTTGAGTTAGAAAAGGATATTGTTTATTGAATCTTTTTTTAATAATCATGCGAAAGATTTCTAATCATTTAATGATGTGACTTGGTTTTCCTGGCTAAAAAGTGTCAGAGCTTCCTGACAAACCAAGACTTACTAACTTTTCAGCATAATTACCCAGTACTAACAGTACTTTATTTTATATGTCGACATTCAGACTTTGATTTTGACAACTGCAGAGATTTTTCATCTGTTACTAGGAAAGGTCAACCTCCCCATAAGCAGTGAGGACTCGCTCTTTATCCCTGTAACACGAATGACCTGTTTTGAGGATAATTTCCATTCTATTCCCCCCCACAGTCTCCCTCAGAGATTGTGAGAAGTCATGACTTCACATTTGGGCCATCGGTAGAAAGGGCTGCTAAGTGACGCAGAGGATAGAGTGACAGGCTTGAGGTCAGGAAGACTCATCATCCTGAATTCAAATCTGGCCTCAGACACTTCCTAGCTGTGCGACTCTGGTCAGGTAACTTAACCCTGTTGGCCTCAGTTTCCTCATCTGAAAAATGAGCTGGAGAAGGAAATGGCAAAGCAGTTTAGTATTTTTGCCAGAAAAAAAACTAAATGGGCTCATAAAGAATTGGACATGACTGAAAAAACAATTGAATAAATAGTAAAAAGTTAATGCAAAAAAAAAAAAATACAAGCGAAGAGCCAAGTTCAACTGCAGAAGATACTCAACTTAATCAAGTCAGCAAGGTCAGAATTATGGCTTAGATCCAAATGACCAGGAGGAATAAAAACTCATTGTAACTTCAGTCTAATCAAGAAGCCCAGTCTATTCCCCCCACACACACCCCACTCCATAGTGTAGACAAGTTACCATTCAACCTGGTTCCCTCCCACTCTTACAGGCTTCCTCAGGATACAACTGGCATTAATATCACTACTGGCATTAATGCTAGTAGGCAGGCTACCCACATTCCCATAGGATCCCGAACCCTCCCTCTATTATCAAATGAAATAATAGTCATCTGGGCTAAATACAGTGCCATGCACATTTTGTTGTTTCAGTCATGTCCAACTCTTGGTGACTTCATCTGGGGTTTTCTTGGCAAAGATATTGCAGTGGCTTGCCATTTTCCTTCTCCAGCTCATAAAGGAAACTGAGGCAAACAGGGTTAAGTGACTTGCCTAGGGTCACATAGCTAGTAAGTGTCTGAGGTCATATTTGAACTCAGGAAGATAAATCTTCCTGACTTTAAGCCCAGCATTCTATCCACTGCACCACCTAGTTGCCCTACCTTGTACATAGTAGGCACTTAGTAAGTGCTTATTCCATTCCTCAGTGCCCCTTTGGAAAGTTTTCCAGGCTACAGGAAAATTAACCTTCTTTTCTCTCTCCCTACCCTACTTTCCCAAGTTCCCATACATGTATAACTCACAAGAGAAATGTTTCCATGATTGGGATCACAAAAACACTTCAACAATCCAGGTTACCCTGGAGAGACCTCTCCCCTATCAGGAATGAAGTGAAAGGTGATGCCTGAAGACAGGAGATTCTCAGAGGGCAGAGCAAACCTTTTATAATTTGTCATATTATCTGTAAGAAAATGATACTTCACCTGACATGCTTCACTGAGTTGCTAGAAGCATCAGAAGAGAGAGTACATATGTTCAAGTACCATGAAAATTATAAGTTGCTATACAAATATAAATAGATTCTAAAGGGCAACAAAAGAAATTAATCAACTCCAATTCAAGCCTGGTAATGCAAACAAGACCATCTCCTTCACCTCAGAATTTTTGATTTCCTAAACCAGCAGCCTTTTTGGTTTTAGGATCACTTAAAAATTACTGCAGAACCCACCCCCACCACAAACACACATGAAGAATTTGTGTTTATGTGGGTTATATCTGTTTGATATTTGCCATATTATAAATTTAAACTGATAATTTTAAAACATTAATTCATTTTAAAATGACAACCAAAAATCCCTTACATGTTAACATAACATTTTTATAAAAAAACAGTATTCTCCAAATAAAAAATAGTGAGAAGAGTGGCATCCTTTTACATATTTTTGTAAATCTTTAATGTCTGGCTTAATAGAAGATGGTTTGATTCTCATAGTCATATATTCATATTCATGTATTCAATCTGTTGTGATATATTATTCCAGTTGATGTATATGAAGAAAATACAGCCTCACACAGTTATGTAATTAGAAAAGGGAGAAGCATTTTAATAGGCAAAATGCCTTAGTATTATTCATAGAATCAGACACAAATGAAAATGACTACACAAGAACAATTATTATGAAAAGAATTTTGACTTCACAGACCTCTCTGAAATGGTCTCAGGGACTCCTGGGGTCTGTGAGTCACACTGGGAGAATTACTGCTCTAAACTAATAAAATGAACTTAATTTGGTAACCCAAATAAAAAACATCAGGAACTCTGGAAATCACTCACCCTTCTAGTGACTGTTGGGTCTCGCTGGGCTTTAGAGATCAGGTGTCCAAGAAGGGTATTGGTCCGGAGAAAACGCAAGCGGATGTTGGTTGCCTTTGTAAACTCTCTCAGAGCTGGAGAGAATGTAAAGTTTTTTGCTCCTGGACGACCATTTATTAAAGAAACCACAATCTAGGAAACCATAAAAGATTTTTTTCATCAAAATTTAGAAAAGTTCGTTAACACTTGTGTCCCAAATAGGTGACCTTGATTGCTTTTAGTTCATGTCAGAACAGCATAAATTTTGTTCACTTTTGAATGTCATTTCTTACAAACCCCTAGGTACACTCACCTCGCCATTTTCCAGTGGTACAATCCTAGAATATTCAGTGGTACAGATGACATCATCATCTTTGGTGATAGGCAGGTTGGCTTCCGTCCCAAACTGTTCCCAACAGTCTACTTTAGAGTCTAATAAAGAAGCATTTTCATGTTGAAACAAAATTTTTTATGGTAAATGTCTACAGAAAAGTCTCAGCTCTGTTTTAATTTGATATAAGGAGATGAAAAACCATGAGCTAGAAAAATAAGTAAACAGACTGACACATAGTTTTAAGGGGCTACATCTATATCTATGTGTAACATTCATTTGCATTTTAAGATGCCACATTTCTTATCACTCTAAGTTAACTGACTTGCAACAGCAAAATTTGGAGGAATGAGGCATAGGTCTTCAGCAGGCATAAATAAACTCTTGCGGAGACCCCATCCCTCTAGTTCACTTCATAGGCAATGTCCTTCTAATGTCAATATCTCATATGGTCTAGAAGCATGCTTGGATACAGGTGCAAGCTAGGTGGTACATGAGACAATATTCATTCACATAACAGCTAGCCTTTCTCTTTACTATTGAGTAAAAGAAAGAGACTCTGTTCTACTGGAGGACACATAGGTGCATACCTAAAAGAAATGAACAGGGAGTTCATCAAGAAAGACATTATGACCTTCAGCTTTTCTATGTGGTGATGACTTAAGATTGAATTCTTGCATATATACACATCCAATAAAAAATAGATAAAGCACCAGACTTAAGAGTAGTAGTTCAAAAGAGTCAAAGTTACTAGTACCTCACTAACACTATCTAGAGATTAAAATTCCAAATATATTCTGATGATCTCTGGCAAGTACTTTTAGTCCCCCATGATGAAGGTGGGTATGATAAGGGTTGATAAGAGGACAGTGTTTTGGAAGCCTCAAAGCACAGGCATTTGTGGTTATTACTTACGGGCAAAAAACTGCCATGGCAAATAAGTTCTTCCAGAGTCTACTGATCTTTCCAGGACCCAGAGATCAGGACGAGGAGAATTTGCAAATTTGATGAGCACATAGGCCACATGGAAAAGCTATTGAAGAAAAAAGAGAAAGAAATTCATGCAACTACCAGTAGTAGAGACTGAGGTGGTAGAGTGGTAGAGTGTGAACTCATTCATAGTATAAACTAAGATGTGGGGGGAGAACAGAAAGGCAATAAATTCCTGTTACAAAACACCTAATTTGTCCTTCAAAGTCAGGAGTCACAGAACCACAGAGTTGGAAGAGATAACGGAGGCCATCTTTTCTCTCTGAATAAGAATTTGTTTGTGGGTCTAGAACTGTAATCTCAGTAGTATAAGAAAACTCACTCCAACAACATAGATCAGTAACTGTTCTACAACTACAGTCTTGCAGTGTGACCTGAAACCCTGGGAATTTAAGT
The DNA here is from genome assembly GCA_028658325.1 of Potorous gilbertii. NCBI lineage: Eukaryota > Metazoa > Chordata > Mammalia > Diprotodontia > Potoroidae > Potorous > Potorous gilbertii. The sequence continues at coordinate 51,805,285 of CM053773.1, forward strand.
GCATTTTGCAGGATCACTCAACCAGAAAGTTGACTCCAAGGCTAATTCTCTAACCATTGCAAAATTGCCATTTCTTCTCTGAATAAGAATCCCCAGCATAGTATGTGCCAAGGAGTAGTCATCTAGGCTTTGCTTCATGACTTCTGGTAAGGGAGAAAGCATGGCATACAGAGGCAGCCCACACCTCTCATGAAGATTTCCCTCAGTGAAATTATGTAACATACACATGCATGCATACGTACATACATATATAAAATGCACATATGTATTTTATTTTTTTTCCTTTTATTTATTTTTAGTTTTCAACTCTCGCTTTTATAAGATGTTTGAGTCCTAAACTTTTCCCTCTCCTTCTACTCCCCCCTACCTATGATGGCACACAATCTGATATAGGTTATACATGTACATGTATTTTATGTAGAAAGAGATAGAATGGGAGATAGAGGAGAGAGGGAGAAGAGAGGGGAGATGAAGGATGGGAAGGAAAGAGGGAAGGAGGAAAGGAGGAGAGGAAGAGAGGAAAGAGAAAAAGGGAGGATAAAGGAGAGGGAGGAATGGGAAAGAAAGAGAATATTGTATACAACAACAGCAATATTGTTTTAAGGACAACTGAGTAAATAAGTGATTTTGACTGTTATAAATATCCAAATTAGCTACAAAGGGCATATAAAAGAAGATGCTATCTGTAGTCAAAGAAAGAACTGACAGAAGTATGTATAGAATGATTTTACATACACATATGTGTATATACGTGTGTTTGTACATATATATGTACGTATATACACATATACATGTTTGTGTTTAATAGTAACCATCTCTGGGATGGGGGAAAGGAGGGAAGGAAGAAAAAAAGAAATTTACATGATTATTATATATTTAAAAGGAGAGAGGTAAGGGTTGTACTCCAACCATGAGGTACAACCTGTGCAAAGGCATGGAGATGGGAGCAGTAATGTCATGTACATGGAACAAAAAGAAGGCCAGTGTTGCTGGACCATAGACTGCGTGAAGGGGAGTACTATAAAATAAATCTAGAAAGGCAAGTTGGAGCCAAGTTGGGATGGCCTTTAAATGACAAGCAGAAGAGTTTGTATTTGAGGCAAAATAGGTGGTATAGTGAATAGAATATTGAATTTAAAATTAGGAAGACCTGAGTTCAAATTCTGCCTTAGTCTCTTACTTGTACTGCTGGCTAAGTCACTTAATCTTTCTGTTTTCATTTCCTTATCTGTAAGTTAAGGGGTTATCAAATGAGATAATATATGTACACAACTTGGCAAATCTTAGAGTGCTGTATAAATATTAGCTATTATTATTCATCCTAGGGGTAATGGAGTGCCACTGGAGTTTATTAAACAGGGGAGTAACAGTTCAAGTCTACAATTTAGGAAGATCATTTTGTTAGCTATGTGGACAACTGATTGGAGAGGCAAGAGATTTAAGGCAGGATCATTAATTAGAATCTACCAGATGAGGAGTGACAGGCCTTCGAACTAGGAAAGTGACCATGTGAGTTGAGTAAGGGGACAATGGCAAGAGAATTTACAAAACTTGACAATAATTAGATATGAAGGGTGAGGGAGAGAGATGAGTGGAGGATAGCTTCAAGAATATGAACATAGTTTATTGAAAAGATGGTGGAGGCCTTAACAAAAATAGGAAAGTTTGAAAGAACAAGTTTTAGGGCAAGAGAAAGTCTATTTTGGACTTGTTGAGTTTGAAATGACCTTGGAATATCTGCTGGTATAAAACAGACACCCTTCTGCTTAATGTTTAAAGCTTAGACATTTTGGACCCAACCTATCTTTCCAGTCTCATTGGACACTCCCTCGTCGAGCTAAATTGGCCTTCTCTCTGCTATTCACATACAACACTCCTCTGTGTCTGCATTAGCTATTCCACATGTCTGAAATGGACTCCTTCCTCACATCAGTCTCAAACAGTCCCTCTCTTCCTTTAAGACACAGTTTAAGTACCATCTTCTGCATGAAACCTTTTCTGCTCCCTGCCCCAACTGCTAGTACCTTCCCTCCCAAACTACCTTGTACTTAACTACTTTGTATATATTTATACTTATGATATATAGAGATAGATAGATAGATATAGAGATAGCTATATCTCGATAGATAAATAGAAATAGGAGATAGACCAGAGGATGGTGGAAAGCTGAAACATCTAAGTGTTGGGTTGAAGTTGGAAAGGAAAGAAATCAGAGAATGGGAAATGGTCTGAGAAATGTTGCTTGTCCTTCATTTTTGAAGAGGGTCGGTGACATCACAAGTGACATCTTGATCCTCACATGAATTGGATTGAAGAGAAGCAGAGTTGTACAAAGCTATCAGCCCCATTCCCTCTTCCAGAGTCATCAACATCCCTGGTAGAAAAAAAGTCAAGATGTTTGGCAATGACCCAAGATGTGGTAGAGGTGGAGGGATTGGCATTTATGGCAGTGGGAAGGAGGGAAGCATACATAACTGGATTTGTGTTTCTCTGTTTAAATTCTGTGTCCTCTTGCCCCATCACCCAGTAAGCTCCTTGAGGCTAGGGGCTAATATGTTTTCATCTTTGTCTCCTCGCACCTACCACAGTGTTTCACACAAAGCAAGTACTTAATAAACACATGTTGAATCAAATGCTTGTTGAATTATGACCTTTGAAAAATCATTTAATTTAGATCAATTGGCCTATTTCTATTTCTGTACTTCAAATGAAAATAATGGTCAAAGTTCATAATTATAAAGCACATAGAAAATTATAGGGTAACAAGCAACTCCTTGGAACAAAAATTTCTAAAACTATAGATACTATTAAACACAATGAAATTCCTAGAAAACTTAAGGATTCACTTTTGCAAATCAGAACAAATATATCAACCCCAAACCCACATCAAAACCAGTTTCTGTTAATATATATGACTACAAGGCACAAAAGGATTATAGATTTGGAGCTGGAGGGGACCTCAGAAGGCATCTGGTCCAATCCTCTCATATTATGGATGACGACCTGAGGGATCTGAAGTGAATTTGCCCAAGGTTATGAAAGCAGTAGAGTTAAGATTTGAACCTAAACATTCTTACTCCAAATCCAAATTCCTTTCATTAATACAAAAATAGGTGGCACGATGGATTGAGTGCCAGACCCAGAGTCAGGAAGACTCATCTTAATGAGTTCAAGCTAGCCTCAGTCATTTACTAGTTGTGTGACCCTGAGCAAGTCACTTAACCCTATTTGCCTCAATTTCCTCATCCATAAAATGAGCTAGAGAGGGAAATGACAAACCACTCCAGTCTCTCTACCAAGAAAATGCCAAATGGGGTCACAAAGAGTCAGACGCAAGTAAAACTGCTGAACAACTTAGTATGAGAAAGTTAAACATAGAATTATGAGAGATTTGAATTCAAATTGTAGTCCTGATTCTCAGTAATTCTGAGTAAATGACTCAACCTTTCCAAACTTCAATTCCCTCATCTATGAAGTGAGAATAACAAGTCCACTTCTGGCACTTCCTGCCTGTGTGGCCATGAGCAAATGACTTAACCTTTTGGCACACCCAGACAACTCTCATTAATAATAATTATGGATAAACTGGCCGTAGGTTTAATGAAATATTCATCCAAGTCACGCAAAATCCTCTTTGGGCCCCAGTTTCTTCACCTATAAAATGAAAAGTTGAGATAGATGACAGCTTTCTTCTCCTAATGATCATTCCATGAATAAAATGTGCACAAATTTCCTCTACTGATCACATACCAATGAATTCAGATTTGTTTACTTATTTTTGAGTTGTATCCAACTCTTCGTGACTCCTTTGGGAGTTTTCTTGGGCAAAGATTTGCCATTTCCTTCTCCAGCTCATTTTATAGATGAGGACCTAAGGCAAACTGAGTTAAGTGACTCACCCAGGGTCACACAGATAGGAAATGTCTAAGGCTGCATTTGAATTCACCAAGATGAGTCGTCCTGACTCCAGACTCAGAAGTCTATCCACTGTGCCATCTTGCTGCCCAATGAATTCAGATTCCCATCACAATTAAGTACATTTTGAAGGTCCACGTGCATGCCTCTGGATTGGGTACCAGCTCTGACACATTCCTGTATTCACTTCACATCCTTGTATTATCTCAGTCCTGAGGTTCTTAACCTTTTCTTTTTTTTTTTGTTATGGTGACATGGCTTACTTGGGCAGTCTGATGAAGCCTATGCACTAGCCAAAATAGATTTTTTAAAATTAATTTTTCTTTCAAAGGTTCACCTTCTTCCTCCCACTTCCCCAACTGTCCTTCCTCACTGGGAAAACAAGAAAAATAAAACCTGCCACATACATAGTCAAGCAAAATGAATTCCTGCCTCATTCCTGTTGTTGAGGCATTTTCAGTCACATCAGACTCTCTGTGATCCCATTTGGAATTGGGGGTTTTGGGGGGGGTTTGTTTGGTTGGTTTGTTTTGGGGTTTTTTTTGGCAATGATACTGGAGTTTACCATTTTCTTCTCCAGTTCATTTTACAGATGAGGAAACTGAGGCAAACAAAGTTAAGTAACTTGCCCAGGGTCTCCTAACCAGGAAGTATCTGAAGTCAGATTTGAATTCATGAAGATGAATCTTCCAGAATTCAGAACAGGCACTCTATCCACTGCACCACCTAGGTGCCTATTAATTTCTGCTTGACCGTATATAAAAAATACATCTCAATCAGCACAGTGGGCCCATCAACTCTCTATCATGAAGTGGGTTACATGTTTCAACAAACATCCTTTGGAATCTTAGTTGCTCGTTGGGTTAATCAGATTTCTCAAGTCTTTCAAAGTTGTGTTTCTTGGCAATATTATTTTTATTGTATAAGTTGTTCTTCTGGTACTGCTCACTTCACTCTGCATGAGTTCATATGTGTCTTCCCAGGTTTCTCTGAAACTATCCCCTCATAATAATCTTTTTAAATGCATAAAATAAAATGTTCAGGATTACAAAGGAAACAAATTGCATCAAAATATAGCAAACAATTTTTTTAAAGAAATTTAAGGACCCGAGGTTAAGAATCCCTGTCCTAGAAGAAATAAGATGGAACAAGTCCTAAAAGCCACTTGTCTCAATTATCTTAAAATTCCATAGCAGAGAATCTTAGAAGAGGCTCCAATGCTTCTGCCCACAGATCGAGCCAAGGTTGCAGGTTTCTATTACTACCCATCCAAATAAGAAAGCCTCCCTTAGGAAAGAGAGCTCTCTCTCCATAAGCCTTCAGCTTGTCACCACATTCAGAAAAGATATGTGGCATCTTTGAAATAGCATACCCATGAGAAACCCAAGTCCAGAGCAGGTGGAAACGTGCTGCTCTATGTCTCCCCATTTGTTATGTGAGCCTGCCAAAACGGGTTCATTTAATAACACCACAGAACTTACCAACTAATCTTTCAGCACTTCCCAGGCAAAGCAGCGCCACAAAAAGAATGCAGCCATTTCACCTACGCTTTATGTGCTTGGTTTTGTGATTGCAAGAAATCTATATTCATGCACTCAAATAATGTGCCCCAAATATTGGCACACATCATTATGGCTTATGTGATCCAATTTGAATTCATGTGTGTGTGTGTGTGTGTGTGTGTGTGTGTATACACACACATATATATATATATATGGGTAAGTACACTCAAAATGTTCCTGGAACATTCGGTAAATGCTGTCACAAGTGAGTTCACGTAGATTAATGTCCTTACAACATCCTTCCCTTCCCTCAGCTCAGACACTTTTGTATCTAGCAATACCTACAAATTCTATCCTACTGCAATGGTAATTTAAATGGGAAGATCTTTACCATTCATTAATAGACTCATGTGATCTGCTTAAATCACATGGAAGTCTAAGTCACATGTGGTGGGAGAGCTTGCTGAATGCAGGGGAGGGCAGGAATAGGAAGGAATGGAACAGAACAGAGTTGGGAGGAAGTTGGTCAGGCTAGTCAGAGCTGGGAAGGACACAAGTGGGCAGGCACAGCTAGGCTTTTGAGTGTTTATTTGTGGGAAGGTCCCAGCAGGGGGCTGAGAGGCTTGGGAATGACTTTGCCCCCTGCAGTGATAATGTGTATTGACTTTTTGGTTACTAAGACAGATGTAGTTTTCTGGTGTTGAGATTTGGCTTTATGGTGTTAGAATAAATGTTTTTCTTCTTCCTTCTAGATGGAGAGTTATTCTTTGAGATTCAGAACTACACCAGCATATTCATAATCACCATCAGTGCTGTGAAATATTGCCTTGGCGATATACCTACCCACCTCTTTCCTATTTTATGTTGTATGTGTTTTTAAGGAAATATTTTTATACATTTTGTTTTAACACACCAATATCTTTTAAACAAGTGCTTCTTCCCCAGAACTAACCAATAATTTAAGTTTATAATAACTAGCATTTTTATAAAGCGTTAAGGTTTGCAAGGCACTTTTATGTCTCCTCATTTGATCCTTACACCAAACCTGTGATATAGGTGTCACTATTATCTTCATTCGACAGATGAGGAAACTGAGGCTTAGTTAGGTTAAGTCACTTGCCCAGGGTCACACAGCTCTGAGAAAAGATTCAAACTCAAGTCTTCCTGACTCCAAATCTATCACTTTACCCAATATACTATCTAGCTGGCTCAGTTAAGCAAAATTATGTAATATAGAGATTGCTACTGATAGGACATGTAACCTGGTAATCTGGAATCCATACTAGTGAAAATTGCATGTATTTTTAAAGATTCCTTATTGCTAAGCTGTTTGTAATTTCATCGACTATAGAACAGGCTGCCCCAAGAGTTGGGGGCTCCTCCTCTTTAGAGGTCCTCAGGTAGTGAAACCACCAATAACCATTTGTCAGGTATGTTATAGTGTTCCTAGATTTTTTTCAGGTATGGGTTGAATTACAGTGAATGATGACTAAGGTCCCTTCCAACTTAAATATTCGTTGAGTGTTTGGCCACTAAAAATACTTCAAAGTAGGTATTAATGAAAGCCCTTAAAAAAAAAAGCAGAAATAGCCAGGTTATGAATCATCATGTATGTAGAAATAATATATAGAACACATAGATAGAAATATAGTAACAATGGCAAAGATATGTAATTTTTAT
>CM053773.1:51812881-51831632 GCA_028658325.1 Potorous gilbertii
GCCTGTGGGTTGAGGGATCTGCAAACCTGCTGCTGTTGGGACTGGGGATTCCACAACTTGAGATTCCACCCCCAAGGACTGTTCACCAAGCTGTGCACCACGGCCAAGGCTGGTCTGGGCTCTGCTCTGCGTCTGGTGCACCAGACATTTCCTGTGGGCCTTTCAGGTCACCCTGGGCTGAAAAATCTCCTTCACTCTGTTGTTCTGTACTTCTGCTGCTCCAGAATTTGTTGAGAGTCCCTCTCTACAGGTATTTTATGGGCTGTGTCTCCCATATCTGTGTCTTTCTACTCTGCCATCTTGGCTTCACCCCTTGTCCTTCATTCTTGAAGAGGACCACATCAGGAAGGTGATACTATGACTTGCAAGTAACTTGGATTTAAGTGAGGGAGGGCTGCACAAAAACACCAGTCTCACTTTTTCCTCCGGAACCCTCTGGATCTAGTGGCAAGGTATAGATCAGGAAGACTAGAAAGGGCCCACAAGAGGTGGTTTAATCAATTGGCCAGGGCTACTATGACTGACAAGTACTCATCCAGTCTTTCCTGAATGATTTCCATGGAGGGAGAACCCAATCAATTTCTGAGTATGGTCTAAGCTACTGTAAGATGGGAATATGGGAGTATATGTATTATAAGATCATAGATTTTAGAGCTTGGAAATTTAGAGCTTAGAGGTCATCTGATCCTCTCACTTTACAGATGAGAACACGTAGGCCTGGAAAGTGATTTGAGTGACTTAGACAAGTTTATACAGGTCACGAATGGTAGAGATGAGATTTAAAACCAAGTTTTCTGACTCCAAACCCAGTCATCTTTCACCTTCCTATTTAATAGTATTGGCTAGGTTTTTTCCTGTGAAGTAATCAAACAGTTGTATGGGAAATCTTTAATTGTTTATAAGCAGCCTGCCTCTCTGTTTTAAGTTGTGCCATCTGATAAGTGGATTTCCATAGCAGGATCCAATGCCTGGTGGGATGACTGAACATCAGAGGATGCCTAAAAGGAGTGGACCTTCTTGGCTTTTTCCTTTACATCCTGTAATAATGCACATTAGCATTTTTGTTATTGTTGTCGATGTTCTGAATTCTTTCCTTTTACAAATTGATTTGAAATTATTATTTATTCCCTAGGGCAAAAATAGCCTTTAAAATCACATGAGCTATCATGCCTTTTCATCACAACATCTTTTTTCTTTTCCTCATAAATATTTCTGCTGATGATGGCACGATGATACATAGGTGTGATGATAACAGATTTTAAGATTGGATTTGGTATCTAAGTATATAGGAATTCTTCTGAAGCATGTGGGACATCTTCAGGCAGCTTTTAAAAGATTACTTCCCACCACCTCTTTCAAATTATAAAAATGTATGGTCGAGACTAATTAATTATCCTCCAGTGTAAGTGATAAATCTTATTATGTTCTTCCCTGGACTTTCTTCCTCAAAATACTAACTTCTATCCCTCTTGCTTGGTCCAAATAGATCTTTGTGAAACTACATATTTCACCCCAAGAACTGGACCACCAGTTAGGATATAGAGAGGCCACATAATTCAGTGGGAAAATCACTTATCTCTCTTACATGTAGGGAGGGGTGTATGGTGTTTTCACTTCTGGAGTGAAGGTTTCCCAAGCCCTTTTCAGGGCTGCTCATCTACTGTGGTATTCACCTGTTACCAATACTCATCTGTGGCTCCAAGAAAGTGTAGTATGTGCAACAGCCACACCCTGGTAAAACCATCTCAGCAGATAGGCTAAACTAGGTTAAGGGTAACCAATAAGCCTTCAGTCTGTCATTGAATTAGGGGAATGTCTACCCCAAGCATATAAAGACTTACCGCTGTGTGATAAGCAGACTAGAACAATTTGTTCCAATAGCCATAAAGGCATCTGAAGATGGTACTGTGGAGTGCTCAGAGTTTGTTCAGACATCAAAGACTTCAAGGTCATCCACTGCATCCAAGGCCATCGCCAGTCATCTTGATTTTTGTTCTGCTTTTGGACGTCAGTGACTCTGGAAGAGTGAGTGAGGCAGACAGCTTTGTACAACTTAAATCCAATTCACACTCAAGTTAAGACATCACTTTTGATGTCACTGATCCTTTTTGAAAATGAAGCTCATGCAACAACAATGTGTAGGGTGTAATTTGTCTTGACAATAGTATTATTTCAAGAGAATTAGATGTTTAAAGTGCTGGTCAAAGGATATGAATGAATAGTTCTCAAAAGAATTGTAAACTATTAATGTTCATGTGAAATAATGCTCCAAATCACTAATAATTAGAGCAGTGCAAAACAAAATCATCTTAAGGTTTCGCCTCCCATCCAGTAAACTGGCCAGGATGATAAAAGATGGCAATAGTCAATGCTGGAGAGGTTGTGAGAAGATAGGCACTTGAATGCATTGTTAATGGAATTTGAGTCAGTACAACCATTGTGGAAAGCAATTTATAATTGTGCAAATGAAGTCAAAAAAATGTGCATACTCTTTGACCCAGAGATTACATTGACCAAGAAGGTCAATGGTAATAAGAAATTCCCAATATATGCAAAACATTTAGTACAACACTTTTTTGTAGAAGTAGAAACAAAGTAGATACCCATCAATTGGAATATCTAAGCAAATTGTACATAATGGACTATTATTGTGCTATAAGAAATGACAAATAGGATTAATCTAGAAAAACAAGAAAAGAATTAAATGAAATGATGCACAGTGAAGTAAACAGAACCAAGAAAATAATATGCATAGTGACCTAAACAACATAAAAGAAAAAAAAACCTCCACAAAACAACTTGAGCCAATGTTGCAGAATTACAAAGAACAAATATGGCCCACAAGAAGGGATATGAGAAGATACCCTGCCATGCCCCATTCCTTTGCACAAATGAGAGGTCCTAGGGATGGAACTTTGCATATATTCTCCGATTTTTTCAATGTTTCTATTGGTTTTGTTGATTTTTCTCAGTTTTTTCTTTTCTTTAAAAATATCCTTTGTTAATATGGGATGGTTCTCTGAGAGGGAAAAGAGGGATGGATATTGGGATAAATTTTTGTGATGTAAAAACAAGTTTCAAAATTTTGTTTTGTCTAAAAATGAGTGCTAGAGAGTTGCCTTCTGCCCAGAAAGTTCCCCTAAATTTTGACTGTTGTCTGAAATTCATGTATGAATTAGTGTTCAGGCAGATTCCTTATCACCCTGCTTGGGGCTTTCTTGGCAAAGATACTAGAGTAGTTTGCCTTTTCCTTCTCCCACTCGTTTTACAGATGAAAAACTGAGGCAAACAGGGTTCAGTGACTTGACCTGCCCAGGGTCATACAGCTAGTCAGTATCTGAGGATGGGTTTAAACTCAAGAAGAGGTGTCTTCCTGATTCCAGGTCAGTTGCTGTATCCATTGCACTACCTCTAGATGCCCATTCATTTAATAAAGAATAAAACTTTTCATCTTTTCATAATGCTTGAAATTCAGTAGCTCCCGGTAAAGGTACTTCATTGATTCAATTTGCACTAAGCTATGCGTGATTAAGATTCTAACTGAAAATAATTGAAGTTCTCCATCACTATGATATAATACCAAACTTGTGACCTGTTTCTGAAACTTCTCATCTCCTCCTTTTGTCTAGGTGCTCTGTCATCTATACTCTGATGACAATGTTGCTTCTATTTCTTTCTTCATTGTTTTTTACCCTGATGTCCTCTATTTAACTCTCTGGTTCCTGGACTTCCTCACATCAGTATTTTTTTTTTACCCTCTTTATTTTGTTTCCTAACTACACAAGAACCAGGAAGAGAAAAGCGCAGTTGCTTTAACCCAGGTCACCTCAAGTGTGGCCAGCTCCTCCCACCCTTGCCAGGCATGCCTGAACCAGTGGGTACATCCCCCCAGGAATACCTGCCATGCTCAGGCAATGGTGGACCCATTCCAGCTCATGAGGGTTTTGTTTGTGTAACTGATATAAATCTTGTCCCAGGTGACAGGAAGTATTTGACCAGCAGTTGACAGAACAGTTTGCTGTAGGTCTTGTTCTGAGGCCATACTGATCTTCCTGTCTGTGACCTGGAAAGATACACCCCCAGGAGGGTGCAGCATAGCAACTTACAATATATGGTAGATCCTGATGGGGGAGAAGGTGAAGAAATGGGAGGTTTTCTCTTACTCACCAGGTAAGGAAAGGTCCTTGGCATGGCTGTTTTTCCTTCCTCCATGTGTTATCATGAAGCAAAAGGGTGGTTTAGTAAAAGGGGCACTGGACTTGGGGCCTCAATACCTGGGTTGGAATTTTGGTTCTAGGATTTATTAGTTGTGAGTCTTTGGGTAAGTTATTTAAACTTTGAGTTTTAGTTTTTTCATGTTTAAAATGGGGATTATAGACTTATTGGAACATAAACTATAGATACATAGCTGGAAGTGATCTTAGAGAATGACCTTCTCTTTTTAGAGTTGACTCAGTCTACAGTCAAGAGAAAGTCTAGCACTTTTGGACCAGGTCTAGACTTCTGGTCCTTTATGCATGTATATATGTACCATGTATCCCAATATACAAACACCCTTCCTACTTACCCTATCATCCCTTTTCCCAAAAATAGCAACATATAGATCAAAAACAGTTGAATCTATCAGACTGATCTACCTGGCAAAAAAAATTCTAACTCCTTAAAGGAAAGAAATAGAATAATAACTTTATAGGGCAGAGTAAATGCAGGAAGACCCAAGACCCTTACTAGTAACTTATCTTCCCCTCAGCCTCAGTTTCCTGTTGTGTCCAATACGGATAATTATAACCCCACTACCTGTGGTTGTTTTGAAGATCAAATTAGATAACATTTTAAAAGTGTTTTGAAAATCTTAAAAGTGTTATGTAAATGCGGGCTATTATTAATCTGTCTTCCTTGGGCAGAGAATCAGGAGAAGGAAAGGGATACTGCCCTTCACCATTTGGTTCCTCGGGGCCATCTCCAGTGGTCCTGGTCTATATCTTGCCACTGGACCCAGATGGTTCCAGAGGAGAAAGTGGGGCTGGTGACTTTGCACATCTCCCCTTCATTTAAATCCAATTCATTCACTGATGAGCTTGCATCATCTTCCTGGTGTCATGGTCCTCTTCCAAAACAAAGGACAAACAACACCAACCTTTTGTCTCAAGTGGAAAATGAGCAACTGTTCTGGTCTTTGAGAGCAGAAACAGATGATGTGCCTGGGGCTCAGGTCTTAAAGCTTGTCTTCCCTGGTCTTTTGTTCCCACTGTCCATTTGGTCTCCTTTCTATGAGCACCAACACTACAATCAGCTTTGGTGCTCTGTTCAGAGACTCCTTGAATGCTCCCAGCAGAGGGCTCAGACAGTCTTAGTGCTAGGGTAGGGGGAAGGGGAAGTGTGCAGTGCTATGTCTCCCACAAACTTGCACAGCCAGGTCTGTAAACTCCTACCTGCTCATGTGGCAGCTCATCATGGAAGCTAGGGAGCACCAACAGAATGCCTAACCTGGCTTGAGGAAGACTCATCTTACACATTTCCTAGCTGTGTCACCCTGGGCAAGTCACACCCTTTTTGCCTCAGTTTCCTCATGTGTAAAATGAGCTGGTGAAGAAAATGGCAACCCCTCCAGCATTTTTGCCAAGAAAACTCCAAATGGGGCCACAGAGAGGCAGACATGAGTGAACAACAAACCTGCTCAGAAGGGTCCCTTTCAAAAACTACTTACATTATAGAAATGAAAATAACTTTTAAAAATCTTACAAAGGTTCCTGTTGTGAGTGTGTATTATTCTCAGTAATACTGATGAGCAGTGGGACATCTGTTTTTTCAGACCTTCCAAATTCTGATGAGCTCTCCATGAGTTTATTTAAAACTACTTCTGGTTCTTTCCCACTCTTTCAACATGGATTCTCAAATAGCTCTTTAAAAAAATTAAAAATTTATTTTTGGAGTAAAGGTTTCTTTTCCCATAACCCCCACCTCCAAATTTTACCTTCAGCTCTACCCCCACCCCTCCTCTAAAAATGGATCCATGTTAAAGGTTAACCCTTGGCCTGTTTCTATCTTTGCAGACTTGTTCTAGAATTAACTGAAGAAATCAAAACAGTAAGATTCTCCGTATTGTGGGACTCCAGGGTCTCTGAGGATCTGATGTATTTGGTTTTGTTGTTTACTTTCCTGAAATGAGAAAGAAGCTTCTTGATCATTCTACAGTATATGACAGCGTGATCAATTACATGGCTGAAATGAGCAGGGAAATGGGGAGAGGTGGACCAACAATCACGTCTCCCTTCTCAGGGCTGGCCTTATTTCTTCCTTCCTACCTTTAGTAGCCATGGTTTGCTGAAAAGTTAGAATGGTTTAATTGCTGTAAGTCCATTAAGCCTCATAACTGCACACACAAGTGAGGACATGATTCCTAAATGGAACAGTTTTCTCTTGTTATGGCTTTGGGAGCCAGGAATTAAATACGGAAAATTCATTGCTGCTGGCTAAGTTGATGTGTTAATAAGGTAGATACATCATGAGCAATCTCACTAGAAGATACAAATCAGCTTCTAATTCAGAATTAGTAAGTTTTTAGCAAGATTAATGACTTTAGCATTTAATGGTAGCAGCTTGTGACTATTAATAATAACTGATGTTTATATAATGCTTTAAGGTACTTTATGAAGAGTAAATACTTTTAAAATCCTCACAACAACCCTGTCAGATAGTTGTCCTCACTTTACAAATAAAGTGAGGCATGGAGATGTTAAGTGACTTAGCTTGGGTTCTATAACTTAGTATTTGAGGTGGTTTTTGAATCTAAATCTACTTGACTTCAAGTCCAGGAATCCTGAAAATTGGGGTGGAGAATGATAAATGGGGATTAAAAAGGCTCACATTATCCCCACACAGGGCTGGGCCTATTCAGAAGGACAAAAGGTGACACATGTAGCTTGACATGACAAATACTAGGAAGACCTTAACTGCCCAAATGTCTCCTTCACTCAGATGATGTAATATCTGAAATTTTCTCATTTGAAATGAAGTCCTTTACATCTTCATTGGATTATAAGTTTCTTCACTAATACACTATTGGTGGAACTGTGAGCTGATATATGTATAAAACTGTGCTTATTCTTTTATCCAGCAATACCACTAATGGGTCTGTATCCCAAAGAAATTGAAAAAAAGGGAAAAGAACCTATTTGTACAAAAATTTTAAAGCAGTTCTTTTTGTAGTAGCAAGAATTGGAAATTGAGTTGATGGTTATCAATTGGAGAATGAACAAGTTGCGGTCTATTATTGTAACTGAGTATTGGTTGGTTCTTGTCTGTTTTCAAAGAGGACCAAAATGACATCACCATGATAAAGCGAAGTTTCAATGTGTCCAACTGTGGCTGATCAGACCAATATGTGCTCGGAATGCTCCACTACAGGTTGGGCACAGATAGTCTGTATGAATTTTGGGGGTGGATAATCCATATTTGTGCATTCTATGCTTACTCTGTGCTGTCTCAACTCTGCTTTGCTCATAGAACACAGTACCTTTTCTGATGTGGACATGCCATGCTGAGTGGTCCTGTGCCAATGTAGTTGACCTTAATGCCATGTTCATCTTCATTGAAAACATTTAACAACCATGACTGAAAACATCATGGTAAAAAGCATGGAAGCAAGCACACAGCCCTGTTTCACTCCATTGGTGACTGCGAAGGTGTAAGAGCATTGTCCACGATCCAAAACCTGGGCAAACATACTATCATGAAATTGACATACAATACTGTTGAACTTCTCCAGGCAACCAAATTTTGACATAATTTTCCATAAGCCCTCATAACTAACAGCGTCAAAGACCTTGGTCAGATCTATAAACATTGCTTATAGACCTCTGTCCTGCTCCTGGCATTTCTCCCGGAGTTGTTGGGCAGCAAACATCATATCAACTGTTTCTCGGTCCTTTCTGAAGCCACATTGGCTTTCAGGTATTTGACCATCTTCCAGGTGAAGGATCAATCTATTAAGGAGGACTCTAGCAAGAATTTTGCAAGTAGTGACTAAGAGAGAGACTCCCCTGTGATTGTCACAGGACAATCTATTCCCTTTACCTTTATAGAGATGGACAATCAAGGCATCCTTGGATTCCTGGGTGATAACTTCCTCTTGCCATATAACCTGGAAAATTTCAGTCAGCTTTTGTATGAGTAATGGTCCCCCTATCTTGTAAATCTCACCTGGAATAGAATCAGCACCAGGTGATTTGCCACACGAAAGAAGTCTAATGGCCCTCAAAACCTCTTCTTCAGTTGGAAGTTGAGCTAAGGAGGGAGTGACTTCAACCTGAGGTAAACAGTCAGTGGCCTCAGCATTGATTGATGTTGGTCTGTTGAGAACACTATGAAAATATTCAACCCATCTCTCTAGGATCATGTCCTTATCACTAATCAATGTGACTCCATCAGCACTAAGGAGTTGTGATGCATCATAGATTTTTGGTCCATAAATAGCTTTCAGGGAATCATAAAAGCACTTTGGATTGTTGCTATAAGCATAAAACTGAATTTCATCTGTTTGTACTTTGCTTTTGATGGAATTAAATGCTGCCTTCTTAGAGGTGGATGAATTATCCTGCTGGTAAATCCTGTGAAGTTCTCATTTTTTGTTTAGCAGCTTCTGAATTTCCCCATCATTTTCATCAAACCAGTCTTGGTGTTTGCGAGTGTTCTGACCCAGATGAGCAAATGCAGTGCTGTACATCAAATCTCTGAGGGCTGCCCACTCCTTTTCTGTTCCACTGTTGCCAACGGCATGTTGGCTCAACTTTCCCTCCAAGTTAGCAACAAACTGTTCATGCTCAGAGAAGAGCTCTAATTAGTTGACATTGATTCTTCTGATAGTCATTTTGCCTTGGGGATGCCACTTTTGATGAATGGGAATGTTTACCTTGGAAAGGATAAGTCTATGATCAGTCCAGAACTCTGCACCACACATTGCCTTTGTCATTCTCACATCTTGTCAGTCTCTTCTCCTTACAATCACATGGTCTAATAGGTGCTAATGTTTGCTGCGAGGGTGCATCCATGAAGTTTTAGTGTGTTTAGATAAACAGACGACAGAGTTGGTGATAAGAAAGTCATGCGATGCACAAGCCTTAAGCAGTAAATGACCATTGCTGTTGCTGTTTCCTATTCCATTCCTCCCTAGGACTCCCTGCCAGGTCTGGTAGTCTGTGCCTACTCTGGCATTTAATTCACCCAGAATTATAAGCTTGTCTTCTTTTGGCACATTGATGATAAGGGTCTCTACGTCTTCATAAAATTTTTCTTTGACCTCATTAGGGTTCATCCTGGTGATGATGATGATGGCATGGCATGGCACTGATGATGGTGGCATGGCATTTTCCTATGAGAGGCAATCGCATTGTCATGAATCTGTCATTCACTTCTTTTGGCAGGCATACCAGCTTGCTGACTAGATTAGTTTTGACTGCAAAACCCATGCCAGCTTCACAGCACTCCCCTTCACTGCACCCACTCTAGAAAAATGTGTATCCAGCTCCAACTTCAGTAAGCTGACCTTCATTTGCCAACCTTGCTTCAGGGCTGCTATTTGGGTGTGATACCTGTTGAGTTCTCTTGCAACAAGAGCAGTTCCTCTTTCAGGTTTACTAGATTTTGTGTTGTCTATTAGTGTGCACACGTTCCACGTGCAGATGGTGAGTGGAATAATCTTTGCAGATGTTTTTGTACATTTTGTACATTTTTTTGTGTTTCGACCACATGGTGGGATTCCCGCCTGCTGCAGTAACCAGGCCAGGATTGGGTAAGCAGACAATGTTTAGGGCACCTTTTCTAGCCCCCTTTCTCACACCAGGAGGTGAGTAATGTGATTCTTAAAAGGTTGCTCAGACACCCAGAGAGCTGCCGAGTCCCACTGCTGCTTCCAGTGAGAAACAACCCTATGGCCTGGGCTGCCTGTGTGCAGGGTTGCGACTACAGCTCCCAGAATATCTGCACCTGCTGCTTTGTCACTTGCCTGTTGCCACAGAACTTTGAGGTATAATAGTTAAATGGTATGGGTGATGTCTTTTGATTTGTGCGTAAATTGGATTTAAGTGAGGCAGAGTTGCATGAAGTCATCTCCTTCACTCTCTCCTTCAGAGTCATCATAGTCCAGGGGCAGGACCAAGTCAAGAGGGCTGTTGAAGGTTCAGGATACAGTGGATGACCTTGGTGTCTTCAGTATCTAACCAAGCTCTAAGAGCTCCATGTTATCTGCTTCAGCTGCTTTCACGGCCGTTGGAAAAAATTGTTCTCATCTGCCTATTCCACCAGGGGCAGATGCTTGGGGTAGCCCCCCCCCCTCAACTCACCAATGAGTTTGAGACCCCTTGGTTACCCTCAACTTGGTTTGACCCATCTGCTGAAACGGTTTACTAGGGTGTGGCCACTGCTTATGCTGCAGCTTCTTGGAGCCATAGGTGAGAGTTAGGTGGGAACAGAAGAACACCAAAGGTGAAAAGAGCCCCCAAAAGGGCTCAGCAGCCATCACACCAAGGTACTGGTCTGCTCTGAACACACATTACACCCCTATATATTGTGTATAAGAAATAATGAATAGGATGATTTCAGAAAAACCTGGAAAGACTTACATGAAGTGATGCAAAGTAAAGTAAGCAGAATCAAGAGAATATTGTAGATAGTGAAAACAATGTATGACGAACAGTTATGAGTGACTTAGCTGTTCTCAGCAATAGGATGGTCCAAGACCATCCCAAAGGGCTCATAATGAAAAAAAATACTCTGTGTCTAGAAACAAACACAAAAAACTACATCTGAATACATCTGTTTTCTCCGTTTTTTCCTTCGTACCTTCCTTCCTTCCTTCTTTCTTTCTTTCTTTCTTTCTTTCTTTCTTTCTTTCTTTCTTTCTTTCTTTCTTCCTTTTCCTTCCACACACAATGACTACTATGAAATTGTATTACATGATTAACATGTACAACCTAAATATATATATGTATGTGTATATACACACAGGCGCATATATATATACATGCATATATATGTTTATATACCTACATTCATTCGTATATATACATATATACACACACATGTAAAAGCTCCTTGAAGGAAGAGATTATTATATTTTTGTTTTTGTATCTCTAGAGCTGATCACAAAATCTGACATGAATCAGGTACTCAATGAAAATTAAATGTTGCTCCCTTTAGAAAGTATCTTTTAAAATTCATCTTTTAAAGTCATCTTTAAAATTTTTTTCCTGATAAATAGATTTCATCAAATCACTAACACTTTAGTATGAATTAGTTTAGAAGAATGTTTTCCTTTGTGA
Organism: Potorous gilbertii; assembly: GCA_028658325.1. Taxonomy (NCBI): domain Eukaryota; kingdom Metazoa; phylum Chordata; class Mammalia; order Diprotodontia; family Potoroidae; genus Potorous; species Potorous gilbertii. The sequence goes on from CM053773.1 coordinate 51,824,200, forward strand.
CAGGCAAGTTTTGGGATTGTTTGAGGGCACTGAATATCAAGTATGGGTGACATTAAGAGGAAACACCAAAAGGGGTGATGGTGGCAAAGTGTACAAAAAGAACAGGTAGGGCCACTGAAGAAAAATTATATCTTTAATAGCTTTACTTAGGTTTGACCTTGAAGGTACAGTATAGTACAGTACAGCCACTGGAATCATGAATACCAATATGAAAAACTACTGACCTAGAAAGAGTGGAAGGAATTTCCTTCTATGAATATATTAAAGAATAAGGTTTATTTAAGATGATTTAGGTGATGTTCTACATAAAAGCAGCTGAATGGACTAGATACCCTTCTATTCAGACAAGGATACTTTAGCATAATTAATCCTTTTAGGATGGTTGTGAAAATATCAACATTTTTTGAAAGGCAGCCATCCTCCACTTTCCAATTGACGTTCTTTACTCTTATTCTGCATACAAGAAAAATGGGGTAAACAAAGCAACTTCTTTCAGTAGGCAACTATGTGCGAATGTGTATATTATTTTCATTTTCCAGCCATGACCCTATGTCTTGGTGGCTCTACAAATAGACATACGACTGAATTGATACTTACTTTTGGGTAATTATTATCGTTATATTTCATGTGTTTTAGTACCAGTGATTCTCCTTGGTAAAGGATAGATTGCTAGGACATTTCTCTGGGTTGGTAAAATTATTAGAATTATCTGTCAGATCTTCTTGAAGGTAAATTTATTGATATAATTACTTGGAGTTCAAGATACTTAGGAAGTTTCTATCCTGTAAATGAGTTATGTTCCAAAAATGAGTTTTTAGTCATTTGGAACTAAGAATGTGTGTTGGCATCGAAATGATATTATAAATAGTGATTGGGTTACCAGGCTAGTCTGCTAAAACTAGAGTTAGCTAGAATATTGTACAACTCTGCTTGGTTTCAGCTCCACTGTCATCATCATGTTACCTGCCCCACTTTCCCCTAGGATAAGTTCATTACCAGGAAATTCAACATCATGGAGATTACTTCAACCATGGTACTCACACCTTATCAGTACCCTCATCTGCTTCTGCATCTCTCCTTGGAGGGCTAGAGGGAGAGGAAAAAACTCCTTCCATAACTCCCTTCATAGAGAGATAAAAATCCCAGCCTTCTCTTCCTTTGTCACCAACTGCTTGGCTTGATTTCAAGCCCTTGGGAGCCCCTCTCTTTCAGCTTACTTTTGTGTACTGCCTTCTACCATTAGATTGTAAGTGCTCTGAGGGCAGGGACTGTACTTTTTTTCTTATTTGTATACTTAGCACAGTGCTTGGCACATAAGGAGGCACTTAATAATTGTTTACCATACTGGATATAGTAGTAATCATTGTTTTTGAAGAGGTTCATGGTTTCAACTACCTTATGGATGAAATTTTCTGTGATACACAGCGAGGAAGAGACTAAGGATCCATGGGAACTATTTATTTATTTTACAATTTTGTTACTGTGTAAATTGCTCTCCTAGTTCTTCTCTTTCCACTCTGCATCAGTACATACAGGTCTTTCCAGATTTCTCTGAAACTGTACTTTTTAGCATTTCTGATAGCAAATGAGAATTCCATTTACATCCATATACCATAATTTGTTCAGTCATTCCCTGCTTGATGGACATCCCCTTAGTCTCCAGTTTTTTGACACCACAAAAAGAGCTTTTAAGTTTTATTTATTTATTTTTGGTTTACAACATTCAGTTACACAAGCTTTTGAGCTTTAAATTTTCTCTCCCTCCCTTCTCCCCTCCCCAAAACGGCATGCAATCTGATATAGGTTCTACATATACATTCACATTAAACATAATTTTACATTGCAAGGGAGAATTATAACCAATGGAATAAACCACAAGAAAGAAGAAACAAAACAAAAAAGAGAGAGCAAATAGTGTATTTTGATCTGCATTTAGATTCCATATTTTTTTCTCTGTATATGGATGGCATTTTCCATCATGAACCTTTTGGAGTTGTCTTAGAAGAACCTTACATTGCTGAAAAGAGTCAAGTCTTTTGATGTTGTTCATCAGTGTGGCTGTAACTGTATACAGTGTTTTCCTGGTTCTGCTCCCCTCACTCAGCATCAGTTCATATAAGTCTTTCCATGTTTTTCTGAAGTCCAACAGCTCATCATTTCTTATAGCACACCAGTATTCCATTACATTCATATACCACAATTTGTTCAGCCATTCCCCAATTGATGGGCATCCCCTTGATTTCCAGTTCTTGGCCACCACAAAAAAAGCTGCTATAAATATTTTTGTACATGTGGATCCTTTTTCCATTTGTATGATCTCTTTGGGGTACAGCCCTAGAAATGGTATTGCTGGGTCAAAGAGTATGCATATTTTTGCTATAAATATTTTTGTGCATAAAAATTCTTTTCCTTTTTCTTTGATCTCTTTACAGGACAGATGTATAATACGGTAACTTTGGGAGTGCAATTTCAAATTGTTTTCCAGAATGTCTGGATCTATTCAGAGCTCCACCAATGGTGTGTTAATGTGCCTGTTTTCCTTTAGCCCCTCCAGCATTTGTCATTTTCTATTTCCACTTCACTAACTCTGATCAATGCAATTACCAATCACGTAGCCACCCCCTGAAAGAAAGGTGATGGACTCCTTATGCAGAATGAGATGTATTTTTGGATATGACCAACAAGGCAATTTGTTTTGCTTGACTGAGTGTATTTGTTTCTAGGCTTTTGTTGTTCTTTTCCCGTCCTCTTTCCTTCTCAATTAAGGAAGAAGGCAGGAAACAGAAAAAATAAATTATTATTATTATTAAGTGAAAAAATAAAGAATGTTAAGAAAAAGACACATATGGAAGGCGGCAGGGCTGTGGAAGAACTTTTGAATTCATAGGACTGGAATTTTAATCTTAACTTTGCTATATACTTAATTCCTGTGTGACCTTGGGGCCAGGTAGATGAACATCTCTGTTTCTCATTTTACTGATCTACAAAATGAGGGGGTTTGATTAGTTTACCTCTAAGGTCCCTTCTGACCATAAATCCATGCTCCTAGAATCATATGACTCCACTTTCTTCCCTTTCTATCTCTTTGTTTTACCCCCACCAAAAATTCAGATGCATAGACAATCTCTCATATAGGATGTCATTGGGTTGGAATATTACTGCGGTGTAGGAAATGATGAGCTGATTTTGATTTTGAAAAACATGGGAAGACTCAGAGCAATGAAGGAAGATGCTATTCACCTTCAGAGAAAGTGATCAAAAATGGAAATATGCATAGTGTACATACATATGAATGTATACATACGTATATTTATAGATAGTTATGTATATGTATAATATACATATAATATAATATATGTTTAATTGTAGCCTTATTTAGGGTGGAGTGGGAGTGGGAGGATGGAAGGGAAAAAAAATAAAGTAAAAAGTATGCAGCAGCGAACAAAAGAAAAAATATAAGGAAATGAAGAAAAGCTGGGTAACCTGGAAAACAATGTGTAGTATTTATTATATAGGTTTTCTTGAAATGGAAATTTATATTATATTGAATCCTGTCTTATGTTCTGTTGTCTACCTGGCAATGCTTTTCTTTTTAAGTTTCAAATAAGGAAAAAAATTTACAACCCTCCCCCCTGCCCTCCCGCCAAACAATAAGAAAACCCAATGACTTTTTACCAGTCTTCTCTTGTTTCGACCTTTCTGCCATGAAATAATAATATAATTAACATAATAAATCATATATAAATATATTATATATAACATATAATATATACAACAAAATTTCTATATATATGTGTGTGTGTGTATATATATATATATATATACATATATATATATATGTATATATATATACACACATATACACACACAAATATACTAGTGACAACCTCCTTTTTCTAGGTGGTCTCTTTTCCCTGAATTTTTGTGACACTGCTCTTTATGGTTTTTCTCTTACCTATCCAGGGATGGGGAACCTGAAGCCTCAAGGTCCCATGTGGTCTTCTAGGTCCCCTTTGACTCAATCCAAATTCTGTAAAGTTTGGATTTAGTCAAAGGGTTGCACTTGAGGACATAGAGGGCCACATATGGCCTTGAGGCCACAGGTTCCCTACCCCTAGACCTGTCCTTTTCAGTTTCCTTTGCAGGATCTTCATCTGTGTGCCATTTCCTAGAGATGTATCCTGGGCCCTAGCTTCTCCTCCCTATATACCTTCTCTGTAGGTGATATCATAAGCTAGTTCTCTGCAGATGACTGCCATATCTACATATCCATCTTCTCCTCTCTTTTGAGTCCTGTCTCTTCAAATGCCAGTTGGACAACTGTGGTGATGTCCCACAGCCATCTGGATTCTATTCCTTCATTAATTTTAGGGATGGTAGCTTCGTTCTTCTCGTCACCAATTTCACAACCCAAGAATCATCCTTAACCCTTCACTGTCACTCATCCCTGTATCTAAACAATAGCCAAGTCTAGTTGCTGTCTCCACACCATGTCTTACATCTGTCCTCCCCTCTACTCACATAGTCACCACTCTAATTCAAACCCTCCTCACTAGCCCAGACTATCGCAATAGCTTCCTCATCAATAGCCCCATCTACTCTCTCTTTCATCCAGTCCCTTTCCCATACTGCTGCCAAATTTATCTTCCTGAACTACAGGTGGAATCATGTCACTCACTTGTTCAAGAAGTTTCAGTGGCTTACTATCACCTCTAGGATAAAATGCAAAGTTCTCTGTTATTTGGAGACCTTCACAATCTGGTTCCAACCTAGCTTTCCAAGATTATGTCACACTACTCCCACTCATGAACTCTATGCTCTGGTCAGATTAGCCTATTTGTTATTCCCTGACCATGATATTTCATCTCCACTCTCCATATCTTTGCTCAGTAAGTCTCTCATGCCTGAAATACTTTCCTTCCTCATCCCATCTCAGAACCCCTGACTCTTCTCAAGGCTGAATTCAAGTGCTGTTGCCCTACCTGAGTACCAGATCTGTCCTTGAAGCCATTTGGTATTTGTAGTTAATACATAAATGTTGTGTTTATTTATTTGTATGTATGTCCTTTCTCCCAACAGAATTTAAGCATCCTGAGGGCGGAAAGTTTTTCATTTTTATTTTTGTATTTTTTTGTTTTATTTTTGTCTTTTGTCTTTGTATACTGAGCTTGGGAATAGTAGGAACTTAATAAATGCTGGTGAAATGGAATTTTTCAAAAGAATGATATTAGCAACAGAGAGTATAGTGAAAGAAAAGAGGGTTGTTCAGTCTAGAGCTATATTTGAAAGGCATAAAAAGGAAGCAGAGACAGGTAAGGAGTTATGGAAGAAGTAAGAAGAGTATGTATCTGAAGTTACATTTGAACTCAGGTCCTCTTGACTCCAAGGTGAGTGTTTTATCCACTGCACTACCCAACTACCCCTCAATTTATTTCAACCAAAGTTTGTTAAACATATGTCATGTGTATGATACAGTGCTAGTTACTAGGGACATGAAGGCAAAACCAAAGGACTCCTTGGTCTCAAGGACCTTAAGTTCTATAGTTGTTCATAAATTTGAGAGTGTGTAAAAATCTTATTCTGTTAAAATTTCCAGCTAAGAACATATTCTTCATTTGAGTAGCAAAAATTGGAGCTTCCTATTACCATACTTTCTGTAAATTGCCGTGTAATAATGGTCAATTCTCAACTGTCAAGGCAGTGCTTCTCCAACTGGTTGATTCTCCTCTCTCTTGCTGCTGGAGTTTTAGTTATTGTCTCATTAATGATAGAACCAGAGAATAGGCAGGGGAAGGGATAAAAGATTAAATTGACCAAATCAATTTGACGATTCATTTAGCTTTACAAAATGATTTGGTGTGCAATGATGTTAAAAATCAATGATTACTACTAACATTCCTTCAAGTGAAATCATCATTTTCTAGTAAAATGGAAGAGATGGCATGTATTAAAAATTGAGGGGACCTGGAGAAGGAGGTAAGTAAAGAACATTATTTGATTAGATTTAGGAAAATTGTGAGGCAGACAAATAATGTTCTTCACTTTCCTCCTCCTCCAGGTCCCCTCAATTTTTAATATTCTTTTGTCCCTTGTTTTTCATATTGCCATTTCCCCCAGCCATTGGTCAACATCTACTGCCAGGGCTCTCCACACAGTTGTCCATGCTCTGGGTCGAAGCCAGAATAGGTCCCTGACCTACATGCATGTCAGAAAAGAGAATGGAGTACTTTATTTCACATTAAAGTGTAAATGATTGCTACCAGTATACATACTATCTCTTCCATTTAAACTTGAAGGAATGAATATCCTAGAGGATTTTCAGGCATTGGCTGTGGGCTTGCTGGGAAGAGCATGCTTGATGGGGGTCCAACAGGTCTTAGGCACACAAGATTGTGGATTTAGGATTGGAAGGGACTTTAAAAGTCATGTATTCCAACACTGCTAAGGATACTGTTACCCAGAGAAGTAAAATGCCTTTCACTTAGTCACTCAGGTAGTAGGTAGCAGGGCTGGGATTTGACCATAAACTTTCTGACTGAAAGTCCATTGGTTTTTCCTCTGCAAATTATGCCATGTCCACTCAAAGGCTGATTCTGGGCTTGGGAGATTTTCTAGCATTTTTCATTTTCCTGTTCTTTTCATTTAAACTAGTCAGACAAATAATTATATTACAATAACCTTTGTCAAATTGCTTTTCTTCTCAATGAGATGGGAATGGAGAAGGAGAGAGGGAGGGAAGTAATTTGGAACTCAAAATTTAGAAAAAAGAATTTAAAAGGGGGCAGAGCCAAGATGGCAGAGTAGAAAGACTCACATATGCTAGCTCTGAACCCACAGCCCATGGATTTCCTCTAAAAAGAACTCCCAACAAATTCTGGAACAGTGGAAGCCACGTAGCAACACAGTGAAGGAGATTTCCGTTCCAGAGAGCCCTGAAAAACCGATCCCAAAGGTCCATCGCACACCAGACAGGAGCGGAGCCCAGCCCTGCCCAGGCTGCGCAGCACTGACAGGAGTGAGCAGATCTGAGCAGGCTTCAGGGACAGAATCTCCAGCGGCTGTGAAGGTCCCTCCACCCACAGATGCACAGGTCAGTGAGAGAGACGTCTGGACAGGCTGAGAGGGGAGCGGGGTGTCTCCATACCTCAGGCCCCCTTGGGAGGCAGCAGCAGATGCAGTGGCAGAGCCAGCAGGTAGCCAGAGGCTCCCAGAGCAGGCAGGAGCTCAGCAGGAGCCCCATTACAGAAGGTCTCTGCATAAACCCACTGAGGGAACTGAGCCTGGGAGGCAGCCCTTCCCCCACCTGAGCACCAGAACTTAAGCTCACATTGAATAGCAGCCAGACCTGCCGCCAAAAGCCCTGAGGCTGGGGAGCAGCACTTGAATCTCAGACCTAGCTAGCTGGGTGGACCTAGGCCAGGGGTGGAGAGGAC
>CM053773.1:51832132-51852376 GCA_028658325.1 Potorous gilbertii
TTTTGGTCTGAGATCAGAGGGTTGATGAGATACATTCCATTTCTGAAATTCTGTGCTTCAGAAAGTCACGGAGACGATGACTGGGACAACAGGGCAGTCAACTGCCCCAGTTTTTGAGAGGCAATGGTATTTTACAGTATTATTACAGCTTTCAGATTAAGGTTTGGAAAACTGGCGTCAGGCTGTGGACCAGTAGGGATGTGAGTAGCTGCAGATTGGAAAATGACCTGGGTGAGGAAGCCCAGTCCCAAAGAGTTACCAGCAGCATGGCTTAGCACCTCCTGGGAGTGGTCTCTGGAGATTTGCTTTGGAGGATAGAATAGCAATAGTAATAGAAGGACAGGCTAGGGTGAATAAACATGGCCCCATGGAGTTCAGATCTCAACGCCTTATACCTGACATCCATCAGTCATTCAGGTATATCTGATTATTCATGACCCCATAGAAAATCTTCTTGGCAAAGATATTGGAGTAGTTGGCCATTTCCTTCTCCAAGCTCATTTTACAGATGAGGAAACTGAGGCAAACAGGGTGAAGTGACTTGCCCAGGGTCATATAGCTGGTAAGTGTCTAAGGCTAGCTCTTCCTGATTGAAGGCCCAGGAGTAGCAGTATCTTGAAGTCCAGTTCAGATACTCTTAATGAGTTAAGCAAAGACTTATGTCCAACTTTGAAGAAGAATAATAGTTCATACTTAATAATTGAAAAATTCTATTTAACTAAACAATGGAAGCAAAGGATTAGGCCATAATCAAAGCCAGATTCAATGGAATAAAGCAAACTGTTTTCACATATTAAACCATTTCTGTGGTCCAAGTATAATAGCAATTTTTTAGAACTCAACACGTTTTTTAAAATTTATAGGGGCAGTTATGTGGCTTGGTGAATAAAGTACCAGCCCTGGAGTCAGGAGGACCTGATTTCAAAGCTGGCCTCAGTCACTTCATATCTGCTAGCTGTGTGACCCTGGGCAAGTCACATAACTCCAACTGTGTTGTAAAAACAATTATATCAATTTAGCAAAAGCCAAAGGTAACCTGTATCCTTTAAACATATTTTGCTGATTCCTCATCCATGTCATGCCCACTAACTGTCTTAGGCCTTTTACTTTTTTTCCTTTACATTCTTTTCTTTTGTTACTTCATCAACCCCCATGAGTTCGATAGACATTTTTGTTCAGATGACTTTCAAAATTAGATATTCATCCTTGTCTTTCTCCCAAATTCCAGTTACCCATCACCAGCTCTCCAGTGAATTTTAAATATTCTAGATGTTCCGTAAGCGTCTAACTCAAAATATCCGATGTCTTTCTTTCCAAACATACCTTTCTTCTGAACCCCACCTCCTTTTGACTAGGATGGATGGAAGTTGGACATTGGACAGCTTACCTCCTAGTCTTCTACCACTTAGGGTATTTCTCTCATCATTTCCTACCTATATCCTTTCTTGGACTGCATGATCTCTAGAAACTTATCATTCTGCAAGATGAAATCAGATCTGAAACTCATACCTCCTCAGATCATTTCCCATCCCAGATGCAGGAGTTCATCATGCTCTCATTCTGGGTCCTCCCCCTACCCTCTTGAGCTTCTTTTGATGTATTATCACTCCCCCAATCCCCATTAAATTGTGGGCTTCTAGAGGGCTGGGACCATCATGCCTTTTTTTGTATCTCTAGCACTTATCAGTTCCTGAAACATATTGTTTTTGTTCAGTCGTTTTCAGTCATATCTGACTCTTTGTGACTCCATTTGGCATTTTCTTCTCAAAGATACTAGAGTGGTTTGCCATTCCCTTCTCCAGCTCATTTTACAGATGAGGAAACGGAGGCAAACAGGATTCAGTGACTTGCCTATGGTAAAACAGCTAGTAAGTATCTGAGGCCAAATTTGAACTCAAGAAGATGGGTCTTCCCGGCTCCAGGTCTGGCATTCCATCTTCCTCTACTTTCCATCTCACCCCTTATTGTTTCTGTTACTATGAAAAAAGTAAAGTAAAAATATAAAACTTTGGTTTTAATTCTCTTTCAGGGCCAGTTTTGTGACTACTGTAATTCTGGGGATCCCAATAAAGCTCACCCAGTAACCAATGCAATTGATGGGACTGAACGTTGGTGGCAAAGCCCTCCTCTGTCCTTGGGCTTACAGTACAACAAAGTCAATGTTACTCTGGATCTGGGACAGGTGAGTTACTTATTCACTTGACATGACCAAATATTGAATCATTGATTTTATGGCTGGAGTTGACACTATATATATGTTTTTTATACTTATCATGATTCATTTTAAAAAATAATTGTAATTTTTGGTTATTCTGAACCTGATAAATATCAACAAACATGAATATTTCTCTAAACAAAGAACATAGTAATAACTAGCATTTTAAAAGCACTTTAAGATTAGCAAAGTATCAGGTTTATGGAGAAGGGAAGAATTTTTGACAAAATGAGTAATAGAAAACATTATGAAGTACAAAATGGATAATTTTGATTACTTTAAATTGAAAAGTTTTTGTACAAACAAACCCAGTGCAACCAAGATTAGGAGGGAAGCAGAAAACTAGGAAAGAATTTTTGCAACTAGTGTCTGTGATAAAGGCCTCATTTCTAAATATATAGAGAACTGAGTCAAGTGTACGAGAATACAAGTCATGCCCCAATTGATAAATGGTCAAAGGATATGAACAGGCAGTTTTCAGAGGAGGAAATTAAGGCTATCAATAATCATATGAAAAATTGCTCTAAATCAGTATTGATTAGAGAGATGTAAATCAAAACAACTCTGAGGTACCACATCACACCTATCAGATTGGCTAACATGACAAAACAGGAAGATGATGATAAATGTCAGAGAAGATGTGGGAAAGTTGGAACACGAATTCATTGTTGGTGGAGCTGTGAGCTGATCCAACCATTCTGGAGAGCAGTTTGGAACTATGCCCAAAGGGCTACAAAAATATGCATACTCTTTGACCCAGCAATACCACTTCTAGGACTGTATCCCCAAGAGATCATAAAAATGGGAGAGGGTTCCACATGTACAAAAATATTTATAGCAGCTTTCTTTGTGGTGGCCCAAAACTGCCCATCAAGTGGGGAATGGCTGAATAAGTTGTGGTATATGAATGTAACGGAATATTACTGTGCTGTAAGAAATCATGAATGGGAAGACTTCAGAGAGGCCTGGAAGGACTTATATGAACTGATGCTGAGCAAAAGGAGCAGAACCAGGAGAACTTTATACACAGCAACAACCACGGTGTGCAAGTATTATTTTCTGGTAGACTTAGAACTGCATTGCAATGCAAGGACTTAAAAAATTCCCAGTAGTCTCTTAAGGCAAAATGCTTTCCACATCCAGAGAAAGAATGGAATTTGATCGCAGAATGAAGCAGATCATTTTCTTTTGTATTGTGTTTTTGTTTTTTTATGATTTCTCCCATTCATTTTAATTCTTCTATGCAACATGACTAAGGTGAAAATGTATTTAATAGGAATGTATGTGTAGAACCTGTATAAAATTGTATGCCATCTCAGGGAGGGAGTGAGGAGGCAGCCGGGAAGGAGGGAAAAAAAATCTGAGATACATGGAAGTGATTGTAGAACACTGAAAACAAATTAAAAAAATTTAAAAAAAGATTAGTGAGGTACTTTACAAATGTTATCTCATGTTATCATCATAATTAATAACCCAAATAATGGTGCTATTATGCCCATTTTGCAGATGAGGAAACAGGTAATTAACTTGCTCTAGGTCACACAGCTACTAAGTTTTTGAGGCAGGATTTAAACTCATGTCTTCTAGATGCTAAGTCCAGCACCCAAGCCACAGAACCACCCAGCTGTTTCCTGTTACTTACAGAGTATTACATATGAACTGAACTATGACTCTCCATTACCTATAGTTTGCTGTTTTTGAAAAATACATGGCTCTGTGTCTCTTGAATTTCTGTCCTCTTGTGTACATAAAAAAAAAATGTTTCAATGATCTCCTTTTCTTTTTTTTCTACTTTTTTGTCACTATTATCGTCATCATTATGACCACTTTCCTTCTTTTTTCTAATTCTCCTTCCATTAGACATAACTCCCCCCTGTAACAAAGCCTTGTAACAAACATAATTAAGTAAAACAAATCCACACATTGTCTGTACTTGAAAATCTGGTCTATTTCAGTACTACAAATCGACAAATCCATCTTCTCGCTAGTAGGAGGTAGAGAGTATTTTTTTCTTTTTACAAAATTTTTATTCTGAATCATATACACACAAAAGAGAACATTTTCATATATGAAAAGAATAGAAAAAATATTACACGTAAAACTGGAAATTGATGTTATGTACAGTTTGCTTTTTTTAAAAAAAAAGTTACCAACAAATTCAGTATGTTATTTCCAAGCTTCCCATTTGTTTGTGTTTCTCTTTGAACTTCTTTCCCTTTTGCGCATTTATTAAGATTTCTTAAGATTCAACGACTCTCTTTTTGGTAGGGAGTATCTCATTCATTATCATCATCTCTATTCATTTTGCCATTCTTTACGAAACCTGACTAGTTATGAACTATGCTCTTTCATTGGCAAAGGTATTTTTTTGGTTATTGAGGTCTGTGATAGACATTCTTTTCCTTGAGAGCCTTGGCCTTATGGATCCTGGCCTTGATTGACACCAGTGAGAAGAATCCTGTGTCCTGCATTCAAAAACACTCCCAAGTCATCTCATGAAACGTAGCCTCACGATGTGCCTTATCCCCCAAAGCTGGGAGTTCCAACGGATCAGATTGCAGTTCTGATTTGACATGGTTTTCGGTTCTGTGATCCTTGTTCAAGCTGAACCTAATCTCCTTGCTGAAATTGCTCCATGAATGAATGGAGTATCCCACAAAAGAAACACTGAATGAAGTGAATCTGAAAGGGAGGGCTGTTCCATACACTGAAGCTCTTTAAATCCCTTTTGCCTGTTGTAAAGTCTTGGAGGGTTTCTTGTAAACTTCCTGTTGGTTTAAATTAATATGGTCCATTTGCTGTACTGAATAAAAACTAATTGAATTTGTATTTTGGGGAACATTTTGATAGATCCTTGGTGGTCTGAAAGTCTCTTTTTACTCTTTCTAACAACAATCAGTTTATCTATCTCATCAGCTAATGGTGCAGCTAACCTGGAAGACTGCACTTGTGTTCTATTTATTTAACCAAGGGCTACTATATTCACTAAGGTTTCATAACCTATTCAAAATGCCTTTATTGAACTTGGCATAAGATCAGATAGATTTGTGTTTGTTCTTTTGCCCTGAAAGCTAATTGTTTTGTTTTGTTTTGTTTTAATACTTCTTTGATGTGTTGGAAACCTCTAATTAGGAAAATTAAATAGCAATGTGCCAATGTAGGAATAATCCACTAATTTGCTTACTATTGGGACATTAAGCATGACACACATATTTATGGAGACTGCCTATTCGTCGGCTTTGAACATCTCAAGGGAGATAGATGTTTCCAGTTTGTGCCTAGTAAAACTAAGTTCAGATATCTACCTTTAATAAATTTTAATGGGAAAAGAATGATGCTTTAAGAAATATTGGATTGGGTCTATTTAGAGTAGAGGTCCTTAACTTAGAGTTCACTGATACAGGGGTCAGTGAATAACTTCCAAGAGTCTGTGAATTCTAAAGGTAAAAAATTATGTCTTTATTTCAGTGGAATTGGTTTCCTTGTAATGCTATGTATTTTATTATATGTATTTAAAATACTTTGAGAAGGGAGCCATAGGCTTCACCAGATGGTCAAAGTGGTCTATGACACAAATGGAGGTTGGAGGGAAGGGAACAATCATTTAAATAGTGCCTGCTAAATACTGCGTATTATGCTAAGCACTTTAAAAAAAATGATATCTCACCTGGTTATTGTTATAATAACCCAACAATGTAGGTGTTATTATTAACCCCAGTTCTCCAGTGGAGGAAACTGAGGCAGAGGTTAAGTGACTTGCCCAGGATCACACAGCTAGTAGATATCTAAGGTCACATTTGAATTCAGGTCTACCTGACTCCCAGCCCAGCAGTCTATTCACTGCACCACCAGCTTCCCCAGTTAAGAATCCTCATTAAAAAACCAGAATGCCGAGTTAAGGATTTGGAGAAGGGGATCAGTTAAGGCAGATGGACAGAGGCTACTGCTATTGGCCAAGGCATCATTACATGCAGTGAAAGAGAGAGGAGGGGAGGTAGGAAGAATGAGAAAGGGAGAGTGAAAGAGGGAGAGGCAGGTATAAAGGCAAGCACCCTGATATGCGCAGGAGAGCCTGCTGTACAGGTTCTTAGATCTGCTTTTCTAAAAGAAAAGCAACTTTTGAAGGGTCAACAATCACTTTAATTGAGTATGTATATCATTCACTTAGTTCAGGGGAAAAAGTCAACACCCTGAACTTCAGAGAAAGTACAGAGAAATAAAGATCAGTAGACAGGGCTTCCTGACCATAAGCAATACATACATCACAGATCAACAGAGAGATGCAGTTGTCTGACCATACATACATAGTTACCAGAGAGAGATGTACCAGCACCTAGGTTTTCAAAATCAGGGTGGGGGTGGGCTGCCCAGAGTCTCATCTGGGCAAATAAACACTTCCAACGAGTAAGTCCCAAAGTAAAGCCTCACCTCAGAGTATTTATACGCTTTTCAGAGACAGGGGATCACAACCCTTGAGAACCAGTGCCTCATTAACAAAGGGTATGGATCTTCCCACAAATCTCCTTTAATCAACCTTCCCTAATTAACCAGGCCCATTAATGGGTGGAGAAGATCTTTAATCTCATTAGCATTACAGCAGGGGACTGGGGGAAAGAGAGGAAAGAAGTGGAGGAGATAGGAAGAGGGAGAAAGGAAAGAATAGGAGAGGAGAGGAGAGGGGGAGAGGGAGAAAAGGGGAGGAGAATAGAAAAAGAAAGATATGACGGGAAAGGAGTAAGAAAGAAGGGAAAGGAGAAAAGAGAGGGAGAGAGGATAGAGAGAAAAGGGAGAAAGGGGGAGAGCGGAAAGAAGCAGATACTCAAAGAAAAAAACAGGCAGTTAAGAGGGTGGAATTGTGATGATGGGGTGTGCATGTAGGGGAAGAGGTTAAGATAAGGAAAGCACAAAAAAAAAAAAGAATCCCAATTTAAGAGCATCTATGGTGTGTAATTTGGTGGATTCAGAGAGCAGTTTTTCATGGAACTCACACTGTATTTTTCTTAGGTTCACTACTCTGTTATCCTAGGATTAGAGTGATAAAGATACGACCAGTAAGCAGGAAATGTGTGAACATGATACTGATACCTGCTGTCATCCTATTAGATGATTTTCTTTAATTGTTTGTAGGGAAGGTAGTTAGTGAGAGATATTCTTTGGATATTAGATGGGGAGTGTCTGTTGTGTCAAAACAACATTTTGAAAGGGGAAAAAATAGCCACCCAAAACAGTTACAGTAGGAGAGTCAAGTCAAGTAAAAACAACAAACATTTATTAAGTGCTTACTATGTGCTAGGAACTATGCTAAATACTAGGGATATAGATACAAACAAAAAGAAAGATAGGCACTGTCTTCAAGGAGCTTATAGTCTAATAGGGTGGAGGGAGGAGACAACACATAAAGGGAGCTGAAAAATGTAGAGAAATGGGCAAGGAAAGAAAGAAACAGCATGGCTAACCAAAGGATCAAGATAGGGAAGGAAGGAAAGTGTAGCCTGAAGAGAAGTGAGGGAAAAGAATTGAGAGATGGAGTAATGGGGGGTTATGATCAGAAAAGAGAATTTCAGATTTCATGAATGTGGGAGTGGAATACTTTTGGGTGACGGCAAGAACAAGAAAGTTATCATCTCTGCATGTAGTTGAGGTAGAGTCGAGGAATAGGTCATGGGAACTGAGTGGATTCAAAAATTGGGAGGTTGGGCTATTTGAGGGAGCATCAATGTGTATGTTGAAGTCTCCTAATATGAAGGCAGGAATGAGTGAAGAGATTGTGTGTGAGCCAAGCACTGAACTCCTTGAGGAAAAGAGGAGTATATCCTGAAGCTTGGTAAAAAAGCTCTTGGAATCTTGATTGGGTGATAAATTTGAATTAAATGAATCTTAAAGAGTAGTGGTTAGGTTCCAGTAGGTGACAGAGTGGATAGAGAACCTGCCCTGGAGTCAAGAAGAATGCAGTTCAAATCTGACCTCAAATATTTACTAGCTGTGTGACCATGGGCAAGGCATTTAACCCCGATTGTCTCCCTGCTGTCCCAAAAGGAATGGAGGTTACCAAGTAATTGTGGTACAGGGAGATTCTGGAAATAGCAATGGGGAACAAGGAGTATTTCACACCCCACCCCATGACCAGTAAACCAGGGGATATGAGTAAAAATACAACCAGTACTGGAAAAGATAGTGAGGACAGCAGTATCATTAAGAGAGCTCAGTTAGAGCCCCAGAGCATGAAGAGAGTAGGAAAGGAAAAGATTTAAGATGAAAATAAATTGGTTAGTTAAAGAGCAGGCCTTTCAGAGAGTACAGATGAAGGACAGATGGATCTGGAGTGGAACTTTTGGGATGCAGGGTTGAGAAGGATGGGAACAGGCAGAGGTGAATGGGGAATAGGGGTTGTTCAGTGCAGTCTAGTGCTCAAAATCACTGAAATGGGGAGGCTGTGACCAGGTTGGAATAAGATAACTATTGGAGAATAAGTCTAAACGCTGGAGTATCAGTATTTAGAGAGAAGTTCTTAAGGGAGGTGATTATTATAGATTAAATTATACCCTTCTTTGAGGTCTTAGAACATGTAGAGATGTTGAGTCCTATGATTTTATTTTATTTTTTTTAATTTTTTTTTGAGTCCTATGATTTTAGGAGGGCCTCCTAAGCAGGCAAGGGCAGATGAAAGTATGGTTTGGGAAAGTCCAGACAGGAGGCAGAAGGTGGCCAGTCTGGTCCCTTTTCCGGCTTTTTTGCTTAGATCTTTCTCTAGGTGACTCCTATTGACTATGAATGTCTTCTAAGACTCTGTCTTGAGCCCTAGTGTTCTCCTTCTAAACTATTTCACGTGATGATCTCACTAATTCCCATGAATTTAATGACCATTTCTATGCAGATGATTCCCAGAAGTATATATCCAGCCCTAGTATCTCTCCTGAGCTACAGGTCTGTATCACCAATGTCTATTTGACCCCTTGAACTGTATCTTCCATAGACATCTCCAACTCAGCATGCCTGAAACAGAACTCGTTATCTTTGCTTCAAAATTCTTCCCTCTTCCCAATTTCCCTGTTACTGTTGAGGGCATCACCATCTTCCCAGTCACTCAGGCTTCCAACCTCAGTGTTAATTTTGCACTTTACCATATATATTTCATCTTTTCCAGATCTTGTTCTTTTTACCTTCCTAGCAATTTTCTTATATGTCCCCTTTCTCCACTCACATATTTGCGCCTCCCTGGAGCAAGACTCCATCACCTCATGCTTGGACTATTGTATTACCCTTCTGTTTATACTCTCAACTTCGATTGTTCCCACTCCAATTCACAAGTCATGTCATCATTTCTCTGATGGCGTGGTCTGCTTCAGCAACAAAGGATGAACACAACAGCAAGCCAAAATGATCTCTCTACATCCCACCCCTTACTTAAGAAACTCCAGTGGTTCCCTGTTACTTCCAGGATCAAATATCAAATCTGTTTAGTTTTTAAAGTCCTTCACAATTTGGCCCCTTCCCCCCTTTCCAGTTTTCTTATACTTTACTCCCATTTATGTGACACTGGTCTACTTGTCATTCTTCACACGCACTCTCCATCTTCTAAACTTTGCTCCTTTTTGATGGCTGTCCCATACCAGGAATGTTTTCCATTAGTTCTGCACGAAACTGCTTCTGGTTTCTTCCCCCTGTTGCTAATGTGTTCTCTCTGAAATTAATTCCCATTTACACTAACACATGCTTGCTGATGGACTGATTGGTAATATATGCAATATGTGTAGGCTTTGTTAACTTTAAAAGATCATTTAAGTGTTAGCTATTATTATTAAGTAATAACTCTCATACTGATGAATAGAGCCAACTTTTGGCAGAATGGTGGAGAGGAGAATTTTGTTTTCTTACCTGCCTTTTTCTGTGCCCTTTCTCCCTTTTCAGTCCTTCTTCTCCTTAGTATCCAATGCTCTCATGCTGCCCCATGTTGACTCTTAATGAGAGAAGATAAACTGATGAACTCATTTGTGCAAAGGAATTAGGGCTTCTTGTACATACTGGCTGTGTGACCTTAGGCAACCTACTTAATCTGTCAGTGGTCTAGGTAAATCTCTAAGAATATAGTTTACAGAAAAGGTGTTGCTTGCACTGGTATAAGGAGTTTTCTCACCTGGGAGGTCCCTATGGTAGTGAAATCACAGGTCTGGTACCTACCCATTAAGGATTAACAGGTTACTAAACTAGTGTATTGGCAAGAACAAAGGACTTAGTGTTAGGAGAGGTGGATTCAAATCCCAACTCTCATGCTTAGGTCATATGTGTTTGTTCATAGATAAATCACTTCATCTCTGTTGGCCTCAGTTTCCTTGTAAGCTTCTTGAATACAGGATTGTCTTTGTCTAAAACTAAGTGCAATGTCTTGAATGTAATAGATGTTTAACAAATGCTTTTTGGATTTGATTAGATTGAGCATGAAGAATGCGAGACTTGGATTAGCTGATCTAAGACCTTTTTCAATTCTAAGTTCTCTGATCCTAATTCATAAATTTGTTATGAAGAAAGCACTTTTTAAGCTGTAAAGCAGTATTTCATCAGTGTGAATTGTTATTGTCACGTCTAGACCTTTAGGAAGAGTTTATTGTTAACCCAAAGGAATGATTCCCTAATGGCAGAAATTCAGGCATTTAGGAAGACATTTAGGGATCAGAGAGGTATGCTGGATAGGATACTGGATTTGGAGAGAGAACACCTTATTCAAAATCTATGTCTTTCATTCAAACTTGTGTCACCTTGAACAATTTGCTTGACTTCAATTTCTTGGCTTCAATTTCATCATTGTGAAAGGAGATTATTGGACTTGGTAGCTTCTAAGATACCTTCCAGTCCTAAATCTATGATCCTAGGACCTTTCAGATGCCTCTGAAACCACTACCTGTGTACCATGCTATCCTTGCTCGTTAATACTTTGTAGCATCACAAACAAGAATATTTCTTGGGAATGGACACTGAATTTTAAAAATAAAGAGAAATGGTACAGTTTACCCTTTACAAAGTGTTTAAAAATAAATTTTTTTACCTCTTCCCCAGTGAAATTTGACAAATTTTAGACATATTTAGCTTCAAATCATGGCAGGCTTCCCATTAATAACATTAGTGGAGGCTTATAACTGGAAAGGCCAAATTCCATGAATTTACCATAGAGACTCTGAAAACTCTTGGGCTAAATATAACATCTCAAGGGATACCGTGGCATTCCCCTGTCTCCAGAGAGGGCTAGCCCACAGTACTCACTCTGTTCCAGGGCATTTTCCCATTAGATTGTGTAGTCTTTTTTTTATGAGAATTATGAGCTAGTGCTGGAGTCTTCTCAGATCTACATCCCTACTTCATATCCCTTTCTTCAATATGATAGCAAGCCCCTCCCTTTTTGCCTCTACATTTCTTTTGAAATTATACCAAGAAAAAAATGCGATGAAATTTAAGCATGAGAGAATTAGGTTTGCAGTAACAATTTATGATAATAACTGACATTTATATACTATTTGAAGGTACATGAAGTATTTCATGTGCACTATCTCATTTGATACAATAATCCTGTGAGATGTAAGTTACAGTTGTTTTATACCTATTTTACAGATAAATAACTGAGCAGTTCGCCAATGGTCACACAGTGTCACACAAATGTCAGAAGAAGGATTTGAACCCATACCTTCTCTGACTTCTAGTTCATTACTACTCTACTATACCACTTTATTGTAAGGAAGGAGATTCTGGCAGTGAAGATTAAGCAAATTCTGAGGGAGATTCTGGAACTCTCCTGAAATGTTTAAAACAGAGCACACAGAGGCATCTTTGTTTAAGCTCGTTCTTATCAAAATCTTGCCTGGAGGCAGAAAGACTTTTAGAATATCTTCTTGCAGTCTGATTCTCTGATTTGTTAAAGAAAAAGAGGACAAATATTTGTCAAATGGGATGATACTTACATACGGAAAACAATTTGTGGGAGGCAGCATTGTGTAGATTTCCCAAGAGTTTGACCTAAGGAGAGAGAGAGGGAGAGAAGATGAGGGAGAGATGAGGAGAAAGAAAGAGAGAGGAGAGGGAGGGAGGGAGGGAGAAAGAGAGAGAGAGAGAGAGAGAGAGAGAGAGAGAGAGAGAGAGAGAGAGTACGAGTGAGTGAGTGCGAGTGCAGGCTTTCCCTCTCAGCTTTGGGATCTATCTCCAGAATGAACTCAGATCATGTTTCCCCAGAGCAGAGCCCCTTGGTAGGAAGGTATGCCCTTAATCATGAAGCACAGTGAGAACCCTTGTACCACTCTATATCTAGCTGGTCTAAATCATCGGACCATGCTTCAGACTGTCCACCATCTTCTTACCATATTCTGTGCTGCTATAATAGGTCCATTTCTTCCCTTTACTGCCATTCCTCTGCCTCAGCTCACACACATATCCCTTCCTTAGCCATTTTCCCTAAAACCTGTAATCAGATCAATGCCACCATCGCTCCACTCCCTATGTCTAAGACTGTTTTGATCAAAAACACCCTTCCTTGACTATCACTCCCCTGTTTGTGTTTTCTTCCCTTATCAAAATGTAAGCTTCTTGAGTTTATGAACTGTATCACTTTTGTATTACTTTAACCCCAGAGCTTAACACAAAGAAAGATCTTAATAAATGTTTTTCATTAATGCATTCATTCATTCATGGCTATGCCAACAGATTACAAATTCTGGTAGGTTCTAACAACCTGAAAAATCTTTGGGCCAAGAAGTAGAATTTATGTTTGGCATCTGAAGATAGGCTTACCAAAGTGTGGAGAGGTTGGCCACCATGTGATGAGGAGAAGAAAAGGGAATAAGCATTTATATAGTGCATACTATGTTTCAGGCACTGTGCCAAGTTCTTCTTCTTCTTCTTCTTCTTTTTTTTTTTTTTTTTTTACACAAATATTGGATTCTCACAACAACCCTAGAAGGTAGTTACTATTACTATCCCCATTTTATATTTGAGGAAACTGAGGCAAACAAAAGTTAAATGACATGCCCACAGTCACACAGCTAGCAGCTGTCTGAGGCCAGGTTTGAACTCAAGTCATCCTGACTCCAGGTCCAGCACTCTATCCACTGTGCCACCCTCTCTCTGATGAATTTTTTGACCATAATAATTCATGAAGACAATAAACTATAGTGTGAGGGTTTGTGTTGGTAAAGAGAGTATCCGTTTCAATGAAATAACAGATTCTTAAAGGAGGTACATTTTAGGACATCTTTTTGGTCCAAGTTCTGATAGATGTGGCTTTATATATGTCAGGGAAGAGGGAGCGGTGCTGAACAAACGAAATGGCCTGGCACCAGGCATGAGACAAATTGAACTTCCGACTTTTCCCCAGTGCCCCAATTTGGGCTTTGTCCCTAGGTAGAAAAACTATTAAAAACCATATGAATTTTTTGCAGTATAATTTGTCCTTATGATAAACTAGAGTTCCAAATTTATTATTATTCGTTATCTGCTGTAGTCTAGTCCAATTCCTATTGTAAACATGTGTCCCAAAGCAAAGATCAGTTACTCATCCTATTAGCAAATTTATGAGGCTATAGTCTGAGGAAATTCTTTGCGTAGAAGATTAGCACTTGTTGGGAAAAGAAGACCTGTAGTAGATTGTAGTTTGAAGGAAAAATTCACATAGTAGTACAGTGAAAGTAATGAGGTCAGATAAAGAGAAATAGGAAATAGTTGTTTATAGACTGGACAAACTTTTAGCATCTTTTATCATCTGATCTGTTCCTAGGACTTTGGTTAAAAAAACCCAAACAACTGAATAGTATAATAAAGCCCCTTTTTCCCTTGAAAATGTCACATATTATAGGACAAATTCTGGACATCAGTCAAGACGACATCCCCCACATTCCCTTTAACTTCTTTAATAAATAACTTAATCTCGAGATGGGTTAGGTAAATTGAGAATGCAATTAGTCAACAAATATGCATAAGACCTGTGTTAGGAGGTGTGGGGAATTAATATAGATACTTTTAAGTATATGTTTATACACACATATGTGTATGTATGTATATATATATGACTGACTGCCTTTGCTCTCAAGGAACATACAGTCTATCTGGGGAGACAAGATATATCTTTGTGTGTAAGGATGGCAGGACTTTAGTTGAATCACTCATTGTCACCCCACTTAAAATAATTCACAAGATGTTCCATAATCCAATATATTTATCAGATGTGAACATCTCTACAAATCAGTAAATAGGTGTAATCAGTCATCAGTCAGTTTGGAAAGAGTGAAATGTTTTGAGCCATTGCATGAAATGAGATGACACCACACAGGAAAGTATTAGGATTAGTCAAAAAATTGATCCCACTCTCTGAGGTTTGAGTAAGATACTTCGGAACCAATCATTCCAGTGGCAAATCACCTTAGTGATGGAGCAGATTTAGCCAGGCCCCAGAGAGTAAATCTCTTGGAAGGGAGGAGAGAGCCTCCATCTTTTCCCCTCACCCTTGATTAGAGGATGAACTTTGAAAGGTCAGAAGATTTGGGACTTTCTATCTTTAACAGTAAGAAATGCTCCTGCAATAGTAGTGGCCAATGGTAGTAGCTTCATTAGGAGCTGAGAGACACATTGAAGACAAACTAGAAGCCTTGAAGGAAGACAGTGAATAAATATATTTTTTATATTTTTACTATGTTCCAGGCACTGTATTAAGTTCTGGGAATATAAAGAAAGGTAGAAGATAGATCCTGCTCTCACAGTCTAATGGGGGAGCCAACATGTAAAAAAAACAAATGCGCAAAAAACTATGCACAAACAAGTTGTATACAAGATTAACTGGAGGTAATCAACTAAGGGACGTCATTAGCATTAAGGAGGAGCAGAGAAGAAGGCTTTCTGGAGAAGGTGGGATTTTAGTTGGGACTTGAAGGAAGCCAGGAAAGTCAGGAGGAGGAGATGAGGAGAGAGAGCATTCTGGTCTTGGGAAATAGCCAGCCAGTGAAAATGTCCAGAGTCAGGAGATGGAGCATCTTGTGGGAGACACAGCAAGATGACCAGTGTCACCGGATTGCAGAGTATTCACAGGGAAGTAAGGTGTAAGAAAACTGGAAAGGTAAGGGGGAACAAGGGATTTCACCATCATTGATACTGTTGAAGATGTAGAAGGGTCCCAAAGTATTGTGGTAAAAGAGCTGGCCTGGGAATAGGGATGCCTGGATTTGAGTCCTATTTTGCTACTTAGCATCTGGGTGGCTTGGACAAATCACTGGGCCTTTAAAATCTCTGGGTCCCAAATTTGTAAAATGGAGGAGCTGAACTATGAAAATGTTCTCCAGTGCTTCTTCGGAACTTCACTTTCTCTGTGCGTAGGTGTTCAGAGGAGGATTCCTGTTCAGGGCCCCATAAGACTTAGATATCACTTTGGAGTTTTCAAAGACGTGCAGATGTTATCTCATTTGAACGTCATGGCAACCCTCATCCTACAGTAAGAACAGTATTATGATTGTAAGTATTACTATCCCCCTTTTACAGAGAGGGAGACTGAGACTCTGACTGACCCTTGACTACATGACTCATAGAAGTCAGAGGCAGTATTTGAACTCTCATCAAACTGGCTCCAAATCCGTGACTGTTTGCATTGCATCTCTCATCAGATGACCTGTCAGAGGTACCTTCCAACTCTGGAGGTGTGTGTGTGTGTGTGTGTGTGTGTGTGTGTGTGTGTGTGTGTTAGAGGTAGTTAGGCAGGGCAGTGCTTAGAGCCCTAACCCTGGAGTCAGGAAGACCTGAGTTCAAACCCTGCTGTGTGATGATGTCACAGAGCTTCTCTCTGCCTCAGTTTCCTCCTCTGTAAAATGGGGATATCAAAAACAACAGCAATAATTAATAATAATATACCTCTAAGGTTATTATGAAAATAGAAAGAGAATATTCATAAAAGTCTTTGTGAACCTTAAAATGTAAATTCTAACTATTCGTCCTCTTATTCCTGTTCGGGTATAGCTTTGCCTAGGTGGCTTCTGAGGGCCTTTCCAACTCTGAGCTTTAGAAGGACATTTTTGCCCTCTCTGTTAATTAGCACCTGGGCATTCATTATATTTTAAATAATGTGTGTTGACTCAAAAGACAATAAACAGGTAAAAAGTATTTTGACCTGAGGAGCTATTTTTTTATACTGTAGACAAGGGCAGGTTTCCCCCATTGGATTTAGTGCCTCTCTATCCCTCGTCTACTTTTTCTACATATGAAACCCCATCTGATTTCTGAGCAAAAGACAAGCTGTTGACAGCAAACTGATTCTTTCATGCATTTTTGTAATTTGTAATAATTTTTTTAACTGGGCCTTTC
Source organism: Potorous gilbertii (assembly GCA_028658325.1). NCBI lineage: Eukaryota > Metazoa > Chordata > Mammalia > Diprotodontia > Potoroidae > Potorous > Potorous gilbertii. Next base: position 51,848,667 of record CM053773.1, read on the forward strand.
CCCTTTCATTTTAGTTTTAACTGTAAGATTTTAATTCTAGTCTCCAAAGATTAGAGAATTCATTGTCTGTGTTGGTGATCAGATGTTCAGTGTAGTGCTTTAATTTTGTTGGACAGTTCCACAGCTCCAAAGTTAGCATTTGATCTTTACTGAATTTCCCAGTTGAGGAATGTTTAAACCTTGCGGATTATCTTCTGCTATATAGGTCTGGGGAAGGAAAAAAGGAAGGAAATAAGCGTTTATTAAACACGTACTACCTTCTAGGCCAGGGATAGGGAACCTGTGGCCTTGAGGCCACATGTGGCCCTCTGAACTCAAGTGCAGGCCTTTGACTGAATCTAAACTTCACAGAACAAATCTTTTTAATGGAAGGATTTGTTCTGTAAAACTTGGACTCAGTCAAAAGGCCTCCTCCAAGGACCTAGAAGGCCACAGTTCTAGGTGCTGCACTAAGCACTTTACAAATCTCATCTCATTTGATCCTGAGAACAACCTGTGGGTCAGGTGTTGTTATTATTTCCATTTTACAGATGAGGAAATGGTGCAAACTGAGGTTTTTTACCCTGATTTGCTCAGGGTTTCACATTTATTGAGTATCTGAAGCTAGATTTGAACTCAGGTCTTCCTGAGTCTAGGCCCAGCACTCTATCCATGGGGCCACCTAAGCTGTTTGAGTGAAACTGATAAAACCAGCTGAACTGGATGAAACCAGCAAGAACATTCACCTAGATTTAATCCCTAATGGCAAATGGAATTTTCCATGATCCAGGTACAATCAATATTTTTAAATGCAGATTACTTGGAACATAATTCAGAAGATCTGTGATTTTGTCTGTGTGTGGTCTCTCCACTGATGTGTGTTATAGCTGATCCGTGCTTTAAGTAGAGTGTTTCATGACTGGCTCTGGTCAAAAATTTCATCACCTGGTTGCCAGCCTTCTGATGATGGATCTCTCTGAGATAAGGCAGTTTGGTTCCCGGAAGACAGGGCAAAAATCCAGCACTGGACACATATTTGAAATCTTTTCAGCTTGGACAGTAAGACCTGCTGGAACTAGAGGTCTCCTTGTACAGTCTTCAAGAACTGAAGGTGCCTGGATGCCCCCATGAGACTTGGGACTCAAGGATATCTGAATTGAAATCCTTCCTCAGACCCTAAGTAGTAAAACATTTTGTAAACCTTAAAAACACTATAAAAGTGCTAGCTAAATAAAGTCCTACTCCTCTCTCTCACTGGGACTTCAGGGTACCCTTGGTTCTTGAAGACTGTAAGAGCTCAGGTTCCAGCAGGTCCAAGCTCTCTGACTAAAGCTAAGTGGTTCAGTAGTGCTTTTAATATTTACATTTGTTAACAATTTGATTCTCACAACAACTTTGTAAAGTAAATGCTATTAACATCCTCATTTTTATAAATCAGGAAAACACTTAAGTGACTTGCCCAGTTTGACATAGTTAAGGTCTGAGGAAAGATTTCAATTCACTTATTCTGGACTCCCAAATCTAGTGCTACCACTGAACCACTAGCTTTAGTCAGAGAACTTGAAACAGATATGGAAAAGAGAATTAGAGATCTGACCATTCATATATTATTTCTGAATGAAATAGATGTTTATTTCTAGCGTGCCCTTGGAATATAAGTTCTGGTAGGTCTTACCTGCCAGACCCAAGCATGGATTTTCTTTTCCGTTTTTGTCTGAACACCAGCCTGGCTCATTTCATAGAGGCTTATTTCAGGATCATAGGTATGGAGGGCCTTAGAGGTCTTCCTTTTACAAATGAGGAAACAGAGGCCCTGAGAGGTTAAATCTAGGTCTCATGCTTCTAATCCCTGCATTCTTTCCACTATGCCATATTTCCTCCTGTTATCATTATCAGAAGACTGGCAACCAAGTGATGAAATTTTGGGCTGCAACAACTCATGTAATTACCTACTAAGGAATGGAGAAGGGGAAATGTGCTTAGGAATGCTCACACTGATGACATGACCATTCTTTTGAAGGGTGAATTGTATTTCATTATGTGTAATTTGCTGTTAGGTAAAAGATAAAATGAGGCGTAGTGTCTGTCCTTAAGGACTTTACAAACTAAGCAGTAGATTCAGTGCGATAAGATGTGCCCATATAGATATAACACATTTGAAATGTGACAAGTGTAAAAGAAGCATACAAAATTCTCGGAAATCAGAAGGAAAGTTGGCTTCCAACTGGGAGTCATTGGGGAGGAATTTATAAGGGAGGTGACATTGATGAAGGGCATTCAATGACAGAAAGTTCATTCATATATATATATATATGTATGTAGATTATGTATATATGTAGATATATAGATAGAAAAATGTCAAAGCATTCCAAATGGAGGGGACAGCATGAGGATATATAGGTGTGTAATAAGTGGACAGTGGAGAAAACTCCAGACTTGGAGTCAGGAAGATCAGAGTTCAAATATGACCTCAGACACTGAGTAGCTGTGGGACCTTAGACAAATCACTTAACCCTGTTTGTGTCAGTTTCCTCATTTGTAAAATGAGCTGAAGAAGGAAATTAAAAACGACTCCAGTATCTTTGCTAAAAAAACAAACCAACCCAAATGGGGTCACCAAGCATCAGATATAGCTAAAAAAAAGACTGAATAATAACTATTAAGTAGGCTAGTTTGACTATAGTGTAGGCTGCCTAACGGCTAGCTAGGCCTGGAGAAGTAGTTTACAGCCATATTGTAAGGGTCTTTAATACCAGACTAAGAAGTATGGGCTTCATTCAGTCTGCCATGGGTAACCATTGGAATATTTTCAAGCAGTGGAAATGATATGAACTATTCCAACTATTACTTGGAAAGTTTTATCTGGCAAACATTGTAGAATGGATTGAAATGCCAAGAGACTAGGGCAGGGAGGCTGCTAAGGAGGGTTTTGAAGTAGTAGATCAGAATAGGAGTACTCAAGACCTGAACAGCAATGGCAGTCAGAATGCTAAAGATGGTCAGATACAAGAGATATTGTAGCAATAGAATTGTGGCAACCCACGGATTGTATAGCACCAGAGAGGAGTTAATTTCAAGACTGCAAATCTGGGTGGCTGGAAGAATTAGTAAATCAATCAATAAGCATGTATTAACCATTTACTGTGTGCCAGGCACTGTACTAAGTCCTAGGGATACCCCAAAACAAAACAAAACAAACAAAAAACCCTCCCAAACCCAAAATAGACACACCCATTGTCAGAAATAGAGAATTTAGGGAAAGAAACATTTAGAAAGGGAAATAATAAGATCACTTTTTTTTAGAGCTTTAAGGATAATTTATTTTCAGTGACTGGCATGTGTGAGCTATGGTATCATTTTCTTTGTGTTAGCCAAGGTCTTTACTCCTAGGGAATGATTTAACGTTTTCTTGAAGAGGTGCTAAATTTAAATATGCAACAGCCTTCAAGTTATTATATCTGAAAGGCTAGGCAAAATAAATGCATCTCATAATGTTCAGGATGCTACTCTTATTTTAATCAAATATGTATGGACTATGTTTAAAAAAAGTAAACACTATTTAGATACTTCTTGTTTCACATTTGATTTCCAGTTAACAATAAATTAAGTTCCTGGAACGCATTTTACATTGGAAAATAGCAGACTGTAAGGGTTGGAATGGGCTAAAGAGGTAATTTGTTGTTACTGTTTGTCCTTCATTCTTTTATACATACATATATATATATATATAT
>CM053773.1:51852876-51901130 GCA_028658325.1 Potorous gilbertii
ATTAACAGAGGCTGGAGATTTCATTAGCCTCACCCTGTTACATGTCCTTCACTTTTGGCCTAGGATCAATCTAATGGCTCTCAAGTCCATATGGCTCCTTATTTCTTCTGTTTTATGGCATTTATATTTGGTACAATAAAAATAACTCAGAGTACTCACTTAGGTAAATCTTTATTAGGTAAATCAGACAGAGATTTGATTCTCCTTCCCATTTTTAAGTTTTTTTATACAGATAGGTGGTGGGGGGTGGCGGTGTAATGGAGAGAATTAGACCTGGATTTAGGATAGACCTGATTTCAAATCTGACCTCAGACCCTTGATACTAGCTGTGTGACCCTGAGCAAGTCACTTAATCCTAATTACCTCACGCACAAAAACTAAATAAATAAAAATTTTGAAAATTAACGTGTTTTTTTGTCATCTCTAGTCCTTGATCTCATCATGTTTCAGGCAAAATCAGGATACAGGAAACATTTAGGTTAAAAACTAGAGCATATTAGAATATTTGTTACTGAATATGCATGGGGAAAGAATGTTAGGGGAAGATTAGTCCTTATGAGATAATTTTCTCCATCCTTCTTCCTCTCTCTTCCCCAGAATCCCCAATCCCCAATGTATTCTTCTTTCCCTCCCTTTCTATTCTTTTTTTAAACTTCACTAAAACATAACAGAACCACTCCCAGGACTTGAATTAGTCTCCCTCTATGACCTCCTAGGGCATCTAGGTGGTGCAATAGACTTTCAGGCATAGAGTCAGGAAGACTTGAGTTCAAATGTGACCATCTGACCTCAGACACTTACTAGCTGTGTAACCCTGAGCAAGTCACTTAACCACATTTGCCTCCATTTCCTCATCTGTAAAATGAACTGAAGAAGGAAATGGCAAACCACTCCAGTATTTCTGCCAAGAAAACCCTGTTGTACATGAACAACAAAAATTGTCTAGTTGTCCCTACTTGTGAAACTGACTTATACAAGTATAAGGCCTTACATATATCCCTATTAAAACTGGCCCCTCATTCTAGCCTGCATAACAACACGGAGGAGAGGGAAGGGAAAGAAAGTACTGTACAGTTTACTCAATGATGGCTCTTCCTAAGCAACTCAAATCAACTCAGTATCACTTCATACATTATGAAAATACTGAAAATGCCTCCAATTAGCAACACAAATAAATGGATCTTATCACTTTATAGACATACCTTGGATATGTTGTTCACATTGAAAGATTACTCTAATGTTGAATGATTTCTGGATTTTTTCCCACATATGACTGAAAAAGTCAGTGTGTGGTCAATAATTCCTTCCACTCTGTAAAACCACTTTTGTAAGCTACCAGCAGAGACTAAAACACCCAAAGGCAGTGACATGATTTCCTTGGAAAGTCCCTACAGGGTTTAATACAGTCTTCAAACTAGATGTTCAATAAATACTATTGACTGATATTGGCAGAACAAATAACTATTTCTGTTATTTGCAGAATCCAGGCCTATTAATGACTCTGCCCCTCAGATACACAGTCCAATGCCTTTGTCATAAAAGATTTTATTTTTATAATAAAAATATAATAATAAAATTATTATTATTATATTATTATAATAAAAAAAGATTTACTCAGTTTTAATCACTAAAGGCCCAGTTGTTAATTTTACCTTTATAGGGTTTTCTCTTTCCATCACCTTTCCCATCCTTTCAGAATGATCTTTCCTTTGCAACAAAGAAAAACAATTAAGAAAAATCATGTAATAGAGACATCTGGTAATGTACATAATATTCTCTGTTAGTAATCCTTTTGCCATGAGAGATAATGTGATATCTCTTCTCCAGTACCTTCATTGGTTTTTCCCATTATGCAGTTCACCTTACTTTTAATGGCATTTTCATTTATATTATTTTAGCCATTGTTCACATTTTTATCATTCTGCATCAGTTCATACAAATTTTCCTACATTTCTCTCAATTCCTCATGTTTGTCATTTCCTACTGCACTTTGCACTCACATTCATTCAATTCAATAAATGTTTGTTAAGTGCCTACTATGTAGGAATTGATTTGGAATTGATTGTGTGATATAGATGACACTGGCACAGGATTGGCCAGGATGGGTGATCCAAGAAGGGACTGTGCTCTATGAACAAAGCAGAATTGGAGTAGCTCAAAAGAAATATGAGATGTGCAAATTTAGAGAATTTGCCCCAAAAGTTTGTATGGACTATTTGTGTCTGAACTGTGATAGAGTGCTCCAAGCTCCTATGGGTCTGATCCAGCCACAGTCAGACACATTGAAACTTGACTCTAGCATAATAATGTCACTTTGGTCCTCGTCAAGAACAAAGGACATTAACCAACCAACCAACTATGTGCCAGGTACTGTGCTAAATGCTGGGAATACAAAAAGAGGCAAAAGACAGTTCTTGTCCTCAAAGGGCTTACAACCTAATGGGAGAGACAACATGCAAACAGGTGTATACAAAACAAGCTACCTACAGGATAAATAGGAAATAATTAACAGGGCAGGCATTAGAATTAAGAAGGGTTAGCTAAAATGCTCTGTTGGAGCAAGGATTTTAGATGGAATTTAAAGGAAAACTGGAAGTCAGAGAGAAGAAGGGAGATAATTCCAAGTATGGGGGATAGCCAAGAGAATGCTAGAGTAAGACATAGTGTGTGTTGCTCATGAACTGCCAGGAAGCCAGTGTCACTGGATCAAAGAATACATATTGGAGAGTAAGATTTAAGGAAGACTGGAAAGGTAGAAAGGGGCTACTTTATAAAGAGCTTTGAATGCTAACCGGAGCATTTTGTATTTGCTCCTAGAGGCGATAGGGCGTCACTGGAGTTTATAGAGGGGTGGAGGGAGTGACATGATCAGTATCATTTTGTTTCTAATTCTTTATTATCACCAAGAGCACTCATATGAAGATTTTTATACAGAGAGAGACCTGTATTTCTGTCTTTGACCTCATTAAGTACATAACCATTAGTGAGATTTATGAGTCAAAGAGAACGGACAGTTTGGTCACTTTTCTTGTATAATTCCAAACAGAAATTCAAAATGGCTGAACCATTTTGCATTCCCACCAACAGTGCATTATATGCCCTCCACCACCGACTAATCTCATCATTTTTCATCTTTGACAATTTGCCTGGCTTGAGGTGAAATCTCAGAGATATTTTAATTTGCATTTTTCTATTCTGAATAAGATGTAAAGCTCTTATTCCCCAGTTGCTACAACAATACTACCTAATTTGAAGCCTACATCAGGGCTTCCTTTAAAAAATATTTCTTCTGACCACTGTTTGAATTTGCGCCCATTTCAACTCATCATGCAACAACCGCTTCAGACATTCATCCATTCCACATGTCTGGATCAGAAAAGCTGCTGAAGACAGACCACATCACTACCCAAGGACTGGCTTTCTTCCAGGATTTCATTATTAGTGTTCTCTCTAATTCTGCTAAGGGCCACTTGTATGTGATGCTGAGAGAATTCTTCAAAAAGTTTCACATGTCATGCATGGCATTTCTGAGTCCCACAGGCACAGAGAAAGTTGAATTCCAGCACAGTTTTCTAAGCCTTTAAATCTGATCTAGAGCTTGGCATCACATGTGTCCCACTGTCTCCCTGAAAGCACTTTAGGCCTCTTCATTCAATCCTAGATTTGTTTGTTAATTGGCACCTTGGTCAAGATGAAGCTCTGATAGCAGAATTTTAAACTAGCATGTTTCACAATACAGCCTGCATATTTTTCATAATCTAAGTTCTCCACCAGGCTTCTTTGCACAATTTCTCCTCTCATTTCCTCCCTGTCACCCTATTCTCAAGGGCTACTTCGAGAGCTTCCCATCTTTAAAAGGGTACTTGGCTTATCTACCCAAAATTGAAAATTCCTATCTGCCTCCAGGTCATATGCACACAGTATTGGAGAGTCTTTCTCCCTCTGTACTTAGTCTACCTAGTTTTTGGAAATATTCAGGCCCTACTTAATAAATTAGAACTTTGTTGCACTAAATTGTACTAAACAAAAATTAACTGAGGGCTAGACAAAAATTAACTGAGTTTTTAAAAAGAGTGTCTAATTTAGAAATAAGAAATCATTTTCGCATTTGGAGAATATCTGGCTTTATGAATGCATTATTCATGCTCATAATTAATTCAAAACTAATGCATAGTGCAGTGTGGTATGTAAAGAATTATCAGTTTTTAACTGATAAATGATTTACCATTCCCTAAAGAGAAAAGGTTTCTCTCTGCACCCCATCAAAGATGTTTGGAATATATTAACTATTTTTTGTTCATGAAGATTTTATTAGTTAAATAAAATTACTTATATTTGAAAAACATACATATTTATAATGATGTCTATTTTTAGAAAAGGAAATCTGTAGTTTTCCATTTTGAAAGTCTCAACTATAGAGAATTTCATTTTCCGCTCCATGGAATGTATTTGACCCAGAGAAGTAGAGAGGTTTGATAACGTGCTGCTATCACTTTTTCCATCACTGAAGTATACCAATCTTTTAGGAAAATTAACCCCTCTTAAGCCATAAAAACCACTTGTTAGCAACAGAAATATTTGTGCTATGTGGCTCTCAGTGGAGTTCCATTACATTGTTTGGTTTTCATGTTGACATAAATAGTGTAGAAAGTACTGATAGAGATCTTGATGCTTATTCTCTGTGAGAGCTTGGACAAATCACTTCCCTTCCTGCCCCTTCCCTTTTGGGGGGCAAGTTGCTTGTTAAATATTCATCAGTACACCCCTTGGCATGAACCTATAGACTATAGAGGACCCATGGAAAATAAGAATGCAATAAGGGCTTATGCAAACAGGGAAGAAGGTAAAGATAGGTATGCCCACATCAAATATGGGCACACATTGTTAGCCGGGCCCCTTAAAAATGTGGCAGAAGACAGTGTCAGCAATGCATACCTGGATAGGAATATAGCTAGAGTATTGACATGCCTAGACTGACAAGCTCTCAAAGCCTGTCAAAGTTCCTTAGGAAACTACACCTGCCTGAAGAGGCCATGAGCTTCAGACAAATGATTCTCCATGGCAACTAGAAAGGGACTATGGGTCAGGGGGAAGGAGATTCCTCTATTTCATATTTCTGTTGTGCCTTTCTGTGATGCCAGCAGGAGAATATCAGTGATTAATTCTCATATCTTTGTGAGCCACATAATAAACAGATTAAAAAACCAAGCCTCTTATAAGAGCCTAAACCGTTAAAAAAAAAAATGAGAAAGGAAAAAAAATGAAGAGAAAGAAAGAAAACTCTCTTTTATATTTGTCTTCTCCAGGTACTGTTTTACAATCTGTCATCCTCCAATCTGAGCTTGGTTTAAAAAAAATTAAATTTATTAAGGAGAGTCATACATTCATTTATGTTAACAGCTGGAAGAATTTGTTTGATCTGAGTTATCCATTTTCTTCATTAACACCTACCAGGAAGAGATATGTTCTAGGCATATAGATAGAAGCACTGGCCTGGGGTCAGAAAGAGTCCATATGCTACCTTAGGCATTTACTTATTGGTCCTGGGCAAGTCATTTAACCTGTCTGCCTCAGTTTCCTTATCTGTAAAATGAGGGTGATCATAGACCCTACCTTACAGAGTTGTTGTAAGACTCAAAGGAGATAATATCTGTAAAGTGCTTTGTAAATTTTAAAGTGTTAAAAAGTAGGAAGTGTTAAATTTTAAAGTATAAATGCTAACCATCTCTAAACTCTCCTTATTTTTGTCAAATAATGATGTAATAAAGGCACAGGGGCTTACTTAGAAAATATTGAAACTGGAAGTTAACACAAGATTATATGCATCGGGGTGGTACAGTGGACAAAGCAGTGGATTTGGGGGCAGGAGACCAGGTTGGAATCCCACCTCTGCCACTCACCATCTGTGTGACTTGGTACAAATCGCTTGGCCTCCTCCAATGCCTCCATTCCTCATTTGTAAAATGAGATGAGCTTTAAAGTCCCTTCCAGTTCTAAATATGTGATCCCATGACCTTCACAAACATGGCAATAATTAAGGAATTTGCTAATAATTGTTTCCTTGTATGGATACTAAGTGAAGTCTGATATAGGCATTGTCCTCCCTTCTCCTCATGCCCCACTGTCTCCTAATCCTGGGGACACTGAATCCTCCTGCTACTCCTGTCCTCTGTGATTGTCTGTAACTTTCCACTATGGTGTGTCAGTAAATAGACTCAAATGCGAAGATTGTTCAGCAAGGAAAAGAGCTTCATCTATTCCAATCCTCTGCTTGGTTTTCTATTAGTGTCCCATACTCCAAAAGTACACAGCACGACAATGGGGCAGCTGAGTGGTGCAGTGGATGGAGTGTCAAGTCTATAAACAGGACGACCTGAGTTCAAATCTGGTCTCAGACACTAACTATGTGACCCTGGACTTAACACTGGTTGCCTCAGTTTCCTCTCTTATCTGTAAAATGAGTTGGAGAAGGAAATGGCAAATCCAATATCTTTGCTGAGAAAACCCCAAATGGAGTCATGAAGAGTCAGACACAAATAAACAAATTATATATGTGCATGTATGTATGTATCTATGTGTTTGTGGGTGTGTATGTATAGATAGATAGATATTCCAGTTGTGGCTTACCACACAGAATCATAAGCAAAGCATAGTGTCCTTTTCAGGCTAATAAATTAGTAGCCTTCACAAGTCAATCTAAGCTGAATAACAATATATTAACTTGTGAATTGTTCTTTCTACAGACAATCATCCCCTTTTAGCCTCTATTTGCCTATGTGTAGTCTTTGGGGAAATCTTTATTGATTTATCCTTCTATTTGGCACTGAAACTTGAGACCTGAGAAACTAGAGAGGGAGATTATCACCTGATAGAAACTGTTAGACATCAGTGGTTGAAAAGACCTCAATATCAGCTGGGGAATAGATGAACAAGTTATAGGACATGAATGTGATAGAATGCTATTATATTACAAGAAATGATGAAGGGGGTGGTTTCAGAGAAATCTGAGAAGACTTGTATGAACAGATACAGAATTAAGTGAACAGAACCAGGAGAACAACTGATAACAGTAGCAACAGAAAGACAATCGACTTTGAAAGATTAAAGAACTCAGACCATCACAACGAAAATTACCATTTCAGAAGGATTCATGATGAAAGTCAGTCAGTCAAGAAACATTTATTAAGTGCTTCCCATGTGCCAACCACTGAACTAAGCACCAAGGATACAAAAAGAGGCAAAAGAAGGTCCTTGCTCTCAAGGAATTTACAATCTAGTAGAGGAGACAAGCAAATAAATATGTAAAAATAAATTATTTATGGAAGGAAACATAGGAAATAATTTAACAGGGGGACATGGGCAGCTAGAGGGCACAGTGAATAGAGTACCACAGCTGCAATTAGGAAGACTCATCTTCCTGAGTTCAAATCTGGTCTCAGTGTTGTGACCCTGGGCAAGTCACTTAACCCTGTTTGCCTCAGTTTCCTCCTCTGTAAAATGAGCTGGAGAAGAAAATAGCAAACCACTCCAGTATCTCTGCCAAGAAAACCCTAAATGGGATCACAAAAAGGAGACACAACTGAAAACAAGTGAACAACCAAAAAGGAGAAAACATTAGAATTAAGGGGTGTTGGGAAAAGCTTCCTATAGAAGACAGAATATTAGCTGGGATTTGAAGGATGTCAGGGAAGCCAGGAGATAGATATGAGAAGGGAGAGTATTCCAGGCATCTGGGTAAAGCCAAAGAAAATGCCCAGAGCTTCGCAATGTGTCTTGTTCCACGAACATGAAGGATGCCAGTGTCACTGAATCAGAGTATGTAATGGGGATTAAGGTGAAAGAAGGCTGGAAAGGAAGGGAAGGGCTAGGATATAAAGGTTTTTGAACACCAGAGCATTTTGTATTTAATCCTGGAGGAACTTGGCAGCCACTGGAGTTTATGGTGAAGGGGAGGAAAGGGAAGGGAATGACATGATCATATCTGCATTTTAGGAAATTAATGTTCAAGGAGTTTGGCCACAAAAGGTTACTTATCTCCTGAAAGACAGGCAATAGACTCAGAGAACAAATTGATAAATAATGCTTGGGACATGGACAATATGGGAATTTGTTTTGCTTGATTATATGTGTTTGTAACAACAATTTTGTTGTTCTTGATTTCTCAATTGGAGGAGAAAGGAAGGCTATATTGAAAGAGAAAAACATATCTTCATTTGAAAAAAATAACAAAAACTATAAAATAAAATTTAAAAGATAAGAGGGACCGTAGCTATTAACTCATACCTAACAGGATCCAGGTCTCAATACTCTGAATTGTCACTAACATACAAATAAGACTATTTTTAAATCCTAAGTCATGTTTTAACTTTTTTTTCCAAAATATTTTCTCAATCCAGGCTGGAAGCAGTAAGTTCTGAGGGTTTTTTGTTTGTTTAATGAAAGTTCAGAGATATAAAGCAATGGTCTTGAGTTACTTCAGTATTCTGTCACTTCTGCAGCTGTACCTAGAAGAACCACCACTGATTGTAGAAGAAATTGGTGAATTTTAATCCCTCTTCCCTTTTCTTCTCTCCTCCCCTTTCCAGAGGCAAGTTTGAACCAGCTGCTGCAAAACACCTGGCTGAAGCACAATTCCAATAAAGTGGCCTCAATCCTTTTGCTTCCCCATTCTTGTCCCTGACATAACACTTTCACATCAGCATATCTGCTGTATCCTCTCTTGCCCTCATTCCTGAAAGAAGACAAGACAGCTCAGTTCAATCTGACTTTTCTTCAGTCTTGACTTTCAGAGAGCAAAAGTTCAACACCTAACAATATTCTGTTCACCCTGGCCTAGAAGGATGGCATATGCTGAATATCTGAGAAAGTGTCTTCCTCTTCTGCCTAGGACTATGAATCAGAGTATAATTAATTTGTATAAACAGCCTGAGGGCAGAAACGATCCCTGCTCTAGCCTTTTCTTCAGCAATATTAATAACACAATTTTCTAGCACTTCAAAACAACCCTGTGAGATATGTCATATAAGCACAATTATCCCTAATTCACAAAGAGGAAACTGAGGCCCCCAGAAACATTAAGTGATTTATTTACTCAAGATCACACAACTAGTAAGTGTAAAAATTAGGATTTGAATGCTGGAAATTTTTTTTAATGCAATCCATCATCAGTTTAAAAGAAGAGAGAGATGATTGGATGGGTTGATCTCTAACATCCCTTCAAACTATAATAATAACTCACATTTACAGAGTGCTTCACAAAGAATTTTCCTCAAACCAATCCTCTGGGGTCAGTTGTGCAAATAGTCTTGAAAACCTCAAGATATCTGAAAACAACGTCCCACCACCAACCTAGATCACAACCCCTCTACAACTTAATAAATAGAAAGCCTTCCGGAGCTGCTGTGACTAAAAAATGATTACCTGTTGATAAGCCTCTCCAAATTTATCTAAATTGGTCTACAAACATCAATAAAGAAAGCATTTGGGGTTTGGCAAGATTTTGAGAGCTTAAACACCACTAACATAGCCTTGGGGCAAGCATAGAGTATGCCCTTCATTGAGAAATGAGAGGTGGAGAAGAGGGGAAAATTCACCCTAGTTCACCACTTAATTGTTTTCTATTTTAATCAATTTTTTAAACTTCATTCCAAGGTTGTTACTATGCTGCTGAAAAATTTCAAATACGGTCAGGACCCTCCACATTCGGTATCCATCCTTAAGAAAAGCCCCAGTTACTCCACCCTAGTTACAAATCTGACCAGCTTTACCTGGTCACACTAAAAAAAGACTTTAGCATAAGTATATCTGTCCATAGTATAACACACTAGAAAGAGGACTGAATTTGTAATCAGAGGACCTGACTTTAAATTCTGGCTCTGCCATTTACTCTCTGTGTGAACTTGGACAAATCCCTTAATCTTGGAAATCGTTTTTCCTGATGAATAAGAAAGTTGGTTGTTGTTCAGTCGTGTCGTACTTTTCGTGACCCCATCTGGGGTTTTCTTGGCAAAGATGGTGGAGTGGTTTGCCATTTCCTTCTTCAGCTCATTTTACAGATAAGGAAAGAGAGGCAAAGTTAAGTGACTTGCGCAGGGTCACACAGCCAGTAAGGGTCTGAGGCCAGATTTGGAATCAGGACAGATGAGTGTTCCTTGAAGGCAGCCCTGGCACTCTACCCACTGCATCACCTAGATTCATCTTCCTGAGTTCAAATCCAGCCTCAGACACTGGGCAAGTCACTTAATCCTATTTGCCTCAGTTTCCTCAGCTGTCAAAGGAGTTGGAAAAGGACATCATTCCAGTATCTCTGCCAAGAAAACTCCAGATGGGGTAACAAAGTGGGACAGACTGAAAAACGACTGAACAACCACAAGAGATTTGGATTCATTATTAGATGACCTCTAAAATCTTTTCCAGCTCCAACTGCTGTCCTATGACCTTCTAAAATTAAGAAATTAAGTCATTTGCCCAAGGTCACTGAACTCAGACTCAGACTCAGGACTCCCAACTTCAAACCCAGGATACTCTTTTCACCAAACTTTGTCACAATTCATCCAACCAATACCATTGACCTATGAACAAGGAGAAAAAATAACCCTGACGAGAAGGAGGGGCCAGTTTTAAACTAAGCAGGAGAAGTTTATCTTGGTTGTCCTGACATCTCCCTGCACCAGATTGTACTTGGGACTTTCTCTAAAAATTCCCCTCAAGAGACATTTCTTTGTTGTCTCCTGTTCTTGGGTTTCAGAGATGGAAGGGCATTTACGGATTATCTAGCTTAGCTCTGTACTTGTACTGAGGAAAACTGAGGCCCATGGAGATGAACAGACTTGCCTGAAGTCATAGGTTTCTAAACCACCAAGTCTGCATTCGAACCCAAGTCCTCTGACTATAGATCCACTATCCTTCTCCCCTAAGGCCAGTTCCAAGAGCTGTCATGCCTTCCGTGCTCTCCGCCTCAGACTGGGGATTTGTCCCCTCCTGGTCATCGGCGGCAGCTGGGCGCGAGAGCTGGCACTTAAAGTGCCATCCTCTCTTCTCCCAAAGGCCTCCAGTAGACTTAAAGCCCCGGGAAACCTGCCCTCCGCTGTGGGCAACCTGGGACCGCCCCAGGCAACCTGCCACCTCTGCGCGCAAGCTGCTCTGCCTTACCTGGATAGTGTGGCCGGTTGTGGAGGCGATAGGGCCCCCCACCAGCTTGCAGTAGAGCTCACGCTGGGGCCTCGCGCCCCCGGGCTCTTCCCCACAGGTGGCACTGGCCGAGATTCGAGCCGCCTCGGCCAGGTTGAAATAGGGCGGGTGGAGGCTGAAGCCGGTCTCCAGCTCAGGAGCAGCGGCAGCTGCAGAAAGGGGGGACAGTAGCAGGAGGAGAAGCCGCGGGAGCCAGCGGGGCGCAGGAGCAGCCCCTAGGGTCCCCTTCCGTACCCTGGCCATCCTGAGCTGGACACCGAGGAATGCCAGCCCCGCTCTGCCTTGTCCACCGGACCTGGGCAGCGCAGTCTTCCGTCTGTCTCTGAGCTGGACTCGGTGGTCTCAGAAGCAGTAGCAGCGGCGGAGGGCAGAAAGCTCTGCCTTGGTCTGCTCTTGTTTTTGGGAGATTGTCCCGGAAAGAAGTGAACACACCCCCCTGTCGTAGGAGGCGGCTTCTAGCGCCTCCCCAGTGGAGTGCGCGGAGCCGATCCAGGGCGAAGGAAGACAGAGAGAGAAAAGGAGGGCAGTGGAACCTGATTCATTATGATGAAAACCTGTGGCAGGCAAGTCAGGTCACTCTAATTGTGGGAGAAAGGAGAAACTGTGGTTGCCTTTGGTATTTTTAATTGAGTGGATGAGGAAACTCACTCAGCAGAAGTTTCTGAACTAAGGGTGTCTCCCTGTGTTCATTTCCAGTATTAACTTTTTTTCCACCTGGGGTAGAGAAAAAGCTCCGGGGCAAGTGGGTGTTAATATTTTTCCTTGCCCTAGGTGTTGGGTGCAGTGATGCCTGCCCGGTCTAATTTAAAGAGGGGTGAAGTGTGATCCCTTGTTTTCAGTGTTTTATGTTCTCAGACACCGCCCCTCCCCCCCCAAATCAGAAACTCAGCCTCCAAACCCTGGGTAAGAATGAAGGAGGCTTAAAACAGAGAAATTTCCCTAACGAATATTGATGCAAAATTTTTAAATAAAATATTAGCAAAGTCTCGGGGAGGGAGGGAGGAAGGAGAGGGGAAGAAGGGGGAGGGAGGGGAAAAAACTCTATATTATATGGAAGTGATTATGGAGCACTGAAAATAAATAAAAGAAAGAAACAAGTATTAGCGAAGAGATTACAGCAATTTATCACAAGTTTAATGATACACTACGACATGGGATTTATACCAGAAATATAGGACTGGTTTAATATTAGGAAAACCATCAGCATAATTGACAAAATACAGCTCCCATTCCTATTAAAAAAAATACTAGAGAGCATAGGAATAAATGGAATTTTCCTAAAATGATAAGTAGTATCTATCTAACCATCGGCAAGCATTATTTTTAATGGGGATAAGCTAGAATCTTTCTCAATAAGATCAGGAGCTAAACAAAGATGCCCATTATCACCAGTATTATTCCATGTTGTATTAGAAATGTTAGCCTTAGCAGTAAGAGAAGAAAAAGAAATTGAAGGATTTCGAATAGGCAATGGGGAAACAAAACTATCACTTTTTTGCAAATAATTTGATGATATACTTAAAGAATCCTAGATAACGGACTAAAAAACTACTTGAAACAGTTAAAAAAAACTTTAGCATAGTTGCAGGATATAAAATAAACCCACATAAATCATCAGTGTTTCTATATGTTGACAACAAAACTGAGCAAGAAATAGAAAGAGAAATTTCATTTGAAATACCTGTGGATAATATAAAACATTTGGGAGTCTACCTGCCAAGAGAAATCCAAGAACTCTATGAACACAATTACGAAATACTTTTCACACAAATAAAGTCACATCTAAACAATTGGAAAATATCAATTGCTCATAGGGAAGCAGAGCTAATATGAAAAAATGACAATTCTACCTAAATTAATTTATTTATTCAGGACCATACCAATCAAACTACCAAAAAATTATTTTATGGAGCTAGAAAAAATAATAACAAAATTCATCTGAAAGAACAAAAGGTCAAGAATGTCAAAGGAATTAATGAAAAAATGCAAAGGAAAGTGATGTAGCCATACCAGATCTGAAATTATATTATAAATTGACAATCATCAAAACTATTTGGTACTGACTAAGAAATAAAGTGGTGGATCAGTGGAATAAGTTAGGCACACAAGACATAGTAGAAAATGACTATAGTCATCTACAGTTGAATAAACCTGGGCTAAGAACTCACTATTTAACAAAATCTACTGGGAAAACTGGAAAATAGCATGGCAGAAAATAGGCATAGATCTATACCTCATACCATATTCCAAGGTAAGTTCAAAACAGGTACATGATTTAGACATAAAGGATGGTACTATAAGCAAATAAAGAGCATGAAAGAGGTTTTCTATCAGATTTATGGAGAAGGGAAGAATTTAGGACCAAAGAAGATATAGAGAGCATTACAAAACAGATAATTTTGGTTGAATAAAATTAAAAAGTGTTTGCACAAGCAAAACTAATGCAACTAAAATTATAAGGAAAGCAGAAAACTGAAGGGAAATTTTTTGCAACAAATAAAGGCCTCATTTTTCAAATATATAGATAAATTAGTCAAATTTATAAGAATCCAAGTCATTTCTCAATTGATAAGTAGTTAAAGACTATAAACAAGCAGTTTTCAGATGAAGAAATTAAAGCTATCTATAGTCATACAAAAAAAAAGCTCTAAAATCACCATTGATTAGAGAAATGGAAATTATAACAACTTTTGAGGCACTACCTCAAACCTATCAAACTGGCTAATATGACAGAAAAGGAAAGTGATAAATGTTGGAGGAGATATGGGAAAATTGGAACACTAATGCATTGTTGGTGGAGCTGTGAACTTATCTAATCATTCTGGAGAGCAATCTGAAGCTATGCCCAAAGGGCTATAAAACTGCATACATTTTGATACAGTTAATGCCACTACTAGGTCTGTATCCCAAAGAGATCATAAAAAAAGGGAGAAGGACCCTCATGCACAAAAATATTTATAGCAGCTCTTTTTGTGGTGGCAAAGAATTGGAAACTGAGGATAGGCCCATCAACTGGGGAATGGCTGAACATGTTGTGGTATATGAATGTAATGGAATACTGTTGTGAAAAACCTGGAAAGACTTACATGAACTGGTGCTAAGTGAATTGAGCAGGACCAGGAGAAATTCTCCACAGTAACAGGACCATTGTGTGATGATCAACTATGATAGACTTAGCTTTTCTCAGCATTATGATGATCTGAGACAATTCCAAAAGACTTATGATGAAAAATGCTATCCACATCCAAAGAACTTTAGAGTCTGAATGCAAATTGAAGTATATGGTAAAGATCTAATTCAATCCTCTTATTTTTCATCTGTAACCCTAAACCGGAAGCCAAAAAGCTTTGTTATTGTTGTGCAGTCATGTCTGATTCTTCATGACCCCATTTGAGGTATTCCTGGCAAAGATACTGGAGTGGTCTGCCACTTCCTTCTCCATTTCATTTTATAAATGAGGAAACTGAAGCAAGCAAGGTTAAGTGACTTGTCCAGGGTCACACAGCTAGAAAGTGTCTGAGGCCAGATTTGAACTCAAGAAGAAAAATCTTCCTGACTCTGGGCCTGGCACTCTACCCACTGCACCACCTAGCAGACCCTAAAAGCTAGTTAGTGACATAGATGGCATTCCATCATTTTTAAATAGTGACTGTAACACCTGCAGTATTATTATGTGTGCTTATCACAGTGTTGGACGTATCGTAGGTGTTTAATAAATATTTATTTACAGAATGACCCTACTTCACAGGGTAGTTGTGAAAATGAAATAGATAACAAATGGAAAACACTTTGAACACCATAACACTGTACATGGGGTCCTGGACTGTGAGTCAGGTATATGTTTATTCAAATCCCTCTTCTGACACTTACAAATTACCATGGGTGAGTCACAACTTCTTTAAATCTATTTCCCCATTTGTAAAATGGAAATAATGGTTCGTGTCCTACCTACTACTCAAAGATGTTGTGAGATTTAACTCTGAGGAATGGTAGGGGCTGGAGCCCCTACTCACTGTCCTGTACCCAAACATGGGGTGTAGATCAGGTTCAGTTCAGATTCCACTTGATCACCCTCACTTTGTCTTCACTCTGGCAAACAGGGGATGATTTCACTTCTTCTGGGCTCCTTAAACTTCTTTCACTCACAACACCTTTTTGAATATTGGCAGTATTGGCACTGTGTCGCATGATGGCATGCTCAGTGTGTATGCTTTGTGTTCAGAACCAAGGCTGTAGTGAAGTTTTGAGATGCAACACAGGCAAGCATTTCCAGAAACACCTTGAATTCATTACAAATTTGATTTTTAATTGATTTTTGGTCCTTACTAGTTCAGAAATCTTTTACTTTTGCCAAATTTTGGAGGTAACACCCACAGTTTAAGAAATGCTAATTATGGCCCATACATGGGACTTTCAAAAAAACAGGGAGCAAAAAACATACTCAGTGTACAATATAAATCAAATCTGTGACAAATAATTTTTCCCTACACATAAAAGAAACATTAAACACAAGATATTCACAAATTTACATAAGACAAAATGATTCAAACAGAATTCGATACTATAACTACCATTACAACCATTGGAAGGCTGATTATTTAAACAACATCAGAATAGAAGACCTTCAATAAACCTGTTAATTAGGTATTTTACACTTTGCCTCAGTTCTACACGGTCCAGATACCTCCTAATAGATGTCTGCTGCTGAAATGGTTAGGTTGATGCCAGTTCACTTAGTGATGGTCATTGTCTCCAAGAATTATGAAGGAGTTGTCTTTACCTCCTCCTCAGAATATCAATAATCTGTAACTGAATGCTACCCAGGACCTCCTCATCTCTCAAATTAACAAGATTGTCTCTAAGCCCATATATATTTCTGACTCATAAACTAAGCTCAGTCACCTACTCAAGAAAGGAAATAGAAAATGGAAAAAGTCTGTCATGGGCCCCAAGGCTTACAAGCTCAACTAACTGAATCCATGTTTCATGAGAATAGTAGAGAGGGTAGAGAGGATAAAGTTCAACCCATCTCCCCATCATAGCTCCTCACAGAGAGTCTGGAGACACAGCAAATTTCCTGCCACACAAGAGGCTGAAAGCTTTCTTCTTTTAACTAAGCTAACAATCTCCCACCAATCTACACTGTCACTGTCAGGAGGGAAGGGCATAACTGCCAATTTATCAATAGGAAGTCAAGGTTTATTCCTCATAGTATTTTATTTTGTATGTTTTACTATAAAAAGCAATGTTAACCTTTATGGCAACCAGATTTATTGCATCATTCAAAGTCAGAATTTCTATTTGCCTAGCTTTTTATTACGTGGCCTAGCTAAAGAACATGTCATGCCATGTACTTCACATTTTCACCAAGAGGAAAAAATAATTTTTGCGGTGACACTCCTACAATAAAATTCATGCCTTTGGCCCAATGGGAAAAGTTTCAAAGATGATCAAACCAAAACTGCATATCTTAAGTAAATATTTTGTAGGTGAGTTAGCCTTGTAAGGGCTATATTTGGAGTGTGGAGTCTGACAAACAAGATATCTAGTGTAAATGGTATTCCTAGTAAATGAAAACTTAGGGCAAATATTGTGAGTTGTGTAAGGTAATAAATACAATGGGCAGAAAAGGAGTCCAGCTGGTGGCCCAGTGGATAGAACTCTTCATCTGGAATCAGGAAGAACTTCGTTCCAATGTGGTCTCAGACCATTACTAGGTGTATAACCCTGGGGATATCATTTAATTTCTGTTTGTCTCAGTTTCCTCAACTATAAGATAAGCATAATAAAAGTACCGTGTGAGGATGAAATGAGAAAATATTTGTAAAAGGCACTTAGCATGATGTCTGGCACATGTTAAGAGATTATATAATGGTGTAGTGGATAGAGTGTTGGGTCTGAAGTCAGGAGATTCATCTCCCTGAGTTCAAATTCTGCCTCAAACACCTTACTAAGTGTGTGACCCTGGACCAGTCAGATGGATATTTTGGGACCTTGAATTCTCTGCTTTCTCATGAACAATGTGAACACAGGTAAATCTTGGCTCCTCTTTTCTTCAGAAGTCTTCTCCACCAGTATCCCTGACTCTTTCCCTTCCCTTATTTTGTTGTAAAATGATAGACATCTGGAGTTATCTATACTAACTGATAATGCCTTTTATCAATATTCTCTGAGGTCAAAGATCAAATAAAGTTCTAGGCAATTGTCTTTATTCCAATGTCTATTAAGGAAGTTAATAACAACCATCCAATACAACAATCTAAAATCATGACTATAATACACTGTGTGGAGTGGTATGTAACATGGAAGGACTCAAAACACTTCACCAACATGATGGGGTTTCAGGTGGAGCAATCATGTCTTGTGAGCAAGAACCTCCAGGTGCACTCTGGGAAGGCATGAAGAATATTGCCCCTAGAGAGGCTCTGCTTTAGTGTGAGTGTTATTGAGATGTTCTATACACAACTAATGGCATTATTTTACTTGGCATCAGGTAGGTGCTATACAGATGCATAGTTGGGTGTTAAAAGAAAAACTTAGTCTAGCACAAGGGAATTTAGGGTTTGGCTATTTTCTTAATACCTCAGAAATGATTCATGCATAGCTGTGTACTTCAGATCTGAAGATGGTTATGCTACATACCAGTGTGTAGTGTCAGAGAAGGATTTTCTCCATATTGAAGTACTTGAGAGTGTGGAAGGCCAGACTTTGAAGCTCACACTCCTAAACCCCCATTCATCATGACAATCTGGGTCCCTACACAGCTGTTGGCTATATTTCCTCTTCAGGATCTGAAATATAGAGGTGCTTATGAGTTAACATTTATTAAGTATATATTCTACGTTAGACATTATGCTAAATATTGTGTGTGTGTTCATCCTTCGTTGCCAAAGAAGACCATGTCATCAGAGAAATGATGATATGACTTGCATTTGACTTTGTTTTGAGTGAGGGAGGGCTGGGCAGGTCACCAGCCTCACTTCTCCTCCAGAGCCATTTGAATCCAGTGACCAAATATACATCAGGATGACTGGAGATGACCTAGGATGAGGCAATTGGGGTTAAGTGACTTGCCCAAGGTCACACTGCTAGCGAGTGCCGAGTGTCTAAGGTGAGATTTGAACTCAGGTCCTCCTGACTCCTGCACTGGTGCTCTATCCACTGCTCTATCCACATAGCTGCCCTGTGCTAAATGTTACAGTTACAAAGAAAGGCAAAAAAACCAAGTCATTCTCTAGAACTTAGTCAATGGGGGAGATAACATGTAAACAATTATTTACAAACAAGATATATTCAGGATAAATAGAGGGTACTGTCAGAGAGAAGGCACCAAGCTTAAAGAGGACTGGGAAAGGCTTCCTGCAAAAATTGAGACTTAAAGTCCCAATGAGACTTGGAGAAAGCCAGGGAAGCTAAGAGTCAGTGGAGAGGCATGTTTCTAATGCTATCAACTCACATGCTCATTCCAGTGTGTTTTCCCATTATCAATTTCATTAATTGCAGTTAGTATCTCTTATATCATTAATTAGTGCCATGATTAACATCTGACTTTCAGTTCCACCAATTGATATTTCCCAATAGCAAGCAAGTGATATCAGTTAGTTTCTATAAGATCTGCTAGGTAGCACAGAGGATAGAGTACCAGATCTGGAGTCAGGAAGGTTCTTCTTCCTGAGTTTAAATTTGTCCTTAGACATTTCCTAGTCATGTGACCCTGGGCAAGTCACATAGTCCTCTTTGCCTCAGTTTCCTCATCTGTAAAACGAGCTAGAGAAGGAAATGCAAACCACTCTAATATTTTGGCCAAGAAAATCTGAAATGGGGTCACAAAGAAGTGGATACTACTGAAATGACTAAGCGACAATAACAAACAAAAAGTTTTTTTAAAAGATATTGACTTAGAAAATATAGCAAGAACAGAAGTATCAGTTCATCTCCTCCCATTCCAACTGGGGACACTCTCTTCTCAACACCTCAGTCCCCAAGGAGAACGGACTCAGGCTTAAAGCAGTAGCTACAGAGCATTCAGTCCCACCAAATTCACTTTCAAATATGCCATAATCAATAGAAACCCATTTATTTGTTTGCAGGACATGTTATCTCTGCTGCCAGGCCAATTCACTGCTAGACTGGATCCTATAATTCACTTCTCAGGATTACTCTCTCCATCACACTTGGTTGCAAGCAAACTCTGATATAAACTTTAATTTCAGGATCTCTGGTGAGCCTTCTGACATTTTGAAGCCACCAAGTCATAGCTTAGTCTGTTCCACCTCCAACTTTCATTCTCCTAAGATCAGAAAAGAATGAAACATAACAGAGACAAAAAAAGAGAACATCATTGACTTGTGACTTCATGGGTCACTGGGACTGCCTTTCTCTCTCCACCCAGGGGGAAGCAGCAGCCATTGACCCAACCACCACCAGGAAAGAAAGCATGCAATTTTGCAAACTGATGTCTTTTGTATGATTATTGATGTTGTGTTCATCCTTCATTGCTAAATAAGACCACGCCATCAGAGAAATGATGACATGACTTGCACTTGACTTTGTTTTGAGTGAGGAGAGCTGTGCAATGAACACTCAGCTCAACAGCCAATTAAAAGACTTCTTTTCACCCTGTGTAAGAGAATCAAAAATAATCACCGAATACCTACATATGCTCTGAACTAGAGAACTAGACCCCTTTTCCAAAGTGTGTTGTTATGCACTCCCAGAAGTAAACCTCTGAAGGGGGTGATATATGTTGTAAGACCTACATACGCTCTCTTTGGCCAGACCCTAAATGCCAACATTTTACATTAGAGAAGGATTTCCCCCAAGAGAAAAGGACCTAGAGTGCAAGTCTGATAAATCTATTTTGTCTTACAAGAAAATAATTTCCCTGGTGCCACAATTAATCTAATACCTGTTTATGAATGAAGCACATTTAAATGAGCACATCATTTTGTTTTGTTCTCCTTTCTACAAAATTAGGATGGCTCTTGGTAGGCAGTGTTGTGTAACAGTGATGATACTGGAGAGATTTCTAGGGAGAAGGTTCAGTGAGAAATACCAGCCAAGCTTAACTCTTTTCATCTCTACCTCCCACAAGAAATGTCCAAATCTAAGTAAAAGAACAATAATTAAAAAGAAGTGAGTTCTTCACAGATTTTTAAAAAATAAAAGTCAAATCTTACTGGTGCTCATGCTCCACCAGCCCCAAAAATATTGTGTAGCAACTACGGTTAAAGTGGCAACTCAGCAAAAAAAAAGTTTTTAATTTTGAAAAAAAAATCCCAAGAACATCACCATGCTTTATTTCAGAAAATGGTACAATAGTCTAGATTCTTGGCCCTAAACCTAGAAGCCTCCAGCACAAGTTAAACTGTGTAGCTTCAGCATGGGCCTTGCTTTAAGAGAAAATACATAAATTTAGGCAGAAGTGAAGCATTTTTTCAGAGGTAGGATGAGAATAGCAGAAGTCATGATTCTGAGGGAAAAATGAACTGACAGCAGGACACAGGTAGGAAGTGAAGGAAGCAAACAGCAAACCTAAGCAAATCCAGGGGATTCATGTCCGTCTTTGCTCCTTTCTCTCCAACTGTCCAAAGACTGAAGACCCAAAGGTTAAAAAAACAGGAACTAGCCTGTGATTGAAACATGCTTTATGGGGCCAGGTTGGGTTCTAGGTCAAACACTGATTGATCCCAGGGATCCCAATTAAGGAATTGCTCTGATCTGGAAGATGAGAAGAGCTGTTTGCTCAGGCCTGTGCCTCTCTACTGGTGTCCCATCCATGGCATGATTAAAGCTCTCAGGAAGAGGAGTCTGAAATAGAGATTCTAACTAGAAGGATCTGAGGTAGATGGTTCTCAGTGGCCCTCACCTGCCACACCAATACAATCCCCCATCAGTAGTTGTTCAGAGTCCTCCATCCATCAACAGGGGTGAGTTAAAAAATTAAGCCCTCCTAGCGGTAGAGATAGATAAAACCAGTGGAGAGACTGAGGTGAAAAGGAAAACTCCTAATATAATAAAGAAATATTGGGAGGTAAAATGATCCTGTTATCTTCTCCACCAGAAGATAATTCTATAATAGTTATAACCAGAACTCTAGAAAAGAATATGGAATAGCTGCAAGGATAAAAAAATAGTTGAAAAGCCTAATGGAAGAATTAAAGAAACAGTATGGAGTGGGATAAACAACTTAGAAGTTTAGAAACATGTTAAATACCCTGAAAAAAAAGAATGGCAGAAACAGAACTCAAAAAATTCTATACTAGAAATAAATATATGAAAGATTAGATATAACAGTAATATGAAAGTAAGGTCAAAAGACAAAAATATTGGAATCCGACATATCTACAAAAACTGCTGACCTAAAAGATGACACTAGGGAAATCAAATAAAGATTGACAAAAGATATTATCCATTAGTATGGATCCCCAGGCTGTTCTCCTTCAGCGTGCTGAAAGATATAAGCAAGGATTCTTTCTATCAGTTTTCATGATTTCAGCTCAATTTAAACTAATATTGATCAAAACAAAATAGTATTTTCTTTTCTGACCATATCTTTCTAGTATTCTTACCCTCTGGTACTGGTTTGGACTCATATCACTATTCTTCTAGTTCACATTTGGATGCTACCTGATCAGGTGAGTTGCTAAAGACCATGAAGAGTTCACAGTCCAGCTATCTGGATTCCTCTACAAAGAATGCTTTATGGTCTGGTTGGTCTTTCATGTGTATGTACAATGATAAGTCCAAAGTCTTTTTCAGGCTTTGCTGGATGCGTATACACGGGAAAGGCCAGGAATGTGACCAGGTAAGAGGAGAGACAATGAGCTGGGCCCATGGGCCCCTGTATTTAGTTTTTAAAACCCTTCATAACTTGACTCTAATCTACCTTTCCAGCTTTATTTTATGGTATATATATGCCTTCTTGTTCTTTGCATACAATATTCCATCTCCCATCTCTATGGTTGTCTAAAATGAATTTCCTCCTCTAAGAATTTCCTTTTCCCTCAAAACCCATCTCAAGCACCATCTTTTACATGAAGGCTTTCCTGATCCTCCCAGTCACTAGTGAACTTTGCATATATTTTGTATATTGTTGTTGTCCAGTCGTGTCCAACTCTATGTGACCTCATGGACTTCATCGGGGGAGTTTTCTCGGCAAAGATTTTGGAGTGGATTGCCATTTCTTTCTCCAACATGTCTTCATTTTACAGATGAGGAACTGAGACTTGCCCAGGGTGTCTGAGGGCAGGTTTGAACTCACATCTTCCTAACTGCTGGTCCAATGCCCCATCCACTGTGCCAACTAGTTGCCCCTTATTTTTTATATACTTATATATGTATACAAGTTATTTCCCCTGCTAGAATGCAAATTCCCTTAGGCAAGAACTATTTGATTTATGTCTTCATATCTCCACACTTAGCACAATGTCTGACACATAGAAGTCATTAGTAAATGCTTACTGATTAATTGATTGATTATGCCTTTACTTGGCCCCACTCATCTACATAGGAGAGCAGAAGAGGATTTGGAGTTAACAACCTTGGATACCCCAGAATCTTAGGACCCTTAGCAATGATGGTCAATTAGCCTGAATGGAAGGGGATAACCTTTAGTGATTATTGGGAGTCATAGTGACTGTTCAAAAAAGCTAAAGTATGTGACAGAGAGTCACAAGCCCCAGATCAGAAAATTTAGTCTAAGTAAAAGATTGAGCTTGGTCCCTTATGCAAAGAATCTCTTCCTGGAGATGGAAGCATTAATAGTCAGAATTCTGGAAAGGAACAGATATGCCTCTCCCTTAAGAGAAAAAAAAAAACAGGGGAAAAAAGTTCCCCACAAAAGTTGCTGGTCCAATGGCTAAGGAAAGTTTGCTGCTGAAAGAGCTGTAAAAAACGTTGTGGGTCTTGAACTAAAAGAATACGATAAAATTCACTCTTCTCTTTAGAAAGAAAAAATCTTATAGCCAAAGACTTCAAGTGAATCCAGAAGCTTCACAGCCATATACCAAATGGGACTGGTGCTGGCTGGAAAAAATCATGTGACCAGCAGTACAATGGTAAAGACTATACACCAAGGGGAGATGATGTGACCTAAAGAGGATAGTAGGAAATAGATCTGGTGAGAAAAGCACACTGATTTGGCCAGATGATTACTGAAGCACTGGAGATAAAAATTTCCCTGGTTACCCTGGTTCCTCATTTGTATCCACTTTTCCCACTGATAGTATATTTATTTAAGGGGCAATATACACCAAGTTTATGAGAAAAATGTTTTGTTGCTGCTTTTCTTACTATACTATTTCATTATATGTTTTTGCTTTGAACTAACTGAATCCTCTCTAGGTGACTAGTAAGGTTAATACACCAATGGGGGCTCATGAACTATGGTGTGAGAGTGTGTATGGAAGGAGGGCTCCCACTGACTGCTCTAACCCAACTACCTCAACCTGTTTGTTTCCAACCCTCTGGAGTAATCTTCTGGCACTGGGGTTGTTCAGTGGTCCTGCCTCTGAGCACTCAAAGGGCTTGAGGAGGATATCTGGGTGGCTTGAACCCCTTTCATTGAGCAATCTAACCTGCTCATCAACAGGAAGATATTCAAGATGCTATTAATTATTTCGCTCTTGAAATACAGAAAATTGAAGACATTGTATTTTGAACAGAAGACTTGCAATTTATTTTCCATAAGGTTTTCCAACAGAAGGTAAAGATGATTTTACTAGTGGTGGCTTTAACCTGAAGATCTTGGTTTATGTCCACATTATATCAATAAGAGGTTGTAACGAGGCTGAGCTAAAAATGATAAGAAATTTAAGAAGGTGAAACTTAAGAACATAAGGAAGTTAAGAAGGTCAAAAGGAATTTTTCAATGAATACTCCTAAATTTGAAGATGAGACCAGGCCAGCAAAAAAAATTTTCTTTGGAGGTTTGTCAGAAGTCATTCTTGTCAACCACAGAAAGTCATGAGTAAAATCTGTCATCGTTTTAAATTTAAAATAAAACACAAAAGCTGCTTTGAACTTAGCGCTTGGACAGGTTTGGGTTTTGGTGGGTTTCTTTTTTATTCCTACCTTTATTCCTACCTTTTAGCCTTTTTCACAAAGGTCAAAAGTGGAAAATTAATGAATGTACAGGTTACTACAAGTGCAGATAAAATGCATTATCACAAGATCAACATCTCAACTCTGAACAACAGGATTTGAACAGTGCCTCTGCTTTATTGACAGTTGGATATGTTACAATATATATTTTGATTTGCTCCCTACATTGAAAAGACTGATGATTTCTAACTCATGCATGTAAGGAGATAAAGCAGACATTTTGGACCTCACCTAAATTCAACAAAATAATGACTGATACTCATACAAAGTATATTATGAATTGAACTGGTTTAGTTTCTTTTAAATGTACTTAGTACATGGATAAGAATATTTATTTTCAGGAAAAACAATCGTGGGTTTAAGAAATGTCTAAAGAGATTAAAAAATAGTCTGCTTTTCACAATGGTAAAATTGTCTTGCAGGCAGGGATTGCTTTCCCCTATGGAATTAATAACACAACTATATCTATATTTAGGCTTTTGTTTGCTGAACAACTATGTACAATAGTAATATGCCTTCCTCTTAGGATCCATTTATTTATTTAATTTATGATTTAATAATATTTTATTAATTTATGATTTAAAGACGTCTATGATGCTAAAAACTCATTTTTGTATGTTTAAAAGATTATGCAAATTTTTCCAAAGTTATGGGAATCGTTACAATAAGGCATCAAGCCTGAGGAACAGTGTCTGAGTCTTTTGTGTTTGAGGCTGCTTATTTATAAGCTTTCTTCAGAAAAATTTTGCTGTATTTGTTATTGCATTAATAAATTATAGCTGTCACTTTTTAAAAAAAATAATATGTGAATTCACACTGTTCCCTCAACCTGAAATAGCCTCCTCCTTTGGACCTACCCTGTGAGTTTGAGGTGTTACATGTGTTGAAGTACAATTCAGCTGATTTGATAATTTTATACGCTTGTTATTAGTTAGGACAAATTTTGGTTTATTTTTTTCTTCAACCTTGAAATCTCATTTCCGGCTTGATAGGCTGTTAGTGAGTGTTACCACAAGTATCACTGGTAGGTTATTTCCACTTTTACTAAGAATTTCTTTCCACCATCTCATAAGCAAAAGTTACTGTCCTAAAGTATTGTGAGGTCGTCTTGCTGCCCAGTAGTGATTTGGGAAATTGACACTCCTGACACTCAGGACATTTTATAATTTATTGAAAAATTTCTGAAAGCAGAGAGAAGAAAATGTGGTGTAATGAAAGGAGAACTAGATTTGAAGTCAGAGGACCTGCATTTGAAACTTGACTCTCCTACTTCCTATTCAAGTGACTTTGGACAAGTCATTTAACTTTGCGGCATCTCAGCTTCCTCACTTGTAAAATGGAGGGCTTAGATAAGATGACCCCGAAAGTCCCTTGTAGCTTTAAATCTATAATTTTTCATATGATATTCTGTCTTCTTTCTCTTTCAATCACCCTTCACTCACAAATTTGATTTACAATTAAATATTGCTTCAAATACCAGAAGTGGTGGCACTCATATTTTTGTCCCATCCATCTTTAAAAATTCAATCATATGTCTACGTCTAAATAAATTTTCCTCTTTTTAATATCAAGATCATTTTCCCACATTAAAAATGAGTGACTTAAGAAATATGTCCACTTATTCAAAAAAATCTCCAATCCTTGGCTTATGGATAACTAAGTATAAAAATATGTGGATAACTATTGATGCCTCATGTTAAATTAATTTTCATGAAAAAGACATTGCCTTAAAGAGATTCATCTTGGTAGGAATTTGTCAAATAGTCCCAATGGAATAATGCTGAGAGGGTATTAGAAAGGTTATAAGCTCCTCAAAGGTAGAGATATTGCTTTTCTCCCACAGGACATTGCTTTACACGTAAGTATTAGGAAATGAATGAATTAAAGTCTGAATATGAATCCACCATCGCTGTTGAGCTATAAAAAGGAAAAACAAACTTAAATATTATTATAAACACTGAATTATCACATCATTTAATGATCTTTATTTACCTTGCTGTGCTAGTAAGCACTCTAGGCCCTGCAAATGAGCAAGTTTTTGAGGTCAACCCCACAATGACAGCATTTCTACCAGCACTAAGGAGTGTAGATGCTCAGAGTACACAAGCCAATGCATAGTGCTTTAAGCTTGTTATGCCAGTTCACTTCCTATTGTAAATACATGGAAAATACTTAATTAGTTCCAGTATCTCTCTAATTGTTCCCATCTAACCCTTCCTAGGTCGATGATTAAAGTCCAGGGAAACAGAGATTAAAAAAAAAGAAGAACCCACAACATTACAGGTTCTTGGTCTTCACACACAAGGGAAAGACTATGAACATGACAAGAAGTATCAGACCCATAATGGACATTGCTCAGGAATAGGAGCCAACTGGTAGCTTTGGCATACACTATCTAGTTCTCGGTCACAGATCTAGGGTATAGGACACCCAGGGGTGATATTCAAAGATAGGGAGCAGCTGGAGGCCCTACATAGTTCATTTGTAGAGAAGCAAACCCAGTAGCAGTAAGTGTGACTCAAACTTCAGGAGCAGAGTGGGGTCTTAATTCTAGCTTCTAGCCCAATCTGAAGCCTACAGAGGAATACCTAGGGTAGGAATCCCAAAGTCAAGGACAGCCTGCAGTTCTGTCACTCAAGACCAACAAAGACTATCAGCTGACTGATAGGGACTGAGTGTACGAGCAGGCTACTCTGGCTCATACTGAAATCCACATCAGGAACTTTCAGAGCTCAAACTAGGGGACAGAAATCAGAGCTCACAGGGACCTAGTGTTGCCTATGAGATGGTGAAAAGGAAGGAAGGAAGGAAGGAAGGAAGGAAGGAAGGAAGGAAAAAAATACCAGAGCTGCATAGAAACTCTGAAGTTCAAACACAGCTGTTTAAGAAAAACGTAAAAAGGTAAGCAGAAATGAACAATTATAAGATACTTAAAGAGGATAAACTGCTTATATTCTAATATGGAAATCTATCATCAGAGATCATAGAGGGACTGTAATTATATAAGGCCTAGGTTCTATATGCCTTGATGATCTTGAAAGAAGAATGGAAAGAGAAGAGAGAATTCCTGGTTATTCCTCTGAAGCCTGGACTAGATGCTAGAAATGAGACCCTTCCCTGAACCTGAGATCTGAACCAAACAGTTACTTGTTTCTGAACTTGTTTCTTGGTGCATTGCCCAGAGCCTTCCTACCTGGAAATGCCACCCCAATGTGCAGGTTCCTTTCTCAGGCCCCTCTGGATTTGTGACAGAGTTGGTTAGAAGACAAGAAAGCTTCCAGTTGCTACCTGTCCCCATTATATATGGGTCTGGTGGTGTCCCAGTATGGATTGGGAGCTTTCTCTTGCCCTGGTAAATAATTGCTTCTTTGACATTAGGGTGATCACTCTCATCATGCTCTTGGCCAGTCCCTAGTACCTACAGACCTCTCTATCTGGCTCCCTAGGACAAGCTGGTCTAGACAAACGACTTCGTGTATTTTTCTGGATATAGCCATGAGGATTAAGTCGGATGCATTTTCTAGATCTGTCTACAGAAATTGTGGAGGGGAGCATGTCTATACTACTTCCTACCACTCTCATCTGAAGTGATAAAAGGAGAAAAGAATACACATGAAGGTACATATACAGTTAGAGAAATACAGTTTGGGAAAGGGGAGAAAGGAACAAAGGAAATTAGAGGGATGATAGATTGAGGGAGAGATTGGTCCTAAGCAAAACAAGCTCTGTCTAAGGATATGCAGAAATATTTATAGCTCTTTTTAAGGTGGCAAAGACTGGGACTCTGAGGAAGTGCCCATAAAATGGGGAATGAATGAATAGGTAATGTGAATGAATAAATATTATGGAATACTTATGTACTGTAAAAAATGATAAAAGAGATGGCTTCAGAGAAACCCGAAGATACTTTGATGAACTGATGCAAAATGAAATGAGTAATATCGTAACAGCAACATTGTAAAGACGAATAACTTTAAAAGACTTAAAAACTCCAAGCAACATAATTACCAACCATAATCCCAAAGGACTTGAGATGAAACATGAAGCTTACCTTTGACATAGAGGTGAAGTATTC
Source organism: Potorous gilbertii (assembly GCA_028658325.1). Taxonomy (NCBI): domain Eukaryota; kingdom Metazoa; phylum Chordata; class Mammalia; order Diprotodontia; family Potoroidae; genus Potorous; species Potorous gilbertii. The sequence goes on from CM053773.1 coordinate 51,881,246, forward strand.
AGAGCGCAGAAGAAGACATACGTTTTTTGGACACAGCCAATGTGGTTTTGCTTGATTTTATGTTTATAACAGGGCTTTCATTTTTTTTTTATTCTCAGCTAGGGAGAGGAGGAGTTGAGGTAGGAGAGAGAGGACAGATTTTTGCTGAATGGGAAAAAAATAAAATACAATTTTTAAAAAGTAAGTGCTATCGGGCCATTTCTGTCTCAGTCACAGGACAAACACCATGCTCCAGCTCCTTCTGTCTCATTATGAGATTGACAGCAATTGTCAACTTTGCCTTCTGGCAGGTAGCCAGGTGAAACCTGCTCTCTGTTACTTTAGTTGCTTCTCCCTCACTCCTGCCTTGGAAATACTGTGGTCTGCTTACGCAACTCAGTTCCTTCTCAGTCTGTTCCCTAAGTGTTGTGGATGTAACCAGAAGCCTGAGATTTTGTCAGCCATGGGCTGGACTTCCATGCCCACTCCCCAATGGCCATGTCCAAAAAGGCCTCCTTCACTTTGAGTCCATCAGGAAGTGAGTGATATGCTTCATCATAAGTCCTTGAGCTTTTCAAAAAGTCTTTTCAGGGAATTCAACTAAACACAACACTAACAGATGCCCTTTGAGGTCATCTGCATTTAATCCACTCTACTGCCACCTCTAAGATACCCAATACCTAGTAAGAGGCTGCTATAGCAGATGCTATATTCAGAACAAATTAAAATCCTTGCTTTAGGAGCTTAACTCTTAAGCAACCGACATAAATAAATAAATCTTTTCCAAACATTTTTCTTGTAATTTGAGGCAATATTGAATGTTTGATTCATTTGTTTATTTATTCGAATACCCTGAAGTGCCTATTCTGTGCAATATACCATGGTCCATATTAGATACAGTAAGATAAATCAGTCGTAACCCTGCCTCCAAGGAGTTTACAGTCTAGTTGTGGATAAGATAGGTATATAAATATAGGTATATAAATAGCCATAAGCCAAAATAGACTATAAGTTCATAGGAAAGATGATTTTTAAAAGTGTTAAGAGGGAGTGATTCAAGGAGAGAGACATTAAGTCATAGGCTTTCAGAACTGGAAAGAACTAGAAGTATTTCCCTACAGATGAAAGGGTCTTAGAGATCACCTAGTTAATTCAATTAAACAAACATTTATTAAAAGTGCCTACTAAGGCACTGTGCTATGTGCTAGAGACACAAAGGCAAAGAAATCAATCCTTTCTCTAGAGTTTCCATTCTACTTGGGGGTAGAAGAGTGCATATGTGCACAGATAAGTAAATACAAGTGTGCGTGTGCGTGTGCGTGTGCGTGTGTGTGCGTGCGTGCGTGTGTGTGTGTGTGTGTGTGTGTGTGTGTGTGTGTGTGTAGCAAGCAATGTTTTGCCCTACTATCCAAGCTTCTATATCTACCCCTACAAGGGTTTTAGGAGTAACCAGACTCATTGGGGTATCTTTCTCTCATTCTATTGGCTCAAGTCCCTACCAATTGTGTTCCCTTCACTATTTAACACTTAATATCAATGAGCTTTTACAAAGGATTGTTAATTTCAAAGACATAGCAAGAACACATACACAAACATTTTTTCCAACAACTTAGGGCACAAGCTCCCCTATACCCCATTACTGGGGAGAGTGAATACACATTTAGCATGATTTCTATATAGCATTAGTCCCACCAAGTTCACAGAGCAACATGTCCTCCTTGTTACCCTTCAACTTCAAGTAATGGGAACTCTAGGGAGGTGGCGGGGGGCGGGGGGGGCCATCTCCCATGTTCCTGATCTATATCTTGCCGCTGGACTCAAATGGCTCTGGAGAAAAAAGTGAGGCTGGTGACTTTGCACAGCCCTCCCTGAGTTAAATCCAATTCACTTACAAGTCATGACATCACCTTCCTGATGTCATGGTCTTCTTCAAGAGTGAAGGACAAACAACAACCTGTGAGTAGTCCAATCTGCCCTACTGGGGACCCAACTGACCAGTTCCGGTTGAGTAACACAGATCCTTCCTTCTTTCCTTCCTTCCCTCTTTTCTTCTTCCTTCCTTCTTCCCTTCCTTTTCCTTCCCGTTCCTTTCCTTCCTCTTCCTCTGTCCACATAGGGCATCATGACCTTACCTGTGGGTGCTCTGCCCGAAGGAATATAAATTTTAATTGCTGAAACCTAGCAAGATAACTTGGGGTTTATTAACTATATTTCTTTCTTAAAGACCATTCTTTAAGCTCAATTTACTCTGGCTCTTATCGATTGGCCAACAATAGGTCCCAGCCCAAGCTCATCATTGTTTGGACCCTGATAGATCAGAGTGAATGTAAATTAACTGTTTCTGTTTTGTCCAAAAACCTTGAAGGTCTCCCCTTCCCAGAATGATTTTTTATTAGGTAAAGGGGGACATTCTTTGGCTTATTTCTTACCTAGCTTTAATCACTGAATGGTTGTTGGTTCAGTCAAAGTGAGAACTTGGAAAGACCTTAGCTTAAAAAGACCAAGGTCTCCCACTGCGTCCAACAACATCTCCAGTCCTCCTGATCTATATCTTGCCATTGGACCTAAATAGCTGCAAAGGAAAGAGTGAAGTTGGTGTCTTTGCACAGCCTTGCCTCACTTCAATTCAATTCACTTGCTAGTCATGGCATCCCCTTCCTGATGGCACATTTCAGAGTATAGAAAGCTGGAGCTCAGGTATAACTGTGCTAAATGAGGCTGCTGATTCAGATCTAGTGAGAATAAACTGCAGAGTTGCACATTTCCAGCTGCTTTTAATTATTTCTAGCCTCACAAAGTTCTTGTGTGGGTCACGTTCATAACCCTTTAATCTGAACCTGAACTCTGATCAACTTGTTCACATGGCTAATTCAGCATTATTATAGTCTCTTTCTAATTAGTTGTCACATTCTTAAAAACCTTGGGTTATGGAATAGTAGACATGAAATGTAGAAAATTTCTGTTTATTTAGTTAAGGAAGTTTTAGATTCTGGAAATTTCTAAGGATGCAGATGTACTGCCTCCTCATGGCTCACTTGCCTACCTCGAACTGGAGCTGGCAAGTAGGATTCCTAGGAAGAGGATTGCTATTACTTTTAGTTAGCAGTGTTGGCTCCCCAGAGAAGTGGCTACTACAACTTCCATAATTCTAGGAGTAAACTGTTGAGTGCCTAGTCTCCTAACCTTAGCTCAAAAGATCCCATTGGTTGGGTTTTTTTAATTCTATTTTTTTTATATTTTTTTTATTTTGAGTTCCAAATTCTCTCTCTCCTTCTTGTCCTTCCACCACTCATTGAGAATGAAAGCAATATGATACTCATTATATATATATATATATATATATATATATATATATATGAAGTCATATAAAGCATATTTTCTTATCAGACAAGTTGCCAAAAAAGGCAAGAAAAACAAGCCCCCACTATTGTGTCTCCCTTTTAATAATCAACCAGTAGACTTAGGTTTTAGCAAAGGTATTTATTAAATGGCATAGGAAGAACAGTAGTTTAAAAGTATTTCCCTCCAACATGGTGGTTGTGTTGTTTCTTTATCAGGATCAGCTGCAACAGGATGCAGTGCCACTGGATTGCCACTGCATGACAGATAGACCATGCTGACCCTGGACAATGGCTTCCAGGCTGGGCAAGGCAGGTTGTCCCTTCACGGGGCTCCTCTCAGGGTACATCATCTCTGCTGGACAGGTAAACCTACTGGCCTCCTTGGCCTTGCTATTCACGAGGCAGCTGCAGTTTTTTCCAGCATCAGCCACTGGTTTGACAGGGTGGTACTGCACTCTCTTCATATATAGTGTTTTCCTGTTCTTTTTAACTGGAGGGTTACAGAGTTCTTTCAGCTACCCTTACTCGGTACGTTTCTACTGGCAGAAGGCTCTTCCCTTTGACTCCCTCACAGGTGGAACTTTGAGGTTGGTCACCCTCAAACTAGAGATGAAAGAAGTCATGACTCTCCTATGTAACCATCCTTCCTGGTTCAGAAGCCCCTTCCCTCAGCAAATCATTCCACTTGGTCTTAGGGAGACTTATTTCAATGCAAGACTATATCCCAGCCACCCCAAGGAATTTTATGTAAATAAGTGGCTAGAGCAAAGGCATGAATGCAGTTATATCCTGGAGGCAAACTCATTTTTTTCTTTCTAGCTTTTTTATATCTAATTAAGCAGCTATTCAAGTCCTACATTCTTTCTTGAAGTTAGGAAATCTTTCCTCAAAATGTTTTACCTTTTGTACATCAAAGTCCATCTTTCAGCCCAAAAAGATCTTTGCTGAAGACTTCCCCTCTCTTATTTTAAAATTTTTTCTTATTATTTAAATTTTTATTTATATTTGAAAACCTCTTTTTAAAAAAAATGTTCCCTTAAATATATTTTTTAATTTCAGCTCATGAGTAATCATCTAGGGAAAAATAAAATGTGATCCCTTGTCTCTCATGCCCTGTTTCTTACTCTTGCCAATATTCTGTTTTCTTCTGTCTCTGTCAGAAAAAGTTCCCAAGAATGTGTCTCATGCCATTGCCTTAAGAATTGCCAGAAATGAGTTTCTAGAGAGAAAACTCTCTTTAGTGTTCATGCCTATCTTTATGTGAATTCTATAGACAAGTCCTCCTTTAGAGCCTAGTTGTCAGATTTTATATAATTTTAACTATGATGTTAGACTTTCCCACCATTTGTATTCTTTACTTTGGAATTTTCCTCATTTTTAATTATCTTCTTAGCTTTTTTGTCTGTTAACCTCTATTAAATTTCTCGTTTCATTTTTTACGTTCAGTTTACAGGTTATCTTTTGAATGAAAATTTTCTCTCTTGTTCCCAAATTGAGAAAAGTTGGCTTATAAATTCACAGCACCTTTTAATAATCCTGATATGTAAGAGATGTGCTCACCCAACTGGTTGACAAAAAGAATAAAGACTCAGGAGGAAAAGAATCATAATCCAGGGTCTTATCTAACTGGCCTAGTCTTTATGTATTACAGTTTGGCCTAAAGGAACTCCAAAAGTCTTTGCCAATCCCAAGGTTGGCATGGTGCTGCTTAATAAATATTAGTTGATGGATTCCAACCTTCAATGTTACATTTCACTGTTATTTCTTCACCAAGAAAAAAACTGATGCTATAACCTCACTGTTTACCTAATACTGCACAGAAGTGATATGAAAAGTTTGACTTTGGCAGTTTTTCCAAGCAGAGGCATGACATAGCCTGCTGAGATCTCTTGGCTTGGTATGAGTAATTGTGCCCAAACAACTCAAAAGAAATGATACATTTTCAAAGGTTAAAATTAGCTCTTCTGGCTCAATAATAACATCTACGACTTGCCTCTGTATAGAGAGGTGGGTGTAGAGAAGCTTGTTTCATAACATAAGCCCTTATATTGCTGACTGATTCATTATAAAGGGCAACTGTGTCACTGGGTTACATCAGGTGAAAACTTGCTCCTCACATTTAGTGAAGGTAACCCATACTCTGGAAGATTCTCTCTCTACTATCAAAATCATGCTCCATATCTGAGGATCCTAGGCAAGTCATTGTCCAAATTACCAGACCCTCAATATATAGCAATTAAGATGTCATAGATTTTTTGTCTCCAAAAGCTATTCTTAGTTCCTCCAGTTCTCTAGCAGTATGTCTCATTCTCCATGTAGAAAACTCCCACTTAATCCAGTGAACATCCCACATACAGAAAAGGGAGAAATGATAGTCATGCCTTCCAGCCCATGACCCTGAAACACATGTCCTATGAGCCTGGGCAGAACCAGGAAATTAGTAGCACAAAGAATCCTTCTCCTTTGTGGGTGGAAACAGAGTGCTTACAGAATCCTTAAAACACAGTAATATCAGAAGATTGTAAAAATGAGATTCTAGGAAAGGACCAGTTCTCCAGAGGCAGTCAGAGGGCATCATCCAATTGAAAATTTAGGGAAGTAGTTGAAGCTATGTGTCATCATTAATGTGACCCAGAGGATGACAGCTATTTGGGGAGTTAAGGTTCCCAGAAATGGAACCTGGGGAGATGATAAAGAGGAGGATCTATATTTGAAACTGGAAGAGAAAATCAGTTTTTATAAATGCTAAAGGCAAACTCAAGCTTAAAATAGATCCCACGGTAAAGCACATGTGAGCTAGGCCAATGCAAAGCCTATGTACTGAACTGCCCCAACCTGTGATTTCATTGACACAGGGTACTCTTGGTGAGGTAACTCACACTATAGTGCTGAGCTGCAACAGGAGACTTCCAGTATTAGAGAGTTGCCTAGGTGACCCTATGACTTTAAATAACTTTATGTGTCAGAAGACAGCCTTGAACTCAGGTATCCCTAACTCCTAAGTCAGTTCTCCATTCACTGTGCTTCACTGCTTCTTCCATACTTTTCCATTGTTCTTCAGCCATGTTCAACTCTTTGTAGCCATATTTGGTGTTATCTTGGCAAAGATCCTAGAACGGTTTGCCATTTCCTTCTCCTGCTCGTTATCCATATGAGGAAACTAAGGCAAATAGGGTTAAATGACTCACCCAGGCAGGGTCACAGCTAGTAAGTGTGTGAGGCCAGATTTGAACTCATGAAGATTAGTCTTCCTGACTCTAGGCCCAGAACTCTATCTACTGCATCATCGAGGAATTGCAAGTCTCTTTTATTTATAACTTGCTTAGCTTTAAAAATATAGAGTACAGTTTTCACAGTCATGCTGCTTATCTATCCTTCTTTTCTGGCATCATTTTGTTCTCTTTTCTGTATTTTAAAAAATGCTTCTTTTGTTTCCTTTCCTTTCTTCTTCTTTTTTTTTTTTTGGTATCCTCTCCCTATGTTCTTTCTCACTTCCACCCTTCTCCCACTGGAAAAGAAAATGAAAAACCAAACCATGACAATAAGTTTGCTTAATTCCAACATTGCCTGAGTTTGAACTATATCCTGAGACTGCCACCTCTCTCAAGAGATAAGTACCAGACTTCATCATCGCTCCTCTAGAACTGTGGTGGGTCATTACATTGATCATAATTTTCTTAGGTTTTTCAGAGTTGCCTTTCTTTATCATGTTATTATTATATAAATTGATATTTTATAACAGTTTTATATTATTATATAAGTTATTTTTATAATAATTATTACATATTATTATTACATAAATTGTTCTCCTGGGTCTACTCACTTCACTTTGCTTTACTACATACAAGTCTTCCAAAGTTTCTGTGAAAACTGTCCCTTTCATTGTTTTTTATGACACAATAGTATTCCATTACATAAATTGTCTAATTTTTTCAGCCACTTCTCCATTGATGGTTACCTCCTTTGCTCACTGTTCTTTGCTTCTACAAAAATAGCTGTCATAAATAATTTTGTACAAATAGATCCTTTTTCCTCGTCCTTTGATTTCCTTGAGGTATAAGCCTATTAGTGGTATTTCCAAATCAAAGTGTATGCACAATTTAGTGACTTTGGGGGTACAGTTCCAAATTGAATGCAGCTTCTTGTCTTCAGGTTTATTGGAGCCTTCACCACAGGTTTCCCTGAAAAAAAAAGTTCTAATTCAATCTTCTGAATTGTATTGACTGAACAACCTTTCAAGTGTTTGGCAGATGCCAAAAAATAAATATAAACAAAAATATTTGGCATTGTCAAATAAAGCAAAAAAAATCTATTCTCTACACTTAACAATACTGTAGTAAGAATCTACTTTTCTTCCCATGCAAGCTTGTGGGAGAATTTCCATAGCATGAGAATCTTCTAGCTCATTTTCCCCAAGGACTATACTCAGCTCTTTTGGCTTCTCTTAAATGGCTTTGATTCAGTTTGAGATTAGTAAAGAGATTGCCAACTCTGCAAACAATATAGAAAGTAGACCTTGTCTATGTGTGACATTCTTGCATCCTGTGATTTTAGCAGCTCAACAGCATAGCCTGACTCTAATTTCAGATGATTAGCATCTGGGACCCACATATTATTGAAGGAATAGGTTTTCCACATAAATACTATAAAGGATTCCATGGGATGCTGGCACTTCCACCAAAGGATATATTTCTTGCTGGCTGTCAGAAAAATGACAAAGATAGGTCAAATGCATCCGTTGGTTTCAGAGTTCCTGTTTTTGCTGAGTAGCCAAGCAAGTAGCCCTTGGGCATTGCAGTGGACAGAGTTAGGAAGACCTAAATTCAAACACTGTCTGAGACACTGACTAGCTATTGGACCCTGCCTAAATTTTCTCATTGGGAAAGTAAGGATTACAAAGGCACCTTCCTCCCAGGGTTATTGTGAGGACGAAGTGAGATGTTTGTGAAGTATTCTGCAAGCTTTAGAATGCTGTATAAATGATGGCTACTACTCTACTATATGACAACATCTGAGGTAGCTGAGTGATCTGTCATGCACTTGAATCAATAACCCAGTGGTTATATATCTACATGATCTAGAAAATCCATATGAAAAATTTTAAATATCAGACCAAAAGCTAGATGTTGCTACCAGATGGTTAAAGCAGACAGGGTCTGCATCACATTGGAAGCATCTGAGCAGATACTGCTTAAAGATGTTATACATGCAAATCTGCAAGTTGGAAAAATTTCACTTGGGTTAAACAATGGATTGAGGTAGTAAGAGTGGAAATAACTCCAGGAAGTGTCTAAAACAGACCTTACTCAGGTTTTCCTGATGCCAAGTATGGTATTCTATCCATTTCAACATCTAGGTAACTTCATATATTTGAAGATAGTTTAACATCTGAAATCTACCACTTACTAACTACAAGAGCCCTCTTGCAGCCTTAATTGGGGTGAAGGTGGGGCTGAGGGCAAAACAGAAATAGTCATCACAGAAAAGACAATTTACCCTTGCTTCCCATGAGATGGAAGTTGGAATGAGGGGAGGAGACTCCATGGGCAGTGATGGTGCTGAGAATCAGAAGAGTAGAGCATGTCCAGAACAGGTAGGATCTTCCTCTGCCAATCAGAAGGTAAGGGATGAGGACCACTTGTGTCTATGGCAAAAACCATAGATCTGACTCTCAGGCAAGTACTAAAATAAGATACAGAGCAAGCGGTATTCAACTTGATTTTTTAAAGATAAATCCATTTGGTAGAAGAGAGACCTTGGGAAGAGATCTCGGACATTGGGGACAAACATTTCTTTGGTGAAATACATTCCCATTTTGAGGCCCAGTCTTGTAATATGATCAATAACTTCTAGTCCTTAAACTGAGCATATGGGACAATCAAATTATTTTGCTAAATGCAATCACCAAGAAGAATTGTATCAACACAGTTGTTAATTCACAGTTTTACAAAATGTTAGGGATTGTGACTAATTAGGTACCCTCCAACCCCACTCTGGACTCTCTGGGAATATGGTCTATTAGACTAGGACAAAAAGGAAGCCCTGCTAGCTGTAGCCCAGAGTACTCCCTTGGGCAGACAGAAATATTTTGTATCTAAAAAAGACAGCAAAATGGAATACTTAAGCTTAGCACAACTGAAGCCAGGCACATGGTCCAGGTATAAATTAAAGAAATCAATAAATATAGGAATAAATATTTATATGGCTAGCAAATGGAACCCATAAGAACTCAGAAGTCAGGGTAATGGAACATTGACAGAGGAAGGGGATATTGGTTTGATCACATTAAAAGACAGCCAAATTATGAGGCACCTTTGCTATGCACTCATATTTAAGTTAATTCTGAAATGACTATGGAAAAAATGTTTTATGCAAATAACTTACATAGTCTAGGTAAACAGTAATATCCTATAATAGCACATTTACAATTTAAAGACAAATTAATAATAATAGTTCCCATTCATATAGTAACTCATAGTTTATAAAATTCTATCCTTGCAAAAATCCTGTGAGGTAGAGAGCATAAATATATAACATATAAATTATATAATATATAATAATTTATCTTCATTTGTTAGGAAAAGCTGAATTCAAATTCAGTCTCAGAAATTTACTATCTACATGACCTTAGGCAAGTCACTTAACCTCTGTCTGCCTCAGTTTATTTATCTATAAAATGGGGACTATAACAGTATCTTGCAGTGATGAGATGAGATAATATTTTAAGGCACTTTACAAACCCTAAAGCACTATATAAATGATAAATACTATTACTATCATGATGATGAGGAGGAGGAGGTGACTTGCCTACCCAGGGTCACATAGCTAGAAAGTATGAGAGTGCAATTTAAATGAAAATATCTGGAGATCTTTTTATAAAAGAGCTTAGATTGACTCCAAGTCCAGCGGTTTTTTACCCCAACGGCATGCTGTCCTCCTCTTTGTTAGTTTTGTCAGAATAAAATTGGTTTCTGTTATCTTTAAATATACTTCTCTTAATTTTAATGGATGTGAAAGTGGATGATTTGAGTATTGTTCACCATTTAAGATATATTCAGTGATATTTTTTCAATTCTTGCTCTGTTATTCCTTATAACAACTTTGCATGATTTTTTTAAAATGGCAAAAAAAAATGAATCACAACATACATAACCAGTAATCTGAGGCATGTGCAGCATATCCCATGAGGGTGTGCAGCCAGGAATAGTTTTTCTTTGTTAAAGATGAACATTTGTTGAATTTGCAATCATAAAGGATATTACTTTTGTCCATCAAATAAGAAACTAATACTTTAATTTTAAAATTAAAAACTAAACACTAGAAAAATACAAACTTTAAAAATGAGACACAAGCTACATTTTTTTTTGCTATATTAGGGTGTGACTGGTTCCACCCAGCACACCCTGTACACAATCTTATGTCAGTAATTTAAGCAAAGTCAACAGTGAGAGCCTCCCCTAATTGCTAGTTTTCTTTTCTTTTCTTTTCCCTCTCTGAGCCATATTAAAAACTTACATTTACACTTCACTGTAAGGTTTACAAAAGATTTCCCCTCACACTAACCCTGTGAGGCATCTCAGGTATTATTTTCTGCATTTTAAGGATGAAGAACTAAAGCTCAGAGGGCTTCTCACTTGCCTGGGGTCACCCATCTGGTAAGTATCAGAGACAAGACTTGAACCCAGTTCTCCTTTCAAGTCTGGAACCCTTTCCTCATTGCTCCTATTTCCTCTTAAGACTGGGACAAATATGATGGTGTCAATAACACAATGCTCGGGTCTTGCCAACATATTGTCCTTGCACTGTAAGACATATCTGCCAATCCCTTCCTGGAATTCTTGAGCAAGAACTACCAGTGACTTGGACCCATCAGCCATGTTTAGTATCCTTTGTAACCCAAGCCAAGTTCAGAATAAATTCAGTAATTAAAACACAGGAAGAGCAGTGACTCACAGGGATGCCTGAATCTTGTCGTTGAGCAGGAGCTATGGAGAAAAACTAAAGACTGCAAAGAAGAGGTGCTTTAAAAATAAAAACTGCTTGAGGAAAAGAGGAAGATGAATTAAGGAACAGTATCACTGCTCTGGAAGGATGGGATGAGAATAACTGATGGCAGACAGAAAGTGAATCTGTGCTCAGATACTAGCTGTGTGATCCTATGTAAGTCACTTAACCCCTGATTGCCTCAGTTTCCTCAGCTGTAAAATGGGCATGATAATAGCACCTACATGTCAGGGTTGTTGTGAGGATTAAAGGAGGTAAATATAAAGCAGTTAGCAAATAATAAATGCTGTATAAATATTAGTTATTATTGATATTAATGTGGTTCAATTTGTTTCTGCTGAGGAGAAAGACATGTAAACAGGGAAAGACAGAGCAAAAATAGCTAACACAGAGAAAATTTTTGTCAGTATCGAGAACTCCCAAGGAGGAAATGCTGTCTACCAATACAAATTGTGAACTGGTCTGCAAACTTCAGTTTAGAGCCTCACAGAGCTATCCATGGCACTGAATGATTAAAAGACTTGCCCAAGATCACACAACCAGTATGTATCAGAGATGAGACTTGAACCCATGGCATCCAGATTCTTAGGGGGGAAAGGAGGAAGGAAGGAAGGAAGGAAGGAAGGAAGGAAGGAAGGAAGGAAAGAAGGAAGGAAAAGAAATATGTGGAAAACAGAAGAGATACCAGACTGGAGAAGAGCAAATGTTGTCCAGACTTTCAAAAAAAGGAAAAGAACAGAACCTGAAAATGATAGCCCAATTAGCTTGTTGCTAATTTCTGGGAAAACACTATGCTAGAGATATGGTCACTGAAACTCTAGAAAAGGAAATGGGGATTACAAGGAGCCAATATGGCTTCACCCCAAAAAAGTCATACCAGACTAACCTTATTTCCATTTTTGACAAGAGTCAGTTATGGTAGGACTTTCGAGATCACTACGAGTCAGCAGCATGGTTGGGTAATCCAAAAAGCTTTATTAAACGAGGCTTGGCTTCCAGGAACAAGCTGGCGGTGGTTCCATTGTTTTCTGCCCAACTCAGATCACACTTAGAATGTTGTGTTTAGATCTCTACATCACGGGAACACCTTTAATAATCTGGAAGGTGTCCCAAGGAGGCCAGAATGGTGAAGATCCTGTGCCATATGAGAGTCACCTGAAGGAACTGAAGGGGTTGTGAGCTTGGAGAAGAGATTTAGATGAAATCTAATAGCTGTCTTTAAGGGTATGAAGAGTCATGATATGGAAGGTAGGAAAGCTAGGTGGTGCAGTGGATAAATGTCAGGTCTAAAGCTAGGAAGACTCATCTTTATGAGTTTAAATCTGGTCTCAAACACTTACCAGCTTGTGACCCTGGGCAAGCAGTTCACCCTATTTGCCTCAGTTTCCTCACCTGTAAAATGAACTGGAGAAAGAAATGACAAACAGCTCCGGTATCTTTGCAAGAAGACTCCAAATGAGGTCACCTAGAGTTGGATATGACTGAACGATGTGGAAGGTAGAACTAGAACAAAACAAAACCAAAAAAAGAGAGCCAATAGTATGCTTTGATCTGCATTTAGATTCCATGTTTCCTTCTGTGAATGTGGATGGCATTTTCCATCATGAGTCTTTTGGACTTGTTTTAGGTCCTTGCGTTGCTGAGAAGAGCTAAGGCTATCAAAGTCAGTCATCACACAATGTTTGTTACTGTGTACAACGTTCTCCTGGTTCTGCCCACTTTACTCAGCATCAGTTCCTGTAAGTCTTTCCAGGTTTTTCTGAAGTTGCCTGCTCACTATTTCTTATAGAACAATTGTATTCCATTACATTGATATACCACAACTTGTTGAGTCATTATGGGCATCTCCTCAACTTCCAGTTCTTGGTCATCACAAAAAGATCTATTTTAAATATTTTTGTACATGTGGGTAAAACTGTAGCTTCTGGTATATCCTCAAAAACCAATCAACCAATAGAATTCTATGAGCTCTTAAATAAGGATATTAATTGAAAGAACAGGACTTATGAAACATTCTCCCCAACTCAGGAGTGCACTCTCTCCTTGTACATTCAATGTCCCTGGGGAGAGTAGGCTCAAATTGAAAAGTACAAAAGTAATGAAGAGTATGTATGGAGAAAATATGGCCAGAGGATACCTCCTGACCATGGGTCCTGGAAGTCCTTTTCTCCTTTCATGGAGACCTCATGCAATCCCCTTAGGTGTCTCTCTGATCCCTTAGGTAATCTCTACTGGATCCCAATCCATAACTAGAGTGTCTCTCTCAGCAATGAGGAGATTACAATTCCTAAAGCTACTGCCATCTTCAGGGGATTGTCTTTAAAATGCTTTTTCTGTCATTGACCATTTTGAATCTGCTACTGACTCCAGGTGCTGGTGGGACCCCACGGATAGTTCTGATGGACCTCCCAAACTCACTGGTGATCTGGGTACTCACATCTCAGGTTACTCATTCACCAGAAGAATAAACGTAAAAGAAATAGAGATGCTATCATCTGAAAGAGGGGCAAGCAGGGGAAGCAGCCAGCTCTCCCAAACTGGTACTTCAAAACAATTCTCCTCACTCCAAAACTACAAGGAGAGAGGTTAAGAGGTCCTCCCCTCAATCCCTTGCATGCACATACAGTTCTGACTAAACCTCTCCTTAATCATCAATCCTTCTGGCTCTGAAGCCAATTAGAAAACTCTTCATCACCGCACAATACCCACCCCTCAGGCAATCATGTCTGGGAGTAGGCTGACCAAGCCTCCACATGTTAAATTAGAGCCAGACAGGGAATATCTGCATATAGTAAAGCAGGAAGGCAAATCTGAACACATTCTAAGGACTGGGATCTCCTTGGTCAATCCTCCCATTACATTAGGGAAAACTTCCTAACAACTATTCAAACGTGGAATAGGCTGCTTCATTAGGTAGTGAGTTCCCTGTCATTGGAGGTCTGTAAGTAGATCTGGCTAACCACTTTTCTGGTGTGTGGTGGAAGAGATTCTTTTGTTAGGTATGGATTGGATTAGATGGCTGCTAAGTTCCTTTCCACCTCTAAAATTCTGTGACTCTATGATTCCATGTATTAAGATATCCAGCCTTTGGAGAATTGCAGTACCCTATTTCTGCCTCCCTAATTCTGTCCTCAAAGTGCCTCATGGTCTGCATTCATTTTTTTTAAAGAAAGAAAGAGCTGATCCATTGGCACATATTTCTGGCAGATACTGTACATCGACAATGAGCTGGGATGAAAATTGAATGGGAGAGTCAAAGTGAGGTAGATTTCTTTTGGAAAACTGAGCAAAGGTTTTAATAATCCAAATCTTCTCCCTGAAATAAGGGTCCATTCTTTTTAACATGCCTCCTTCCTTTATTTTATTTTTTATTTTGGTATTTTATTTTCCCCAGTTACATGTAAAAACAATTTTTAACATTCATTATTAAAACTTAGAGTTCCAAATTCTCTCCCTTCCTCCCTCCCCATCCACCTCCTCACTGAGAAAGAAAGCAATTTGATATAGGTTATACATGTGTAGTCATGCAAAACATACCCATAATAGTCATGTTCTGAAGGAAAACATAGACCAAAAAGCCTCCAGAAAAATAAAGTTGAAAAAAGTATGCTTCAATATGTATTCAGACACTACAAAGGTTCATCTTTTTATATTAATTTTATTATTTTCAGTGTTCGACAATCACTACCATATACCTTAGATTTTTTTCTCCTCCCTCCCCACTAACTTCCCCCTCTCTCCCCATGATGGCACGCAATTTTATATAGATTCTATACCTACATTCCTATTAAATAAACTTTCACTATATTCATGCTGCACAGAAAAATTAAAATGAATGGGAGTAATCATGTAACAAACCAAAACGTAATACAAAAGAAAATGATCGGCTACGTCCTGTGATCGAATTCCACAGTTCTTTCTCTGGATGTGGAAGGCATTTTGCCTTAAAAGACCATTGGGAATTTTTTTAAGCCCTTGCATTGTAATGAACCTCCAAGTCTAACAGGAAAAACTCTCACAAAATGTGGTCGTTGCTGTGCACAACGTTCTCCTGGTTCTGCTCCTTTCGCTCAACATCAGATCATATAAGTCTATCCAGGCCTTTCCGAAGTCTTCCTGTTCATCATTTCTTATAGCACAACAGTATTCCATTACATTCATATACCACAGTTTATTCAGCCATTCCCCAATTGATGGGCATCCCCTTGATTTCCAGTTTGGGGCCACCACAAAGAGAGCTGCTATAAATATTTTTGTACATGTGGGTCCCTTTCCCATTTTTATGATCTCTTGGGGATACAGTCCTAGAAACAATATTGCTCGATCAAAGGATATGCATATTTTTGTAGTCCTTTGGGCATAGCTCCAAATTGCTTTCCAGAATAGTTGGATCAGCTCACAGCTCCACTAACATGAATTAATGTTCCAACTCTCTCACATCCTGTCCAACATTAATTATCTTCCTGTTCTATCATGTTTGCAATCTGATAGGTGTGATGTGGTACCTCAAAGTTGTTTTGATTTATATCTCTCTAATCAATAGTGATTTAGAGCATTTTTTCATATGACTCTAGATATCTTTAATTTCTTCCTCTGAAAATTGCCTGTTCATATCCTTTGACCATTTATCAATTGGGGAATGAAAGGTCCATCTTTTAACAGCAATATTCTTCCAAGGATGTGTGATGTCTAGGAATCACAATACATTACAATGTCTGAAGAATTTTTTATTAATTTATTTTAAACTTAAATATAAAACAACAAAAGCAAAAAGCATTTCAATGTGCACAGCAGAACAGAGGATTCAAAATAAACAGCAATACATTTCCATTTCCAAAAAAGTCTACATACTAAATACTGTATACATATTGTGTTCAGAACTGTCCATCTTTTTTTTGCTTCCTTATGAGTTTTCTTTTGTTCTTTGCTGTCTGAAGTTGTGAGTGACTTAGAGGGCAATGGAGAAAGGACTGATGCTTATGAGCAGAGTGAAATATAATAGCCAAAAGAATAGGTAGAAAAGGAGAGAGAGACAGAGAGAGAAAAAAGGAGAAGCAAGAGAAGGAGAAGAAAAAGGAGGAGGAAAAGAAGAAGAGGAGGAGGAGGAGGAGAAGGAGAAAACAAGTGAGTGACCATGTAGAAAGAGTAAAGGATAACCAATGACTGTCATGTTATAATATGAGATCTATAGAGATGCACCCATTGCACTAGGTGGATCCCACATGGAGGATTTATGAGAAAATTGGACAAGAATTTCTCAGAATGAGAAGGCCTGGATAGATTGTGATCTGAACCATTGAAGAAAGTGTTTATTTTGATGAGATCACACGTTCGTTGAAGTATATAAAAAGATCAATTCTCTTCTTCAACTTGAATAGATAGAATTTAAAATAACATAGACCTTTTTAGACCTGGAAAGGCCTTAGAGATCATTTATTCCAACTCCCTCATTTTACGGATGAGGTCTCAAGAGATTAAGTGACTTACCCAAGGTCAGAGCTGTCAAATCCCAGCTCCCTACAGAGAGGATGGACCAGATGCCTGAAACTGATTAGGATGCAATTATCAAGGCCAGAGGGAAAGAGACCTCCTGGGGAAAAAGAACATGATCTGAAGTCAAGATCTAAGACAATAAACAGGAAGTCCTGCTGACTCAAGCCAGAATTCACTGGGAAACTGCATTCAGGGAGTTAGGTGAGAGATGTGAAATGTGATTTGTAGCAGCCGAAAAGCCAGGGAAGTCAATTCAAGGTCAGCATAAGGACACCATGGTGCAGAAGCTGGGAGATTACAATTTGGTCTCACACAACTTGGGAAGACCAGACCCATTGGAAAGAAAAATAAATTTGGAGTCACAAGTTAGGGGCTCAATTTGCAGCTCCAAGGCTTAGCAGCTATGAACCTTAAGCAAGTCATTTAACTCTCTGAGTCTTAGGCTCTTCATTTGTAAGATGAAGAAAACAGTAAACACCACCTACCTCATAGGATGGCTGTGAGTAAAATGCTTCACAGAGTCACGCACAGAAGAAGGAAATGAGGGCAGGTAAAAGAATAAATGCAAAAGTGTGATATAGTCTTCTATGAATACCGTCAATCAACCAATAAAAAAGTGTTTAAGAGGCAAGATTGTACAATGAGACAGACACTGGTTGTAGCATCAGAAAACCTGAGTTCTGATCTCATCTGCGACATTTACTGTATTTGTGACTTTGGCCAGTGTTTATTACTGCTGTTATCGTTATGGTAAATAACAATTAAATTAATAATTACAATGATATTATATGTTATAATGGTTAATATGAATAATAACATTTCTCTAATATTATGTTCCAGTCACTGTGCTAAGCATCTACTATGTGCCAAGCGCTATGGTAGGCAAACAGTATCTTTACGCTCAACCTGAAAAACGGTAAATTCTCAGATAAAGAATTATAGCATATAAATTTTTAAAATAAATAAATACAGAGTGGTGGGAAGGGGTATTAATAATTCAGAGATGAAGGAAAAGCCTCTTAAAGGTATTGCCTTGCTGAGTCTTTAAGGCTCTTAAAAGGAGATAGGGAATCCAGGAAAGAAAAGAAAGGATGGAGAGTAAGTATCCAACTATGAGGAATAGTCTGCGCAAAAATACAGAGGTGGAAAGGGAGAATGTTGTATACAAAAACCAGCAAGCAAGTCAGTTATGTAGAGTGCAGGATGGAGACTAATGTATAATCATCCTGAAAAGTCTGGAGAATTAGCTAATATGATAGAGAAGGAAAATGATAAATGTTGGAAGGGATGTGGGGAAATTGGGATATTAATGCATTGTTGGTATGAAATGATCCAACCATTCTGGAGAGCAATTTGGAACTATACCCAAAGGGTTATAAAACTGTGCATATCCTTTGATCCAGCAATACCATTCCTACATTTAAAATCCAAAGAAATTTTTTAAAAGGAGAAAAAACCTATTTGTATCAAAATATTTATAGCAACTCTTTTTGGGGTGGCAAAGAACTGGAAATTGAGGGAATGTCCATCAATTGGAGAAAGGCTGAACAAGTTGTGATATAATACTGGTTAATGAATAGAAAGGTAAATCAGTGGAACAGATAGGTATAAAAATAAATGAGCAGAGTAGCCTCATGTATGGTACGCCCAAGAATTCCAGTTATTGAAGCAAAAATTCAACTGAAAAATAAAAATTTTTAAAAATTTGTTTTAAAAATTCAATCTTCTAAAAAATACAATTCAGAACATTTTTCTATATTCTTTCAGTGGGGATAACATCATGGGCAGACAATGGCCAGAAGCAGCTTTAGGAATAGCAGAACCATGGCATGAGTGATGCTTCTGGCACCATCACAGTTCCCCTTGACAGATCTGGGTCATCTGTATCAAGGTCGTGAAGAGGCCATAAGCCTTTTACATACACCCTGTCCTGGGATTGGAGCTGACACTTCATGATGCCCTCTTCTCAGTATTCCCTGGCCCACTAGCTAAACCTTCTCCTATCTGGGAGGCTCACCATTGACATGGTAACAAATCTGGGGTCCCTTAGAGGCCTCTAGGTGAAGGAATATAATGTAGTAGATAGAGGGCTGACCTCAGAAACAGGATGACTTGGGTTCAAATTCTGTCAGATATATAGTCTTGCAACCCTGGGAAATTCACTTGCCCTGGATAAATCTCTAAAACTGAAAGTCATAAGAAAGGTGCTAACCTATAATGAAAGAGGTAGTTTTATCATCCAGAAATTCCTAAAACAATGAAGTCACAAATTTAGTCCCTGTCCTGTGTTCTGTAGGCTTCTACTGAGGGACAATCCCTTTTCCTCTGTAGGGACTGGGTGAAGACTCCTCCTCACTCTCATTCAAGGGCTCCAGATTACAACCAATCCAGATGATAGACCCCCATTATTTCAGGTGAATTCCTGTTCATAGGTTCCCAAAGCAGGATCTCAGCAGCAGCTTCATTACAAAAGGTCTTTGCATAAACCCCCTGAGGGAACTGAGCCTGGGAAGCGGCCCTGCCCCCACCTGAGCACCAGAACTTAAGCTCCCATTGAATAGCATCCAGGCCTGCCACCGAAACCCCTGAGGCTGGGGAGCAGCATTTGAATCTCAGACCCCAAGCACGAGCTAGGCAGACCTAGACCAGGGGTGGAAAGGACTCTCAGAAGTCAAGTAACTGGCTGGAAAAATGCCCAGAAAAGGGAAAAAAATAAGACCATAGAAGGTTATTTTCTTGGGGAACAGATGATTCAACCTTCCTCTCTGACGAGGAAGAAAACTTCTTACCGTCAGGTAAAGACATAAGAGTCAAGGCCTCTGTATCCCAAACATCTGAAATAGATATCCAGTGGGCTCAGGCCATGGAAGAGCTCAAAAAGGATTTTGAAAATGAAGTTAGACAGGTGGAGGAAAAACTGGGAAGAGAAATGAGAGAGATGCAAGAAAAGCATGAAAAACGGGTCAATACCCTGATTAAGGAGACCCAAAAAAATGTTGAAGAAAATGTCACCTTGAAAAATAGGCTAACTCAATTGGCAAAAGAGGTTCAAAAATTCAATGAGGAGA
>CM053773.1:51901630-51936129 GCA_028658325.1 Potorous gilbertii
TGGGGAGAAAATTTTGGAACCCAAAATTTTGTGAAAATGAATGTAAAAAGTTAAATAAATAAATTTATATTTAAAAAAAAAGGTCACCATTAAAGTCTCCATGAATTACCTGGAAGCTAACCTTCTAAGTCTCTCATATTGGTTCAGCAGCAGGAATTCATTTCTCACATTAACCCCCTGTCCCCTCAGTCACTCATAGCCTGAAGTAGTCTCCCCAAGACTTCACCTATTGGATTGGAACCAATTGGTGTATATTGTTCATATTATGTATGACCCACCAGTAAGGGCAAATTTGAGTGTCCTCTCCAAAGACTGGGCCTTCATTGACTGGTCCTTACTATTACAAAGACAAAAACTTTTTTACCAAGAGGAGAGAGGAAGTTTCATTCTCAGTTCTCTGAGATCATTAATGGCCATTGCATTGAGCTAAGTTTGGGCCCCTATAGGTATTATTTCCCTTTCTGTTATTGTGGCCATTATACATATTGTTCTGATACTGATTATTTTGCTATACAACTTGAACTTTGAGGGAATAAGCTATGGGACAGATAAAGTTCTATTGTAGAAGAAAGGGATTTAGATTTGGTCCTAGGGGACCTGAGTCCTATTGGCAGCTCTGCCACTAACTACTTGGGTGAATTTGAGCAAGTCACTTAACTTGCATGGGCAGTCATTGTCTCAGATATAAAACAAGGAGCTTGAAATACATGATTTTTAAGGTTTCTGCTAGGTCAAGCATTGTTTCATTCATTCATGAATGTGGTAAAGAAGGGGAACATAGCTCCGGAGGAAGGTAACATAGAGGTGACCCAGAATCCAGGAGGCAATGCCAAAAAAAGATGGAAAGGGGCTCAGAAGACATATCCTACTTTCCAGTTTTCATTTAGGCAGAGTCTGCTGGGGAGTAAACAGGTGTGACCTAGAAATTAGGGCACAGCACCATACTGGAACTTATGCCTGTGTATGAGCTGTGCTGTGTATGAGAGAAACACTTTGAAAGAAGGATGAGAGAGGCAAATTAAATATAGGATGGAAAGCGAGACAAGAGAACTCAAATGTCACCTCACCTTCATCCAAAGACAACTAGATCTTCAATTCAGTGACACTGGTCTACTTATACCTCTTACACAAAAGACTCATTGTTTTCATTTTTTTCACCAGTGCTCCACCATGCCTGAAAGGTTCCCACTTATCTTTGCCTCCTGACTTCTCCGAATTCCTTGAAATCCCAGATTAAATTCCACCTTCTACAGGAGGGTTTCCCCATTTCTTAATTTTAATGACTTCCTTCTGCCAATAATTTCCTATTTGTCCTGGGTGTGTGTATGTGTGTGTGTGTGTGTATATATATGTGTGTGTATATATATATGTATATATATATATAGCTTGTTTGTATGTATATAGTTGTTTGTCTCCACCATTAGCTTGGGAGCTTCTCAAGCTTCCAGGGACCATCATTTGCCCTATATGTCATGGTAGAGGGCTTAACGTTTATTGATTGAATAACTCTTCTCCCCATGGAAACGAATCAGATTTGTTTGGGGTTTTTAAGGCGTTTATTGGATGAGACAGCTACCTTGTGAAAACTCTAGAAAGATCTTTTAAGAAAATGTGTGTGTGCGTGCGCTATTTGGGGCAAAATATTTCACCGCGCATACGGGGACAGGTGTCTGCGAGAATGGAGAGGGATGGGGAGGAGGGCGGGGCACGGTGCACACGAGGAAGAGAAAGTACAGCAAATTTCTGCGCCTGTGGCGGATGCGGAGAGCTGTGGCTCCTTCACAGTCAGACCAGGCATGGGGCGTCCTGCCATTTCTACTGCGGCAGCAGCTGCGGCTTCTTCTCCTAAGAGGCTCAGCCGTGGCGCTGTGTGAGGCTCCCGCAGACCCAGCCAACCAAAAGCCCAACCCTAAACTGGTGTCTCTCGTTATCCACCAGAGTGAGGAAAGGAGCCTCTGGAAAGGAAAACTGGCAGCATCCCTTGCCTTGAGGCAGGCGGTCCGGAATGAGCCGCTGCTGACATGTGCAGGATGTCTTTCAAGGTAAGCCCCCGCAGGGGCAGAGGGAGGTGTGCATCACCCCTGCAAGCAGGCCGGGCATCTGGACTGACCCAGGGAAGATGCTCGGGCGTCCTGGTCTCAGGCTGCGGCATTCCGGGGTGGGGGACCCGGCGTGCCTCTCACCCGGGCACTTCCTCTCCTTGACCTTCAGTTGCCAGCGCGGGTGTGGATGAGGGTGCCAGTGCGGATGCCCGCTGAGCATTTGAGCAGAGTGAAAGACACCGCTCTTCCCCCACCCCCCAACTGGCAGGACTAGGAAAAGCTGGAGATGGAGGTTTGCATCTGGTGTGCGGTTTTCTGGTTTGGTTTGGTTTTGAAAGATCCTCTTTCTTTTCTAAGGGTCTAAGTGAGCCCAGGGTGGCGTGATAGGATAAATAGACACAGTCTAGGAATTAATTAACAAGTCTTCAAACTGGGATATGAGAAGGTAGAAGTGATGGGGAGGGGAGGGGGGGGGTCAGGGGAGGGGAAAACGAAAGAAGATTGTAGGAGGTCAACTCTTTCTGACTACAGATTCCGAAACCAGTTTTCTCAGGTTTTGATTTCTCTTCCACAAACCCGAGTGGTGCTTGGCGACATCTGCACAAACATCTGCATATTCTCCTTCCTCGTTGTTAGACTCTATTGAAGATCTGGGCCTTTGAAATTAGCAAAGTCTCGATCGAATGACTCACTATAGCGTGAAACCGTAGGTGTCTACCAGGATGCCGGGATTAAGAAAGAAACCATTTGGTTTAAGAACTCAGCAGAGGATGTCAGAGGAACCTGACCCTAACTCCTTGAAAATCAGGGGTCTTACTAAGATAAATCTACTTTTTTTCTTTTATAACTTCTACAGAGCCTTTTCTCTATTGGTCAGTAAATTGCAATCATCTAAACAAAGTTTTCATTTGATAAATTATCCATTTTGGCTTCTTGGATTATTAAAACTAGATCCTAAAATTTTTAATTTTCACATGTTCAGACATTGATAGTATTTCAAGTTCATGATTTCCTTTCGGTTTCTTACCTCTTCTTTCTCATTTTGTATGCCAATTAAATGTGTATTTATTAATAACATTTGTAACCTGAATTCCAAAAGTCTCCCTTGGAGAAGAGGGGTGGGGTAGGAGGCAGAGAACTCCAGAGATGTCTATTCTGTTTTCCTTTAAGCCACACAGCACCCCTATGCTATGTGTGGAGAGACGGCCTTCCTACACATTCATATAGTGCTTCATACACAAAAATAACACTTTGATTACAATTCGATGAGGTGAGTAATGAATGATTATTACCATTTTAAAGAAGAGGAAAAAGAGAGATAAATCCACTTGCTCAAAGTCAAAGAGCTAGCAAGTAGCAGAATCAGAACTAGAACCCCGTGTCTTAACTCTGCATTCAATGTCTTTCCCCTACTCTAGAATGCTTCTGCCTTATCAATTTCGGTTGGGTTTTTTTTAAGCTATTCATAACATGTCAAATTTGAGACAATGTGGAGTAGTGGATAGAGTTGTACTTAAAGCTAGAAAGACCTGGTTTAAGTCCTGCCCCAACAAATGCTAGGTATGTGTGACTCTAGGCAAGTCACCTAACCTCATAATGCTCTAAATCTCTAAACCCCTAAATTATAAAAGGGGTGTTAATTTTCTTTGGTAGAGCCAGGAACTTCCTTTATTCATGAAATCATATATCCATTAGGCTCCTATCCCTAATCCATCTATATCCCAATATAGTATATATGATAACTTTTAATTTAACCATTATAAATTATTCAAATGTAAATTTACATTAAGAACTTAATGTTTTGGTTGATTTATATCAGCATGACATTTTGATTCTAGTTTATTTGGCTTAGGTTTTCACTGTCTTTGCATAAATAATGTATTTTGTCACATCACAGTATCTGAGTTGGAAGGAATCTCATAGGCAAACTGATCACATCCATCCCTCTAAAAATCATTTACAACTTGTTTAACATGATTGCATATGTATAACCTATATCAGACTGCTTCCTATCTTAGGGAGTGGGGAGTAGAAGAAGGGAGGGAGGAAAAATCTTATAAAAAATGAATGTTGAAAGCTATCTTTACATGTAGTTGGAAAAAATGATATACTATTTACATAAAATGAACAAGGGGAAATTGTAATGGAGAAGGAATCAAAGATAACAATCAGAAAAAAGTGAATAAAAAATAAAAATCACTTCGACAATATCCATAAGTAGTTATTTATCATCTTGTAGACTTTTAGTGAGACAGGGGACTCCATCCCATCGAACTTTTGGATGTCACTATTTTTCAGAAGTTTTTCCTTAAATTGAGTCTCAGTGCCCCCAAGCAACTTCTATCCACTGCTAGTAGAGAACCAGATTAGCCCCTCAAGGAGGAACGAGCATGTCTGATACTTGAAAGGAGCTATTATGTCCCCATTAAGCTATTATCTTTTCCAAGCTAAATGTCCAAAATTCCTTTAACTAATCCTTTTACAACTTGCTCCTGAGGCCCTTGACCCATCCTGAGCCCTCTTTTTTTGATACGGTTCAAAGAGACAACTTTTTATGGGACTCAGAATGAAACATAGTATGCTGGGTGTGGTCTAATTTAGGACAAAAGCTTAGCAGCATCCAAGCCTGGACACTGACTGAATTTGCAGAACATCAACGCTCCCCACCACCCTACCCCCGATCTTTTTCACAGGAGTCTTGTCTAGCTCTTTCTCTCTCCACCTGTATTTGTGAAATTATTTTATATAACCCCAATGTAGAATTTTAGATGTATACTTATCACATTTTATTCGGTCTTATTTGATGCACCCATCAGTTTTACCTGGCAAGACCTTTTGGATTCGGACTCTGCCATCCAATATATCCCTTAATCCTGTAAACTTCAGAAAATCTGCAAATTCGACAAACTCATCATTTAGTTGTTGTTCTCACTGTTATTCAGGTATTTCAATTGTGTCCAACTCTTTGTGACCCCATTTTGGGGTTTTCTTGACAAGGAAACTGGAGTGGTTTAGCATAGAGTTGGCACTTAAATGCTGGATGAAGCCTGGTTGGACTTGAATTGCTACTGCTTTATTTTCTAAATGCTCACAAACCTTTAATAAATATAATTTTTCCAGGAATGAAAATCTCAAGCTAATTGTCTATAGTTTATAGATATCTAGCTACTTTTTTTTGAAAATTTAGATATTTGTTCTTTCCAGTCTTGAAACACTTCTCCCATTCTCCAAGATCTTCCATAGTTCACAACCGGCAGCCCTGTAATCTCATTCACCAGTTCCTCCTTAGTTAGTCTGGGCCTGGTAACTTTAACTCATTAAACACAGCTAGAGGCTATATAAGCATCTGCTCTCATCTTGGATGTCTGCTTCCTTTCTTACCTTTTTTTTTTCTAAACTTCCCAATCAAAAGATCATTCTCCTTAGAAAAGAAAAGAAAATTAAAAAAACAACTCTTCACCATCATCTGTTATCATCATCCCCTCTACCTGGAGCCCTTCTTTGGTCCTTCTTTTGTCTCTAACATAACTTTTAAAATCCAGTCTTCATCCCCAGTAGTCATCCCAAGCCTTCAATCTTCCTTATTCCCAGTGTTAATTGGGAAAAACAAAACAGCAACAAAAACACCCTTTGTGTTATCCCTAACATTAATGAGGCATCTGGAACCAGAATCACAAAGATCTGAACCTAGACACTTCCTGGGAAAGTTACTTCTGTCTGCTCAATTTCTTTATCTGTAAAATGGGAATGATAATAGCACCCTCTTCCCAGGGATGCTTGGAGGATAGAATGGATTAAACTTTGTACAGTGCTTTGCAGATCCAGAAGTGCTATATAAATGGTAGTTATTATTGCTATTTCCAATCTTAGCTTATTCTGAACTCTAGTTACTCCTGATGATTCTTATAGGATCCTACCCTCTCTTCTATTCATCCTCCCTTGCCTGTCCCTACATCTATGTCCTATAGATCTTCTTTTTTATTTTAATTTGTTCATGTTGCATCTGTGTGTCCACAGTGGTCTCTCTAGACAGCTCCCCTGTTTTTCTCCTCATCAGAATCATTTCTGCTTGTGTCTTCAATTTTTTTTGGTGACTGGTTCCCTTCCTGGTTCAGCCAACTGTTTCTGCAAAATATCGAGCCATTGAGTTGCTTCTCTGGACCTTTGAAATTGGCTCTCCCGAAATCCACAGTGCACATCAGATTATATCTCTTTTTCTCTATCATGTCCTCTGTGATGGAGTGGCTACTCAAGTGCTCCCAAGATTTTTCTTCTTTCTTCTTCAGCAACTAGTTAGTTTCTCCTTGAAGTACCACATTTCTCATTCTTTAGTTTCTTCTTACAAATTCCCTAGACATATAAATAACAGCTCCTCCTTTATTTCAAAAAGTATTATGATTATATACTTGCTAATAATCTGCATAATAGGAATATTATTGAACCAAAAGAAGTAGAAGATGAGAAAAAAAGTAACAGCTCATTGAGAACAGGAAAATAACTTTATTTATTATACATATTATGATGAATTACATTGTCCATTAGAGAGGTAGAACATTAGATAAGTAACAGACCAAGGGGAGGTAGGGAGAGCTTTTATGCTAATTTTGACATCAAAGAATTACAGAATCTTCAAGTTAGGAGACCTAAGAGACCTTCTAGACCAGCTCATTCTAACCAGGAATTTATCCTAAAGCATTCCAGACAAGAGTGCATCTTCCAGGGAGAGAGAAATCACCATCTCCTCACTAAGATCATTTTATTTTTGGAGAACTCTGTTAGAAAGTTTTTCCTAAGGCCAAGTTTCTCTGGAATTTTGGTGCCCAATGGAACAAATCCTTCTCCATGTGACAGCCCTTCAAATATTTCAATGAATCAACTAGTCCACAAGCATTTGTTAATTTCCTGCTGTGTGCAAAGGAATTCTGCTAGACACTAGGGATACAAAGATAGAAGTGAAAAAATCCTTGTCTTCATGGAGGTTATATTCTATTAAAGGAGATAACAATACATACATAAGTAAACACAAAATAAATACAATATATTGTTCGGAGGGGAGGAGGAACTAGCCAGCTGGGGGAAATGAGGAAATAGTTCATGTAAGAGTTGGCACTTGAGCTGAACTTTGAAGGCAGCTAGGGATTCTCCAAGGCACAGGTAACTGAGGAGTATGCTCCATGTAAAGGCATAGAAATGGAAGACAGAGAATTAAAGATCAATATTGTGTTCTTCCCTTTTTATTTAATTATTCCCAATAACTTCAGTTGACTTTTGTCCTCATGGTTTCCAATCCTCTCCTGTTATGAAAGAACTACAGTTTGTCAATATTTTTTCTAAAATTAAAGGAAATTAATTCTGATAACACAGTACTCCATGCAAAATGAGCTAATACAGGGTTTGGGGAAAAGGTTGGGAAGGATAGGAAGATGACATAGGATCCTGGGTATTCTCTCCACTGTGTGGGGAGAGGGACAATTTCTCACTCCACTGCTGCCCCTACTTCCTTCTATTTCCCATTCTCTTCCTCTCCACTACTTCCATGACATTCTGGGGACAAAGAAGTGAATCTAGAGATTGGTCATTCTCCAATCTGAGTACCTTCTATGACCCTTTTCCAGACCCTCTCCTGTACTCCATAACTTACTTGAGTGGCATTTCTGCTTTGCAGAGCCCACTTCTGTCCTGATTGGTTTGTCTGCCCTCTTATTTTCCACTCCAGAATCCCTGTTCTCTTGCCCTGGAATGGGAGCAGGAACCTAAAGACAGAAGCTAGCAGCTGTGCTCTATTTTGGATTCTTTGCTTACCCCAGAAAGGAAGAAATAACCTAAAGGCTCACCTCCTTCTTCCATCCCCTTTTTTGAGTCCTAGAGCCCACTGGTTCTACTTTTCCTTTGGCTCTCATCCTTATATGGATGTCTAAAGGAAATAAATGGTTCCCTTCTCCTGGCACAAAGGGGGAAGAAGGAAAGAAATGGGAGAAAGATGGGTTGGAGAAGAGGGGAAGAGAAACCTGTAAAAAGGAATGTGGGTGTAGATGATTGTGAATGTTGGACATGTACCACCTTGGGTGCAAGGATACAAAGAAGAGGGTGCAAATTAAGGAAAGAAGGAGGGGTGGTTGTAAAGGGGAATATTGTAGGAGGAAAGGGAAGGTGGGGATATGAGCACAAAGTGGTGGAGGGGTAGTTTCAGAAATCCAAATTCTATTCTCAGACCTCATTTTCTCAGTCAGCTTCCCAATTATTGTTTATGTCAGGTCAAAAAATGTCCACCTCAGTGCCCCTGAGGAGGATGTTACCTGTCACTAAACTGAACAAATCATGATATATGTCTGGAATGGAATATTATTAAACCAAAGAAATAAGGAAAGAGAAGATCAGGCAATAAATACTTACTAAGCACCTGTCAGGTAGAAAGGCTAGATGGATCAGTGGATAGAATGCTGGTCCTGGAGTCAGGAAGTCATAAGTTCAAATCCAGCCTCAGACACTTACTAATTTAGCTGTTTGACCCTGAGCAAGTCATTCAACTTCTATTTGCCTTAATTCGCAGGAGAAGGTAATGAAAAACCACTCTAGTATCTTTGCTAAGAAAACTCCATGGATTACACGGCCCACAGGGTCACAGAGAGTCATACACAGCTAAACAGCTAAATGACATGTGCTAGGTACTGTGCTTAGAGTCAAGTATAGGAAAACAAGCAAAAGACAATCCCTGCCCTCCAGAAGCTTATCATTGAATGGGGGAGACAGCAAGCAAGCAAACATGTACAAACAAGTTATAAATGGGAAATAAAGAGAGAAGGCCCTAGAATTAAAAGGGGTTGGGAAAGGCTTCCTGTTATAAGTGGTATTTTATCTGGGACTTAAAGGAGGTCAGGAAAGCCAAGAGATGGGTGGAGAAAGAGCATGCCAGGCACAGGGGACAATCAGAAAAAAAGTCTGAAACCAAAAGATGGAGAAATGGATGGATTCAGAAAAGCCTGAGAAGTCTTGTATAAAACTGATGCAGAGTGAAATGAGTTTAACCAGAAGAACAATTTGTACATTGACTAGGAAACAACAATAATGAACCTAAATATTTCACATATAATATGGTTTTAGTAACTTAACTTTTACGGAATAGAGTCAGGTATCAAAAGTACAGAAACCATGTAGTTCAATTCCTGTCTTGTATTCTTTTTTCTGTCCTCACTACTAGACTTATAATTTTGGCTTGTAAATTTTCCGCAAGATAATTTAGGTTTTATTATATCAACTCTCTCTGAACTTAATTTACCTCTTCCATTTATTTCCTTGGGACAGTTTAAAATACAGTAGGCATTAGCAATTGGCCAAAATAACTCATTGTTCTACCAACCAGTCTAGCCCCAAAGACCATCTCTCAAAATCACACCATCAGTGAGTCTGGAATAAGTCAGTTGACTTATTCCAGACCAGTTCTAGCACTCCCCCAAATGATATGTACTCAAGCCTAGTGCCCTAAAATAGTTTTATGAATCAAGGAAGATGAATTCAAACATAAATAGGGAGTAAATAGAACACTCGATGGAGTGGGAATTTGATCAGCACAGTGAGAATGTCTCAGTCAGTGATGTTTCTGACTTCAGGGAGCAAGAAGGACTTCCTGCTAAAATATTGGAGGAAGGCAGTTCATGGGTACCTTCTTCTAAATCTGGCAGCTGAGTGGCAGGGACATCTGTGAGGGGTAGCCTTACCTAACGGGTCTAATCTGTGATATCATATCTCCATACCATCATCAGTGTTTCTTCAGTCATCAGTTCTCGTAGTCTTTCAGGATGAAGGTGCTGGGGAAACAGATTGAGACTACTGAACTAACTCACATGTCTCCTTTCAAGAAGAAAAACAGTCCACCATTTAAACTCCACATGTATTTAAACTCCCTTTCTTGTCATCTGCCTTAATCCCAGAAATCTCCAGAAAACTAGTCACCATCACATACACATATATACAGACTCCAGAATTTTTCCCCAAGACTTTCAGTACTGAGACTCTCAGGATTGCACCTTGTAACACAGAAGGGTTTTTTTTGGTTCAGTCATTTCAATCTTGTCTGACTCTTTGTGACCCCATTTAAAAGGATTTTCTTGGCAAAGATACTGGAGTGATTTGCCATTTCCTTCTAAAGTTCATTTGACAGGCAAAGAAACTGAGACAAACAGTTAAATGACTTGCCCAGAGTCACACAGCTATTAAGTGTCTGAGGCCAAATTTGAATTGTGTATGACACAGAGGTTATATAATATTAAAAGACTTAAGTACTCTGGTCAATGCAATAATGACCAACCATGACTCAGGAGGTCTCAAATTATAATAGAAACCTGTTATACTAGAAATGCAGAGCAAGACATATCTTTTTGGACATGACCAATTTATGGATTTGTTTAATTATGCTATTTTGTTATAAGACAAGGGTTTTTCTTGGAGAAGTGGAATGGACTATTGTTGAGAATGAGGAGGGCAGCAGCTAATGATCATAATGCTAAAAAAAAGGAAAAAAGAAAAGGACATCACTGAGATGAGTCATGTAGCTTTGGAATTAACATGCTGAATTGAGTAATTTTTTTAAAAAAGAATTAAGCTATAAATAATGAGTTTCTTAGTTCCATGTTCACTTTTCTTTTTCTGCTTTTTGTATGTTAGAGTTTCATGTTTGTTGCTGTTTGAAAAGTTCAGAATAACAAAAAATTAAGAACTTCCTAATTATGTCTACTTATCCCTTCTTCCTTTTATGCTTTCAAGAATGAACCCTCTTCTCTTGGAAACTATAGATCTACGACATTCCTTAGAACCAAAGAATAGCTTCTTCCTCATAAGTCCACTCTCTAAGTTGCAAGTGGCAGTGATTCATCTTCTCTTTCTTTCTTCCTGGTATCCCATTCCTCCACAAGTTAGGATTCCTTTACACAGGTTAGAATTCGCTCTTGCCTCTTCTATTCTTTCCATTTTTTCTTACATCTTTGCAAAGCCTCTTTATTCTTTCCAAGAAGATTCCATTCACCCCTACAACCTAGAGAGTAGAGAGGTATCCTTCCTTCCCTTTCACCTTCTCCCCCAACGGGGAGACCAACCTGTACATTGTCACTGGAAGAAACACAAATGTGGTATATTCTCTGTAGGTAACCACAGAATTCTTCTTTTCCTACCTACGTTCCATAAGTGAGACATTCAGTTTTCTGTCATTTTTACTGGAAGTTTTTGTTTGTGGGACACTGCTGTGACAAATTATGCATTTTTCCCTCTTGTTCTCTCTTCTGGAGTCTCAGTTGTTGGGGGCTCATGGGTGAAGTTTATGTATTGATAGTGAGTATCTTGCGTCTTCCTGAGTGACGATGCGAGCATGTTTAGTTGCTTTTAGTTGACATCTACAGTTGAGATCTACCATAGTCCCAGTGTAAACAGAAACTACTCATAGCTGTTTCCCCTGAGTCTCAAGCAGAATCTAATTACCAGCCACTTTTGATTTTCTTCAGTTCTCAACTCACTGATCAAATTTCAGAAACTTCCTCAGATTCTCTGCCTTAGCTCCTTTGGCTCACTGTAAATATGAGAGGGTTTATCTCACTTTCTGTACTTTGTGAACTGTGATTCAGTGCCCCAAACTCTTCAAAGGTGGGGAAGCTGCAGCCTCGAGGCCCCATGTGGCTCTCTAGGTCTTCAAGTTCAGACCTTTGACTGAATCTAAACTTCATAGAACAAATCCCTTTAATAAAATTAGGATTTGTTCTGTAAAACATCCGAGGACCTAGAAGACCACATGTGGCCTTAAGACTCCAGGTTCCCCACTCCTGCCTAGGCTTACTTGCTTGATTTCAGTCTTATGGAAGCCACCCCTAAAAAAATAACTCTGACTTGTTTTTCCCTCACCTAGAATCTCCTCTGGGAGCCTCAGAATATAGCTTATATCTAGATCTTTAAGGAGATAAGTAAAAAAGTTCTGACTCTTGAGCAAGGACTCAAGGCAACAATATTTAACAGGTGTAGGACAGCCTTTATTTTATCCCACAAAAAAGACAAAACAATAGACTCACATAAAGACCTTCACATAAACAGAATTAAGTCTCCTCCCCAACTGATGACTTCCAACTTTACAACAGGTTCTGTCCAGACCTCTAGCATTATAGAATTACCTTTCACCATATCTAAGCTGTAAGGTTAAGCTACCACTGCTCTGTGTCTAGACCCAGTGTTCAGGATCCAGAAACTCTCTCTGACTACTGTCTTTTTCTGCCACATCTCAAGATAAGAGGGAGAGAAAACTTGAATTCGCCATGAGACTTGGTAGTTCCCTTTGTGAATACATAGACCTTTCTCCCACCCCCACCCTCACCCCAAGACCCACATTTTAAGTCTGTAGTTTTTCATCTGCATTGAGTCTCAACTCTGGGGTGAGGGGAGTGAAAAAAGACTCAAAATAAGCCCAGCACCAAGAGGTGCTGATCCACAGCATGTCAATGTAACCAATTCCCCAAATGCTGAGACTATCACTCATCCTCAGTGAGGTCTAAATATACTGGTAAGCACCCAAGTCAAGGAGATTTGCTCAGTCCTCTTAATGAGGTGCCAATGGAAATGTCCACACCCTGCAGAGGGAGAAGAAATTAAAGTCCCAAACAAAGGCTCACCATCCTGTAAATGAGTTTACAAGCTTGATCAGGTTCCCCAATCAACTGCCTTTATCTTTAAAAGGAGACATTGTTGTTTCCACATCTCCATCTGGTTTTGTAAGCCAATCAAAATTTCTATGAGCACTTCATGGATATAAAAATGTTTATCAACACATATAAGCAAAAAATTAATCTGGAGGAAAGCTTATTTTTAAATATACCTTGTACATAGTAATGATGTGTAAGGTGTAACTTTACCCATAGAGCAAAGTTAGGTTTTGTTTTCTTTTTACTTCAATGTTTTGGCTT
The DNA here is from genome assembly GCA_028658325.1 of Potorous gilbertii. Taxonomy (NCBI): domain Eukaryota; kingdom Metazoa; phylum Chordata; class Mammalia; order Diprotodontia; family Potoroidae; genus Potorous; species Potorous gilbertii. The sequence continues at coordinate 51,914,607 of CM053773.1, forward strand.
TGTTTGGCAGCTGTTTGGATTTTAGGGAGACCTTAAAAAGAGTATTTCAAGATTTGGGTGTATGCTCTAGAGGACCGAAAGGGACAGAAGTCTAAACCTTAACTTCGTGGAACATTGTTATATTTGAGGAATTTTTAGATATAGAAAATCTGATTCACTCTTGACTGTTTGATACTGAACATCAGTCTCTCTTCCTGGATACTCTCTCCTCCCCAGGTTTTTGTGCCACTATTTTCTCCTGGTTCTGACATCTTTCTCAGACTGGACCATCATCCCTGTCCTGTTCACGAGAAGGAGTTGACCCCCACAAGACTCTATCCTGCTCTCTCTTCTCTTTTCTCTCTATGGTCTCCCTTGGCCACGTCATAAATTTCAATTATGATCTCTAGATAGATGATTCCCAGATCTAGACATCCATCCCTAGTGTCTCACCTACATTGCAGTCTGGCATCATCAGCTTTCTGGTGGACATTCTCAGTTCAGTCTTCCCTAAACTTCTCAAACACACCTTCTCTAAAACCCAACTCATTATTTCTCCCACTAAATATATCTTCCTCTAAACTTCCCTCTTCTTGTAAGGTCACCACTATCCTTCCAGGTGCATCACTTTATCTAGATTCATAACTTCAAGCTCTTCCCTCTCCCTCACCTTCCATATCCAATCAGTTGCCAATATATTGTTGATTCCATTTCCACAAAACATCTCAAATTTATTCCATTCTTTCAACTCACATAGCCTCTACCTTAGTTCAGACCCTGATAACTTCTTATCACATTTTTTGTTCAGTGATTCCCCATTTGGGGTTTTGTTCACAGAGTGGTTTACCATTTCCTTCTCCAGTTCATTTTACAGATGAGGAAACTGAGGCAAACAGGGTTACACTAAGTTTTTGAGGTGAGATCCAAACTCAGGAAAATGTCTTCCTAACTCCAGGCTTGATGCTCTATCCCCTGCCCCATCTAGCTGTCCCCTCTTATGTTTTTTTTCTTTTTTCTTTTTGTTTAATTTTTTTTTAGTTTGCAACATTCAATTCCATAAGCTTTTAGATTTTAAATTTTCTCCTCCTCCCCCTGCCTTTCCCCTCCCCCAGATGGCATGCAATCTGATATGGTCTCTACATATACATAGATATTAAACATATTTTCACATTAGTCATGTTGTAAAGAAGAATTATAACCAATAGAATGAACCACAAGAAAAAAGAAACAAAACAAAACAAAACAAAAAAGAGAGAGAGCAAATAGTACGCTTCCATCTGTATTCAGACTCCATAGTTCTTTTTCTGGATGTGGATAGCATTTTCCATCATGAGCTTTTGGAGTTTTCTTAGAATCTTGTATTGCTGAGAAGAGTCAAGTATATAAAAGTTAGTCATTGCACGATGCGGCTGCAACTGTGAACAATGTTCTCCTGGTTCTACTCCCCTCACTCAGCATCAGTTCATATCAATCTTCCCAGGTTTTTCTGAAGTCTTCCTGTTCATCATTTCTTATAGCACAATAGTATTCTATTACATTCATACACCACAACTTGTTCAGACGTTCCCCAATTGATGAGCGTCCCCTCAATTTCCAGTTCTTAGCTACCACAAAAAGAATTGTTATAAATATTTGTGTACATTTAGGTGCTTTCCCCTTTTTTATGATATCTTTGGGATACAGAGTGGTATTGCTGAATCAAAGGGTATGAAGTTTGATTGCCCTTTGGGTTACCCCTGTCTTATCACTTGGACTATTGGAATAGCCTTGTAATCAGGCTTCCAACATCTAGTCTCTCCTTTACCCAGATCATCCTATCAACAGCTACTAAAATAGTCTTCCCAAAGTAAAATCTGATCATGTCACTTCCCTGCACAGAAGCTTCCAGTGACTCTCCATCACCTCTAGTTTAAAATGCAAACTTCACTTGGTAATGAAAACTCTTTATAATCTGACTATACCCTAACTTTACAGATTTAGGGCACACCATTCCCTTTCTCACAGTCCTTGTTGTTTCATGACCTCAGTCTTTCCATGCTTGGGTACAGGCTGTCCACCTTGGAATGCACTCCTTCCCCTCCTTAACTTTTGCCTCAGAATTCCCATCTTCCTTCAAGGATCAGCTCATATGTCTGTTCCCATTAGAAGCCTTTCCTTATTTCTCTAATTTTAAGTATTCTCTTCTTCCTCTAATTATGTTATACATGTCAAGTTTTACATATCTGTTCCCCCCAGGAGAAAGTGAGCTTTTTAAGGTCAGGGACATTTTTCTTTTCACTTTTTCTGTTGTACTCCCAATACCTGGGCACTAAGTGGTGCCATAGTGCACAGAGTGCTGGACCTGGAGTCAGGAAGACTCATCCTGAGTTCAAATCTGATCTCAGACACTTACTAGCCATGGGAGCTTGGACAAATCACTTAACCCTGTTTGCCTCAGTTTCCTCACCTGTTAAATGAGCTGGAGAGAGAAGTGGCAAACTACACCATTATCTTTGCCAAGAAAACCCCAAATGGGGTCACAAAGAGTTGGACATGACTGAAATGATTGAATAACTCCCAGCACCTAACACATTCTCTTGCTCTAAAGCTGTTTAATAAATACTCATTGGATTGGATTATCCGGTTGAACGTGTCTTACATGAGAAACTACAGCATCTGTTAGTTTAATTGTACATTTTATACTGGCCAGAATATAGTCAGTATTTTCTTCCTAAATCTGGCTTGTCTAAAGCCAGAGTACAGACTATAATTTCACTTACTTTTTTAAGCGTTGCTCTCTTTGGTTTTCCTTTCAAAGAGATTTCATTTTAACAGCATCAATATTTGAAGGCCAAGTAGATTGGGGCCAATACAGTATCACTTTTAGCATTGGCTAAATCTTTATAAACCATCAAATTTCTCCATGCCAATGCAAGTCAGGGTAAGATTTAGATTTATTGTAATGAATCATAGGAAGACATTATTTTCAAAGCCACCAGTGCTTAACATACTTCAAGTTGTGGTCTTGAGGTCAGAAAGTCCAGAAATTGTGGTTCTACCTCTGAGAATGACTCCATTAAGGAAAATAGCTTAATTTTTGTACCTCAGTTTCCTTTTGGTTAAGAAGGAAAGATAACCACATACAGCGCTGAGTCAATATATAATGTTTATGAAATGTTCTAAAGATCTTGAATGCCAAACAGAGTAGAATAATAAATTGGAAAAGTCAAATGGCATCTCCTGTAAAATTTTCTGCAGATGACTTTCAAACCCTCATATTATACTTATTTAAAAGAGCACCCCATTTCAAGGGAATTTGTTATTGGATTGAAGCTAATGTTGCTTCCTTTATATTAGTAAATGTAAACTTGAGGTCCCTATGCAATGCCCAACATTGGTGTCTGATCCCCACCCTCAATGGGAGTGTACCTTCAGTTGCACAGGTGAGGCTCCAAATCCTCTTTTCTCTAGAACTGATAATTCTGTAAAAATCATAAAATTGGCATTTATATTTTTTCTCCCCTTCCTTCTTCTACCCAGCCTTTGAGTGAGTTGTTAACAAAGAATGTGATGACCAAAAATTATGGCAACAAGAGGGAGAAGGATAAATAATTTGTTTGTGAGAACAGGCATATATCTACCACACAAAAAGTTGCCCATACCAATGGCATTTTGCAGAAACATCAAGCAGCTAGGTGGTGCCATAGTGCATCAAGCACCAAGCCTGGAATTGGGAAGACTCATCTTCATGAGTTCAAATCTGATTTCAGACACTTAACTAGATGTGTGATCCTGGGCAAGTCACATAACCTTGTTTGCCTCAGTTTCCTCATCTAGAAAATAAACTAGGGAAGGAAATGGCAAACCATTTCGGTATCTTTGCCAAGAAACCCCCAATGGAGTCATGAAGAATCAGATATGACTGAAAAACAACTTTGAAAAACACTTTAAAACAACAGTAATATATCATAATCAGTTAAAGAATGTGAACAAAAAGTTCTCAAAAGAAGGACAAGTTATTAAGAACCATATGCTCTCTATGGAATAGAACTTAGACATTTTACTTCACATTTAGCAAATTAACAATGATAATAGAAGATGAGACTAGTAAATGTTGGGGTGGCTCTGGAAAGGCAGGCACACTAAATATACCATTATTGCAACTATGAATTGGTCAGACTATTCAGGAATGCAATTTGAAATTGTGCTAAGAAAATGACTAATAGCCATATTTTTTGACTCAGAGATCACACTGGTAGACGAACCCAATGAGTTCAACGATCAAAAGAAAAGTTCCATATCGGTTAAAATATCTATAGTAATATTATTGGTAGTAGCAAAAGAACTGCAACAAAGCCGATACCCCTTACAGTTATTCAGTTATGTGCACATGGACCGTACCACACCAATATTGTCCAAAGGTTTTCTTGGCAAAGATCCTGCAGTAGCTTACCATTTCCTTTTCCAGTGGATTAAAGCCTACTGAGATTAAATTACTTGGCCAGGATCACACAGCTAGTAAATATCAGAGGTTGGGCCTGAACTCATGGTCTTGCAGTCTATTCATTATGCCACCTAATCAAACAGAGGTTAAGTGACTTGCCCAAGTTCACACAGCTAATTCAGGTCTTCTTGACTCCAGGTCTGAGGCCTGATGTTCTATCTACTCCAGGCACCACCCAGCTGCCTCACACTTGACACTCACTAGCTGTGTGACTTTGGGCAAGTCATTTAACTCCATTTGCCTCATTCTGGGTCATCTCCAGTCATCCTGATGAATATCTGGTCACTGGATCCAGATGGCTCTGGAGGAGAAGTGAGGCTGGTGACCTGCACAGCCCTACCTCACTCAAAACAAAGTCAAGTGCAAGTCATGTCATTATTTCTCTGATGGCATGGTCTTCTTCGGCAACAAAGAATGAACGCACATGAACGCACATGACAACTTAATGTAAAGAGCAACAAAAATGAAACCAAATACTGTGGAATTAGAATGACCAAGCATGGCCTCAAAGAAATGAAAGAATGTACCTCCTTCCCTTCACTGCCATAGTGGGAAATTCTACATATAATGTGACTTGACTGATGGGCTTGATAGTTTTCTATGAACTATCTCCCACTCTTCGTAACTCTTTGTTGTAAGAATACAGCAATGTTTGGAAATAGGAGAAAGGAGTTATATATTTGGAAATGAAAGTGATATAAAAACAAAATGCTATTTTAAAAAATAACACAAACAAAATTCCACACCAAATCTGTGATTTCATCTGTGTGGGAATTTCCTTTGAAGTTCACAACCCTTCTAGGACTTAGTAGATAAGAATAAGAAATTTGTACACAGCTAGTAATTGTTGTCTCTTAATCAGCAGATAGAGTGCCTGACCTGGAGTCAGGAAGACTCATCTTCATGAGTTCAAATGCAGCTTCAGAAATTCCCTAGCTGTGTGACCCTGGGCAAGTCACTTTACCCTGTTTCCCTTAGTTTCCTCATCTGTAAAATGAGCTAGAAAAGGAAATAACAAAACCACTCCAGTATATTTGTTAAGAAAACCCCAAGTAGGGATCATAAAGAGTGAGACACGACTAGAAAAAGTAATTGTCAGAGGAATTTTGACTGGAAGGACCAGGATTAGAAACCATAAGTTCCTGACTCCAAGGGAAGGGAGTGCTTTTTACCAACATTACCTCATCTCCACTTTGCATCTGCTGCTCTACCTGATTTCTACTCCAAGGAACAAGATACCCCCTAACCAGATACCCTTTGGTGTCCTGCACTCATTTCCTGCCTCCTCTTATGTGTTGTCTTTCCTTTTAGATTGTAAATTCTTTGACCCCAGGGACTGTCTTTCTTATTATTCATTGTAACCACCGCATTTAGCATAGTGCCTGACATATAATAGGTGCAACATTTATCAAATGTTGATTGGATTGGATTATTGGATTTGAAATGCTATATCCTCTTCACTGAGCTGACTCTCCAAACACTACCCTAATGTTAGTCATAAAATCTTGCTATAATAAATGTCATTTGCCTAATTGTACATTTATAACCTTGCTACTGAGGAATTCATGTACCTGCAACTTCTCCCTAACAATATGCTTTTGCAAAACCGGTTAATGATGTTAACCAAGGCATGCCTATAGTTGTCATAGTTTGTTTCAACTCTCTGTTCAGGAGAGTTAGGTCCATTGTGAAAACTCAGAAAAAGCAGCAATCTTTTGACTTGCCAAGGACCCACCCAGGAGTCCTCTAGAATTGTGTGTGCATTGTACTATGAAAAGCAAAAATTTAGCAAAGATCTGGTACTGTTATTGGTGCTGGCCACCGAGAGATGAGGGATTCAATTTACTTCCCTGTCCCTTATCATTAAAAATGAATATTGGTGTTTCTCCATGGTGTAGTGACTAGGATGAGGATCTTTGGTCCAAGACCCTCCCATCTTGGGGCAGTAGGAAGGGACAGAGGAGGGTGTGGCAATGGAAGAGTGGGAAAGAATGCATTTGGGGTTGACAGCTTCCATCTCATGTGTAGAAAATCATCTTCCATATTGTTCTGTGATAAGCTTGAAGGCAAGAAGGAAGTAGAAACAAACACCTTCAGAAAGCTGAATGACTTTCCAGAAGTTGTGAGGGCATGCCTTGCTCCCTCCTCCTTAAAGAAGAGGAAAGGGAAGTGATATATTGCAGAAAGATGTCAAGCATTTCATAAAAATCAGTTCCTCAACTTTTGTAGTATTCTCTATGGCCAAGAAGCCAAACCAAGCCAAGCCATGAGAAAATGCTCCTAGGGCATCATGGAGGAGGGAATGGTCTCCTGTTTCAAAAGCATAATTTGCTCCTTGCAAAGAGGTTTTCAAAAGTATTGTGGGTTTAAATGAGATGATAAAGCATTCTAAGTATGTGATCCAGAATGATCATGTTTTCACGCTTTGCCAACAGCCTCGGGATGATTAGCCCTAATGAAGGGGAGCCTCACAGTCTTCATCCTTTACCCACCCAGATGACTGTATCTTGGCTAGACAGAATCTCTTTATTAAAAGGTCATTGTTTAAGGATTTACAACAGTTAAAACCTGCCTTGCCATTGCCAACTCTCCCCGTTACTAATAACTAAAACAAATTAAACCTAGCTGGTACAAAAGCAGCAAACTACATCAGGCATGACAAATTGGTAGTATGGATGCCACAAGTTCCGTTTTGCTTGAAGACTCGTGTTAAAATTATATCTTGTTCTGGCCCTCCTGACCACTCCCCTCTGCCACTCCTAGTCAGTATATTAAGTTTATAATTAGCCAGTATAAAGGATCAATAGCAGGAAATAAGATTGCAAGGGGCACCCCAGAAGTCACATACAAACCATCCCAAAGATCAAAGGGGAATAATTTATAAATTGTATCATATATTAACCAAAAACCACATCCTGGTAATGTGTGCTGAATCAAGGGAAGTCATCTATCAGGAATTTTTGGTCCTGTGACATAAATTCCAGATAAATTCCAGACCTTCACAATGTGTGTGTGTGTTCATCCTTCATTGTAGAAGAAGACCATGCCATCAGAGAAAAAATGACATGACTTGCATTTGACTTTGTTTTGAGTGAGGGAGGGCTGTGCAGGTCACCAACCTGCCATCTGGATCCAGTGACCAGATATTCATCAGGATGACTGGAGATGACCCAGCATGAGGCAATTGGGGTTAAGTGACTTGCCCAAGGTCACACAGCTAGTGAATGTCAACTGTCTGAGGTGAAATTTGAACTCAGGTCCTCCTGACTCCCGCACTGGTATTCTATCCACTGCACCACCTTGCTGCCCCACCAGACCTCCACAATAAAGACTAACAGATCACAAATGGTGTTGATAATTTTGAGATGATGTGGATATGTTGTCTTTAAAGTTCTATTGACAAAATAATTTTGAGTATATTAATGAACTAACCCCAAAGTGGCACAGATAAGAGTTAGTTTACTTCCCTCAAAAAAACCTTATAAAAATGAGATCTCAAACTCCTGCCCTGAACCGTTCATTCTTCCATCTCCATAAGGATCCCTGTTGCTGAGTGCTCCCAATTATAATCCATGGCTACATGAGTGATACTCTCTGCTGCTCCCCCTTCCCATCCTCTTCCTCATGCTGCCTGCCTACCTTCACCATCCATCCCCTGTCCCCACACCATCTGCCTCTATACGCCCTTTGCTGCTTGTCTCTGTACTTTCTTTCTTGTTTGCCCCCACATGTTCTATGGTTATTCAGGCATGATTTCAGCTCTGTTTCCCACTGCCATCTCAGTCTTGGCAATTACCCAAAGAACTGGGTGTGCCTCCCCCCATTTCATAATTTCATAAATTAATTATCAGTTTGGCTCCTGAAAATAATTCTGACAACTTCAGGGAAGACAAACTGTTAATCTCAAATGTGAGAGGCTTTTTTTTCTTCTTAAATCAGTCATGAAACTATTCAAAGCATTTTTTGTAATCTGCTTATTACCAGACATTGTCCAAACATACACAGAAGCACAAATTCCTGTGTAACAAGGAATTGGACTTCTTACAGATTCTGAGGACTGCTGTTGAACTTCTGAAAAAGAAATTTTAGCAAGACTGAGTATCTCCACAAGCTTTTTCCCCAAGTAAATTTACATGGAAGGAAGTAGACATTCATTTTCGATGATTCTGTTTCACTACAATAAAATTGTCCTTCTTTTCAAATCTTCAAGCGTGGAATTTTCCAGTCACTCCCCTCATTTTGCACTTGAACTTGTGAGCTGGTCCCTCAGAAGGTAACTGACTACTATTCTCAGGCTGACTGCTACTCTCCTTCCCTGGATTGCTTTCTTTCTGTATCCATCTGTCCCTGGTATATCTCTCTGTTCCAGATGCACACATTTTTAGACTTCAAACTATATTATAAAGCAGCATTCATCAAAACCATCTAGTACTAGTTAAAAAATAGATAGAACAATGGAACAGATAGACAAGAACCAGGAATAATGAAACTCAATAACAAAATGTCTGATAAATTGTAGTTTTCAACATTCACTTCACAAGATTTTGAGTTCAGCTATCTAAGAATGCCTCATTATCACAGCCCATATTTCATTGTCTAAGTAATATGTATTATAGTTATCAGTTGTTGTGGGGATAGCAGTCTCCTTGTGATATGGCAGGTGTTTAGAAATGCTTTCTTATTGGGGGAAGGAGTAATCAGAATGCACACTGTCTTGGGGTGAGGGAGGGTAGAGATGGGGAGAAAATTTGGAACTCAAAATCTTGTGAAGTGAATATTGAACACCAAAATTAATTAATTAATTAGACAAAATAATTAAGAGTGAAGTCAACAGAACCGGTGGTAATGGCAATATTGTTGTAAGAATGACTTTGAGCAGTTAAGTCATCCTGACTATACACAAATTAAAAATAAAGGACATATGAAGAAAGATACTATCTGCATCCAGAGAAAGAAATGATGAGTAGAAGTATGTATAAAATAACTTTACATATATAAATGCCTATTTGTGTCTGATGGTAGCCATCCCTGGGGGGGATGGGGAAGAAAAAAAGGACATTTACATGATAATTTTGTTGTATATTTGGAAGAAATATCAAGTTATACATGATAGATTTGCAGTTTCCTGTGGAGTCACCTTTTTTTATTATATTGCATTGTGGGAATACTTGTTTTGTTCTGTGAATTGAAAAGATAATAAATTAAAAAATAGATATAGACCAAAAAAAAGAAATGCTTTCATTTGAGCTGATGCCAATAGACGGTATTATTTGTTCTCTGTGTAGCGATAGTAGCATTATGAAACCTGTTGTAAAATGCTGTTATTTTGTTCCAACAGAAGGAAACGCCACTTGCAAATGCTGCGTTCTGGGCAGCAAGGAAAGGAAACCTGGCTCTTCTGAAGCTCTTGCTAAACAGTGGTCGGGTGGATGTGGACTGCAGAGATAGTGTATGAACTCGGTATAGGCATGGCAAGAGCACCTAACTTTCCCTATGATGACAAGAGGCATTTCATGGATCCCTTTCAGTTCCCAATGCTTACTTACATTTCTTTTTTGTTGCTGTTTTTTGCTTTATTTTACTTCCACACAGTTCAAGGATCAAGTATAGAAAAAAAATTAAGACATTTTAAATCCAAGAGAAAAGGAGGAAGGGAGCAATAAGAACAAAACAGGGAAGTGGGGTCACCAAAGGGAAAGAGGAGGAGGAGAGAATGAGCAAAAACAAATTCTAAAGAAACACAAAAGAAACGCAAAAAAGTTTGCAATCATGAAAGAATTCAGGACAGAAAGACTGACATGGAAATATATTGATTGCATGCTATATGTGAAGGTTAGAAAGCTGAACCATTAACTCTCCACCCATTCCCTTGGCCTTTTACTTTTTCTTTCACAAACACAAATGCACTAATTGGCTATCTCAGAGAGGAAATAAAAATAGATATTACCCCCAATGGACAAATACCACTTACATAGCCTGTTACCCCTAGCTGAGTGCTGCTCTCCATCTGTATTCAACAGGATTTTCATTCATCTCCAGTGACGGAGACCTTAGATGAACAGAAAATATTTCTATAATGTTATTAATTTAGGATATAAGGTTTTTAAAGTAATACTATTATTTTTCCTAAAAGAAAAATGTGACTGCATGATTCAGGTGCACTTAGCAGACAGGTAAATCCATTGCTGGCTTAAAAGCAGTTTAAATCCCCCCCCCCATTTTAGTCATTCTAGATCCATTTTTCTTCCTTGTTGTGCTGTCTCTATTTTATTTATAGTTATTGGTCAACAGATCTAGACTTATACAAACTTGTAAAGTGAGGCTGACCTTTACTTCACACTTTGTCTATTGTCCTTTTCATTTCTACCCATCCTTCTTTCCAGCGCCTTCTTTGACACCATTGGATAAGTAGTACCTTGTTTCCTCATGCTTCTCTGGAGTCTTAGTGTGCCTTCCATATCCACCCACCCAGATGTGCCCTCCCAGCCCTCAACCCATGATCAGGACTTATTTTTGTGTCCCCTTTCCTAAGGATGATCCCTATGATAGGTGACAGTTGGTTAATCTGATAAACTATGCTGATATGTAAATTGATGCCAGGGGACTGATATATTTTCCTTCCAAACATAATTTTTAATGGACATAATACTTTCAAGTCATCTCTAAGAGGGTTGAACTAGGTAATCTCTAAGGGTCCCCTCTAGCTTAAAATTCCATAATTCTATAAAAAATGGGGAGAGGGTAGAAGGACAGAGAGGCAATACATATTCACTTTCCATATTAAAACAAATAGGATCAGAATCAGAATGACACAGGAGATCTGGAGTCAGAAAGAATCTTCTTCTGAGTTCAAATCTGGCCTCAGATGTTTACAAGCTATGTGATCCCAGGAAGTTATTTAACTCTGTTTGCCTTAATTTCTTCATCTGTAAAATGAGCTGGAGAAGGAAATGGCAAACCACTCCAATATCTTTACCAAGAAAACCCTAAACAGGGTCACAAAGAGTCAGACACAACCAAAAATGACTGAACAAAATATTAAAGCAAATTAAATAAAGGACCTGGAAAATGCAGTATACGTCAGACAATCTGCAGTGCCCACACCCATTCCATAGTAAGATCTCTTGCTTCTTCTTAGGTGGTGGATGTCACCTAAGATTAAAATATTTAATGAACACTACTTCCTTCTTTGTCTGTCTGCCGTTGCTGAAGGATGTAAATTTCACCTTCAGAATTAACAGCCCAATTAAGATCTTTACTCTTTGCCACTTATTTTGTCTGAGCTATGCTCTCTGTCTCACACCTGAAGTTTGGAAGATTTCTTGGATAATAGCAGTATTATCTTGAACAAGTCATTTGACTGCTGTGGACTTCAATATTGCCATCCATTAAATAAGAGAGTTACACTAGATGCTCTCTCTCCTACTCAAATATTCTATTGCTATGAAATCTAACCCTAAAACATCTGCCTCTCTCTTTACCCAAAAATAGTCCTAGTAGATGACTTTTTTGGGGGATAATAAGGTTATGTTCCTCTTTGAGTTTCTTGGACTGGAATTTACTTGACCCCTAGTAACAACTCCAAGTTTCCGGGATCACTTGGTTGGAAAGCAAAGTCTTCATGGACCCACCTGATAACCATATAGTCATATGAAATCTTTTCTGATAGACAATTTCATACAGTGTATAAGCGATGTTCCTTTATATACAACATCTTATCAACTTGAGTTGCTAAGATATATATAAATTTAGATAGATATATATATACATACATTATATATATGTAAAATCATTCATTATTGGTTTATGTAAATTGTTAGGCACATATTAACTCACCACAAATATATAGCATTTTTTCTTTTCTTAGATTTATGAAATCCTGTATGTCTAGTTTCCTCCAATGAGTTTTGCTGAAGCGTAGGGAAATAGTCTCATTGGATCTGGTCTCTTACTTAATTTCATCATCATAGTGTATGAGATGACATTTATCTGGAAACATAACACTTCCCCCAATAGGCTACTGTTCTTATATGTTCACAGTCTAGTCTCTAAAGGTTTAATAAGAGCAATCAAAGGTTTGCAATGGTTAACACATTAGCCAAAGAATCAACTTCACATGTTTAAGATAAGGGAAATATGGCTAGATGTTAGTTCATTTAAAAAGGGTCTGGATGTATTTGTGTATTATCTAATTGTGATAAGTCCAATAAGAAAGCTAAAGCAAGCCTAGATGGCATTAAAGCAGTGGGTGTAGGATAAAGGTCCTACTCCATGTTCCCTGGTCAGACACCTGGAGTATTGTGTTCAGTTCTAGGTGCTGTATTTCAGGAAGGATATCAGTAAGTTGGAATGTGTGCCATGCAAGGTAACCAAGATTGATAAGGGCCTCAAATTCATGCCACATTGAAGATGAGTTGCCTAAACTGAGGATGTTTAACCTGAAATAGTCTTGGAGGTTTGGGGATTAGGAGTATAATAACTACATTCAAGTATTTGAAAGATTGTCTTGTGGAAGAGAGACCAGACTTGTTATATTTGTCCCCAGAGGGAAGATCAGTGGGAAGACATTTTGGCCTGATGTAAGGGGGAAATCCAATAATTAGAATTATCTAAAAGTTATATGTACTGCCTCAGGACAGGTTCCTCCTTCCAGGAGGTCTTCAAGCAAAAGCTAGGTGACTTCTTGTAGGATTCTGTAGAGGATTCTTGTTCATGTGCAGAATAGACTAGGTAAATTAACAAGCATTTATTAAGCTCCTGCTGTATGCACTATGTATTAAGTACTAAAGATAAAAAGTGTCTGAAGTATCAAAAAAACCTCTGTTTTCAAGGAGTTTACAATCTAGCCAGAGCAGATCATGTGTACATATATAGGGATGTACAAATTAGATAATTTTGTGGGAAGGCCATTATCAGCTGGGCGGATCAAGAAAGAGTTCCCATAGAAGGTGGCACTTCAGTTGAACCTTGAAGGAAATGAGAGATACTAAGAGGAGAAGGTGAAAAGAGAGTGCCTTCTACACATGGGGACAGCCTATTAAAAGGCAAAGGTAAGGGCAGCTAGATGATAAATAGAAGACAGGTAGGTGGGGCAATAGGTCTAGAAGTCAGGAAGACCTGAGTTCAAATCTGGCCTTAGACACTTATTAGCTGAGTGACTCTGTGCATGTTCTTAACTCTGTTAGTTTCTCATCTATAAAATTAACTGGAGAAAGAAATGGCAAATCATTCCATATCTTTGCCAAGAAAACCTCAAAATGGGGTCATGAAGAGTCAGAAAGGACTGAAACAACTCAACAAGAACAGCAAGGTAGATGGAGGGCCATATATGATGGACAATAAGAAGGCCAGTTTGGCTGGACACTAGTGTGCATGAAAGAAAGTAATGTATAATAGGTTGGGGCCAGATTGTGAAGAGTTTTAAATGCCAAGCAGAATTTATAGTTGCTCCTAGAGTTAATAGGAAGTCACTGGAGCTTATTAAGTAGATAGATAACATGACCAGATCTGTACTTTAGGAAAATCAGCTGTCAGTAGGATGTATGGGAATAGAGATTAATTAGGAAGCTGTTGGGATAATCCAAGCAAAAGGTGCACCTAAAGACAGGGTGGTATCTTTATAAATACAGAGAAGGGTAGAGAAGCAAGAAATGTTATAGAGATGCAAGTGACAAGATGTGACAATTGATTGAATACGTGATGTTAGAGTGAGTAGTGGAGGATGACATCTAGGTTGTGAACCAGGGTGACTAGAAGGCTGGTGATCTAGACAAAAATTGAAAAGTTTGGGAAAAGGGTGAATTGGGAGGAAAAGATAAGAAATTCACTTTTGGACATTAGATTGTGAACTTCTTAAGGTCAGGGACTATCTCTTGCCTCTCTTTGTATCCCCAGCTCTTAGCACAGTGCCTGGCACATAGTAAGAGCTTAATAAATGCTTCTTGACTGACTTACTGATATGTTCATCTTTGTGATGCTTATAGGATACTCAGAAATGTCCAACAGGAAATTAGCGATTGGGAGCTAGAACTCAGAAAAGAAGAGTAGGGCTAGATATATAAATCTGGAAATCATCTGCATTAAAAATGATCATTAAATGTATGTGATCAAAAGAGATTACTAAGAAAGAATATAGAGAATTTTTAAAAAAGAGCCCAAGAGAGGGCTACTTTAAAGGGTGGGGGGTTGGGGGAACAGAGAGAGAGAGAGAGAGAGAGAGAGAGAGAGAGAGAGAGAGAGAGAGAAGATAGTATTCAGGAAAAGAGAATGATCAACAGTGTCAAATGTTTCAGAGAGCTCTAAAGAGATCTGAACTGAGAAAAGTCCATTCAATTTGGCAAATAGAAGATTATTGGGAACTTTGGAAAAAACAGGCCTAATTGAGCTCAGAAGACAGACTGCGTAAGTTTGAGAAGTGAATGAAAGGAGCAGCAGGGGAGAGGAGTGGGGACAGCTTTTTTCTATAGACAGTTTAGTTAAGAAAGGAGAGATTCAAGACAACATCTTGAAATGTCCTCAGGTCAGGGCAGCTAGCTGTTATAGTGGATAGAGCACCAGCCCTAGAGTCAAGACGACCTGAGTTCAAATTTGGACTCAAATACTTGATATTTTCTAGCTGTGTGATCCTGGGCAAGTGACTTTACCCTGATTATCTTGCAAAAAAAAAAAAAAGAAAAAGAAGAATCCTTGGTCCTGCTCAATTCATGAGCTTTTGTGGTTATTTCCAAAGGAATATGTTTCTACTGAGTTTGTGTGTGCACATTAAATTGTGTGTTACACATACTAGGATTGAGCTAGATTTTTTTAAAAACTATGGGGGAAGGGAGGGAGGGAATGGAGATACAGAACCATGGAATAACTGCTGGTCACAAATGTAACTTCTAGGTATTGCTATATGAGGCCATTTCTGTCAGAGAACAAAAATATGGCAATTTGATAGATTCTGACTATTAACAGCACCTTCAGTCACAACTCATAAGCTGACAGTTACCTCTTAGGTACCTTGTTCTGCCTCTTCTTTTATTTAATGTTCTTTATACCTACTCCCCAATCTCTTAACTGAGCACAATATAGAATTAAAGAATATATGTGTATACAATATATATCTATATATACACATACACATGTATGCATGTATACCTATTAATATTTATACACATACATTACAACTTGTCTTTTTTTGTGTCCCCTTTCCTTAGGAAGCTATGTTAGGTAACAGTTGATTAATCTGATAAACTATGTTGATATGTAAATTGATACCAGTGGGTATATTGCCCTTCCCAAGAAATACCTTTTAATGGACATAGTATATGCACACATATATTAGATAGATATATCTTACATATGTAAATATTTCACTCTCTACTGAATAGTGTAAATTGTATTCTCTGTTCTAATTTGGAAAAAAATATTTGAACATTTTATTTTTCTCTTTAAAAAAAGAGCAAATCCTAAATTATTTTGCTTTCTACTTATCTGAAATCTGAGGTAAATTTCTCCCCCCCATTCCCACCACAACCAAAAAGTCACTATATATATGTATATATATGCATACATACATATATACATAGTATATATGTACAAATTTAAAGCTTTGGTGATCTTTCGGTGGCCCTTTCAACTTTAAGAAGAAACTAATTGTGCCAAAAATATCACTCCTTGACTCATTTTTCACTCTTCTCCTCACCTCAACCCCAGAAGAGAACTGAGCTGAATAATGAATAGATAGGCTAAGCCCCAGCCCCAGCTCCCCCACAGACATATATGGAAATAGGATAACTTTTAGGACAAGATAATACTTCTGTAGCCCTGACTGGAAAACCTTGGCAAACACATTCTTGGCTGCCATGAGCAGCAAAGTGGTCATTGGTACCCTGGAGTCAAAAGCAGGGAAATAAAGGAATAAGGATTGTGAAAGTGAATAACAAATACCTCCACAACTGCCCCACACACCCCCACTAGTCCTGGATTTAAATAATACAAGGATTCTTAAAAACCTGTTCTGGCCTGATGCACACTCCCTAGCACAGCCAGAGTGGAAAGAACCCTGTACTTCTACTCTAGAAATCAGATAGACTTCACAAATAGCTGAGCATGGATGGTTAGGAAATTCCAATGCCAAAGAAAACATCAAAAGAATAATGAGACTATAAAAGCCTTTTTGATTGGGATTCTATATATCAGCTGGTGTTAATTTGAATTGTGCATGTTTTAAGTCAAAGTTTATAAAAGCTTGGCTGGCTTTGTTTACAATAACAAATCCGGTTAAATGGCTAGCCCCCAAACTTTTTATCTGATTCAAGCTGTCTTCTTTTTGTTCTTCTAGAAGAATTTTGTAATTGCAATTTCATATTCTCAAGTCATGGAACTGATGAAGTAAAAATATCCCTTTGAGAGCATTTAGTTCAGCCGCTTCCCTTTGCAATGAAGAAACTGAGGCACAGAATGGTCAGTGACTTCCTCAGGGTTACCTGGCTAGTTGACAACAGAGCCAAGATTTAAAACTAAGACCTCCCAGGACAATATTCATTCCTCTCTACATCCTGCCTCTCATCCAATTTGAATTATTAATAAAGATTAGTATTGATTAAGTAGTAATAAAAATAGATACTTATAAATAAGATAAATAAAAATTGTTAATAAAGACTTCTGGCCCTGGAAACCTAATGAGTCTTATTTGATAACTTCTTCAGGTTAATAATAGTGTTTTGGAGCAAAATTCATAATATTGATCATCAAATGAGGTCATTCACTTCACAGCTGCCTCCTGTAATAACTATATCTGCTTAGATCAGATTTCTGGCCATGTAAGAGTGAGTTTTTAAATTGAAAATTCCTATTTTGATATAAGAGTAAGCATTTCAGTTCATGTTTGCATGCCTTTCCCTTCCCCTCCCATTGTACATGAAAAACTTGACTAAAGATGAATGTCTGTTGTTGCTTGGCAGGGGTACTGACATATTTACAGTCCTTTTTGTCCCCCATGAGATTTCAGCCATTGATGTGACAGATGGTCTAACATGCTAATTTGTTTCTTCTTCTTCCAGCATGGCACCACTCTGCTCATGGTTGCCTCCTACGCTGGCCACATAGACTGTGTGAGGGAACTGGTTCTCCAAGGAGCAGATATCAACCTTCAGAGAGAGGTGGGTAAAACAAATAAAAGAGAAGAAAATAGGGGTGGGACTGAACAGGTGGTTTAGAACTGGAGGTACCAAGCTAATAGGACAGTCCCATAAAAATGGCTTTCCCTAAAGCTCAGAGTTGAGGAGTTGGGTGTGCTGAAAATAAGATCTAAGGAGTCAATCATAACACATCCATTTATCAACACCAGACCTCCCAAACTACTTCTTAGCTGGTGTCTTGACCTTCCTATATCTCAGCACTTGAGGGAATTAAGGTATTAGCCACATTTCTTATATAGCCATACTTTCTTTGAAGGGTGATATGATAAGAAATGTAGGATTTTAAGGGAAATTTTTTCATTTTTCAATTTAGCCTTATGGGCTTCATAATTAGGTCATCACAAACATCTTGACCTATTAGCCCAAATGAACCTCTTAAGGTTGTTCCATACAAATTATATAATAAATAGCCTAAGAGCAGCTAGATAGTGATAGACTATAAAACCTGGAGTCAGGAAGACTCATCTTCATGAGTTCAGATCTGACCTCAGACACTAGCTGTGTGACACTGGGCAAGTCACCTAGCCCTGTTTGCCTCAGTTTCCTCATCTGTAAAATGAGCTGGAGAAGGAAATGGCAAACCACTTCAATATCTTTGCCAAGAAAATTCCAAGTGGGGGACACAGAAAGTTGGACATGACTAAACAACAACAATAAATAACCTAATGAAAGCTAGCCAAATGAATACTGAACAGAAAAATGGCCTTGAATGCCTTCTCTACCTTTTTTCAATAGCAACTCCAGGGAGTAGATCTTAAATGAAGGAATCCTGGGCAGATGATCCAGTTTTTCAAGAATGTGGAAGGATCAGAGAAATGTTTCACAATCACCTTAGGAATTCAAGTTCCCAAGACTTCAAAGGGTTCAAAACTGAACCAGGTCACCTGAAGCTGTCCCTTACAAAGGCTCATGCTACTCCCAGAAAAGAATCATTCTCTTAAGGATTTTGAAAAATAAGACCTCTGGGACAAACTTCAGACTGGTTTTCCATGACCCAGACTTACATCTTTCATGTTAGTGGAGGATAGGAAAATACTCTTTATCCTAATATTTATCCCTCATTCCAGATTTGTGCCCTTTACCTCCATATTGGATCAAGTTATAACGTCATGTTGACACAAGGGACAGATTGCTGCAAGGGTCTTGAAAGTAGAATCCAATGTTTGAAAAGTCTTCAGGTCTTCTCCAGGCTATCCCTTCATCTTTTCTGAATAACATGGTCCTTATCAATATGACCATCAAAGAATTAGAAATATAGATATGTCACATTCTATTGGTGTAATTCATGACAAACCTAAAAAAAATGGTCCTCTGAGAAATAAGACTGATATTATCTTAGTTTTCACAACTTGAGACAATATAGAAAGATGAAAGTAAATTATTATTTTTGTATTGCTATATATTATATACATATATAAAATACATTATCATCATAAAAGTCCAAATTATTCTAATACCACCACCAATTCTACCATAACCAAGGAGACATGACAACAATGCTAGCTTGTTGCCCAAGGTGGGGAGAAGGGCAATTTTCATTTCCCAAAATTATTTCCCTAAATGGTACTTACATTCAGAATGACTGAAATTTTATCCTAATATATATATATCCTAATATATAATATATCCTAAATCCTCCTGGATTTATAGTCCTTGCTCATTTGAGCTTTTAAGAAACAAACTTTGAACAATAAAAAAGAACATGAGCCAGACCTACTTACTCACAAAGTGTATCCTGAGAGGCATTTCCAACAAGCATTGGAATCATTTAACGATGATAATTCAAAAGAGCATAAGAGCATGGGTGAGGAAAGAGCAACCTGTTTTTGATTTCCAGCCAGCACGTTTCCCTGTGGTTTGCTGCTTGGCTGTTTGTTTAGTTCTCATTATTCAATTAAAATCCTTAGAGTGGTAAAAACTCTTTGTGCTTTGAGCATGTGCCCTCATTGACCCTTAGGGAGCTGTCCAAAATGTACCTATTCAGGGGGAAACTCTGTGGTGCAAAGTGGTATGATGCAGACACTGAATTCTCCAGGAATCCAAGTTAATGCATGGTATAATCTGAGCCTATTGAACTGCCCGAGCCAAAGAAAGGTCCTTTCCCTGACCTATTTTAGTGTTTGGTGGGTATGTTACTGAAGTGATTTGGCATCTTATAGTCAGATTTCTGTCTTGTACCAACCTTAATATTTTGCAATACTAGGTCATATATTTATTTTACTGCACAAGTTGTTGCCATCCCTTTATTTAGTGAGCCGTCTAGACATATAGCCTGATATGGATACCAAACTAAAAGCTAATGGCCCTAAGGGAGTTGTTGTTTATTGAGAATTTGCGGAAATCTTGGCAGATGGCAGAGTACAGAGAGAAGAACTAAATAAAAGTGATGGCACGAAGCCCTTTATTTCAGTAAGAGAAGCAAGTACAGTTAGTTGTGTCTGGTCCTATATTCTCTAAAGTAGGAGTTGCCTTTTTTTTCTATACATCATTACTTTAGTATAATGACCAGTCATTTAAAGATTGGGACATTTGCTCAAACTGACATGAAGTAATTGTGACTATGGTTATTAACATATCAAGAAAATTTGTATAGAACTTAATCCTTTCCAGTTCAATAACAAATGTTGATTAAGTGCTAGCCATGAGGAAGGCACTGTGCTAGGCACAAGTGACTCTCAAGCATATCCAAAATAAAAATATGTTCATCATCCTCCCTTGCACATCCATCAAGATGGTGAGAATTTTGCCATTCCAAAAACCAGTTCATACCTTAAGTTTATGGAATCCAATTCTTTCCATTGTTGAGGAGATTGCAAGCTGTCAGGAAACAATGATGAAGTGGATCCAATGACTTTCTATGGGTGGGAAGGAGGAAGTTTACTTTCTTTTAAATAGGTAGAAAAGAGGAAAAACAATGTGGTACAGCAGAAGGATACCTGGTCCTGGAGTCAGAGAATCTACTACCTGTTATGACTTTAGACAAGTAACTTAACCTCCTCCCCTTATGTCAATTTCTTCATCTATAAAATGGAGTATGGGGATTGGCCTAGAATGGCCTTTGAAGTCCCTTCTGATTCTAGATGTGATTAGCACAGAGCCATTCCTGGGACCACATGTTATGGTCTGGTGATGTGGCATAGATTTTACATAGTAAACACTTTGGCTAGGGCAGTTCTGTTCCTGTGCCCACCATCTCTTCATTATATTCTCCCCACACACACCTTAAAAGCCAGAGTTCTTCAGCATTCATAATTAGTGTCTAACACATGTTTTTCTGAGACACTGCCCACCTGGGTCATTTTCTTCCATCCTCAAGGGATAAGGGCATGAAAGAATTTTTTTCCTCTTGGTCTCTGAAGACATGTTGTTTGCTTTCCCAAAACTGAAGTAGTAGAATCTAAGCATATTTGTATAATCAAAAACATTTGTCAAATGCATGTTTATGAGTGGGGTGGCATTTTTAATTATTATGCAAAGATTTTGCTGCCAGTTTTCATGCAGATGCATAAAATAAAGTCTAGTAAAAAAGGGTGGTAGGAGATGAGATGGCAATATACTGGTACCATGTGAGCAGTATGGAATTCAAAAATAGGCTTCTCTGGCATTTTACCTGTGTAAAATAGAATGGATCCTGATTCTTACAAATATAACCTTTTCCGCATTTCTAGAATAACTGCCTGAATTCTTCCCTAAGTTAATCATGTCATTAGTGGAATAAAATTTAAATTCCCAAGCCCTGAAAGAAGAGAATGGCCTTTCGACTTAGCCTATCTAGTAACCCAAAGGATCTCTACCTAGACTTAGAAATTTATCATTCCAAGTTCTTTCTTTTTTTAACTACACAATAAACTACTTTTAAACCAGTCTCTCTCTCTTC
>CM053773.1:51936629-51956683 GCA_028658325.1 Potorous gilbertii
ACACAGATTCCTGGAAATCATAACTAGAAGACTCAGAAAATCTGAGTTGAAGTCCTTCCTGTCTCAGCCAGTTACCAGCTACAACCTTGGACAAGACCCTGTAGCCTCTCTGGGCTTAAACTCCTTCCAAAAAATAGTGAAAAGATTAGACCAGATAATCTCTAAGGTCTTTCTAGTTCTGGAGCCAATAATTCAGTCCCAATCACAGAAAATCAATTCAAATAATAATAATACAGGTAAGAATAGCTATTATTTACACAACACCCATTATATGCCAGGCAATGTGCTAAGCTCTTTACAAATATCTGATCCTCATGACAACTCTATGAGATAATTGCTATTTTAATCCCCCTTTTACCATTGAGAAAACTGAGTCAAGCAGAGATTAAGTGTCTTGCCCAAAGTCACAAACTAGTAAGTGTCTGAGGCCAAATTTTACTCAAGTCTTCATATTAAGTGCTCATTATATGCTCTGTACGTACTAGGTGCTAGGGATACAAAGGCAAAAAAAAATTTGAAAGCGTACCTGCCCTCAAAGATCTTATATTCTATTGGGGGGAAACAGTATATTCACAGGTAAGCCAACGTATAGCTATATAGATATAGATACTAAGTCAATGCAAGGAAATTCGTATTTTATGGGTATATGTGAAAGAAGAATTATTATGAGTTCCACATCTTGGAGAATTATGTCTACCAATCACAATGTTTCCTTTTTGTGTTATATTTTATTTTAAAGGGTTGGTACTTGGATGACGTCTATGACTTTCCTAGTAGATCTACATTTTTTTCTCTCTAGTTTGCTCCCAATTCTCTGGCTAGAATGATCAGAAGCTTTAATGTGGTCCTGGAGAAATAATTTGAATGTGGATTTTTCTGAGGCACAAAGTTTGCTAGGTGACAGATTACTTTAAGGGCCAACATCTTAACTAATAAGGTCATCAGTGATACTTAGGAAAGAGTCCATGGTCATTCTTGTGCCCTAATCACTAACCTATCCTTTGTCCCAAATGGCCAAGAAAACCAAGAGCAAATCAAACCAAGAATGAATCAAAATAAAATTGTAGTGTTAAAGACAATATTATCGGATGAAGTTTTTGACACTGGATTGGGAAAATGGTCTTGGACAAACATGGGAATTTCACAATTGTGTCAGCTTATTTCTGACCTGATTATAAACAGAAATTCTTAGAAATTGTCTCCAATTGGAGTGCCTGTCCAGGAAAAACTCATGGGAACATCTGAGTTTTCCCTATTGCTAAGCATTTTTTAATTTTTGAATAGTGAGGTAGTTTTCTTTTCTTCTCTCTCAAAATGTCCAACTCTAGGGGCAGTAGGGTGGTACAGTGGATAGAAACTGGCCTTAGAGTAAGAAGGACCTGGGTTCAAATCTGAATTTAGATACTTACTAGCTGTGTGACCCTGAACAAGTAACTTAACCCCAATTGTCTCCAAAAAAAGAGTCTAACCTAAGGTAGAGATGAATTTCAAAAGGGATTCTCTGTGGATTTTGTTTATTTTCCAAAATCTGTTGCAAACCCAGGATTTTCCCCTTCATTCTCAGGTGGGTACAAGTGTACATGTGAAGGACAATATCCAAATACTGTGGATAATAAACAGTATAATGCCCAAAGGACACTAAAAATTCTAGGAATTCCTTCTCTAAAACCCAGGCCTATGCCTCTTAACTAAAGAAAATTTGTCAAAACAGTATGTCAGTGCATAAATCTCCTTGTTGCCTAGCAAGTTCAAGCAGTGGAATCATGCACTAGCTGTGAGTAGTGGTTAGTAACTATTTTGCACAGGGCATGGAACACATGATAATACCAAGTTACCAGTCACTTGTATTTCCACCAAATCCAAGATGTCTATGAGAGTTTTTTGTCATGAGAGAAATTTGTCAAGAGAATCTACCATTCCATATAATAGTCTGATTGAAATGCATTTTGTTTCTACAATCACATTCAAAATTCTCAAGAGAATCTACCGTTCCATATAATAGTCTGATTGAAATGCATTTTATTTCTACAATCACATTCAAAATTCTCAAATCTGTATTCTTTCCCCAATGAAATTTCCTAATAACCACAAGATAATAGTTCTCCTATCATACCTTCTCTGCTCTTAGCCTTGTAGATCTAGGGAAATGAGCATAATGAAGCCTGAAAACTATGATTCTGGTTGTTGGAGCTGTATGTAACTTTTCATATTCAAGAGAGTAGAAACTTATTCCTAACTGCCCCATGAACTCTATTCTTGAGCTGGACCATGAAGGTCAGGAAGGTTTTTGATGGATAAAATAATATTTCTCCCATAGAATAGTTCTCACAAACTCAGCTTCATGGTGATCCTATCCATTTCTATGCTTCTATGGCACTTTAAATGCAGAGCTCCTTATATCCTAAGGTGGTATTCTAAGGTTCAAATCACACTACACACGAATCTTTAAATGCCAGACTACTATATTTTATTTGTTGGTGTATCCCTTTTGTTTTGTTTTTCTAGCTTAGGAGACAATGTAGTTTCCATTCTCATCAAAGAGAAGAAAACTTTAAATGACGTTACATTATTTAAACAGGCAGCATAAATCTTTCTACCAAGAGCCTCCAAACAAACAAAATAATAATGCCTAGGGATGTCATCATTGTCAAGAAAAGGTTAAAAGAAAAATAGATGAGAGAAGGGAGCGGAACCATTTATCCTTTGGGGAATTTTTTTCCACACTTCTTGGGCATGTGAAAAATATGTCTTGCAAAAGTTTATACCCATGGCCTCTAATACATTTACTTTCTTCTTGTCTCTAGGATGGTGGCACTGCATTACTGGCAGCTAGTCAGTATGGTCACATGCGAGTGGTAGAGACCTTACTGAAGTATGGAGCCAACATTCATGATCAGCTTTATGTGAGTTTGTTCCCAATGGACATTAAATATGCAGTTCCCTTTTCAGTTCCCTTGCCACACATGATCTCAGTAATATTATCTCAACTGCCAGCAATTGCCTCTTGAAAAACAAACACATACACACAAAACCCACATCTACTTTTATTCTATATTTTAATTAACTGTAAGTTTTTAGACTGAGCAATGTTTACAGAGTCGGGAGATGACATCTAATTGAATTAGATGTAATTTTTGCTTCAGAAAAACAATACTGATCTTGGTTCTGTAATTTTGAACCTATTTACATATATGTCATTTTTCTTACTCATAACAAGTTAGATCCTACAATCCCACCGTGCAATACATCTTCATTCCATGACAGCCCACCCAACATAGCATATGGAACTGATGAAGAGTGAAATTGAATGTTTTCTTTACATGCTTGTGACATGGGGCAGTTCATTTCCACAAAAAATAAAGTATCTACTCTGTCCAAGTCCCTGCAGTGAGGACCCAGAGATGGAAAGTAAAGAAAAATGAAAAATTTAAAAATTCTTCTTTCAAAGAACTTAAAGTCTAATAGACAGGAAGAGTAGCTAAGCTGCTATCTGGGAGAAGAACGGAGTCCAGGGAAGGAGTGTAGGTGAAGTAAACTTCAAAGTTGCCTTTGAAGTGCAACTGCTGCTAGAGTGGACAGTTTTCTGCCAATTGGCAATTAGCATATTACCCAAGGGCTCTACTCATTGATTAATCATAGTAGCAACCTACAGGGTATATTATAAATATGATTCTATTTTGTACGTGGTAGCATGAGAGAATTAATAATTTAATCACAGTAGTTAGAAAAAGATTCCTCTAACCACAGCAAATAATTAAAAGTGGGCTATGTAGTTTTTAAAAAGTAAAAGTTAAAGTATTTTTAATTAAATTTTAAAATAAAATTTAAAGTGTATTTTAGAAATGAAATAATTTTTTGAAAGTTAAAATTTCCTATAACTACAATGCAATCAAGTGACTTGAGTCATTTGGGGAATGAGTGGAGAAATCAAAACTAACCCTTCAACTGCTGGTTTCAACTATTTATGCCCTGGATGTTATGTTATCCTGCAATTAGACCTTTTGCCTTTAAATTCAGATCATATATGTGTGTGTGTTTATATGTATATGTATATACACATATGTATATATATATATATATATATGTATACAAGGGAAGATGTGCTAATTAGATATGAATTTTTCATTTTATCATATTCTACTTGCACCCCTAGGTACACCTTAAAAATTATAGGGTACTTAAGGGTTAACACATATCTGTGCCTTAATATCATTCCCCCTCCCTTTTGTGGTGACAAAGAATTGGAAATTGAGAGGATGTCCATTAATTAGAGGATGGCTGAATAAGTTGTGGTATATGAATGTAATGGAATTCTATTATGCTATAAGAAATGATGAATAGGAAGACCAGAAAAATCTGAAAAGATTTATATGAACTAATGCTGAGTGAGGGGGCAGAACCAGGAGAACATTGGACACAGTTACAACCACATTGTGCAATGACTAACTTTAACAGACTTAGCTCTTCTCAGCAATGCAAGGACCTAAGACAGCTCCAAAAGACTCACGATGGAAAATTCTATCCACATCCAGAGAAAGAACTATGGAGTCTGAAGCACACTATTTGCTCTTTTTTGTTGCTGTTGATTTGTTTGTTTCTTCTTTCTCATTGTTCCTCCCATTAGTTCTCATTCTTCTCTACATCATAACTAATGTGAAAATATGTTTAACACAAATGTATAAGTAGAACCTAAATCAGATTGCATGCCATCTTGGGGAGGGGGAAAGAAAGGGACGGGGAGAAAATTTAAAACTCAAAATCTTATGGAAGTGAATATTGAAAACTAAGCTAAAAAACTAAAAATAAACTAATTATAAAAGAAAAAATTTTTTAAAATTAAAAAAATATATCATCCCCACCCTCATCTGTCTCCATGTATACCTATCATAGTATCATGGATGATCCATGAATACAGATGGAATGACTCAGGCACTGAATGATGGCCTGAGGACTCTGGTGACTCTGCAGTTCCTGTTAGTAGGGGACATTTCAAAGGCAGAAGTCATTTGTGATACTTTTGCCCTCTCTCAGGTAAGGCTTGGGAATCATGATTTTGGCATTAGTGCCACATTAATAATAAATAATTTACAATAACCTTCATTTATATAGTGCTTAATGTTTTGCGAAGCATTTTAGATATATTTTCTCATCTGGTTCTCATAATAACCTATATAATATACATATTTTTATATATGCATATAAAATGTAAATAAATGCATATGTATATAGTTGTTGCTATTGTTGAGTTACGTCAGTTGTGTTTGACCCTTTGTCACCCCCATGTGGGGTATACACACACCCATACACACACCTGTTTAATGTCACTTATTATTAGAGAAGAGATGTTTGCCTATTCCCATTTGTTAAGCTCTCATTATAGCTCAGACCTCACATTCCTGTAATCCTTCATGTCTGTTATCTCATTTTGTCTTCACAATAACTCATGTGGTAGTAAGTATTTTAAAAACTCAAGAAATGCCATGCCCAACAGTGACATCAGCACCATCATATCTTCCATTTACTTTATGGCGCTGCCCCTCCTATGACCCTTGGCCAGATGATCTAGTAAAAGCATCCAAAATAGTTAAAGTGTAGAGAAAGAAAGGTCACAAAGACCCTAGAGTTTCTGTGAACTGAAAGGACAAAACCAATGGGATTTGGAAAGCAATCTTAAAGAATTGTCAGAGAATTAGCAGCTGTTGGTTGCATGCAAGCCAGCTTAGAGGAAAGCACAAATCAGCATCTGAAGCTTTTGCTCCCACATGAAGCGACTCAAAAAAAAAAATCTGTACAATATTTAATTAATTTTTAAAATTCCATGTTGAGTATTGCCCAAAGACTGCCAACTCAGCTGCCACCCTTTGGAAATAGTACCCTCTGCATGAGACACCTAACTGAGACTGGCAAAGAATGGTGCTTGGTATTTATTGGTGTACACTAATGGCTACTTTCCTAACCTGAGGCATGATTGCTAGCCAGATTGGTCTGTCTTTTCCACCAGGATATGCTAAGGTTTTCCATTGTGGTCTAAAAATAAATCTCATTCCCATCAGACGTGACTGGAAAAAACAGAAATAAAGTACCTGCCATAAAATGAATCATGTTGTCCACTAGATTTATAACAGATCATTTCACCAGCTTTGATCAAGGACAAAAAAATGCCCCAAAACTACATACACCCAATTACAAATGATAATGAAATGGAAACAGAAACAAGCACATGTTCTATTATTGTAGATAATATTGCTTAATTGAGTTCATAGGTGGTAGCTGTCTATGGGATAGGCGTGTTCCATGTAGGAGGGACTTCAAACATATCTAAGAAGAGCAATTATTTCGAAGGCATCACATTTCATCCTTTAGCACCAGAGGTAAAAAGACAAATGGAAAAAAAAATTCTAATGAGAAGGAAATCTTGCTCCATTCATTAAAACCCACAAAAATGTATTTGTAACAATATTTAGCCATGGCAGACTATGAAAGGCTGAAAAGAAACACACACACACACACATGTACACAACCCTTGGAAATTATTATTATGAAGTAGGGGCAACTAGGTGACAGAGTAGATATAGCATTGCCTGACCTGGAGTTAGGAAGACTTAAGTTCAAATGTGGCCTCAGACACTTACTAGCTGTGTGACCCTGGGCAAATCACTTAACCCTGTTTGCCTCAGCTTCCTCATCTGTTAAATAAACTGGAGAAGGAAATGACAAGTCACTCTGGTAACTTTACCAAGAAAACCTCAAGTGGCATCACAAAGAGTTAGACACAACTGAACAGCATTGACAGCAAGGGTCTGAGACATAGAAATGACAGAGCTGCTGAGTGGCATGCAATACTTTCTTTGCATTTATCAAAGCTTAATCCCAAGAAGCATCATGGTATAGTGAATGGAGAGCTGACCTCATAGTCAGAAGGACCTGGGTCTGAGTCATGCCTCTGACATTTGCTGGCTATGTGACCCTAGATAAGTGATTTAATCTCTCCGTAGTCTAGGTGACTTCCTAAGAAAAGAGATGGCACAATTCCAGTAGACTCACAGGAACCTGATAGACTCAGAGTGTGGACCAGGGCACACATTAGGTTGGATTTTTCCCAATGTGACCAATGTATTCATTCGTTTTGCTT
Source organism: Potorous gilbertii (assembly GCA_028658325.1). NCBI lineage: Eukaryota > Metazoa > Chordata > Mammalia > Diprotodontia > Potoroidae > Potorous > Potorous gilbertii. The sequence goes on from CM053773.1 coordinate 51,943,762, forward strand.
GACTATGCATTTTGTATTGGGGGGGGAGGTGTTTCTTGCTTTCTCAGTGAGGAGAGGGAGGGAAGAGGTAGACAGGAGAGAATATAGACCTGGAAATAAAATAAAATGGAAATTTTTTTTAAAAAAAGAATATTAAATAGAGGAGAAGGATGTGAAGATGCACTAGTTGAAGGGGTTTCTACTCATATTTCCCTACTCATATTTTTTTCTAGAGGTCCTGTTTTAAATTAACAAAAAAAAACTTTAAAATTCTGCTAATCTGTGCGATTTTTCCAAATCTAATTTCTTTTAAAATACATTTGAATGGCAATTCATTTTTTTTCCATTTGGTGTTTTCCAGGATGGAGCCACTGCACTCTTCCTCGCAGCCCAAGGAGGTTACTTGGATGTGATTCGATTATTGCTATCTTCCGGAGCAAAAGTCAACCAACCAAGGCAGGTAATGTTCATCCCTAGCTCTTGGATTGGCCACTTTCATTTAGCAGCATTGTAAAGAAGCCCAGGGCAGTCTGGGAAAACACATGCCTAAGAGAGTCTTTAAGGGTTCAAGTTAATGGTTGACTCTTCCTTTGCTTGCCTTGTTTGTTTTCTGTTGACCCTGTGCCCTCTGAAATCCAGCTAACTTCACAGTTTGATATTTTAAAATAGCTCAGGTGTTTGGTGTCTGAAGGTGGGGTGAACACTCTGCCACCTGCTATTCAAATAAATGGAGTCTGCTCTACAGTAATGTTAGCCCAGGGACCTGAATAAACACAGGTCCATTCAGTAGCCTTCACCCAGCCCAACCCTTCAGCTAGCCCTTTCACCAGTGCCAGAGCTTGTTTTAAGGTCCTAAAGCTCACCCTGCTTTCTCTTCAGCCAGGAAAAGGTAGAACAGATATGATTAAGAGGAAGCAACCCCCTACACTTGTCAAATTGGCAAAAATAATGAAAAACAATGAAATTCAGTGCCAAAGGGCTGGAGGCTCAGAGAATCATTCAGTCTTTGCTGGTACAATTATGAAAATAGAATTTTGGGAGAAAACAATATTGAACATAGAAGTATTACACAAAAGTGATAAAAATAAGTATGCCCTTTGACTTTAATATTTATTGGGAGTAAATCTAAAGTGTTATCAAAAAGGGGGGAGGATTCTTCAAAGATTTTTATATCAGTGTTTAAAATTGCAAAAGACAAAAAAAACAAAAATGAAAACAACCTGAACACTTAAGAACAGAAGTATGGTTATATAAATTGTAGGACATTAATACAATGAAGATGAATAATTATGAGAAATGAAAATAAGTAAGAAACTTAATGAAGTAATGCAAAGTCAAACAAAACCATAAGGATATAATGCACACTAATTACAACAGCATAAAAGGAAAAGGAAAGTTAAATTCTTAAGGAGAGTGACTGAAAAGTTATAATATTTTACACATTGAAATTCCTTTATTTAAATGTAAATGGTTACTAAGCAAGTTTAATTGGACACAATGATATTTGATTAAGTTTGCAATAAATCTTTCCTTCAAAACAAGAGAGAATTGACTGGAGATAAGCATAAGAAAGCACCTAGAACTTCTAAATCTAGAGTTTTTAATGTTTATATTATCATGGACCACCTTGGTAATATGGTGAAGTCTATGAATGCCTTCCCCAAATAATGTTTTTAAAACACATAAAAATGTTAAAAAAAAAAATAAAACTGCATAGGATTATAAAGGAAGTCAATTATAATGAAATAAAGTTATTAAAAGATTTAAGAAAAAAAATAAGTTCACAGACCTCCAGTTAAGAATCCCTGCTCCAAATGAGTTTAAATTTCTTGGTCTACATGAATTACACCCCAGGCAGGGGTGGGGAACCTCTAGCCTTAGGGCCACATGTGTCCTTCTAGGCCCTTTGACTGAATCCAAACTTCACAGAACAAATTCCCTTAATAAAAAGATTTGTTCTGTAAAACTTGGACCCAGTCAAAAGGCCGCACCCAACAACCTAGAAGGCTCCATGTGTCCTGAAGGCTGAAGGTTCCCCACCCAGGGATCAGGATAACTTGAGGCTGGGATCATGGTAGCACAATCTTAGAGGAAAGATGGAGAATTAGAGATGCACAAAAATAGTGTCATGGTTTCCCAAAAGAGAAAAAAGGGAGACATCATCAACTATAGTTTGGAAGACTGGACATTGACATCAGGAAAATTAAAACCCAATGTCTGGCATATAGTTGGTGTTCAATTAGTATTTGCTGAAAAACATCCAGGACAGACGATTAAAGAGAAGCAACACGTTGCCAGGGAAAGAAACCTGAATTTGTAATCAGAGGACTGGAGTCCTAACCTTGGCTTTACTATTTATATGACAGACAGAGAGAAGGAAGGAAGGATGGAGAGAGATAGAGAAAAGGAGGGAGGAAGAGGAAAAGAGAGAGGGAGAGAGGGAAGAGATAGAGAGAAAGAGGGAGGAAAAGAGTGGAGGAAAGAGAGAAAAAGAGAGGAAGGGGGGAAGAGGAGAAAGGGGAGGTGAGAGAAAGACAGAGACAGAGACAGAATGGAAAAGTGAAAAGACCAATAGATTTTGAGTTAGAGGTAAACCCAGATTTAAATCCCAGCTCTGTCACTTAACCCTTACTATCCCTGTGATCATTTATTTAACTTCTTTAGGTTTTAGTTTCTTCATCTGTAATATAAGGGAGGTTGAACTAGAATCTAGTTGTCATTTATTTGACACAAAGGTATAAACTACCCAACCTGCAGGCTGAAAGTTTTTCACAATACTCTCAAATCAAGGATTGAACTGGATTGAAATATAATTGGGAAATGTTTGACAAAATAAATAAAAACACAATATAAAATAGATAATGTTAATTTGTGATTTTCTAAGTCAATAGGCAATCCTCAAGGATCTCTTTCTATTTAAGTTTGACACCACTGGACAAGATGATCTAAGGGGCTCTTCTGGCTCTAAATCCTATGTTCCTATTAAATAATAGTATTTGAACTCCTAGAAAGGGAAATAGTCATTCCCAGCAGAGACTTACTAGGATTAAATCATGCAGATTAACATAACTGTTTTTTGACAGTGTTCCTGGACTGATAAATGAAGAAAGTGCTGCATGTATAAGTGCCTCTAAATTTCAAAAAGCTGTTTGACAGTTTCTCATCCTGTGTTTGTGGATAAGATGGAGTTAGACTGAATAATAATATAATTATTTGGATTCAGAACTGGTTGAACAATCCTACCCGAAGAATGTTGAATAGCAGGTCACTGTGGAAAACATGTCTAGCATCCAGCTAGAAGTCTTCATCACTGACTCTCCTCTATTTAATATTTGTTAATCAATAACTTAGATCAAAAGATCAATAAGCATACTTATTTGCTGTTGTCACAGAGTTCAAAAAGATAGATGATTCATTGAACAACAGAATCAGAATTCAAGATGACGAATTAATGGGCCTAAGCTAACAGTGGGGAATTTAAAAGCAATAAATGTGAACTTGTTCTAGGTTCAAGGATGGGAAACTCATTTATGTCTGTGAGAATCAGGAAAGACTTTGCAGAGTAGGTGGCATTTGAACTGGGTCTTGAAAAATGGATAGGATTTCAATTATTGTATATTGTAGGAACAGTAGCAGTGATATTGGAGGCAAAGAGAACAGTATGTCTAAAGCAAAGGAGATAGCAAATCTTAGAACTTGTATGAGATACTGTAGAACCCTCTCAGAAGTGGGGAGCCTGCCACCTCACGGCTCCATGTGGCCTTCTATGTCCTCAGGTGCAGCCTTTTGACCAAGTCCAAGTTTCAGAAAACAAATCCTTTTAAGGGAATTTGTTCTGTGAAGTTTGGATTCAAAGGGCCACACTTGAGGACCTAGAGGGCCACATGTGGCCTCAAGGCTGCAGGTTCTGCACCCCTGGGATAATAACAGATCAGGTATCTGAGAATGGACAGTCAGCAATATTTAATGCAGCAGTGGCCCTTTAAAAAAATAAAAAACCTTATTTCATGCAGTAATATTTCATGCAGTCTGAGAGGGAAAGCCAGTTCTAGGCAAAATTATGAAATAGATGAAGTTTGATTTTGAAATATTTTTGCCCGTCCTTTCAGAACCCTTTTGACTTCCTCTGTCAATTCTGTGACTTCATTCTATTGGCCCAAGATCTCCCACTGAGGCATCTTTCAGTACCTAAATTACTCACTTAGTTTCCCTTGTCAAAATTTCTTGTCCTATGTCCTGTACCTTTAGTTTACTATCCTAAAAGTATTTGACACTTGGTGGCAGTGAGTTCGCCAGATTAACATCCCTACCATTGTTTTGGTTAGCTAATCTGATATGTTATCCCTCTCAAACAACAAAACATCTTGAACCAGGTAAAATTCATCCAGAATTAATTGCACAAATAAAGCAAAGAGTTTAATGGACTTCTGAAACAAATAATTAAATCTCACCCCACTTCTCCATCTAATTTAATAAAATACAGTCCAGTTAGGAGTACCTGGTTTCAAAAACTTCTTTGGGGCAAAGATTTAGACCAATGACAAGTTGATGATGTCCCCAAGGTAACTGACGAGAACTTGAGGCGACATGGTAGAACAGATAGAACACTGGATGTGGAGTCAGGAAGCCTCGAGTTCAAATCCAGCCTTAGACATTTCCAAGCTGTGTGTGACCCTAGGGAAGTCATTTAGCCTCTCTTGGCCTCAGTATCCTGTAAAATGGGGACAATACTCATACCTACATCACAGGATTATTGTGACCCTCAAATGAGGTGATATACATAAAACCCTTTGTAAACTTTCAAGTCCTGGATAAAAGTTATCCAGCATTAAGAATTCCAAGATACTACAAGGGCACTAACCACAACCATCACCTCCACAAAGGACAGAAAAAAGGAAAGGGGATGTGCGTGTGTGTGTGTGTGTATGTGTGAGAAAGAAAGAGAGAGAGACAGACAGACAGACAGACAGACAGAAAAAGAGAGAGAGAGGTTGTTAATGATTGTTTGGAGACAGGCTTGGCATTCTTTAAGTACTCATCTTTCTTTGTGACTTTCCGTAGAAGGATCCAAAGAGGTAAGATTTCTTTCCTACAGGATTAAGCTAGTGGTACCTGCCACACTAACAGAATCTTTGTCCTGGTCCCACTTAAGCCCTGTCATCTAAGTTTCCAGTGTGTTGGCACCATCTCTGTATTTGCAAGCAAAATGTATGAATCCCTTCTTTTAATGAAGAGGAAGCATTTTGTCATAAACAAAGCCCCAGAGCAAGAGTTGGAAGACCTGAGTCCTAAGACTTTGATGGGCCAATAACAAGTTTTGTGACTTTGGACAGGTCCCTGAGTAAACTAGATCTCATTTTCCTCATCAGCAAAATAGGGATATCTGTGCTGTCTATTTGTCGTGACTGGGGCAAATGAGGTAGTATATGTGAAAATGTTTACATAGTGTGATCTAAACAGAAACTGTTTTTAATTACACTAATATTGGGAGATGAGACTGTCTTGTTCCCAAGGTTTGAGGGAGCTCAAGTTTCTTGTAACAACTTTAAAAAATTCATTAGTTAAGGGGCAACCAGAGGCAGTAGACAGAGCAACAGGACCTGAGTTTAAATCCTGCTTCAGATACTTGCTAGCTGGTGACCCTGGGCAAGTCACCTAACCCCAATTATCTCAAAAAAGAAAAAACAATAATTCATTAGCTAAGGGACAGCTAAGTTGGGCAATGGATAAACCAACTAGCCCTGGAGTCAGGAGGAGCAGTGTTCAAATATGACCTCAGATGGGGCAGCTGGTGGTGCAGTGGATAGAGCACCAGTGCAGGAGTCAGGAGGACCCGAATTTAAATCTCACCTCAGACACTTGACACTTACTAGCTGTGTGACCTTGGGCAAGTCACTTAACCCCAATTGCCTCATCCTGGGTCATCTCTAGTCATCCTGATGAATATCTGGTCACTGGATTCAGATGGTTCTGGAGGAGAAGTGAGGCACAGCCCTCTGTCATTCAAAAGAAAGTCAAGTACAAGTCATGTCATTATTTCTCTTGTGGCATGGTCTTCTTCCGCAACGAAGCACAAAGACGTTTACACACTCACACAGTCTATGACTTCAGATACTTACTAGCTGTGTGACCTGGCAAGTCACCTAACCCCAATTGCCTCAAAAAAGAAAGACTAATAATTCATTAGCTGGTTGACTGGGGTAATGCAGACATTCCAAGGAGCTTTTCTTGAGAACTCTACTTTATGAACACTAAATATAGAAGAGGTCAGTATGGTGTAATGACTTCTTAGGACTGTGAAAAATTTGTTTCAGCCTGAGGATGCCTTTTCCCTCTGGAACAGCATTAGAACAGTTACAGGCAAATGTCCACACACTGTCCAAGTAACTCTCTCTTTGTTAGATTACCAAGCTGGATCAGGCCATGTCTAGCATAAAAACTAGTTGCTGGCACCCTCTGCTGGAGAGAGACCTTTAAGACATAACAAGAGTCACATTCCCTAACATAAATGGGAAGGTCTGATTTATCTGTGAAAAAAAGGAAACTCTTTCTCCTGCCCTAGGGTTGGAGGAGTGGGAAGGTGAGAACACATTTCCCTGCTCTATGAAAACCCAACCTGCAGTAGAGTTTTCATAGGCAAATTATACAGATTAAGGAAATTACATGATCAAATGGAAAGAGGATCTGGGATTAGAAGATTTGGGTTCAAATCCCTCGTCATGCTACCTCTGTGACCTGGGGAAAATCAGCTTCCATTTTCCTATCTGAACAGTGAGAGAGGAGTATAGATGACCTCTGAGATCCCTTTGCTATAGATCTCTGATCCCATGACCTGAGAGGATTACAGAAGACCTCTGAGAACCCTGTTGTAGTTCTATGATCCCGTGACCTTAGGCTTCGAGGGGCAGATTTATAGTCAAGTCAAGCAGAATCAACAAGAATTTATTAATCGATTACTACATGTCAAGTGCTGTGCTAAGCCCAGGAAATCCAAATACAAACAGAAACACGAAGAAACATTTGCCCTAAAGGAGTCCATATTCTAGTAGGAGAAGATAACGAAAGAAAACTGGGGGGAGCTCAAGGTGGGGGCCTGGTAGAGAAAGTTCAAGAGTCAGGACTCTATTCGGAGATTATTTGAGGCTTGAATTTCCTGGATGGTTTATGGATGATATTTTTACTTATTATGTTAACTATTTACCAGTTATGTTTTCATCTGATTCAGGGCACTAGGGAGTGTTGCAGGCAGAGTCTGTGGGTCCATATCTGATACCTCTGGTGTAGGTGGATAGAAAGTTGATTTCAGAGCAAGGATGGCCTGGGTTCAGATTCCACCTTTGCCACATTCTAACTGTGTGATCCTGCGCAAGTCTCTTACCTTCTCAGTATACTAGACAACTCTCCAAGACTAGAAAAGCTGCAGAACAGCTACTGGTCTGAATTGAATCCTACCTCAAATGCCACCCCTGGCCCAACTGTCCCTCCTCAAATTCTCTTTATCTGTTCTCCAGAGAGTCTGGTGTCTTGCTCGTGTCTTCCATCCTTAGAAGTTTACATGGCTTCGATGTCCCTTGAAGCCAGGAGCAAGAGCACATATAGCTACACACTTACACCTTTGTTGGCCTTTTTTCCTCCAAAGGATGGAACAGCTCCATTGTGGATAGCATCTCAAATGGGACACAGTGAGGTCGTGAGAGTAATGTTGCTTCGGGGGGCAGATCGGGATGCTGCAAGGAACGTAAGTAACCCCAGCTCTTGTCATTACACAAATAACGTCTATACATGCAGGACAAACCATTTTTTAGAAATTCATTTTGAACTTAAATACATAAAGACAAAAAAAATTTCCATGTACACAGCACAACATGAAAAGATGTTGGGTGTTTTTTTTCAACAGTGAAATAAACCTTAGAATATTAGAGAACCATACTTTTAAATATTTTTCTTGTGTAATGATAGCTTATATGAGCCTTACCCCGGATTCCTAAAATTCCCCTTGCTTCTCTGATATCACAAGTCATGTCTTAGTAAATGTACAAGGCAAACTTGTTTATTTCTGTGTCCTTTGTGACATCTGGGCAGTACACAGGTTTAGGCTGTCTATGTACTTCATAGAATTCTTAAGAAATCCTATGAAGTGGATAATCTTTGGTTTATGCTTTTATCTAGTGCACTGCCTACCAACAGACAAGAAAGCATTTGACTTCATAGAGCAAAATTCTACCTTGGGGACATTCCAATAAGCCATTGTCTTTAATATTCAGGGTAGCTGTGTCAGCATTAATGAGTTTGAAGGTTCTCCATTGGGAAAACCCCAAATACTACTGGGTGCTAGCAGTAGGCTAAATTTATTGCATAGTTATGCAGGGTAACTCAGGCATCCAGCAGCTCTCCCAGAGATATGGGAAGAAGCCCTTGTCCGCTATCCTTTTGAGTATAATCACTCAAAGCCTGTTTTTTACGGGGTTATTCGGGGCCAAGAATAGCCAAAGAGGAAACAGCCTGGAGGACGTAAGCCTCAGACCCAGAGGAACCCAAGCTTCTCTTTTGCTGAAGATTTCTGTACCCTTCAGGAGTTTAGAATGGAAAAAGGACCAGTAATGACATAAATAAGAGTTTTATTGTTGTCTTATCCTTCAGAGTAACATTATGAAAGGCACTTTAAGGAGAAATTTAAATCATAAAACCTCATCCTTAAGAGCTCCAGGAACCCAGAATGAATGGTACATGTCTGCTGCAGTGAGATGGCTACAAAATCTATACATCCAATCTTAATGTCTCTCTCCTGACTTCAGCCCCACATCACCAAATGCCTGCTGGGCATCTCTGTCTCAATGTCTGTTGGCATCTCAAATTCAACATGTCCAAAGTAGAATTCATTATCTTTTCCCCTAAGCCCATCCTCCTTCTGAGTGCTTTATTTCTGTTGGGGAACCCCATCTTTACAGTCACCGAGGTAAAATATTAGAGGAAAGCAAGACTCTTTCCTCTCCTTAATCCTCCCATACCTAATAAATTAGCAAATTTTGTCACTTTGTAATGTCTCTCATATCCATCCCTCTTCTCCACTGATGTAGCTGTCACCCTAATTCAGTCCCTCATTGCCTGTCTGTATTAAAGCAATAGCCTCCTCATTGGTGTCCCTGCTTCTTGACTGTTCCTTCTCCAATCCATCCTCCAATAATCTTTCTAAAACATAAGTGTAATCAAAAATCTCCTGTGGCTACCTCTTGCCTCCAGGATAAAATATAAAAGCTTTCTACAATCTGGCACTAGCCTACCTTCCCAAACTTATTCCATTTATTCCTTCTGATGCATACCACATTCCAGACAATTTGGATGACACAGATGTCCTTGAACTTGCCATTCCTACACTGCCCCTCATGCCTGAAATTCATTCCTTCCTCTTAGAATTCCATCTTCCTGCAAAACCTCCCTCAAATGCCACCCTCAAATTCTCTTTATCTCTGCTTCACTCAAGAGCAGAGACAGTCTCTGACCTTTCCTTGTATCACCAGTGCTTAGCACAGTACCTGGAACATAGTAGGTACTTAATAAATGTTTATTGACTGACTTTCTGGAAAGAAGACTAGAGGTAGCTTTCTAATATCTGTGTAGGCCAATAGGTGGTGATCTGGGGTCAAGCTACCAGAGCTCAGGACACAGTCCGCATCTAGTAATTGCTCTATCAGATCAGGTCATTAGATGGCACTCAAAGCTTACTTTTTCCACAAGTAAAAACCCATTTTTCTGCTTTTCTAGGGTTCTTCTCTAAGGATAGAAATTAACCATATCATGATCCATAATACCTTGACTTGTGGACAATATCATTTACATTGAGATTCTAATCTCTTTCTCAACTTCAGAGACCTGAAAGGATTACTTCTTTACATCAATCTGTCAACATTTGTTAAGCACCTACTATGTGCCAGACGTTCTAAGTGATTGAAGATACAAAAAAAAAAGTGAAAAAAAACAGTCCCTGTCCTCAAGGAGTTTACTGGGGGAGACAACATGCAAGCAAAAATGTACAAAATTCTAATACAGAGAAAAGAAACCTAATAGCTCCACCTTTAAAAGTTCCCACAGATAGAAAATCTGCTGTTCTGGTTGATGTCTGAAATCTTAACTGCCTCCAACCCCCCTTTCTTCAACTAATTTTTCCCAGAACCACACACAGACTGTCGTGGTGAGGGACCACCCCTCTAGGCATTCTGGTCCCCAAAGTAAAGGCATCTTTTGTCTCAGGTCATCACATCTACTCCCCACTGTCATACTGGGATTGTAAAGACTTTCCTTGTTACTTTTTCAACTGTCACCACCTTCATGGACTCTTCAAGGTATTTCCATTATCAGTTTAACAAACTGCTCACCAGAGAGCCTGCAGTATTTTGACATCTTTTCCAACAGATCTCTAGAATGTTTCTCATTTCTTCCGGTAGTCCTTTCTATAAAACATGATGACACTTTTTAAATGCTCACCTTAATCTGTAACAACAGAGCAAGTATTTATGATAAATATCCTAAGCAATTTACCTCTATATTTCCTTCTTTTCTCTGGTGCCTAGAGATGGTAGGAAAATGCAGAAAGACCAAATAAAGAATAACAACCTCAGCCAAGAGAAGGTTACATGTGTGTACTTATGTTGTGTCTTTCCAATAGAATATATGCTTCTTGAGGGTAGGAACTGTTTTTCTATTTTGCCTTTGTATCATCAACACATTGCCTCATATATAGATGCTATTTATTAAATGAGATGGCATATGTAATGTACTTTGCCCATCTTCAAGTGCTATATAAATTACTGTATAAGCTATTTATATGTAATTGTATATAGTACATATAGCATACTATATAACAAATATATTAATGTAATATGTTAATATGTAAGCTATAAATTATTTTATAAGCTATTATTTTTGACATTTTTGTTGAATTGAGGGAAATAATAGCTATCTTCAGATATTTTAAGGACTGTCACATGAAAAAGCAATTTTTTTACTTTGGTTCAAGGGTTGCAGAGGAGCAAATTTTAAGCTCAGTTATAGAATGGTTTGAGATAGTAAGAGATAGGCACTGAAGACCTTCAGACAAATTAAGGATGTGATAAAAGAGATTTTTATTCAGGTTTTGGATTAAGTAACCACTGAGGTCTTCTTGCACCTCTGAGATTTAATGATTCTGTTAAAAAAAAAAACAACTGGAAACAGTCTCCATGATTAAGGAATGTCGATAGCATATTCATATAATTTAATAATGTGATGAAATGGTAAATATGAAGAAAATAAAGAAATATGGAAAGACTTCCATGAATTGGTGTCAGGCAAAGTTGACAGAATAAAAATGTTATACTAATGACTATAATATTATAAACAAAGTCAGCTTTTTATCAATACATGGATGGATTGGAAGGAGATACAGAACACGTTATTTGCTAAAATGTAGATTATACTATTTTTCCAGTCAAATGAAAATAGGAATTTGAAGTTTTATCTGGAAATTTATTCCACGTTTTATTTATCTATTTGTATTTCTTGAAAATTTTGCTGAGTATATAATGAAAAAAATGCCATAGGCTCAGAAATGTGTTTCAGAGTTAGTATGAAATTCAACAGGATTTGTTCAACATTGCTGAGTGACTAACTGGAAAAAATGTCACTTGGGGGCCTCCTTGCCCTCCCAGTCTCTCTATCCTGAGAGCAGAGCTACATAAATTTCCCAAAGGCAAGGTCCCATCTTCAAAGAGTATGATGTAGGAATCTGTTTGGTTCTCCTATAGTTTTGTCAGAGATCAACAATATTTAATGTGCTTAATGGTGGCTGTCTGTTAGGAAATTGCCCAAGATCAACCTTTTAAGTCTACAACTTGCGTGCCAAAAATTGTTCCCTGATGGCCTAGCGTAGTGCTAGCACATTCTGTATTCTCCTATCATCCATCTATGAGTCAATGCATTACTCCTCCCATAGCCAACCTTTGTCTACCTCTCTCCCTCCCTTAAGGATGGTACCACAGCATTACTGAAAGCTGCCAATAAAGGTTATAATGATGTCATCGAGGAACTGCTGAAGTTCTCTCCCACCCTTGGCCTATTAAAGGTAAGATCTAAAAAAGGAAGTTAAATCATCTGCAGTGAAAGGAACTTAGAATGGAAGAAGTCTACATGTGGAAGCTTTTGGTATGGCTACGTATTGTCAGAATTTTTTTTTTTACCTCCCTAGCACAGACAAACACCATTTTGGACTCGGGCAGACATAAAGACAGCATACACATAAAAGGAGAGAGAGATGAAATTGACCAGGGAATTCTGATACCATGTTTTCCAGAAAAAAAAAAAGCAACCACCCATAACTCCCAAAAAACAAAACCTAACCTATTAAGGATTAGAAATCAAATAGTTTCATTAAGAAATCAATCATATGCTGATAATCCCAGTTGCTTATGAATTTTCTCCAGAAAGGTAGATAAGATATATCCTTATAAACATTTTCTGCTCCATTCCTTTCATCGTCTGAAGTAAATAGACATTATCTGTGGTTGCCCTCAGTAGTCAAAGGTGGCATACAGAACAGTAAAATGACTAAGTAGGACAGTGGATCAAGAATACCTGAGTTCAGATCCTGACTCAGACATTGACTAACTGTGTGACTCTAAGCAAGTTCCTTAACCACTCTCAGTCTCAGTTTCCTCATCTGTAAAATGAGACACCTACCTCACAGGGTTTTGACAAGGATCAAATGAGATAATATTTAGAAAGTTTTGCGCCATAAGAAATGATGAACAAGAAGACTTCAGGGAGGCCTGGAAGGACTTATATGATATGATGCTGAATGAAAGAAGCAGAACCAGCAGAACTTTGTGCACAGCAACGACCACAGTGTGCAGGAGTTTTTTCTGGTAGATTGGGAACTTCATAATAACGCAAGAACTTACTAAAAAAAAAT
>CM053773.1:51956783-51983938 GCA_028658325.1 Potorous gilbertii
AAAGAAAGTTCTTTGCCAACCTTAGAGTCAGGAGCTATTATCACTAGGCTTAGAATCAGAAAGATTTCCTGAGTTCAAATCCAGCCTTAGACGCCACTAGCTGTGTAACCCTGAGCAAGTCACCTAACCCTGTTTGCCTCAGTTTTCTCGTCCTGTAAAATGATCTGGAGGAGGAAATGGCAAAATATTCTAATAGCCTTGCCAAAAAAAATCACACCAAGAGTCAGACACAACTAAAATAACAAATACTATTATTATTGATACTATTGTTAAAATTTTGTCCATCTGAATGAGTCATGTGAAGTGCTAAAGACTTCATTCAAGATTAATATATTTTGGTGGAAATTTTTCTCAAATTATCATACCCTTTCCTTGTCTTCTTAATGTACACTAAACGTAATGAAACATTTTCTTAATGACTTTGTATCATCATTATTGACACCAATTACTTGGGATACTGTATCGTACTCTTCTCAGAGGCTACAAAGTGATGAAGGACTACTTCCCCTAAAGCAGATGTCTCCAGACACCCATGCTTTTCAGTTCTCATATCTGCCTTTCATAGTTTTTCTATCTTTGCCTCTGCTATTGACCTGTTAGCATTTACTAAAGAGTTCCCACGAATAAAGTAAGGAAGTAGGTCTTAGGCATTAAGAAAGGCTGCGAAAGAAAGAAGGGGAAGTATAGGAAAAATAATGCTGCTGTTCATGTTCTGACAATCTCGTTCTTCAAGCTTTGTGTTTATAATCAATGTTTAAACTATGTGAAGGATTTCACCCCTTTTGTGGTTGCTACTAATACCCCAAATTTTCCTCCTAGAATGGAACAACAGCTCTCCACGCCGCAGTGCTCAGTGGGAATATCAGAGCAGTGGCCTTGCTCCTGGAAGCAGGTGCAGATCCTGCCCTGAGGAACAAGGTAATCCATTTTACTGTGTCTTTAATTCCTTGAAGTCGCTAAACAGAGGCCCATATTGGACCACAACCATCCACCAATAGATAATTTTCATCTTGAATGGCTTCTGAACTCTTGGGGTAAAGAGACATAGCTATGCTCAAAGATGTGCTGTAGAGATTTTTTAAAAAATTCTACAGCCTAGTACCATTCTTTGGGGACAAATTCCATCAAGTAATTAATATCTGGATATTGAGGGAGTTCCAAACTTAGGAACTAATTATGTTCCAAAAGTTTATTTAAGTTATTTGTTTTGAACTGAGGATGTATTCCCTACCCCCACAGGAAACCATATTATAAATGGAAATTAGGTTCCTAGGATAGGTTCCCTTCTAAAGCCTATTTATTCCATGATGGGGACTGCTTCAGGAAGGCCCATCACTGGAGCTCTATACATTTCTAATAAAAAAAAATAGGAAAATTTTTTACCATATTAATAACTAAATGAAAATAATTATTATTTATTCTTATATTATATATTATTAATTATATTATAATAAGAAAATTGATAAGAAATATTTTTTTTATTTATGTTCAATGCTGCTACACCAGGATATAAGGATGCCCTACTCTAAGGTTTCCTTAGTCCTTCAGTTCAAGAAAGACCCCACTGTGACTATGCATCTGCTCCCACTCCTCCAGTACAAACTGTCAAAATACTTGTGAGGTTGGACCGTGCCCTGCTCAAGTACTCCTATGCTATATTCTGTGCCTGATTGACCTGAGAAGAGAGTTAAGTAAGAATCTCCCTTCTCTAAACCCCGATAGGCGTTTAAGGAAAGAGAAGGTGGTTAATTTACTTCTCTTTATAGTAAACCACTTCCAAATTGAAAAGGATTCAGACAGGTTGTCTCAGGCCATGGTTCCAGTCAAAGCATGAAATCTGGGAGGCAACAGATGCATTCTTGATGCTGTATCTACACAGTGGATAGCATACTGGGCTTGGCATCAAGAAGAGACTCATCTACAGCTGGATTTAAACTCATAGAGATGAGTCTTCCTAATTTCAAGTCCACTGCTCTATCTACTGAGCCATCTAATTGGCCAGGGTCACATAACTAGAAAATAGGACTGTTGTAGTAGCTCAGGGAAGAGATGATGAGGGTTTAAATGAAAGTAGTAGCTGTGTGAGTAGAGAAATGCTATATGAAAGAAATAAAGATAGAAACAATAGATAAACAATTGCTAGATAAACAATTCCAATGAATGGCAGTTCAATGGATGTCTGTGGAGACAGAGTGAGAACACACCCAAGTGATTAGAAGGGCAGTGGTACCCTTGACTGTAGTAGGGAAGGTTGGAAGAGGAATGGATGGAAGGAGTGGTGCAATAGAATATAATGAGTTCTGTTTTGAACATGCTGAGTGAAAAATTCCTACAGACATTAATTCCTATGTGTTCAACAAGCAGTTAGTGATCCTGAACTGGAACTCAGGGGAGAAACTAGGGTTAGATACATAGATTTGAGAAGCATCATTAAACCCCTGGGAGCTAATTAAGTCACCAAATGAGAAAATATAGACAAAAAGAATGACATAAGCATTTATTAATTAAACACAATGTACCAGACACTGTGTTAAGTGCGTTACAATTATTTCATTTAATCCTCATAAAAATCCTGGGAGATAGGTGCTACTATGATCACCATTTTACAGGTGGGAAAACTGAGGCAGACAGAGATTAAATGACTTGCCCGGAGTTACACAGCTAGTAAGTGTCTTGAGATAGATGTGAACTGGGGTCTTCCCAACTCATAGCTGCCTCATACCAAAAAAGAGAAAAAGATCCAGGACAGATCCTTGGGGAACACCCACAGTTAGTAGTTATGGCAAATATGAAAATCCAGCAAAAGAGAAGAGTAAATGAGAAGTGGCCAAATAGGTAGGAAGTGCTGGGGTAAAAAAAAAAAAATTTAAAGGAGTTTTGTTTGGAGTTTTTTGGGTTGTGTTCGGTTTTGGTTTTGAAGCCCAGAGAGGTAGGGGGAAATCAAAGAGAGAATAATGAAATGAAGTGGAGAGATAGATCCTGGTTCCCTGTATTTCCTGGAGAAATCTATATAAACAGTTAAAAATAATAGCTATTTGAGGAACCCATACTCCTCTACAGTCTTCCCCTACATGTAGGGGAAGTAAAGGGGGTAATCCTTTCCCCGACATGTTGATTTCATTAAGTACCCTCTATTTAGTTACCTAATGGGTTAAAGGTATATTATGGAGCTCTATTTTAAATATGGTTGTTATGGGAGAAATATCTCCTTTCTGAGTTCTTGTGTTGGGTAACTACTACTAAATATAATATATATTTACCACAATGTAGAATGTATAGTAACAATATCATCAGGCAAAGCCATAGTTTCAGGCCTCAGAGAAAACCTGAACGGCCACAGGAGTTCTTACAAGGTGTCTTATAGACAAGATTATTTCAGAATGACTGAGAAATCATTCTTTTACACGTGGCAATCTTGTACATTCCTCTTAGGTCATAAAAGTTAAAAAGAAAATAGATCCAAAATCCCTTCTATTTTATTCCTTCCCTTCCCTTCTCTTCCTTTCCCTTCCTTTCCCTGCCTTTCCCTTCCTTTCCCTGCCATTAAGGTTGAACAAACAGCCATAATCTCATTCATCCCCTAAGGAAAAAACAAATCTGACCACATAAACTCTGTAGCTCAACTAGTGTATAGGGAGCTCAAACTACATTTAGATTTGTAGAGAGGCAGATTAAGAAGTATTTACACATCAGGAGTCAGGGACAGTGGAAATTCTTCCTGGGCTTCTTATCTAAGGAATGTTTAAAGCTCTAAGTAAATTTTCATGTGTCTTAGGACAGGTTTTGATCAGGTGAGGTTAATATTAACAGAATATAGGCTTTTAGTTAACCAAAATTTGCAAGATGAATGGCTGAGTCCCGAATAATAAAAGGAATTAAAATGTGTACATCTAATATATTTATACATATATACAAATATATAAATGTATAATACACACAAATTATCATGTATGTTTTGTGCAGATACATGCCTATATGTGCTACATACAGACATATATGCATGTGTGCACATATATGTTTGTATGCATATATGTTTACATGCACAAATCTTCCTTGTACAATTGTTTGCCTGTTATTTCCTTCATTAGACCGAACTCCTTGACAGCAGGGATTGTCTGTTACCCATCTTTGGTTTCCCAGTGCTTAGCACAGTGTCTGGCACATAGTAGGTGATAAATGTCTATTGATTCAATGACTTGACTCATAGAAAAGTGTAATTTAAATGTCAAGTGAAATGATACCTTGAAAATGTATAATGCTTTACATTTTTTCAAAATATTTCTGTGGAACAGCATACCTTGATGAGGCTGTCCCAACCAATGCATTTGCAAGAATGATATCAGTACATCATAATCAGCCCTGCTGTAGGGATCCATAATCTCACTGTAACTTCTTTCCACTGATAAAACATTTGTATCATTGATATGTGGAACTGACTACCCCAGAACATCATTCTGCTTTAACATTTTATTTTCTTTCCTGTGGTTATCTTTTGACAATATTAGATTATGCTTGTTCATAAACTCATATGATCCCCATATAACACTGAGGTTAATAATGAGAAGAGAACACTGTTATTTAGAGATATTTAGTGATTTGCCGGAGGTAAAATAACTAATAAATTGGCACAACCACAATTGAAACCCAGGTCTTTCAAATGTTTATATAGAAGCCTTCCACCAAACCGCACTGTCTTCCAATAACACTATCAAATCAATCTGTATTATTGAATTGTAGACCACAGACCACGTGCAACATGAGTCACTGTGGTTTACAGTTTGGACAACACTGGAGTTAGAAAGACACAGTGCTATAAGTAAATAATGTGGGGATTTTAGATCAATGAAAGGGAGATGATTGGAGGCAGGTGTGTCAAGACGCACACTATGGCAACTGAGTTGGAGTTTCCTTACCACTGTATTTCTCCTTTCAGGCAAATGAACTACCAGCAGAACTAACCAAAAATGAACGCATTTTACGTCTCCTCCGAAGTAAGGAAACACACAGGAAGTGCTAATTCAGCTGGTATTTCATGGAGGTTAAGGCCTGTCCACATCAGTAAGAAAGTAAATTTGTTCTGCCAACAGTTTTGGACTTTGGTTCTTGAAAGCATTTTGTTTAATTGGCTCACAAGGCCAACACTGCTGTTCTCTGGACTCTCTTAGGGTCTCCACTCTGGGCCCTAGGTTCAGGCGGTGGGGTAGCTCTCAGACGCCTTCACTGTCCCTTTCAACAAGGTTTACACGCTGGCCTGTTAGCTAGACTCCACTGTGTTTTACAGCACCCTCATGGAGTGGGAAGAAACTCCCTTATACCATTCAGTTAATTCAATTCTAAAGCGAACAGGGCTTCCAGCCCTAATCAAGGCCGAATGCAGGGCTCTTTAGAGGGCTCTAAGTCTGACATTTAGCTAATTAGTTGCACTTTTCCTTTTGTGTCACATGTAACTCGGTTAATAGAAACATATATGCATATATTCATCTAGGCAGGGAGTTTCTTTAATTTAATTGCAATATTTTTTTCTTTCACTTAAGGATCACAGCCATCATGATTAGGAGCCAAGTAAATGGCAAACCCAAATGTACTCTTGTTGAAGAATATCCGTACTATTTGTCAAGAATGCACATGCGTCTTTCTCAAGGAGGAAGTGTTCAATTCTAAAGAACAACTTATGTTTTATGAGCTCATTCTCTCCCAGTTCCTCACATTAAAATAACACCTTTGACTAAGATATGGGAGAAAACGAAATGATTATTTCTGAAGGAGACAGTGTGGGATGGTGGAAAGAAGACCAGCTATGGAGTCAGAGAAACCGAGTTTAAATCTCAACTTTGACACTTGTCACTAATGTGACTTTGAACAGGTAGCAAGCCCTCTGGGCCTCATTTCCCCATCTGTAAAATAAGGGAGTGGAGACTAGTTGAACTCTAAGGTTCCCTAAAGCCCCTTCCAGTTCTAAATCTATCATCCTATGAAAAACCACTTTAACTATGATTCAGGGAAATTGCAAAAATATACAAAAATTGGGGTTTTCCCCCTTGAGCTTTAATTTGAGTTCTACCCTTTGGAAAATCTTTCCTAGGACAGAAAGGGATTTACTGTATCTACAGAAGTATCTAGAACTTCTAATATCACTTTGCTTTATGCAATAGACTTCGAGGGTCCAGAATAAAAAGTAAGATGTGTTATTACTACTACACTTATGTAAGTTATGCTTAAATGTTATTAATTTGGAAAATATTTACCTGTGCATGGGACATATTGATTGATTTCAAGAAAGGAATTGGGTTTTGTGTTATTTTATTTTAAAGTTGTTCCTTTGGGGAAATTACGGCATATTGAATGCACTTAATTATCAATGGTGTCTAATTGCCTCAGAATCAGTGCCTAATTTCACACACACACACACACACACACACACACACACACACACACACACATACAACCAGGTTTCTATCATTTCAACATAGACTATCTTGAGGATCTTTCTGTAGTTTAAAGATGTCTTTAGCTTTCTTGTTAATGTCTTGCTTTGGTTCCCAGCTCATGGACCTGAATTGAGGAAATGGTGATTTATCTATTTGCTGCACAACCTCTAAGTAATTGTGCACAACCTCTAAGTAATTCAGATGTTTTTCAGTTGTGTCTTACTCTTTGTGACCCCATTTGGGGTTTTCTTGGCAGACATACTGGAATTTGGTTTAACATTTCCTTCTCTAGCTCATTTTGCAGACAAGGAAACTGAAATAAGCAAGGTTAAGGGACTTGCCCAGGGTCACACAGCTAGTCAGTGCTGGAAGCCAGATTTGAACTTAGATATCTTCCTGACTCTAGGTTTTGGTATTCTATCCACTGTGTCACCTACCTCTCCAAATTGATGCATTTGAATTTTTGAAGCTAGAAATTGATCCTTAAAATTTGTATTGATTACTGCTAACAAAAAATTGTCCTTATTAGCTCTAAGAGTTGAACCAATTTTGCAGCAGAACCTTATGAGTGAGAAGCCACACAAGGTCTTAGAGTATTGCCCTGGAAGTAATGGGATCCAGGTTTCCAGTCTTTTCTCTGTCACCGACCAGCTTTGAGACTCTGCGCAAATTACATCACCTCTCTGGGCCTCAGTTTCCTCAGCTATAAAATGGCAGGGTTGTACTAAATGATCTCTAGATTCCTTCCAGCTTTAAATTCTATGTTCCTAACGTTCCATAGAGACCAAAAGAGCATCACTAGAGACATGAATCTGACTAGCAAAGGCCAAAAGACATAGAAAAAAGAATCACAAATCTAACTATAGTTATTCAGATTTGCTGCCTGTGGCATATTTAATTGATCAAGAGAATAATAATCTAGAACAGACTTAAAGGCTTAAAAGAGAACATAGTAACTTCAAACATAATTTAACTGGAATCTCTCTTAGCTGCAGTTTGAAAGGGTGTTATATTTAGCTTAGAGGGATTTCTATTTGATATAGGCTGTACCAGGCAAGATGCCCACATGAATCATCTGACCAAAGCCAGTTCTTGGAGACTATTATTCATTCAGAAACAGGTAGAAAACTCATTTTGTAGGTACTGATTTATGTAACAATTGAATTAGCTCTTTATCCTGAGAACTTGAAATAATAAGTCTTGTACACACTGATAGAAAATACACAGATGATAGATAGATAGATAGATAGATAGATAGGTGGCATAGTAGATAGAGTACTGGGCCTCAAAACAGAAAGACCTGAATTCAAATCTGACCCCAGACACTTACTAGTTGTGGACCCTGTGAAAGTCACTCAACCCTGTTTGCCTCACTTTCCTCATATGTAAAATGAACTGGAGAAGGAAATGGCAACTCACTCCAGTATCTTTGCAAAGAAAGCCCCAAACGAAGTCCTGGAGAGTGAGATACAACTGAATAACAACAAATCTTGTTATCCATTTTCAAAGTTACAATTAAAATTAAAATGAATATACCATACAGTTTGTGTTCACGTTTTTTTTTATTAGAAACTGATGTTTTATTTCAGCAGCATACAATTTGTGTGGCTAATCTAACCCTAGTATTAAATATATAAACTTTTAGGCCATTAATAGATCATGAAGAGTCAACTAGATAGCAAAGTAGATAAAACTCCGAGCTTGAAGTCAGAAAAAAACTGAGTTTGAATACTGCACCAGTTGTGTGATTCTGGATAAGTGTCTTAGCTTCTGCTTCCTCATCTGTAAACTGGACACAGTAATATCACCTACCTCACAGAGTTGTTGAGGATCCAGTGAGATACCATGTGTAAAGTGCTTTTTAAACCTTGAAGATCTGTATCAGAGCTGTTTATTACTGCCAACTTCCTCAGCATGATCATCATCATGATACTTGGATGTGCCTGTTAATCCATTATTTCTACTGTGGTTAACCTTTTGTCTGCTCCTAAGCAGATTTGAGTTCAAACATAACCTTTTCCCCACCTCTAAGCTTCAGTTTCTCCATCCCCATCCCCTACCCCCAAAAAGATGTGAGAAACGGAACTGCTGACTGTTATGTTTGGCCTTTTCAGTAGCTCTCCATTGTGAAATAAACCAGTGCTTTTGCCAGAACTTCCTGTTTGTCAGACAGCAGTGTTATAAACTGTATGGTTCCCCAAGAATCTGGAAAGCACAGTCACTGTGACTCCCTCCTCTTCCCTGAAAGATTCCAGGACACCCACATGTCACCATGAGGAGCCCACGTTCTAGGCTGTCCAATGGACCCTCCTACAGAATGCTCACAACCCATGCTGTTAGCAAACAAGAGAGTCCTTATTTCACTAAAATTCACCCACTCTTGCATTTTTAATTATGCAGAAAATGCTAACAATCCTAATGAACTGTGCTAATTTTTAATCTAGTCAGCAATCCAGAAGGAATGACCCCACATTCACAAGTCACTAAATAGCCATCATACAAGAGTAAGTTTTAACAACCATCTCTATACCAGGAAAAATAAAATCTGATGTAGAAAATCTCTCTTCTGAGACCAGCCTGAAACCAGCCAATGCCCAGCTAGGATTCACATTTATTTGTATAGAAACTATTTAGTTGACAAGTTCTTGGTTAGACTATGATGCTAATAAGGGCATGGTTGGAGACCTCAAGGCAATTCAATTCAATTGATCAAATATTTATTAAGCACCTACTGTGTGCTGGGGAGGTGGCATCTAGGTGGTGAAGTGGGTAGAGTGCCAGGTCGAAGTCAGGAAGATTCATCTTCCTGAATTCAGATCTAGCCTCAAACACTTACTAGCTGTGTGACCCTGGGCAAGTCACTTAACCTTGTTGTTTTGATTTTCTGTTCTGTAAAATGAACTGGAGAAGGAAATGGCAAACCAGGCAAGTCAGTATCTTTGCCAAGAAAACCCCAAATGGGGCCATGAGGAGTCAGACATGACTGAAAAAACTGAATGGCATGTGCTAAGTAGCTTTGCATCGTACATAGAACACTGGCTTAGGAATCAAGAAAGCACAGAGACAAGTCATAGTTCTGACCCATTCTGGCTGGGACCCTGTGTATTCCACAAAGCAGAGCAGAGCCCTCAGTCATTCTCTTAGACTAAGAGTTGCCCGGTAGCTGCAATCTGGATAAAGGGAATTCCCTATAACACTGAAATCACAAGTCTGGTTGGAAAAAAATATCTGCCAGACTGGAGATACAAAGAAAAAAAAAGTCCTATTCTTGAGAAAATTTCATTCTCCTATAAGCAAATACAAAGAAGGTCAAAGTAATTGCAGCAGGGAAAGACAGTTGACACCTGGAAGGTCAGGGGAGATCTCACCTGAGCTGTGCTTTGAAGGAAGTTAGGGATTCTATGAGGCAAAGTGAGCAGGCAGTACATTTCAAAATGAAAGCATTAATTGTACAAAAACGTGGGGATGGAAGATGGAGCAAGGTGAGGAGGGAACACTGACAGATTGCTGATGAAATGGAGAATGAATAAAATGTAGGGAAGCAGATATCAGAGAGCTTTCTATATCATGCCGGGGATTTTGTGTTATCTCCTAGAGGCAATAGGGAGCCACTGAAGACTTGAGTAGAGGGTAGAGGTGCTCAAATTGGTGTTTTGGGGAAAAGCAGCATCATTCTGAAATAAGTGATCACATATTAAAAACAGACAATTAGAGCTTAACTTTTTTTCCTCAAGAGATGTCTTCCATACACGTATATGAAAATAGACAGTTCCTAACTTGCATGGGGTTATATCTTCACAAAGAAAATTGAAGAAAACAATTGTTCTGGTTCAAATTGATAGATAAAGCATCCGTGGTTCCTTGGGATAACTAATCATGACACAAATGATTCCATTCATAAGATCATAGAATCGTAGACTGAGAGCTTAAAAGAAAGTTTCAACCCCTCACCTTACAGGTATGTAAGAAGGGATGTGGGAGGGGATATGGTTAATTAATTGACTGATAAGAGAGAGAAGGGGGAGAAAGTGTAAGAGAGAGAGAGAGAGAGAGAGAGAGAGAGAGAGAGAGAGAGAGAGAGAGAGAGAGAAGGAGGGAGGGAGGGAGGGAGAGAGGAAAGAGAGAGGATAGAGAGAAAGAGAAGGGGAGGAGAGGGAAGGAGAGAATGCTGGAGAGAGGGAAAAGACAGAGAAGAGAGAAAGAAAGAGAAAGAGAGAGGAGAAAGGACAGAGAGAGGAGAAAAAGAGAGAGGAAAGACAGATGAAAAAAGAGAAAGGGGAGAGAGAAACAAAGAGAAGAAAGAAGAGAGAGGTGAGAGAGAGGGGAAGGAAGGGAGGGAAAAAGAAAGAGGAGGGAAAGAAAAGGAGGGTAGAGAGAGAAAGAAAGGAGAGAAAAAGAGAGAAGAGAGAGAGAGAGAAAGCATAATAAACATTAAGTGCATTAGGGAGTTAATAAACCAAGTGCTTTGTGATGACAAGGAGGAAGGTCATTCCTAACTGGGGACCAAGAAGGGAAAGTTTCATGGAGGAGACAGCCTTTTAGTTGAGTTTTAATCAAACAATCATCAAACATAGGTAATTTTTTAAAGCACTGTCCTAGACACTGAGGGTACAAAGATAAAGATAAAAAAGCCCTTGTCCTCGAGGAGTATGACAAACAGAAAGGGTGTTTATTTTTGACTAGAGATAATTGGAAGTACTGGAGATTTTTCAGCAGAGGAAGGACATGATCAGATCTATGCTTTAGAAATATTACTTTGGCAGTTGAATGGAGGTTGAATTAGAAAGGAGAAAGATTTAAAACAGGATCACCAGTTTGGAAGCTATTGCAATAGTGCAATAGAGGGATGATGAGGACTTGGACTGGGATGGTGGCTTGTGAATGAATTAAGAGAAGAGGGGAGATATGAATGGAATGAAATTGACAAGACTTGGCAACTTACTGAACGTGAGTGATGAAGGAGAATGGGGAGTTGAGGCTGACGCCAAGGTTATATAATTAAGAAGAAGATGATGCCCTCAAAAGTAACAAGGAAGTTAGAAAAGTGTGAGAGTTTTTGGAACAATTTAAAGCAGGTCTATGAATACTCTGTCCTGGGCCTTCAGGGGAACAGAATGATGGAATCCTAAAACAGGAGAGTCCCTTAAGGGGTCATGGAATCCAGGATTCAACAAATGTGCTTTAGATCTAAGAACAAATAACTTTTAAAATGAAATGAATACTTCAGCTACTGTTGTTGTCTTTAGCATTAATTGCTAGCACATACGTAGTGCTTTAGGTTTACAAAGCACTCTTGGTACGTTGACTCATTTGATCTTCACAATAACCCAGTAAGGGGGAAAATCATTATCCCTATTGTATAAATGAGGAAACTGAGGAGGAGAGTTAGTGACTTGCTCAGTAGCACAAATCTAGTAAGTGTCTGAGATGGGATTTTTAAACTCAAATCTTCCGGACTCTGGGTCCAACAGTATTGACTGTGCTACTTAGCTGCCTCTTGTTCAGTCATGTCTGACTTTTTGTTTCTCCGTGGACCAGACTGTCCATGGGGTCTTCTTAACAAAGATACTTGGGTGGTTTGTCATGTCTTCCTCCAGGGGATTAAAGCAAACAGGGTTAAGTGACTTCCCAGGGTCACATAGCTAGTAAGCATCTGAGGCTAGATTTGAATTCAGATCTTCCTCACTCCAGGCCCAGTGCTCTATCCACTGACCTACCTAGCTGCCTCTTAAGGCAAGAAAAACAAGAGGAAGAACTTTTTTAGAAGCAGCTTGTTGCAGGTTAGGATTCTGTAGAAAAGCTAACAAAATTTAGCAACTTACTGAATGGGGGTGATGAAGGAGCATGAAGACTTGAAATTTTAAATGATACAATGATATATCTGCAGTTTATTCTCTTTACTCCTGTCAAGAATGTATTCAAGGATATATTTGTTATTTGGGATTTTTTTTTGAAAATGTAACTACCAACCTTATTCTATAAAATGAAAAGTCAATAGCGCTTTCTGAATAACATATGCATGCATAGGTAGCCTGCATCTTAGTATGCAAAAGTCTTTTTCTTCTTAATATAAGAATCTTTGTGAAAGTTTCCTCCTTCCCTGTGCATTCTAAGGTATCATTCACATGCGTAATCCTGAGGGGAAAAGCATTAAACATTCCCATAAATCTCCTTACTCTGAAAGAATATTCAAAGTGATTCTTCTGGTGCCAACCAGGCAATTTAAGAGACAGAACTTTATGGGAAGATTTGTGCCCAACATCTGTTGGCTAGTATCTGGTAAGTGTTGCTTGCTTTCTTTTGCTTCTGCTCCTAAAACCAGCCAAGAAAGTCTATCCCTCTTTCCACCATTATAATTTCTTGGATAGGTGACTCAAACTTCTCTATGATATTTGGCATCATGGATAAGACCCTCCACATTTCCCTTGTTAGCTAACCTAAATCAGAAAACATTCAAATTTCACATTCTTATTGCCCTCAATCTATACCTGAGCTCAGAGACCCCAAAGCATATATATGGAAGTTGAAGTAGTAAATACCACCTTCCCACCTTCCCTCCCCAATCACCATCTTGGCATCCTTGTAAAGACGGGAGTACTTTTAACATCAATGAGAATTGAGACTTGCCTTGTACAAAAATGGGAAACCTGTGATATTATATCAGTAACTATTACGCCCCAGTCTAGATGGCACAAGGAGCTAGATGGTGCACTGGACAGAGTGGATAGAGTTCCAGATCTGGAGTCAGGAAGACTCATCTTCCTGAATCCGAATCTGGTCTCAGACACTTATTAGCTGAGTGACCCTGGGCAAGTCACTTAACCTTGCTTGTTTTGGTTTCCTGTTCTGTAAAATGAACTGGAGAAGGAAATGGTGAAGCACTCCAGTATCTCTGCCAAGAAAATCCCAAATGGGATCATGAGGAGTTGGACATGACTGAACAATATTGTCCCAATCCATGCACAGATTTGGATTAACTGTAGCACTTCCTGTCCCTCCCTCTTTTTTTCCTTCCTCCCTTCCTTTGGACATATAATTCTTGTATTTGTGTTTCATCCTTTCTTCTTTCCCTTATATGGAGGCTGGATTACCACATAACCACTCATTTGGAGATGCCAAGTAAAAGAATGGAAAAGGTTAAGAGAAACTAATCAAGTGTCTTCCTCATTGTTAAACTCCTTGAACTCAAAGCACCCTTGTTCTAATGGCTTCAATGAGTTGCCCTAATTTAGGTTCACTAAAGCCCTCACAATATTCAAGGAAGAAACCGAACAGGTTTGACTAGCATATTCTTAGGGCTATGTATAGTAGGCATGGAAGCCTCCCACATGCCCCAACACTGCATCAACAGTGCTACTGGAGCTACATTTCCACTATTTAAGTAAAACTTGGATGCCTATGTGGAGAAAGGGCTATAGATCCAGGTAAGACTGCACCTCCAGAAAGACACCACAGTGATGCCACAGAGGCCTAGCTCTGGTTTCAGAACAGGATCTGATTTATTCTGTCCCTTGATAGAAACAGAATTAAAATGGCATCTGGGTAGCGCAGTGTATAGAGCAATAGTCCTGGAGTCAGGAAGACCTATGTTCAAATCCAGCCTTAAATACTTATTAACTGTGTGGCCCCAGGTCATATAACCTCTATCTGTCTCAGTTTCTTCTACTGTAAACTGGGGATAATAAGAGCTCCTATGTCATAGACTTGTGAAGATAAAATGAGATATTTGTAAAGTACTTAGCACAATGAATGGCATGTAGTAGGTGCTTAATAAATACGCTTGTTTCCCTCCTCCTTTCTCTGATTTCAGGCAGGATCACACTAAAACCATGCCAAACACATAAGAATTTTCTGTCATTAAAGTCCTCCATAAAAGGGAATTTCTACAGCTTTGCTTGGCAACCTAGTCCACTGATTATTAAACACCCACGTCCCTAAAGGAGATCTTACTTGACCTGGAGCATCACATGTGGTATTGCAATCACCACAACTCATGACTGAATTAGTCACTGACTCGAGTATTTTTAGCAGGGTGAATGATATATTACTATAAGTCTAAACAAGAAACTTCATTTCTGACTCCTTCCTAACTAGTGGCACTGAAGTCACGACTGACCAAAGTCAGTTTAAATGAGATCCCTGTAAGGTTCAGCTCGCTGCAAATGTGAATTTTTAAGAAGACTATTACAGAGCAATGGTTCTCAAAACGTTTCACACGGTAGCTTCCTGAGGGTTCTAGTAACAACCTCGTTGTTTACCAAAACATTTTATTCCGATGACTACAGGGAATCATCAGGGAACCACTTGTGATTTCTGTGTTTTGTTCTCACTGCCTCTTCTTGCCTGGAATGCTCTCCTTCCTCATCTCTATTTCTAGGAATCTGCACCCCTTCAAAACTCAATTCAAGCACTCTCTTCCAGAGGAGGCCTTCCCAAGTGCCCCCCAATCCACCATGGGTACCTGCACCTCTAAAGTCCCTCTACCCTGCATTTATCTTTTATGTACCTATTTATGTGCATATTGTCTCCACAATTAGAAAGTAAGCATGACAAGGCAGAGCAAAGATAGGAACAGCAGGAAACAGGGCGACCAACACTTCCCCCCCCCGCAAAAAAAAAAAACAAATTAAAAAAAACAACTTTTCCAACAGATCTAGAAAATGCACCAATTTTTAAAGCTTTTAATAATATTTTTTGTTTTTATTCTATTCTCATAATTCTCCTCAGTCCTTCTTCCCTTTCTCCTAAAGAGCTATTTTATACAACATATAGTATTTTTAATGACAAAAAGAGAGAAGAACACAAAATTAGTACAACTGACCAATATATTGAAAACATCTGAAAACATGGTTATTATATAGCTGTGGCCCCCTCACCATAAAGGAAAGGGTTGGAGATGTCCTTACATAGTTATTGAAAGTTGTGCTTTATCTTCATAATTTTGCTAAATTCACCTTTGATATCTTATATGTGGTTATTCTTTCCAGTTCCTTTTATGTCTATTATTTTCTTGGTTTTGCTTACCACATTGCTCATTGGTTAAAGTAGAACTTTCCATGCTTCTCTGTATTTATTACATTCTTAATTTCTTACGTGAAAGTATTCATGTACTATAATTCGTTTAGCCATTCTCTAAGTGATAAGCATTTCTTTTGTTTCTAGTTCTTTGCAATGACCAAAGTTCTGCTATAAATATTTTGATATATATGAAAAAAAAAAAGAAGTCACAATGAATCATTTTACCAGAGCAAGTCAGAAGAGAGAGACAGACCCTGTGTGGACACTAGGAAAGAGGTCTGGCTTGGAGAACACCATGAATGGAGCACTGGCACACAGAAGGTCCAAAATACAAGTAGGGCATTCCCAGACCCATACTGAGGCCCCAAGCTGGACATGAGTACCACCTGACAGTTTTGTCACTCCCTACTCAAATCCGGGTCACAGGACTGCAGTCCAAAGCAGAAGGGGACGTGTGTCCAGGGATGGCATTCCAAGGTAAGACTCTGCCACAGGCTCCCTAGCCTGAGAAGGGCATTTCAGAGTCAAATAGAAGTAGTGTGAATCTGACCACAGAGGCAGAGCAGGGTCTCACTTCTAGTTCCTGACCAGCTGGAAGCTTGTAGAGAAATAACTAATAAAAAATCCAAACCAAACTGGAGCCTGAATTCCCATCACGAAAGCTGGCAGAGCTTCTCAGTTGACTGACAAAGTCTTAAGTCCAGCAGCAACTTATAGTTACTCAGATACAGACTCAGGTCAGGAGCTTGCAGACCTCAGATTCTATCAGACTTTGCCCAGGATCAGACTACTTTGGGAGCACTGAAAGCTTGCAGAACTGAATACTGTCCCTGAGATCCTGAAATAACATAACACTCAAGACACCCCCCAAAAAACAACAACAAGACCTGCCCATGCCTTCCCTCTAGAAATGTTCATTAAGTTGGAAGTCAGGAAATAGGCTGCAGGAATGAGGGGGAAGAAGAGTTCCACTATGAAGTTATTATGGTGACAGGCATACTCAAGACCCAAACCCAGAAAAAGAGAGTGCTGCAAAACATCTACAAGCAAAGCCTTAAAGAGAAATACAGCCTGTGCACAAATTCAACTAGAATTTCTAGAAGAGTAGAAGCAAGAGTATCAAAAAGAGTTTAAAATTTTTTTGTTAATGAAATAAGAATTCTATAATTAGAAGAAAGGTGTATTTTAAAGAAAAGATGAGCCCCAAGCAAAACAAAAGCTAAATAAGAATAACTACAAAAATATTTACAGTTCTTTTTGAGGTGGTAAAGAATGGGAATCTGAGGGGGTTCCCATAAATGGAGGAATGGGTGAACAAGTTATGGTATATAAATGTGATAAAATGCTATTGTGCTGTAAAAAAAATGATGAAAGGAATGGTTTTAGAGAAACTTGGGAAGATTTGTACGAACTGATTCAGAGTGAAGTGAACAAAATCAGAACTGATACAATGACTACAATATGGTAAAAATGAACAAATTTGTAAGAATTAAAAGTGCTGATCAGTCATGATTCCACAGGACTAACAATAAAATATACTCCTGATAGAAAAATGAAGGACTCAGTGTAAAATAAGACATATTTTTTTAGACATAGTGCAGAAATTTGTTTTGTTTATACATGTTTGTATCAGAGGATTTTTTTTTTCCATTTTCAGTTAAGGGAAAGAGATAGTGGCAAGGAGAGAAGGCTGATTTTTGCTGATAGAAATAAATAAAATATATATTTCTTTTTAAAATGAGCTCCTTGAGGACAAGGATTCTTTTTGCTTTCTTTTTTTATTCCTAGTGCTTAGTACAATGCCTAGGATATAGTAAGCGCTTAATGAATACTTGTTGATCAATTGCTGCACAGACCTGGAAGTCATGAGCATTGAGATGATAATTGAATCCTCAGGAGCTACTGAGATCACCAAGTGAGACAGTGAGTGGACAGAGAAAAGAGAAAAACCCAGAAGAGTCTTGGAGGACACCCACAGCAAGTGGATATGACATGGATGAAGATTTAGCAAAGGACTTTGAGAAGGAGCCATCAGACAGGTAGGAACAGAATCAAGAGATTCTGTTCATCCATCCTGGTTGTGACACTGTCACAAAAACCTAGAAAGGAGAGATAATTCAGGAGGAGGTGATCAATAGTGTCAAATGTTGCGGAAAGGACAAGAATGAGGAAGCTTGAGAAAGGTTTGGCAAAGAGATCTTTGAAGACTTTGGAAAGGGCAGTTTAAGTTAAATTATGAGGTCCAAAAATGGTGGCATTCACCAGTGAAAATGGCTTTTCCACAGTATTTAGGTGAGAAGGGAAGAACATGCTGGTAGAGATGATAGGATCAAATGAGGGATTTTCCAAGGATAGGTAAATAATGGACCTATTTGTACATAAAAGGGAAGAAGCCAGCAGATAGGCAGAGGTTGAAGATTAGAGAGTGGGGATGATGGGGAAAATTCTACTGGAAAATTCAGGAAGGGATTTCATTAATACTGCATATAGAGGGATGACCTTTGGTAAGGAAAAGGGCCTCTTTATCTGAGAAAAAAAAAATATTAACATTGTATTGTATGTTTTTAAGCTCAAGTCTGCAAGAAACAATTTTATTTAACATTAACATCCAAGTAGTTCTAGCTTGGAGGGAGAGATATTCAAATTAACGTTTTACTCCATGGTCTCCAACATGATTTTGGTCTCAAAATGATTTTTGGTAATATTTATAGAAACATTGAACAAAAAAAAAAGATCAAAATAGGTAAAAATACAATTTGAGTAAATATTCAAGAACAGTTGAATAATCAAATGTATATCCATCCCATTCTGTCCACTCCTCTTGAGCCTGGAGTAAACAAAAGGACCTCTTCCTTTCCGTTAATATTTTTTTGTAAATATTATTTTATTTTTCCCAATTACATGTAAAGATAATTTTCAACATTCATTTTTTTTAAGATTTTGAGTTCCAAAATTTTTCTCCCTCTCTCACCTTCCCCTTCCCCAAGATGGCAAGCAATCTGGCATAGATTATACATATATAATTATGCAAAACATCTGCATTCAGACTCCATCAGTTCTTTCATTTTTTCATCACGGAGGAAGGCTGTGCATGTCACCAGTCTCACTTCTCCTCCAGAGACATCTGAATCCAGGGACCAGATAGATATTCATCAGGATGACCGGAGATGACCCAGGATGAGGCAATTGGGGTTAAGTGACTTGCCCAAGGTCACACAGCTAGTGAGTGTCAAGTGTCTGAAGTGACATTTGAACTCAAGTCCTCCTGACTCCTGCCCTGGTGCTCTATCCACTGCACCCCCTAGCTGCCCTAGAACTTGGTTCTCTATATATTTGAGAAATGTGGCCTTTATCAGAGACACTGGCTACAACCTTCCTTTCAATAATAACTTTATCCTTTATCCATGGAGAAGTATGAGTACCAGAGCAATCATTCAGGTGGGTGGAGATGAAATGATACGAACAAGATAAAAGTGATTCTTTACAGAAAAAGTTTTAGTTTATCTATTATCCTAAGAAAAACTCCTTTCCAAGAGGGCTTTCCAATGATTTTGTAAAGAACTTTCAGGCCAGAGAAAAATTTAACATAGATATTATGGGAAGAACTGATTAGGGAGGATTAGAAGATCTGTCTTTTCTGCAGAATGAAGGCCTAACTGAGATTAAATAGCATATCTAAATCACTATTGATTGGAGAAATGCAAATTAAAATAGTTCTGAGGTACTACTTTATACCTATTAGATTGAATAACAAAATAGAAAAGGAAAATGATCAATGTTTGAGGGGATTGGGGGGAGGAGAATTGAAAAAGAGATTAAGTAGCAACAATCTGAAGTTGATTTGGTCATCATGGTGTCTTGATTTCCTCCAGTCCCATTCAGCACCATATGAGTAGGACTAAAGAAGATAGATAGTGGGAATAATACAGGACCTATGATTGTAGACAAGAAAAGAGAGAAAAGAATCTGAGTAGAGAATATTGTATAGTTGAACTCTACACTAAAGAACAGAGGTTCACCAAAGGATAGAGAAAAGAAGAGGGGATTGTATATTTATTCAGTGTAGGGGTGACGGTCTGGAAAAGCACTGAGAAATGGAGAGACTGTGGGTTACAGTGAGAAGAAAAATAGTCAAGTGTCACAAGACACAGAGAAGGGACAATGATGAAAAGATTATGGAATTTCAGAGTACATGAACGTGGAAATGGAACACTTATGGGGCGATAACAAGATCAAGAGTATGGCCATTCCTATGTGTGGCTAAGGTGGAGAGGAGTAGATTGTTGGCTCTAAATTGATGGAGGAACTGGGAATTTAGGTATTTGAGAGAACAACAACATGTGTGTTGAAGTTTTCTAGTAGGAGGGCAGGAGTTAGGTGGAGGGGAAGACTGTGAGGAGGCACCATACTGACTGAAGGTTAATTTGATAAAGCAGGAGACACTAGCAGCTATCAGAATGAGCAAAAGTCTTCCCATAGAAAGTGGTACAGGAGCTGAATCTTGAAGCAAGCCAGAATCCTAAGTAGCAAACATCAGACAACAAGCATTTATTGTGTGTTACTATGTGTGTTACACTGTGCTAAGCACTGGCAATGCAGAGAAAGTAGAAAATAGTTAATTTAAGCAAAGTTGCAGGATATAAGATTGTATCAATATGCACCCCAACATACCCAGGGAGGTCTGCTATCAGAGGTTCTTTGATCTGCTTCTCTAAAGGGCAAGGCAACTCTTGAAGTGTTAATTAACCATCACTTTAATCAAGCACATGTGTCATTTCAGTTAGTTCAGGGGGAAAAGTCAGCACCCTGAACTTCAGAGAAAATATGGAGAAATCTAAATCAGAAGATAGCGCTTCCAAACTGTCTAACAGTGAGCAATACATACATCACAATTCAACAGACAGGTCCAACTGTCTGATCATAGTTACCAGAGAGGGAAACATCGGGGCTTTCATAGCCAGGGTGCTTCTCCGAGTCTCATCTGGCACACAAACCTTCCAAAAACTAAGCTCCAAAGCAAAACCTCACCTCAGAGTCTTTATATACTTTTTAGAGCCAAAGGGCATCGCATCTCTTGAAAAACCAGTGCGTCATTAACAAAAGGTCTGGGCCTTCCTACAAATCTTCCCGGCCCCAACTCTCCCCCCTCCCTCCCTCACTCAAAACAAAGTCAGGTGCAAGTCATGTCATCATTTCTCTGATGGCATGGTCTCCTTTGGCATCAAAGGATGAACACACACATCCAGCTCCAACAATTGGTGGGGAAGATTCTCTTTAATCACATTATTCAGAGGCATTATACTTCTTGGTATAAACAAAAATAGCCAAAGATCTTACTTTACTTGCCCTCACAAAGATAAATGCACACAAATCAATAGCATTCCTATAAATAAACCAATAAAACTCAGAAGGAAAAATTTAAAAAAAAATTCCATTCAAAATAATTGCAAAAAGGTAAAATATGTGCAAACGTATGTACCAAGATTCACTCAGGGATTATACATATCTAACTATAAAATACTCCTTGAAGAGTTAGAGGCTGGCCTATATAATTTCAGAAATATTAATTGCTCATGGTGAGCCAGTATAATCAAAATGACAATACTACCTAAATTAATTTTCTTATTCAGTAATGAATATCCTAATAGCAATGTCAAATATTTTATGGACCTAGGAAAAATAATAACAAAATTCATAGGAACAAAAAGATCAAGAATCTCAAGGGTAACAATATTTTTTAAAGTAAAAAGCAAAAGAATATATATTTTTAACAGATCAAAAGCCCTAATGCTGCTGTTTATGAGAGCAAAATCTGAAATAGTTTTAGACAGAACTTTATTAGGTCATTTGGTAGATGAGAGAAAGCTAAAAAAAAGAGATATGGTTCCATCTCCTCTAGGTTCTGGAAGGTTTACATTATATAGGATTTGGACAAGGGTATCCCACATAAGCCACACAGATGTAGTTAAGCAATTTTGCTGAAAAGGCAACTTGAAAGCAAGATAGATTGAGGTGGATATCAGTAAAAATAAACAATAAATAAAATTTGGGTGAAGCCAAAACACAAGCCTTGGTGGAGCCCAAATGAAACCTGGAGGTACTCAAAATTCCTTGTAGCCATCTGTGCCAATCCTGGAGAATTACTGAGGTCAGAATGACATTCTGGGTTCAAACAATCTCTAGTCATATAAAATTAAGTTCAAACAATATTAATAAATAATAATCCATACTACAAAGCAGCAATCTTTAAAAATGGTTTGGTACTGGTTAAAAAAAAAAAGGTTCATCAGTGGAACAGATTAAGTAAACAGCATACAGAAACAAACACAGTAACATAGTGTTCAAGAAACCTAAGAATCTAGTTACTGGAGAAATTACTCATGTTTGACAAAAAAATGCTGAGAAAACTACAGAGTGATCTGGTAGAAATTTAGATCAACATCTTACATAATACACCAATGTAAGCTCCAAATAGATGAATGACTTAGACATAAAATACCACATTGCAAAAGAAATTAGAGGAGCAAGGAATAAATTACCTTTTGGATTTATGGATAAGGGAAGAGTTTGTGACTACACAAATGACAAGAGATCACACAGGATGGATGGACAATATTGATTACATAAAACTTTAAAGTTTTTGCACAAACAAATCTAATGTAGTAAAAAATCAGAAGGGAAACCAGTAACTGGGGTGAAAAGGGGAGTCTTTGCAACGTTTCCCTGAAAAAGTCTCGTAACCAAAATAGATAGGGAACAAATTCACATTTGTAACACGAAGAGCCATTCCTTGATACTTTGTCAAAGGATGTGAATAGGAGATTTTTCAAACAGGAGAAACTCAAGCTATCAGCAAACAGTTGAAAAAATTCTCTGAATCACTAATAATTAGAGGAGGTTCTGTCACATACCCATCAGGCAAAGAAAATAACAAGAAGATGACAAATGTTGGAGGAGCTGTGGAAAAATGGGTACACCAATGCACTTTTAATCTTTCCTTTGATTTTCAAAATTTCTAATTTGGTGTTTAATTGGGGGGGCTTAATTCATTGGTTTTCTAGATTTTTTTTTAATTCTATGCACAATTTATTGATATGCTCTTTCTCTCTGGTTTCTTAAAGAAAAATGTTTAGGGATATGAATTTTCTCCTAAGCATTGCTTTGGCAACATCCCCAAAATTTTGGTATGTTGTCTTATTGTTGTCATTTTATTTAATGAAGTTATTGTTTCTATGATTTACTCTTGGACCCATCTATTCTTTACAAATAAGTTATTTATTTTTCAATTAATTTTTAATCTTTGCTTCAAAGATTCATTGTTCATTATTGAATGCTATTTGAATTTCATTAGGATCAGTAAAAGATATATTTCAAACTTCTGCTTTTCTGCCTGTGTTTGTGTGGTTTTTGTGCCCTAATACATGATCAATTTTTGTGAAGGTGCCACGTACAGTTAAGGAGGTATATTCCTTTCTCTTCTCATTCGGCATTTTCCAGAGATCTATCATCTTTAAACTTTTCAAAAATTCTATTGAGGCCCTTCATTTATTTCTTTTTTTTTATTTTCTGGTTAGATTTATCTAGATCTAAGAGGAATAAATTGGTGTTCTATATTACTATGGTTTCACTGCCTATTTCTCACTGTAACTCATTTAACTTTTCCCCTAAAAATTTAGATACTATGCCACCTAGTGCATATAATTTCAGTACTTGTGTTAATTCGGTGACTATGACAGGGATGGGAACCTGACACCTCAAGGTCACTTGTGATGTTCTAGGTCCTTGGGCCTCCCACCCCTGGTCTATGATAATTTTTTATCAAAATGTAATTTCTCTGCTTACTTCTTTTTATTAGGTCTATTTTTATTCGGGGGCAACTAGGTGGCACAGTAGGTAAAGTGTCTGGCCTAGAGTTCCTGAATTTGAATCTGGTCTCAGACACACTTACCAGTTGTGTGACCCTGAGTAAGTCACTCAACCCTGTTTACTTCAGTTTCCTTATTTGTAAAATGAGCTGAAGAAGGAAATGGCAAACCACTCCAGCATCTTTGACAAGAAAACCCAAATGGGATCATGAAGAATTAGACATGACTGAAAAACATCTGAACACACATTTAATTACTTAGAGGTTATTCAGAAAATAGATAAATTGTCATTTCCTTCATACAGATCCATGAGCCGCCAAGAAAATCTCATGGATAGTGTGGTCCACATGGTCACGAAGAGTCAAACACAACTGAACTGCTGAACAACAACAAACATTCCAAGTACTGTGCGAGGCTTTGGTGATACAAAGAAAAGCAAGAAGAGGGAAAAAAAAAAAAAACTCAACCTAGTCCCTACAGGCAAGGAATTCATAGGCTAATCCAGCAGACAACTGGACTGGATTCAAGACAACTTGAATCCAGATTCAAACAACTATATACAAAAAAAGAGATATACAAGACAAATTGGAGATGACCTCAGAGAAAAGGCACTAAGATTAAAGCAGACAGCCCCAATTCAATTCATTGGTTCCCTTTTGCCCTAGAATCAAATATAAAATCATCTGTTTGGCTTATAAAGTAACTATTCTCTTTTGGGAAAAAAAAATGAAAAATTAAAAAAAATTTAAATTTAAAAACTTCAATAACAAAATAAAATTTAAAAAATAAAGAGCTCTTTAGTGACCTTTTTGACTATGCTATAAGTTTAATAGAGTATTGAAAAGGGGAGCTGTGTGACCAGTTTTATCAAGGTCTTTTCCTGCTTTGAATCTATGATCCTATGGTTCCTACTCTCATGGAGTTTATAGTCCAGTAAGTCTATAAGTTTAACTCACAATGTATCATCCCTACCTTCATCTCTAGTACAATGTAACTTTCTTGAGGATATTTGTCTCATGTAATCATTGAATTCAAATAAACAAATATTTATGAAGAATCTTCCATTTGTAAAGCACTATGCTAAATTCTGAGGACGTAAAGGGAAAAAAGACACAGTTCTGCCCTCAAGGACCTCACATTCTAAATTGAGAGTGTATATGTTTATGTTGACAGAAAGGGGAGAAGTTGAAGGAGGTAGGGGAGAGAACCAAGCAAAATGTTTCAAGAAAACATGAAAAGCTAAAAAAAAAAATATAAAATTTGATCAATGGAGTAAGTTGATTCAACCACAAAAGTTCAGAGAATATTATGAAAGAACAGTAGGATTTGTTCTAGGACCATTTCTATCTGAACCCCTTTGAGAAAGAGAAAAACATCGTCATCATCATCACCATCATCATCACCATCATCATCATCATCATCATCATTGTGACTGGAAGTGATTTACTCTAGGGTGGAGCCTATGAGATTGCCAAGATCCTAGAGGAATCAAAAACTTTAGTGTCTGTCACCCATGGTATATTGAACTTGGCCAACAATATGTCAGCAAGGAAGGGCTGAACAATAGTTGAGTCACAGCATTTATGATAATAGAAAAGTTTACGGTGGCAATTCAGGACCAGGTCATCAACAGGAGTAATTACAGACAATTTATACTTAACGAACTCAGTGATTGATGAAGATTACATAAGGAAATGGTAGAAACTAAGTCATACCAGGCTGTAAAATTTTTGTTCCTAATAAATACTGAGCAAGAATGACTCAGAGGCTAGAATTATACATCAGAGGTTGACCAGACTGTGTGGACTGATAGATAACAAATACCCATATTATAATATAGACATCAAAAAATTCTTGAGGATTTAATAAACTGTGTTGGAAATGGAGCATAACTTTGATCCACAAAAATTTAAAGACTATCCTTTACTAAACAACTTCACTCCAAAATACACATAATCCTAAAGCTTTGTGGAATAAAAAACTTTCAAAATAGAAACCAAGCAAAAGGAATCAAAATCATGTGAAACTGTAGATAAGGTATTTAATCCATATTCTCATTGTCCTGACTGCTAAAACAGTTACCCAGAAGATGATTTCAGTGAGCCAACAGAAGGTGGTCTTATGTCCAATTACTTTTATCCAATTATAAGAAGCAATTATTTGATTCACATGTGCAAGAGTAACCTCATAAAAAGATGAGAATGAGATTTTATATCCATATATCTATATGTGTGTATATATTGCTAGTGTGAGTATACAGAGTGAATAAATTAAATGCTATTAGTCTTTTATGATTTTAAGAGGGCAAAAATATTTGTAGTTTTCTTCATCTGGGAAGCAAGCAATGATTTTCCTTTATATAGGGTCATTTTACTTTCCCTCAATAAACAAATAAATAGATGGATAGACAAATAAATAAATGTATGCCAACACAATTTTAAGTTGAATTTGCATTATTAATATCTTCTCCATCACCATCTAAAGTCTAGACAATCAACAAAATGAGAAATCAAGCTGACTTGTAATATTTGCCAGCTTCTGAGGTATAAATATTTACATGAAAAATTTAACAATAGGCTTGAGCTCACTGAAACTGATTCCACTGGTTTATGTTGCTCAGTCATTTCAGACTCTTTGTGACACTATTTGGGGTTCTCTTGGCAAAGATTCCTGAGAAGTTTGCCATTTCCTTCTCCAGCTCATTTTACAGATAAGGAACTGAGGCAAACAGGGTTAAGTAAATTGCCCAGGGTCACACAGCTAGTAAATGTCTGAGGTCAGATTTGAACTCAGAAAGATGTCTTCCTCACTCCAGGCCTTGCATTCTATGCACTGTACTACTTAACTGCCTGACTCCATTGTATTCCAGCTTATACAGAGCATTGTCAAATGTTCCTTACTTGACTCCAGTCTAGTGTATAGATTTAGAAGCTATTTCCAGCAATGTGTGATTTTGTGTGAAGTAAGGATTACTCTGAGCTGTTGAAGTAGGAGGAAGGCCTATCTCTCACCTAGCCATCAGAGATCTCACTTTCATTTTCATTTTGCTTTGTTTTCTTTTCTGATCTTAAGTTAAAATATACATATGTGTGTGTGTGTATATACATACATACATACATATATATATACATACATATATATATATATATGTATATATATATATATATATATATATATATACATATATATATATATATATATATTCCAAGAGGAGAGTTACTAGGTGAACTTGGACATTTAGGATATCTTGAGGTTCCAGCAGAATTTTCACCAGTGATTGGAGTCAACATTAATGTCCACTGGAATGGTAAAGGCTGATGACAAAGGATGCACCTGCGGATAGATGAAAAACAGTCACCTGAGGATGGTGGCAGCTTCAAGGACAGTGACTCTTGTGATAGAGAGAAGTGTTGGCTTATGCACTTGAGAAAGGCACTGATCTTTAGAGTCCAGCAAAGAGGCGCACCTAAAGGGAACTTCATGAGGACTCCACACAGGGAGATAAGACTTCCAGGACCAATAGTTAGGAGGTACTCCTTGGTGAAATGCGTCCTTTATACATATGCTCCATTATCATCTTCCTTTAAGTCTGAACACACTTTCCCCCATGGACATCAAGGTCCCTAAGGAGAGTGGATTAAAATGCAAAGAGAGATGGTAATGCATTAACTATTCTTGCCGTATCTTTTTAGTAAATACCTTTTCTAAAAGCTACTGATTGGTAATGGGAAACAATCAAAGGCAACTTAGGAGTGAAAGTGTTGGAAGTCACAACA
The DNA here is from genome assembly GCA_028658325.1 of Potorous gilbertii. Classification (NCBI taxonomy): domain Eukaryota; kingdom Metazoa; phylum Chordata; class Mammalia; order Diprotodontia; family Potoroidae; genus Potorous; species Potorous gilbertii. The sequence goes on from CM053773.1 coordinate 51,983,871, forward strand.
GCCATTCAGGATTAACAACTAAGAACCCTAAGGAGAAAAGTAGTCATTTCTCTGTGGATTAAAGACGA
>CM053773.1:51984038-51999715 GCA_028658325.1 Potorous gilbertii
GGGGGGAGGGAACTGTCACCACAAGGATGCAAAATGTAGGTTAGAATGTTTTTATATTGGTGTCATTGTAACACAAATGCAAATCTTGGATCTGGCAAGTGGAACATTAGAATGTTGGACTTGGAGCCAGGAAAGGGAATTCAAGTCGAGATTCAGATAGCAATCAGATGTGGGATTCTGGACAAGTCAATTAATCTCTACTTTGTAAAGAAATGCTAACTATTTTTTTAAACTTTGATCAAATAATTTTAGCTCTTTAGGACAATTTCCTTAAATGAGCGGGTTGATACTTCCTGAAATAGAGGTGACAGACACGGCCAATGTGGGAATTTTATTTGCTTGAATTTGAATTTTTGTCACAGAGGTTTAGCTTGTCTTTTTTTTTCTCCTCCAATGGGGAGCAGGGTAGGGAAAGGGACAAAAAGGAGAAGTGTAAGATAGCAAAAAAGAAAAAAGTCATTGAAGCACAGTTTTAAAAATTCCTAAGAGAAAGCAGAAAGGCCAAAAAGAATCATAAAGTAGAACGACTCTCAAAGTTACATGTTGAATTTTTAATATCTTAAAGTTATCTGCACATAATAGATATTCATTATCATATACAATCCTTTTTCTGTCCTACTATTTATATAGATATGCCTATTTTATTTGGTGTTTATTGAAAATTCAATTTTTTGATCAAAAATTTACATGAATAAGAAAGAGGATTGGACCAGATGGGTCTCTAATGGTTCTTATTCTCTATCACGATGATTCAGCGGCAGATGACAGTCTCCTTGGCCCCGAACCAGAAGGGTGACACCAGACCAAAGTTTGTAGCTCTGTTTTCAAGCTCCCCAGTTAGCTGTAGGTACTTGCAAACAGCAATGCAGACTTTTACCTTAAGATGTGTTTTCAAGCACTCGGGGAGCTTTGGCGCAGCCGACTGTAAACACAGACGGGTCAGGGACGATTAGATATCAGGCCCCGAGAATCTAAAGCGTGACTCCCCGGGAGAGTCACCGTCTCCCCACACCGCCCCTCCCTTCCCCTCCCTCCAACCAATGACTAACTCCTCTCCGGCCTTGGGCTGGTCTGATAACCTCACAGGCCGGGTCAGGCCACCGAGCGCGTCAAGCTCGCCGGGAGCGATCGCACGGCACTGGCTGTCCTGCCTGGAGCTGTGTTTGTGTTGCAGTGCGGCCAGGATCTGAGCGTCCCTAGCTGGACCGCCCATTAGCGATCATCTAGTTAAACCTCCTTGTTTTACAGAGATGAAAACTAAGAGTGCATTCTCTCCCTTCCTCTCTCTTCCCTCCCCATGTCTAGAATGCCGTCCTTTCTCCTCTGATCTCCCCCGCTCCTGGGGAAGCCCTCTCCAACCTCTCAATTCCAGTGCCTTCGGTTAATTATTTCCTATTTATTCTGTATATCGCTTGCTTTGTATGTATTTGCTTGCGCGTGGTCACCCTAAACTCCTTGGGGGCATGGGCCGTCCTTTGCTTCGCTTTCATATCCCCCAGCCGGCTTAACAAATGTTGATTGAATTGAAGTGACAAGATTCGATAAAGCTGGCTCGGAGCCATAATTTGATCCCGGGTCTCGTGGTTCACAGCAGGGGTCTTCCCTTTATAACCGCCGGGCTCCTAAACCCGACCACTTCATTTCCCTCGGGTGAATGCGGTTTTTGTTTTCAAAACAATGGCTGCGAGGTATCCCTTTGGAGGGACTTCGCACCACCCACCCTCCAATTCTGGAGGTAAAAAGGCTGTCTCAGAGCCCTGGGTCCCCTCGCTGTCCCCAGGAAGGGTGACCTGTCACTCTGGACAAGGAAACATGACTGAAGTCCCTGGGAATCATTCCAGAAAAAAGGGAGGGGGCCGGATGGAGGTCCCTGAGTTGGGATTCAAGGTGAAGGATGGGGCGGAGAGCGGGGGGAAGGGCATCGCTAGGATGCCCGGCCACTGAAGGGGCAAGGAACGGGCGAGGTGGAAGTAGAGCCACAGCAAAGCCACACGAAAAGCAAGGCCGCCTGCACCGAGGATTATAGTGATGCCAGGACAGAGAGACGGCGGCCGAGAGGACGCCTAAGGCGGCGCTGGGGCACGGGCGGAGGGAAGATCGTTGGGAGGCTTAGTGGAGGACGCGAAGGAGAGCCGCGCTCGGCTGGGCGGGGGAGGGAGGGAGAGGAGCACGGCGGCCCCCGGCGGCTCAGGCCACGCCCACTTAGGGTGGGGCGAGGGAAGAGGAGGCGGGGCGTGAGCCAGGCGCCCGTCACACCCCTCCCCGCGAGCCGCCGCGACCGCTCCCGGGGCGATCCTAGGGGCGGACCGCATGCGTAGCCCCACCCTGGAGGAGGAGGAGGCGGTGCGACGCCCCCATTCTTCCCCCCTCCCCTCCCTCCTTCCTGACTTGCGCGCTAAGCTCGATCCTGCCGGGGCTCACTAAACTCCGCCGGCGCCAGCGAAGGCGGCGTAGCAGGGGACCGGGACGGGACCGGGACGGGACCGGGACGGGACGGGACCGCTCAGGCTCCCTTAGGCGCGGCCCACCTCCTCCCGGCGCGCGCCCCTGCACCTCTGCCCCGTGGGCCCCGGTGACCGCCGCCGATCATGAGAGCGCTCGGCTCCCGATCCGGGCTGCTGTTGGCAGTCGGCCTGGCGCTGCTTTGTCCGGTGCAGGTGAGCGCCCCTTCCCGCGACCCGGGGACCCCGGCCCCGGCCCGAGGCTCCGTGGGCCGGCCCCGGACGTTCGTGTCGGCCGCACCCGAGACGTGCCGCACTCTAACATCCGTCCTCAGGCTTCTAACCCCGGGTCACCCCCTGGGCTGGGGGGATGCTCGGCTTCTCTGCCCCCCCACCTTGGCCTCCCTCTGCACACCCCCTCCCCCCCATTTCGTCTGTCTCTCTCCTCTCCGTCCCTCTCTTTTCTCTCCTCAGTTTCTCTCTGTCTCTCTTTTCTCCCTCTTCCTCTCCCTCCCTCTCTTTTCTCTCCTCAGTTTCTCTCTGTCTCTCTTTTCTCTCTCTTCCTCTCCCTCCCCTTTTCTGTCTCTCTTCTCTCCGTCCCTCTCTTTTCTCTCCTCAGTATCTCTCTCTCTCTCTGTCTCTCCTTTCTCCCTCTTCCTCTCCCCCATTTCATCTATCTCTCTCCTCTCCGTCCCTCTCTTTTCTCTCCCCAGTTTCTCTCTGTGTCTCTCTTTTCTCCCTCTTCCTCTCCCTCCCTGTTTCTGTCTCTCTCCTGCAGAAGAGATGGGGGTTGCTGCGGGGGGGAGGGGGGGTTGTGGTGACCCGAACCATGCCCTCCGCCTGAGCGCGGTCGCGCCATCTTGACCGATGCCCTCCAACGATGTGGAGTTTAGAGTTGTCTGAGGGGAGAGAGGAGACTGGAACTGAGAGGAAGCAAGGGCCGCCTTGCCAGGGGGTCCTCGCCAGGTTCTTGCGTGGGTTTCTCCACCGTACCTGGTCAAGTGGGTTAGCTTCGGAAGGAACGGGTAAGCTTGGTGACAGCGGGGAACAAGCTTGTAACACACACCTCCACCTTAATCCTTTGGTTTTTAGTCTGGTGAAACCTGTGGACCCCTTGTCACAATGTTTTTATATAATTGAAGAAAATGCTGAATTTCAGTTAGAATGGGAAAATGAAGATTGCAGTTGTTTTGACCCCTCTAAGTTCCTTATCCCTTGAAGTCTGCCCGTAGAGACTGCCACCTCCTTCTCCCCAACAGGTTAATAAACCTTGATCTAGTCCTGCTCTATTTTACAAGTGTGAAAATTAAGGGTTCTGGAGAATAGACTTGCCAAGTCATGGGGGTAATGAATGGAGAACTGATCCAGAACTTTATTCTTTGATTCCCAGGCCACTCACTGCTCTTTGTAGTGTAGCATGCAGTTAACCTGAGGCATTGCCCTCATATTTGTCAAATATTATTTTAGCATCACACCAGGGGCTTGCTGTGAAAGCTTCATTATACTTCTAAGGATTTGTCAATCCTCTTAAGGGGTGGGGGAGTGGTTCTTGAATCACAGCTTCCTAAGAGAGAGTGTTAAGCACCTCTGAACCTAGTGAAATGGAGGAGTATCCTGAAGCAGGTGGATCTGATTTCTCTGTTTTTGTCCCTTTTTAATTACTACCCTAAGAACATCCCCACCCCACCCACAGGTACCTGTGATTTTATTGGTATTGGAACCTTAACTCCATTTAGCAATGAAGGTTTGTACCTTCTGTGCAGTAATTTGAGAATTGCCTAGAGCAACTTTTAGGATCATCTAGCCATTAAAATGGTTCAAGGTGATGATTGAAACCAAGTGCACACTTTTTAATAAAAGTATCATTTATAAGATCACAATTGAAATTAGATGAAAATTTACTAAGTACCTGAACTGTGTTGATTTAGGGGTGGGGGTTCCTAAAGATTGGGGTGGATACCAGCCTCTATAAAAGCTGAAAAACTGGACAGTCAAGTGGGAACTTCCTCATAGCAAGTGTATGTGTAACTTCTGAGTGTTGTGATTTGCCCTCTCTCAAGAATGGTATATACTGGTACATTATAAAAGAGTACATCCAGGTGTAGGACACCTCTATCCTTATTACTATACCTGGTTGGGAGGATTTGTATACCATACAAAACTGTTTTTATTTTGGTCATTTTTTTTAAAAATCAGATTTTTAACACTTATACTATACTACTCAAGAAACGTAAAGAAAGTTTTTGGAAATTTTTTCCCCCTCTTAGAATTTCCAAGGAGCCAAATTCCTGGTGAAAATCAAGGAAGGAGGAGAGAGAAGTTTGCCCATTATACATCTCACTAAGTGGTATTATATTGGCCAGTTGTGCTACTGCTATGATCATTTTTTAAAAAGATGATCTCTATTCTGGATAATCTGGAAAGCCAATGTTTTCACCCCTATATAGTTAGCCCTCTATAACATTCAGAGAGGGAGGTTGTTGATTAAAACTAAGTACTGCAAAATGCCTTGAAGCTTTCCCCAAGGTCTTTAAATCTAAACATAGTCCTTAACAACATTCTTTTTGTTACAAAACAACTTGACTATTGCTTTGGTGGTTTTTGGTCCAGTGGAATGGCTTGCTAATTAAAGTACAGTAGCTGTTGTCAGTAAAATCTTCACTAAAAAAGCCTCACTTCTTTTTAGAAGCGGTACATGACAGTTTTAGGAGTGGCAAGGTAATTTCCCTGGCAATAAATCTGACCTTGACTTTGGAAGGTGGGGGGAGAGAGGAATAAGAGGCTGCTCTTGCTCAACTCTTAATTTTTTTTTTTTTTAACAGCCAATAAGTCAAACAAAATGAGAGCATTTGACCTGGAGCCATTTTTTTAGTTTTTTTTTTTTTAATTAAATTATTTTGTTTTCAGTGTTCAACAGTCACTTCCATATATTTTAGATTTTTTTTCCCCCTCTCTCGCCCTCATTTCCCTATCCCTTCCTACTCCTTTCCTGAAACGGCGTACAGTCTTATATAGTTCTATATATACTTTCCTATTAAATACATGTTGCATAGAAGAATTAAAATGAATGAGAGAAACCATTAAATAAAACAAAACAAAACATAATACAAAAGAAAATGGTCTGTTTCTATCTGCAGTCCAATTCCATAGTTCTTTCTCTGGATGTGGAAGGCAAAGTTTTGCCTCAAGAGTTCATTGGAAATTTTTTAAGTCCATGAATTTCAATGAAGTACTAAGTCTACCACAAAAATTCCTCGCACACTGTGATTGTTGCTGTGTACAAAGATCTCCTGGTTTTGCTCCTTTCACCCAGCATCATATAAGTCTTTCCAGGCTTCTCTGAAGTCTTCCTGTTCATCATTTTTCATAGCACAATAGTATTCCATTACATTCATATACAACATCTTGTTCAGCCACTCCCCAGTTGATGGGCATCCCCTTGATTTCCAGTTTTTGGCCACCACAAAGAGCGCTGCTATAAATACTTTTGTACATGTAGGACCCTTTCCCATTTATATGATATTTTTGGGAACAGCCCTAGAAGTGATATGGCTGGGTCAAATGTATGCACATTTTTGTAGCCCTTTGGGTATAGTTCCAAATTGCTCTCCAGAATGGTTGGATCAACTCACAGCTCCACCAACAATGAATTAGTGTTCCAACTCTCCCACATCTTCTCCAACATTTATAATCTTCCTGTTTTGTCATGTTAGCCAATCATAGGTGTGATGTGGTACCTCAGAGTTCTTTTGAATTGCATCTCTAATCAATAGTGATTTAAAGCATTTTTTCGTATCATTATAGATAGCTTTAATTTCTTCCTCTGAGAATTCCCTGTTCATATCCTTTGACCATTTATCAATTGGGGAATGACTTGTATTCTTGTACATTTGACTCAGTTTTCTATATATTTTAGAAATGAAGCCTTTATCACAGACACTAGTTGCAAAAATTCTTTCCCAGTTTTCTGCTTTCCTCCTAATCTTGGTTGCACTGGGTTTGTTTGTGCAAAAACTTTTCAATTTAATGTAAGCAAAATTATCCATTTTTCACTTCATAATGTTCTCTATCTCTTGTTGGGTCATAAATTTCTCCATTCATCTGACAAATACACTACTCCTTACTCCTTTAATTTGTTTATAGTGTCAATTTTTATACCTAGATCATGTATCCATTTGGACTTTATTCTTGTGTACAGTGTCAGGCATCGGCCTGTGACCAGTTTCCATCACACTATTATCCAGTTTTCCCAGCAATTTTTTTCAGGCAGTGAGTTCTTATCCCAGAAGCAGTGGTCATTGAGTTTATCAAACAGTAGATTGCTATATTCATTAACTACTGTGTCTTGAGTACCTAGCCTTGATTCCATTGATCTACCACTCTGTTTCTTAGACAGTACCAAGTGGTTTTGATGGTTGCTGCTCAATAATACAATTTGAGATCTGGTAGGGATAGGTTACCCTCCCTAGCATTTCTTTTCATTAGTTCCCTTGATATTCTGGACCTTTTGTTCTTCCGGATGAATTTTGATAATATTTTTTCTAGCTCTAGAAAATAATTATCTGGTAGTTTGATTGGTATAGCATTGAATAAGTAAATTAATTTAGGTAGAATTGTCATTGTTATTATATTGGCTTGGCCCACCCACGAGCAACTGATGTTTTTCCACTTACTTCGATCTGACTTTATTTGTGCGAAAAGTGCTTTGTAATTGTGTTCATATAGTCCCTGGATTTGTTTTAGCAAGTAGACTCCCAGATATTTTATGGTGTCTTCCATAGCTTTAGAGACTTCTCTTTCTATCTCTTGCTGTTGGGTTTTGTTAGTAATGTATAGAAATGCAGGTGATTTATTTGAGTTTATTTTGTAACCTGCAACTTTGCCAGAGTTGTTTATTATTTCAGGTAGTTTTTTACTTGATTCTCTGGGATTCTCTAAGTATATCATCATATCATCTGTAGAGAATGCTCAGTTAATTTCTTCTCTGCCTGTTCTCAATTTCTTTTTCTTCTCTTATTGCTACAGCTAGAATTTCTAATACCATATTGAAAAACAGTGGTGATAGCATTTGTCCTGGAGCCATTTTTTTAAAAAAGTACTTTTGACGTTCATTTTTTTAAAAAGTTGAGTTCTGAATTCTATCCCTCCCATACTTTTTCCACCCATTGTTTAGGCAAGTATGATATCAGTTACACATGTGAAATTATGCAAAACTTTTTCGTATTAACCATGTTACAAAAAAAGCAAGGAGAATTAAGAAAGTGAAAAAGTTATGCTTTGATCTGCATTTGGACTCCATCAGTGCTTTCTCCGAAGGCACATAGCATTTTTCATTTTAAGTCATTCATAATTGTCTTGGATCATTATGTTGATCAGAGTAACTAAGTCATTCACAGTTGATCATTTTATAACATTGCTGTTACTGTGTACGATGTTCTTCTTGTTCTGCTCACTTTACTTTGCATCAACTCGTATGTCTTCTCAGGTTTTTCTGAAAACATCCTGCTTGTCATTTTTTTTAACATAATAGTATTTCATCACAGTCATGTACCACAACTTGTTCAGCCATTCCTTGGTTGATTGGCATGCTCTCAATTTCCAATTCTTTGCCACCACAGAAAGAGCTACTATAAACATTTTTTGTGCATATATGTCCTTTTCCTTTTTCTTTGATCTCTTTGTGATACAGACATAGTAGTGGTATTGCTGGATTAAAAGGTATGCACAGTTTTTTGTAGCCCTTTTGAAATAGTTCAAGATTGCTCCCTTGAATGGTTGGATCCCTCCAGGACTCCAGCCATGTATTACTGTGTGGAACCATTTCTAAGGCTTGTAGTTGGCCAAAATTATTTCATAACATTTTGGAAAACATTCTTAGTTGAGGAATCCCTGTTCTTCTGTCTGGAAGTGATCATGAGTTTCCGCCCCACCCTCCCTTGATGAAAAGTTGTTTCAGTGAATAGAAATCAGTTTTCTCTCCCTTCTATCGATCTTGTCCTTCCCCACAGTTGGCAGGGCATGGGGGAAACAAGACCTTGTAACATACGAAGATTCTCATTTTGACCATGTCCAAGAAGTGTTTCATTCTGTACTGTAGTCTATCACTTCTGGCAAGACATGGATAGTATGCTTCATCATGGATTGTTCATGACATGGATTAAAGTTTTTCAGAATTATTATTTTTGGAATGTTGCTATTTTATACATTGCTTTCCTGGTTCTTTTTACTCTATCAATTTACACAGATCTCCCCAGGTTTCATGGAAACTTCCTCTTTCATAAATTTTTGTGGTACAATAATATTCCATTCAGTCATGTCCCTTGGTTTGTCCAGTCCTTTCCCAAGTTGACGGACCTTCCCTAGATTTTCATTTCCTTGCTACTACAAAGGTAACAGCTAATATTCATGTAGCTCCTCCTGTGTGCCAGGCACTTTAGAAAGATCTCGTTTGATCCTCACAGCAATGCTGTGAAGTAGGTCCTGTTATTATCCCATGTTACAGTGGGAAAAACACTGTGGCAAACAGTAGGTCCAGTATCACACGGCTAGGACACCTCGAAGAGAGGCTTTGAACTCAGGTATGATGGAACTCCAGGCCAAGTACTCTGTCCTCTATCACCTACCTGCCAAAAACTGCTGAAAAGTATTTTTGTACAGATGAGGGCTTCTCCTCTTTAATCTCTTTGGGGTTATTGAAGGGTCCAAGGGAATTCACAGTTTAGTAACTTTGGACATAGTTCCAAATTGCTTTCGTGGGCTTTTTTTTTTATTATTATTATTTTTTTCAGTGTTCGACAATCACTTCCATATATCTTAGATTTTTTTCCACTCCCTCCCCCTCATTTCCCCCTCTCTCCCCACTCCCTCTCTGAGACAGCCACAATCTTACATGGGTTCTACACATAGGAAAATGGGATTTAACAGAGTTGAAAGTTGAGCCAGCTCCATAGGTATTAGGCAAAAAGTTAGACCTTTTGACTTGGGAAGGTGGGAGGTGGGGAAACACTGAAACAGGGCAACATTTTTTTTTTCTTAGTTAATACTTTGATAGATTGTATCTTATTTTCTTTTTTGTGGAGAGGGGAGGAAGTTAAATTTCAACCTGAATGTCATATATTAGTAATTCAAAGAAAATGACCCTTTCTTAGTTGCAGATGGTTAGAGACAGGCTGAATAGGTCTTTGTGATACTCCAACTGTTGTATCACTCAGAGCAAAGAATCCCTCATTATAATCCAAACAACATAATCTCTGTTTCTGAGGCCTTGCCCCCTTTAATAAATTTTAGGGATGTTTGTCAGAATTTTTGTTTTGTTATTTGTAAAATAGGATGGGTGTCACCTTCAAGAAAATCAGTACCTACTGATACAGGTTTAGAAACAGCCTTTAACTGGGCATTCAGAGTATATCCATGATGTTTCTCAGACACTTACTAGTTATGTAACCTTAGGCAAGTCACTTAACCTTTCTTCTCAGTTTCCTTCTCTGGAAAATGGAGATAATCATGTAGCTACCTTGAAAGGTTCTTCTGGGGATCAAATGAGATAATTGCTAAATCCTTAGAACAGTGCCTGGCACATAGTAGGTACTATGTAAATGCTTAAATGTTTAAAGGATAATGTACATAATAACGAGTTTTACAAAATTTAAATTGCTTTATTATGTACCTTCTCCTTTAAATTATATATACCCCTTATTACAGATAAGCCGAAGCTCAGAGAAATTAAATAATTTATTCGTATTCACCAAACTAGGAAGTATTAGAAGTAGAATGTAATGATAATACTAACAATAACTAGCATTTGCATTGCCTAAGGTTACATAACTAGTGTCAGATTAATTTTGAACTCAGAACTTCTGACCCCCAAGTCCAGAAATGATCTTTAGGTAGATATTTATGTAACTTTTAGCTCTTCACCAACCTCATGTGAATCTTATTATATAGAAGAGATATGACTTAAGTCACTTTTTGACAGGGAACTGAGGCATGGGTTAAAGTGATTGACCCTAAGGCCATTTGGTTGGAGGTGGAACTGGAGTCATTGCTCACTTTTTGTGACTCTTATTCACTAATCCATTGTGTCTCATCAGAATGGGAATTTGGAAATATTTAAACCCTTAAAGGGCAGTGTATAGTGCAGTGTTGCACCCCAGGGCATGGACAGTTCATTTTGGGATGTGTATTAGCCCTACTCCCAAAGAGCCCATCTCCCAAAGAGATGAAACTCTGTAGAAACATTCTAACATTCACACGTATTCTATATAACTCTTCCAGCTAAAACTGATCTCACCTTCCTCTAGTTTTCTTATGGCACTTGATCTGGATAAACTTTTTGCTGCCGCATCCTACCTTGAATTGTGTATTTGTTTATCTTTCTATGTATTGTTCCTCCCAGAGTGAAAGTATTTTTAAAGGAAAGACATTTTTTTCTTCCTTGCATCTGTAGCACTCTGCATGGTGCCTAGCTTGTAGTATGTCCTTAATAACTTTCTTTTTAATTGAAGTAGAAGAAACTGGTGAAGACCGAGAATTGTTGATTCAGTGGTAGACTGAGGTAATATCATTCTTTTTGCTAATTTGAGACACTTTCTCACTCAAACACTCAAGAAAAAAACGTTCTCACAAAGACTTGTTTTGTAAAGCTTGCTCTGAAGGTGGATAAAGTCACTAACATTACTTTTAATAATTAATATTATTTATTAGTAAATAAGTGTTATTCTTTTGGTTCTTATGTCTCTGTGCTTAAAAGCTTCTTGATATGCTTATAAAATATTCTTAAGACATAAACTTAAAACCAATGCCACCATAATCTTAAAAGTATTAAAACTTAGAAGTCTTAAAGTCCCACAGTCCTCGGTTCTTGACCTTGTACTCACTGTCTAGTTTTTTATTCCATTTCTCAGGTACCTCATCCTCACATTGAGATCATTGTACTATAAGGCCTACTCAGGGTTGATCAAGGCACACAGTCTCTACCTGCAAGAATTTTAACTTTAATAGTAGAACTAGGTTGTTTTGTTGCAAAAAAAAAATGGTTTAAAAAAGTCTTTATGGTATTAACAAAAAAACTTAAGTGGCATTTGGAATTTAAAAAAATTTAAACCCTCTTTTTTTAAAGATCCATTTTAATTTTATTCATCAGCATTACAGATGACTTGGTGTGATGTGGTAGTTTATTATCATTACGTGTTTAGTAATTGGAAACTGTCAGATTTGATTTTGTAAGGTCCTTCAGAACTGTTCTCTTTTTTCCACTTTCATAAACCAGTATTTGATGGCAATTGAAAGATAATAGATATGAAGCTTCAAGGTATCTTAGAAGCCATTTAGTCCAACCCCATTATTTTATAGATAGCACAGCTAGGTGGAGCCAGGAAGACCCGAATTCAAATGTGCCACCACCTAGCTGGGTGACCCTGGACAAATCACTTAACCCCTCAATTTCCTCATCTGTAAAATGAGGATGATAATGACACCTACTTCCCAGGATTTTTGTGAGGATTAAATAAGGTGATTAATTGAAAAGTGGTTAGCACAGGGCCTGGCACACAGTAAGTTCTATGTTAATGTTAGCTATGATGAAGTTTATGAAGAAACTGGGTTAAGAGGGGTAAAGTGACTTCTCCAAATACAGGTAGAGAATATCATGGTTAGAATTTGAAGCCAGGTCCTCAGTTTATCACATTTTTGCTAACTTTAGTTTATCTGGTACCATAATATAATAGACATTTTAACAAATCACCTTAAAAGATTTTACTGATCTAGTTCTAGCTTTTGTTCAAAGTGGAGTTCCACTGAAACGTTTGAGAACCATTGCCATATTAATGTACTTCTTGAAAGTGCAAGAACTGTATGATCTTTTAACTTAGTAGACATTACTATTATTAAATACCCAAAATAACTTGTAACACTTCTTAGAAAATAATATCCCAGAATAATGGTTCCCCAATAATTCTTGGAGACATTGCTGTTCACAAAACTTTTTTAGGTGACTTTTCCCCATTCAAGTATATTAATTCATTAAACAGGCATTTTTTTTGAGCACCTCCTACAGAAGAGGCCCTGTTATGGGTGCTGTAGATAAAAAGCAAAACAAAATGGTCCCTGCCTCCAAGGAACTTTATCCAAGGGGCTAAACAAAAAATAGACAAATCAATACCAAATATGTACAAGACATATGTGGGGTGGAACATTAAAAACTGGGACATCAGGAAAGGTCTTTTGTAGAAAGTGGCTATTCAGTGTATCTTTTAAGAAAGGTAAAGATTCCAGGAGGCAGAAGTGAGGAGGGCTTACTTTTTGGAAAGGAGAGTAGCGTGTGCAAATCCTTGGAGGCTGCATATACAGGTAAGTAGGCCAGTTTGGCTGGAACATAGAATGTGTAAGGGTGAATGACATGAAATCAATCAAGAAATAGAGCCTGGAACCATATTGTTTTGGGTTTTAAATGCCAAAGGAAGGAATATGCATATTGCATCCTAGAGCTTCTAAAGCTTCCCTCAGTTGCATCTCTAATTCATCCTTTATATCTTGTTTGTCTCTTCCATCTGACTGTGAGCTCCTTGAGAGCAGGGCCTGTCTTTTGCCTTCCTTTGTATCCCCAGTGCTTAGTATAGTTCCTGGTACATAGTACATGCTTAATAAATGTTTATTGAGCAAATAACTTGAACAGGACGTGAGATAGGCTGAGCTGCACCTTGTGAATGTCATTTTGGCAACTGTATAGATAATGGATTAGAGCAAGGATAGATTGGAGATTGGGGGATCAATAACTGCATCCTAACAAAAAAAAAAAGTCCATGCAAGAGGTAAAGAAAGCCTGAACTGGATGTATGAGTTGAGGTGAATGTGAGAGCTAAGTATGGAGGCAGAGTCATGTGATTTGAGAATTGATTGGACCTGAAGGCTAAGGGTTAGGGGAGAAATAGAGTTTGTGAATCTAAGTGACTAGATAATGGACCTTCTACAGGAATAAAGATGTTTTATCTGGCAGATACTGCCTCCATATGGATAGCTAGCCTCATTCTTATTTAAAACAGCTGCAAAGACTTAATCTAGAACAGATTTAGAAATAACCTCTCCTTCCTCTGAAATATTATAGCCCCTGGGTGTCTATCTTACTGGAATGTAAGCTCTGGGATCCATGTCTTACTCTCCTTAGTTTCCATGATGCCTCATGTATATCCAATACCTTGAAAACACTGCCAGACAGTTCTTTTCTTCTAGTCACAAGTCAGAGAGTCTCAGGAAGCCTGTTGCATACCACATGTGTTTCCTAGACTTGGGGTGGGGCATGGGGTGTGGAATATGAAGAAGTAGTAGTCATTTGAATCTCAGAAAGGGTAGTTCTGAATTTAGTGTCCTTTAGAGAAGGAAAGTTGGTACTTTTGACTCCTGATGTCTTAGAGTTGAAAGAGAATCTAGTAGTCTGATTCAACCTCTTATCTTAAACAGGAGTCTTCTTTTTTTTAATCTTTCAGTTTTTTTAAATTTTGGGGTTTGTTTTAGTTTTCACTTTTTATAAAATTTTAACTTCAAATTCTTTCCTCCTTCTCCCCTTCCCAAGACAGCATGCAATCTGTTATAAGTTATAGATGTGCAATCATACTAAACATTTCCACATTAGATGTGTAGTGAAATCAGAATAAAAGGGAGAAATCATGAGAAATGAAGAAGAAAAGAGAGAATAGTATGCTTCCATCTGCATTCAGACTCCATGGTTCTTTCTCTGGATATGGATAGTATTTTCCATCATGAAACTTTTGGAATTGTCTTAGATCATTGTATTGCTGAGAGGAGCTAAGTCTCCCAGAGCTGGTCATGGACAATGTTGCTATTACTATGTACAATGTTCTGGTTCTGCTCACTTGATTCAGCATCCATTTATGCAAGTTTTTCCATTAAACAAGAGTCTTCTTTGCAGTGTCCCTGACAGCAGTCACCTGGCCTTTCGTTGGTACCTGCCCTTTGAGTCCTTCTAGCAGTAGAGAATTCACTGCTTCATGAGGGATCACCATTCTGTTTTTAGAGCATTCTTATTTTTAGAAAATTCTTTATATCAAGTCAGAATTTGTTTTCCTCTGTGTAATTTTTACCCAGTGATCTTTTCTTTTTGTCCTTTGTGGAGCCCTGCAGTATAAATCCTAGTCTCTCTTTCCCATGGCAACCCTTTGGATATTTGAAGATGTGTGTCAGGTCTATTTTCCAGGCTAAAGGAAGAAATTGAGTTTGCTGAACTCATCCTATTTGCTTCCAAGCCCCAGTGGCTTCTTGTCACCTCTAAGATCAAATATAAAACCCTTTGTCTTCTAGAGCAGGATTTATTAAACTTTTTCTGCTCACAAACTCTTCAGTGCCTCTAAATTGTGGATCAAAATCCCATATGTAGTCATGACCCATGGTTTAAGAAGTGCTGATCTAGAACTCCTCATATCCTGGCCCCTTCATATTTTTATACTTTCCTACATTATTCCCTTTCCCACAATCTATAGTGAAGCTAGGTGGCACAGTGGATAGAGTTCCAGGCCTAGAGTCAGAAACACCTGAGTTCAAATTCAGCCTCAGACATACTTATTATCTGTGTGACCCTGGAGTCATTTAACCCTGTTTGCCTCATTTTCCTCTGTAAATGAAGTGGAGAAGGAAATGGCAAAGCACCCCAGTGTCTTTGGTAAGAAAACTTCAAATGGGGTCAGAGAGAGTCAGACGTGACTGAAAAATGACTGAATAATAACACAGTCCAGCCATTGTGGGCTCCTTGCTGTTCCTCACACACACACTGCATCCTCCAACTCTGTGATCCTGTCTGAAATGCTGTCTCCCCCAACTTCTGCCTCAGAGTCCTTTGGTTTTCACAGTCACTATTTATTGCCTTCCCTTTGTATCTACTTTCTATACTGTATAGATACTTTGTATCTATGTATACTACACATACTTATGTGTATATATGCACACACATAAATACAGCCACATATGCACACATTTTAAGTAAATTTTTGTTGATGTCTTTTATTTTTATACATCACCAAAAATTTCCTCCCAATATATATGATGTTCCCAAAGAACCATTTCATATAACAAATAACATTTTTTAATATAAATTTATTTAACTTTTTACATTCATTTTCACAAAATTTTGGATTCCAAAATTTTCTCCCCATTTGTCCCCTCCCCCCAGCCCAGTACACTGAGCATTCTAATTTCCCCTATCACCAATCTACCCTCTCTTCTATCATC
>CM053773.1:52000215-52019955 GCA_028658325.1 Potorous gilbertii
CTCATTTCTCTTCCCAGTTTTTCCTCTACCTGTCTAACTTGATTTTCAAAATCCTTTTTGAGCTCTTCCAAGGCCTGAGCCCACTGGATATCTATTTCAGGTGTTTGGGATACAGAGGCCTTGACTCCTATGTCTTTACCTGATGGTAAACATTGGTCTTCTTTGTCAGAGAGGAATGATGGAATCACCTGTTCACCAAGAAAGTATGGTCTTATTTTTTTTCCCTTTTCTGGGCATTTTCCCAGCCAGTTACTTGACTTCTGAGAGTCCTCTCCACCCCTGCCTAGGTCTGCCCAGCTAGTGCTTGGGGTCTGAGATTCAAATGCAGCTCCCCAGCCCAAGGGCTTTCAGCAGCAGGCCTGGCTGTTATTCAATGGGAGCTTAAGTTCTGGTGCTCAGGTAGGGGCAGGGCCACCTCTCAGGCTCAGTTTATTCAGGGGTTTATTCAGAGACCTTCCTTAATGGAGCTGCTGCCGAGCTCTTGCCTGCTCCGGGAGCCTCTGGCCGCCCACTGCCTCTGCTGCTGCCTCCCGACAGGGCCCGAGTCATGGAGACACCCCGCTCCCCTCTCAGCCCGTCCAGACATCTCTTTCACTGACCTGTGAGTCTGTGGGTGGAGGGACCTTCGTGGCTACTGGAGATTCTGTCCCTGAAGCCTGCTCGGATCTGCTGGATCTGTTCCTCTCCATGCTGTGCGGCCAGGGCAGGGCAGGGCTGGGCTCCACTCCCTTCTGGTGCACAACAGATCTTTGGGATCGGTTTTTCAGTCCTCTCTGGAACGGAAATCTCCTTCACCCCATTGCTGCGTGGCTTCTACTGTTCCAGAATTTGTTGGGGAGTTCTTTTTATAGATAATTATGGGCTATGGGTTCAGAGCTAGCATATGTGAGTCTTTCTACTCTGCCATCTTGGCTCCGCCCCTCAACAAATAACATTTTAAAGATAATAAAAGAAATGAAATCAGCAAAACTGATCAATACATAAAGAAAAAGTTTGCAGATGTGTTACTGTAATTCACTTATGTGTTATTTTTGTATACTTCTAAAATAATATTTTGGTTTCCCCCAATTACATGTAAAAACAATTTTTAACATGCATTGCTTTTTAAGTTTTGAGTTCCCAGAGCTGGTCATGGACAATGTTCTATGGACAGTATTTGGACAATATTACTATGTACAATGTTCTGGTTCTGCTCACTTGATTCAGCATCCGTTCATGCAAGTTTTTCCATTAAATAAGAGTCTTCTTTGCGGTGTCCCTCCCTCTCTCCCCACTTCCCAAGACAGTAAGCAATCTAATATAGGTTATACATGTACATTCATGTAAAACATTTCCAAATTAGTCATTTTGTGCATCACTTATGTATTATTTTGTACTATAGTGAATTTGCATATATCCCTTTAATTGTGAGGGACCTTTGTTTAAACTCCTAACATCCAGTACAATCCTCTGTCTTTATTGTCTGTAGAGTGAAGGAATTAGTAGATTGAGCACTTCCCCGAAGTTGCTTTAAGCAGATTGTTATAGTTTTTCTTTAGTTACCTTCAAGAAATGGTCAGATGTGCTTTAAGAATACTTAGTGTCTTCTCTTTTCTGTGACATAGGGTTGAAGAACCTTTGTGGTTAATCCTCACTGTCAGTCTTGCCATTAAGGTTACTTTCAGTATCTCTGATTTCTAGGTGTTGCCACCATTACCTAGAATTGAAACTTTCCTAGACAATTTCAAACTACACCTTCTTCCTTCTCATAAATTTTTTTAATAACCTTGTGACTTGTCACTGAGGAATGAGTGGCTCTTAAGAAACTTTTAAGTAAGAGATTTGTTGCCTTGAATGATTAAATGATACCCTTGAGGCCACTTATATTAACATAATCTTTGTTTTCCCTGATCTTGAGTCTCTTGACCTAGGCACTCTTCTTTCTTCCTACTCTGGGTTTATTCCAGTTAACCCAAATGTATCTAAAACCTCCCTTAGTTCCTTGTGTGATGAGAGATTAAAGGATTGGGTAGCATTACGTCGTGTAAATTAGAGATTAACCCCTTGTCCCCATCTTCCCATACCTGGCTGATTTGCTCCTGCTAGCAAGTCTTCCCTCTTCACACCTGAAACTCTCTTTTCCCCCTCTCAGTACTTAACAAAGCCCTCAGTAGAAAAGTTGGTAAATATCACTTCCTTAAAATAGCTTTCCATTTGTGTGTGCCACTACCAGATATGGGAAAGCAGAATTCTGATTCTGAGTACTTCAATAAATGTTTGCCTAAGTACTTAAACAAAAACTCCAGAAGATCTCCTTTTTAAAGTTATCTGTCCCTCCAGTCCTTGGCTTGAAGGAGGGAGTCATGCTTAGAGCAAAGGCAGTCTTTAGATCAGGGGTTCTTAATGCTTTTATGTCATGGACCGCTTCTTAGAATGATATTTATAAATGCATAAAATTAAATGCATGGGATTGCAAAGGAAACCAATTATTGAAATTCAGTGATTGAAACATTTTTAAAAATAAGTTTACAGAACCTAGGTTAAGAACCTCTGCTTTAGATCATTTTTACCTATATAGAGACTTCAGGTTCTTATTGTTGAAATGTGTTTTGGCATTAAGGTTGTTCGTATTTGATTTGATTACAGAATTTTGGGTTCTTTGTTTAGGTGTTTTCACAGTCGTGTGTTTGGTACGGAGAGTGTGACATAGCATCTGAAGGTAAGAGATACAACTGTGAATACTCGGGGCCACCAAAACCATTGCCAAAGGATGGATATGACTTAGTGCAGGTGAGTTTATTATGTTTGTATTATATCTATATTATGAAATAGGAAGCAAGGTGATACAGTGGTTAGAGCCTAGGACCTGGAGTCAGGAAAACCTGAGTTCAAATCCAGGCTCAGATCAAAGCTCTGTGACCCTGACTTTGGATGTCTGTCAGCTTCAGTTTCGTCATCTGTAAAACGGGGATGACACCGGCACCTACCTTCTAGGGTTGTTGTAAGGATAGAAAGAGGTACTATTTATAAAAGCCTTGGCAGACTTTGAAGTGTTTTGTCAGTGACCATTGTCATCATCATCATGATCATTCTCATTAATATTGTTACAGATATTCAAAGCGTGGCTCACTCTATGCTATATCCTATGTAGTATCCACAGATATTTTAATGGAAGACGGGAATAGTTAGAAACCTGAGGTCAAGAGAAATTAAGTGCCTAAGGTCACACAGAATAGCAGAGATTGAACCCAGATCTGCTACCTCCAGGTCCAAGGTCCTCTGCTTTATAAGATGTTCCCTCTCTGGAATTCTTCTAACACATTCTGGCTCATTTTTTAAATTTTTGGAAGTTTTTAAAAATGTTTTATTGATGTATGTTTTTACCCTATGGAGAATCATTTATGAAATAGCTTTTTTTAGAACCATCATTTGATCCCTCTGTTTTAAACTCGAGTGACCTTCATGCCTTTGTTTGCTTTTTCTCCTCTAAAAGGAACTCTGTCCAGGCTTCTTCTTTGATAATGTCAGTCTTTGCTGTGATGTACAGCAGCTTCAGACACTGAAAAATAATTTACAACTGCCTCTACAGTTTCTGTCCAGGTAAGTGGATGACTTTGGCAAGTAGGGAAGACAAACACTCCATAATGAGGTTTTTATGAGCCATTAAATTGTCATTTGGATCCACTTGAGAAGGATGGCAAATCGCAGAGGACATTTAGGAAAGTAATTTTTATCAAGACTAATTGCAAAGAAATATTAGCTAGTAAATATCAGATTTCAGATTTTTTTTGGTAAGAGTTTAAATTTTGAGTTCTCCAGTTGGATTTAGTTTTTTTGTTTTGTTTTACTTTCTCTACACTTTTTCCTTTAGTTATTTTATTAATTCCCATGCATTCAATTATCATTTCTATCCAGTTGACTTCTAAATCTTTCTAGCCTTAATTCTAACCTCGAGTTCCCATTTTATAGTGCTAACTGCCTGTTAGACAACATCCCCACCTGAATGTCCCATAGATTTCTTGAACTCATTGGTTCTAAAAACTTTCCCTCCAGACTTTCCCATTTCTCTTAAGGGCATCCCCATTCTCCTTCCACTTAGTCACTTGCTTCATTCATTCTAGTCACTCTTCCTCTTCCCCCATATCTGCTTCCTCAACACTTGTAACCCTTTCTTTCCATTCAGGTGACCACCACTTTAGTTCAGACCCTCATTATATTGCACGTTGACTGTTGAAGAAGCC
Organism: Potorous gilbertii; assembly: GCA_028658325.1. NCBI lineage: Eukaryota > Metazoa > Chordata > Mammalia > Diprotodontia > Potoroidae > Potorous > Potorous gilbertii. The sequence goes on from CM053773.1 coordinate 52,004,436, forward strand.
TCTTAATTGGTCTCCTTTCCTTTAAGTCATTTGCCTTTCCAATCCATCCTCCACATGACTGACAATTTTAATATTTCATAAGCCCACGACTAACAGTGTCACTCTCTGGCTCAAGAATTTTCAGTGGCTTCAGATTCCCTTTAAGACAGAATATAAACTGTTCTCGCTGGCATTTAAAACCCTGTGTTATGAGCTGGTTCCAGCCCTCCTTTCAAGGTGTATTTCTTATTACTTTCCCAGTGGGCCCTATATTTCAGCCACCTTGGCTTACTCTCTTTCCTGACCTTTGCCTGTTGGAAACCCTGTCTGCCTTTAAAGCTCAGCTCACGTGCTACCTCCTCTGTATCATCAGTTTTTTTAGGGAATGCCCCCCTCTGAAATGACATGTGTCTGCTTTGAATATATTTTACATTTTACTTTTTGCTTGTATTTATCATTTCTTTACCGTAGTTAGTGTTTATACAGCACTTTAAGGTTTGTGAAGCGCCTCCCAAGTACCGCCTCACACAGCCCTTCTAGCAGTGCTGGGGCTGGGGGGCAGCTGCGATTGTTATCCTCATTGTGAATTTTGTTTTTGCAGATCAGGAAACTGAGTCAAGAAGCAACTTAAGTGACTTGTTCAGGTCACACAGTTAGTAAATGTCCGAACTTAGGTCTTCCCGACTCCCTGTGCTATCTAGGTGACCATAGCTTCTTGAAGGTGCAGGGTACAGTGCTGTGTACAGAATAGGAACTTTACAAGTGCTTGTTGAATAGTACTAGTTATACTTTGCTCTTGACAATTTAGGGATTGTTGGATTTCAATCCAGGTAGTCCTTGAACCTCTAACAGCCACATTAGATCCTTTCTCCTTGTAGCCATAATTCATTTCTTTTTGTGCTCAGCTTCTTTCCTCTCCTCAAGAACTCATTGTTCTCCTTCACTCTGTTTTAGATTTGGATCTCTATTCTGTGTTCTTAATCCTTAAGTAAAGTGAACTTTGACAATTGTAAGCAATTTTGTCTTGTAATTTTTGCTGAGATCCCGAAGATTGTGATGTTGATGTGTGTTTGTTTGGTCATGTGAAAGCTAAAAGGTTCCAGATTGACTTGTGCCTTTGACCCAGTGTGTAAAGCGGGGTTGCAGGGTTCAGTCTTTTTAGTCAGTCAAGTTCCAATAAAGTATGTGTCACTGTATATGGAAACTAATATTATTCTTTCAGTGCAGTCAGCTGCCAAACAACATGAAAGTCCTTAAATTCCCATCATAGAGTGGCTTCTGCATTGGAAGCAATTAATATATTCTTCCCAAGATCATGGATCATTTGTAACTAGAGTTACAAATTTAATTAGTTACTTTTGTTCATTAAAGGTGAAAAACCAGATTAATTGTTCCTCTGTACCAGGGAAGCCAGGGTCCTTAATCAGCATTCTGAAATCCATTTGTAGGATCATCCCAGCCCTTTAACAGACCTGTGAAGTCATGTTGTCTAGCCACTGGGACACAGAAGTGACTGGTCCATAGTCAAACACATAGCAGTTACCAGAGCCAGCAACTGAATTCAGGTTCTTTGAATAAATATCCAGTGCTCATTTCAGTAGCTTTTTCACCATTACAGATCTCTATCAACAGATCAGAGAGGTTGGCAGGCTGACACTCATGCGATTGTTGAGTGCCTGGATTGAGCGGAGTGATGTGCAGAGTGTTGTGGGAGACTTCTGCCCACAAGAAGAAAAAATCAATAGAGGGGGAACTCACTTTTAAAAAAATTTTACTGATTTTGTTGTTTTTTATTCAGTACTGCAATTTATCCCCTCTGTCTCACTGCTCACCCTGCTCCTTTTCCTCTCCCCCAACCTACCCCAGAATCTTTTCTTTATAACAAAGAAAAATAATTATGCAAATTCCACTAATACTGGAGCAAAGTCTGACTTCTTCCATGTCCTTCCATACCCTTAAGCCACCATTTTTTTTTCTCTTTGGGCATTAACGTCCTGTTCTTAATGTCTGTACTATTTCATGCTTTAACTGCTGTATCCGAATATAGTTGTCCACAGTATAAAATAGGTGTACCTCTTCCACGTTTCTGAAATAAAGTTTATTTTGCTCGTCCCTACTGTCCTCTCAAGCTATTAGTAGCAGCAGCCGCAACGTCAGCATGACGAGTGTTCACACAGTTCTTTAAGATTTACAAAGGTTTGTTGTACGTGTATCTCCTTTGACCCTTGCAGTAACAACTCGACGAGGTGGGTGGCATTATTACCCCTTTTTTGGATGAGGAAACAGGCAGAGAGCGGTTACTTGTTGCACCGCTAAGGAAAGGTCTGATCTGCCATTTGAACTTGGATCTTCATGTTTCCCTGTGTCTCTTTTCCCTTCCTTCGTGCTATGCCTCCACCTCTCTCACTCCTCAAGCCTTTGTCATCTGACTTTTGACCTCAGTCAGACAAAACTGCTCTTTCCAAAACTATCAAATGTGCTCATCTTTTCTCAGTTCTAAGACTTCTTGGCCTCTGCTACATATGGTGCCATTGACCACCCCTCTCTTCCTGTGTACTCTCCTTTGGGTTTTTGTTCCTACTCTTTCTTGGTTCTTTTTCTGTCTACTTGACTACTCTTTGATCAGTATCTTTTGCTGCTTTTTCATCCACATTATACCTCCTAAATATGGGAGTTGTTCCTCAGTGTTACAGCCTGGGCCCCGATCTCATTAGCTCCGTTGGGTTAAACCATCATCTCGATGCAGATGACTCTCAGATGTATGTGTACAGTCTCAGTTTCCGGCCGTCCTCCTGCTTACCTTTGGTCCCCCGTCGTTAACTACCTATTGGGCATTTCAAACTGGATGTCCCAGAGACATCTTCAGCTCAGTATATCTAAAACTGAACTTTAGCATCTTTCCCGCAAAACCTCCCCTTTCTTAAACTTTGCTATTCTTGTCAAGGACACTACCAAACTGGAAGTTTCTCAGCTTCATAATCTTTCTGGACTCCTTAATCTCCCTCACCCTGCATTTCCAAACAGATGGGAATTCTTGACCTTTATACTTTCACATCTTCTTTGCACAGAATTCCTTTACTCTCACAACTTCTTTATCACCTCTCATCTTGCTAATTTCAACCATCTCCAACACATATGAGAATCTTTCCCACATATTGCCACCAAATTAATTTTCTTTAAGTGCCATGTGAATCCCCTATTCAGCCAATTCCTCTGGCTCCCTGTTGTTTCTATAATCAAATATAAACTCCTCAGTTTAGTTTTTAAAACCTTACACCTCCTGGCCCTAACCTACTTTTACAGGCTCATTGGACAGTAGTATGCTCCGGGATCCACTCAAACTATCATCTTCTCTCTGACCATCCCCCATTCCTGGAATATATTCCTTCTTTCCTGCTGCTTCTTTTCTTTTAGCGTGTTTTCTGAATGAAGAGTTTCCTGATCTTCTCGCTTAACTTCCCAACTGCTAATCTCTCAAACTACCTTGTATTTAACATACATATTTGTGTATATGCTGTTTAGATTTTATATACATATATTTATATGTGTATTGTATATATTTCACATGTTTGTTGATTTTGCCATTAGAAAATGAGCTTACAGTAAGGATTGTTTTGCTCTTTGTACTTCTATCACCAGTGCCTAAATATAGTACCTGGTACATAGTAGGTACTCAGTAAATAGTGGCTAACTGATTTTGCTTAAAATCTTCTTAGTTACCTTGAGAATGGCAAGGAAAGACTATTTAGGATATTTTGATTTAGTTCTGTCATCACCACTATTCAACAATCTTATTCTTTTCTTGACTCCTTGTATCATTTCCCAATAACATTTAAAATTTCTTTTTTTGCCAAGGCCTTCCACCAGATCTTTATGCGTCTCACTTAAAGCGATGACTTAACTTTCCTGAGAGATTGAGGCCATTCCAAGTGGCTCCCTCTGTCCTCTGTTGTCATCCTTTCTGTCTCCACTTACCTCATTAATTCTCCATTCTGAGAAGAGGAGGAATTCCTACTCCAAGATAAAGCTAATATCAGTCATTTTGCAAACATCTGTTAAATGCACTGTGCTGAGCTCTGGGGATACAAAGAACCTCAAAAAGAGAATCCCTCAAGGGTCGTATTTTGAAATGGGGAGGAAACATGTGTAGGTACGTGTAGGATATACAGGATATAAATGGAAGGTAATCTGAGAGACCTAGAAAGATCTGCAGAAAAGTAGAATTCTGACCCAGGTCTTGAAGGAAAGAAAAACCAAGAGGTGGAGGTGAGGGGACAGGGCATGGGGCACACACAGTCAGAGCAAAGACACAGAATCTCTTTTTGACAGTGAGGATCTGAAGTTTGGCCAGTGTGGCAGATTCTTCTCCTCTCTCCCGTAGGACTTTGTTTCAGCAATCAGTCCTTGTGCATAGTCAGTTTTCAATCTCCCTGTCCTTCCTATCTACCAACAAACAGGGTCCAAAAAGAACCCTTCATTTGACCCTTCTACCCCATTTTCCTACCTTCCCATTTCTGTCCCCCCAGTCACTAACAAACTTGGAATAAGTTGATGTGGGAGGCTACTTTTTCACCGTTCACTCTTAGTTCCTTTTAATCTTATTTCTGTTTTTACCATTGTATTGAAAGGTTACCAGTAATCTCATTGCTAAATCTAGTGGCCTTGGTTCAGATGTCTTCTTTATGACACCTCTGTAACACTGGACACTAGACACAATCATCACCCCCATTCCTGAGTGTGCCCTTTCTCCCTTGGCTTCAGAGATCCCACCGGCCTGGTTTTTCCTTGTACATTCCTTTTCCCTTCATTCCCTTTGACTCCTTGCCCTCTTCCTGCCTTGTTGCTCAGCATCTGCTTTTAAGAGCTTCTTCTCTCACCTTTTCATCACCTAAGGTCCTTGAGGGCAGGGCTGTTTTAGTCTTTGAATCTCTAGCATGTTGCACCTATCAGCACCTAATGTTTATTTGAATTGAATGTCTGCTGCTAAGAACTCTGCCAACTGTTGCTCCCTTACCTGGGTCTCCATAGCTGCTTTTCCAAAACTCATCCTTCCTCAAACCTCCCGTGGTTCCCTCTCCCCAGACTCTCTTAGCTGAGACCTTTGCTTCATATTTTACAAAACGTATCGAGGCCATTTGTGTGATTTCCCTCTTCTCCCCACTTTCTCATCTGTTATAACTCAGATGCCTTCTGCCACAATCTCCTGTTTCACCCCTGTCTCACATGATGTAGTTGCCTTACTCCTTATCAAGGCTAACCCGTCTCCCTGTTCAAGCAATCCCATTCCATCCTATCCCCCCAACTTTTTTGCCCACTCTGTCATCCCCGTTCTGTGACATTTTCAATATCTCTCTGACTACTGATTCCTTCCCTACTGCCTACAAAGATGCCCATGTCTTTCCAGTCCTCAGAAAAAAATCCCTTACTTACTTGATCCTTCTATGTCTGCTATCATCTTTTATCTCTTCTGTACTTTGTAGCTGAACTCCTCAAAAAGGTCACCTACAATAGGTGCTTCGACTTTCTCTCCTATCACTCTCTTGTTTCTGACCTTGATCATTCCCCTGAAACTGCTCTCTCCAAAGTTATCTGTGATCTCTTAATTGCCAGATCCAATGGCCTTTTCTCTCAGTCCTAATTCTCAGTGACCTTTCTGCAGCCTTGGATGCTGTTGAGTACTGTCTCCTCCTTGGTACTCTCTTCTCTCTGGATTTTCGGTACACCCCTCTCCAGGTTTTCCTCCTACCTATCTGACCACTCCTTTTCTTTCTCCTTTGCTGGATTCTCTTCCTGATCACACTCTCTAACTGTAGATGATCCTCAAGGTTCTGTCCTGCAGCACAGGCTGAGTTTGATCCCTCTTGTCTCCCTCAATCTCCTTTTGACATCTCAAACTCAAAGTGAATGAATGAAAAAGCATTTATTAAGTGCTTACTATGTGTCAAGACTGAGCTGCATGCTGGAGATACAAATAAAAGGACAGTCCTTATCCTCAGGAAACTTACCTTTTAGTAGTGGGAGACTTCCCAGATAGAGGAATAGGGGCTAGGAGAGAGAGAGTTACAGGCATAGTGAGTGAGGACACATCCCTCCCAGTGGTGTTGGCAGGGTCGATTTAATCATGGTTGTAGACCTGGAGAAGAGCAGACCGCTGGTGTGAGCGTGTGTACATCCAGGCAGCTGGTGAGTAAGCAATAATGAAAATAACGAATGGTTATATAATGCTTTCTATGTGTCAGGTACTGTGCCAAGTGTTATTTTACTTAGCTGATGATGTTATTATCCCCATTTTACACATGAAGAAACTGAAACAACCACAAGTTAAGTGACTTGCTTACTAGTGTCACGCAGCTAGTAAGCATCTGAGGCTATATGTGAATCAAGTCTCCCTGACTCCAGGCCAGCACTCTAACTACTGAGTCACCTTGCTGCTTCAGAGACCCTCCCGAATAGTGGGGGTGGGAACAGGGGAGCAGTGGAAAATGAGGAGATCTCTCAAATTGAATGCTTTCTTTTTTTTTAAAGGATCATAGATGTATTTTTAAGTTAATTTTTTTTAAATTAGTAAATCATCTTCTGTCTCCTACCTTTTCCTCCTTCATTAGAAAAGAAGAAAACAAAACCATGGGTAACACATATGTAAAGTCAAGCATAACATATTTCTGTGTTAGTTGTATCCAAAAAAAGGTCTTTGTGCCTTGAGCCCATCACCACCGTCAGGAAGTGTGTAACATTTTTCATCATGAATCTTCTGAAATTGTGGTTGGTCATTAGTTTGATCAGAGGTTTTTAAGTCTTCCACAGTTGTTTGTCTTAAAAATATTGTTCTTAAAAGTAAATTCTCAAGTGAACATATTCTTTACCCCACCTCAGACTGGTTTTTCTTTTTTACTTTTTTGTTTGTCATTGCTGTCACTATCCACTTGCTGATGTTATAAAATCTTGAAATTGCCTTGGACTCTTTTTCTCCCTTTCTGTTGTCTAGTAGGTTACCTGATCCCTGTCTCTGCTGTCCCTGTAACTCCTTGTGCCTGTATCTTTCTCTGTGTTGGCGCTGCTGCCCCTCTGATATGAGCCTTTGTTGTCACCCTTCTACTGAAATGGCATCTCCATTCTCCTTTACCCGCAGCAGCTTCTTCTACCCTTCCTGTCACTTTTGGCCTAATCTTCTTGTACACTGACCTGGTCCCATCAGTCCTCTGTTAAAAATAGTCAGTGGTTGTTCCCTATTGCCTGTTAAATTAAGTCACAACCCCTTCGTATGATGTGCAAGGCCCTGTATAATCTGGCACCTGCCTTCACACTTACTCAGCCACATCTTTGGTTATTCTCTTCCACACATTTGGAACAAATGCTCCTTGTGGTCAGCTGCACCAGCCTGCTTGCTTGTTCATCACAGAGGATGCTTTGTTTCCTGACTTTGCATTTGCACTGGTTGTCCCCATGTCTGGAATGCTTTCCCTCCTCACCTCTTTTAAAATCCATGACTCCTTTCAAGACTCAACTCAAATCTCACTTTCTGAACCTGAACCCCTTTAGATGTCTTCCTCTGTGTGATGTATGTATGTATGTATGCATATGTGTGTTTATGTGTATAAACACATACACTATATATCTTGGTGTGTACATTATCTCCCTCATGATATGTACTATAATCACATCATTGCCCTCCCCATTTTTTGCCTACCTTTGTTTTTCTGCTACAGTGCTTGGTATTAATAAGCATGAATAAATGCTTTTTGACTGGTTGCTTCCTCTGATTAGGATGCCCTCCCTTTTCCACTTGGTGAGTTCCTGCTCATCCTTTTAAGTATAATTCAGATCCCTGCTTTTACATGAAGCCTTTCTTCCTCTTCCCAATCCTTACTGAATTCTCTATTTGCTTCCCACACTTCACTCTCTGTGCATGAGAATTGTGTTCTGTACCTACCTGAGTACCTTGCATAGTGTTCTGTACCTTAAAAGCACTTGACAAAAATGTAAAGGTTTTTTAAATGGTCCTGGATTAGAAACCAAAGCAGTACTTTAGAGACTTTAGTTCATAGGGGTGGATAGAGATGAGAGCAGGCTCTCTGAGCAGGGAGCAAGCTAAAGAGAGTGGTAGAGTCCCAGGGGGGCAGGGGAGCCATGGGTGTTAAGCAGAAGTAGTTCTTCAGGTCCTGGAGAATAATGCCTTTAGATTATGAGGTGAACTCCAGAATCCTGCAAAACAAATCTTGAGTGGAGATAATTACTGCTGACTCAGCACAGTGGAGCAGGCAAGTATTTGTGGTTGCAATAGCAACCGACCAAAGGACTGTCACATGTACAGTGTAGAAAAACTTGTTTGCTGTACGTGGGTTTTTTTTATGTACACCCAGACAGCTGTACGGCTTTATTCTTTAACAGGAAAGACAGCAGTCTCCTAAAAACCTAGTTACTGAGAAATTGAGAGAAGTAAAACTGGGCTGGTTTGACTATTTAAGGGTGAGGAGGGGGGACCCTCACGTAAACTAGGCCTTGAAAAAAATTAGTTATAAACCCTTTGTTCCTCTCCATTGAAATCTTCAGTAAAAAGTGAAAGATTTATATGATCTGAAGAGAAATCAGAGTATTTCTTTAAACAGCCTAGAAGTCCTACCACACTTTTGAAGGAGGCTTAGGTGAGGTGGGACATGAGAAAACCAAAATTATTAGTGCCATTAGGTGGTTATAGGATGAAAATTTAAACTTCTTTTTCCTGTTTGTGTTCTTTGACGTTTGCCAGTGAGATGATTCTAAGTTTCTCAGGATTTAAGACAGACTGCATCTCTAGATGAATTGATAAGTATGAAGAAATATTTTTCTTTCCATGAAAATTCCTGTTCAAAAAACCAGTAGGGACTTGGAATGGGGCACATTCTCATCATAGGATTTGGTTAACATGACCTCCTCTTGGCTTTTTCTTCAGGTGTCCATCCTGTTTTTACAACCTGATGAACCTGTTTTGTGAGCTGACCTGTAGCCCTCGACAAAGCTGGTTTCTGAATGTTACAGATACCGAAAGCCGTGTTGATCCCACCACAAACGAGACCAGAATCAATGTAAAAGGACTACAGTACTACATTGGACAGAGCTTTGCAGATGGTAAGTTCATATAGAGAAGACAGTGTGGTGGAAGGTGAGAGCTCCTGGTGTGTTGGAAGACCTCTGCTTAAGTGCCATCTGGACTGTACATTACTTCTGTTCTTGTTATAGAATAACAACCACACCACCACAATAATAGCAATAGCTAGTAGGTATGCAGTGCTTCAGAATTTGCATGTCTTATCTCGTGTGATCCTTAGAGTAACCCACTGAGGTAGGTACTGTTCTTATCCCCATTTTATAGAAAAAAAGTGAGGCACGGAGAGGTTCAGGCTCTTACCCTTGGTCACACAGCCGGTAAGTGTCTGATCTAGCACTGTACTCACAATGCTTCCTAGCTGCCTGTAATAGAAAACAACACATTGGAAATAAGCCAAGTTTTTGTTATTTCGTGGTGTAGAAATAACACTTGGCATGATACTTGGAAAACTATTAAAATTGAGCTGGGGTCCTTTCTCTGCACATTCTGAGCCTGAAGCGCCTCTGGAGATGAGACAGACTCTGTTGGCCTGGTTATTTCTCTTCCTTTTCTTTGATTCTCTTGTTATTTGGAAGCACAAAATGAATTGGGGGAAGAATTTACACATACTGTCCAGAGAAGAGAAAGCGCAAACATCCCCACTTAGTTTCTCCCTTTCTTTTGTTGTACTTTGGTTCTGCCTGGGATAACTTGTCCATGTTGACAGTGAGTACAGGTCCCATGTACTTACTTCTTTGTCTGCCATCCTGTTCACATGGGCTCTAGAATTCTAGGAACTGATTGAACACCTCTTGGGTAGGGGGGAGTCTTTATAACAAGAGGCAGGTGAACTAAAGCAAGTATATTCCATTTCACCTTTTTCCCCCATTGTTTTTTAGCCATGTATAATGCTTGCCGAGATGTCGAAGCCCCCTCAAGTAATGAAAAAGCCCTGGGGCTTCTCTGTGGAAAAGATGCTAAAGACTGCAATGCTACCAACTGGATTGAGTACATGTTCAATAAAGATAATGGACAAGCGCCTTTCACCATCACACCTATTTTTTCAGGTAGGGGAAGTTGTTCTTTGTCTGTTATGTTCCAAGTCTATTGTTTTCATGCCAAACAATGGATTGCGGGGCAGGGAGGATTGACATTATATGAATTTAATTCCTCATACCTATATTCTGTAGTGTGAGACTAATCAAATTCTGTCAGTTAGTGGTGTGGTGAAAAAGAAGGTTTCCTTTGGAGTCTGGTGCCAGGATCTGAAACTCACATGTACTCTGTGATGCTGGGCCTGACCTTTAGCCTCTAAAAGAGGAGGTTGCACTAGGTGGCCTTAAAGGGCCCAGTGGTGATGTGAACTCTAAAGTGATTTCCGAAATAAATGTCTTGCTTCAGATTTGGGAACAAAAGGCATATAATTACAATGAAATAGAAGATTACAGCTAAAAGTAGTTTGCTGTTAATAAACAAAAGAGGGGCATCTTACTAGTGGCATCATTATGGTCGGCCCCCACTCCTTAGAAGTCAGAAAGATAACATTCCTTAGTTTTGTTCAGAACTAATTCAATTCAGAAAACATTTTTTAAAAAATCTGTTGTCTACAAAGAAATCTTGAGTATTATTCATTCTCAGTCAGTCTAACATTTCTTGAGTGCCTGCTATGTCCCAGGCATTGTGCTAAGTTCTGGGGATATGAGGAAATGCAAAAGACATCCTAACTGTGAGTGAGCTCACAGTCTAATGGGGGAAGCATGCCATCAACTATGTATAGACAAACTTTATATGGGATAAACAGGAAATAATCAACAGAGGGAAGGTGCTAGAATTAGGGGGAATCGGGGAAGGCTTCCCGGAGAAGGTGAGATTTTATCTGACACTTGAAGGAAGCCAGAGAAGCCAGAAGGTGGAAATGAGGAGGGGAAGGATTCTAGGCACAGTGCACACCTAGAGAAAATGCCCCAGTTTGGGAGCTTGGTGGAGTGTCTTGTTCAAGGGACAGCAAGGAGACCGGTCTTATTGTGTTGGAGAGTAATAGGAATGGTTTTAAGGTATAAGAAGATTGTAAAGGGTGTGGTGCAGACAGATTACAAAGGCTTTGAATGCCAAACAAAGTTTTTATATTTGCTTGTGGATGTAATAGGAAACTATTAGAGTTTATTAACTAGTAGAGGGATATGATCAGACTTACACTTCACAAAGATCACTTTGACAGCTTAATGGAAGATGTACTGGAGTGGGGAGAACTTCATTGCCCTGGAGACCAATTAGCAGGCTATTGTGGTAGTCTAGATGTAAAGTGATAAGGGCTTCCAACAAGCTGGTGACAGGATTAGAGGAGAAAAGGGAATGTATGACAAAGACATTACAAAAGTAAAATCAGTGAACTTTGACAGCAGATTGTCTGGGGGCGGTGAGAGAGAGAGTGAGGAGTTGAGGTTATCACCTAGGTTGCCGTCCTGGGGGGCTGCCCTTGACAGTAACAGGAAATTTTGGAAGTGCAGGGGGATTTGGGAGGGAAGGTAGCAGTTCAAGTTCATTCTTGAACATGTTGAGTTCAAGATGGCTACAGGACATACATTTTAAGAGGCAAGACTGGAGGTCAGCAGAGAAGTTAGGGTTGGATAAATGGATATGAGAGTCATTAGCATAGAGATAATAATTCAGTTAGTGGGAACTGATGAGATCACCAAGTCAGCTAGTTTGCAGAGAGAAGAGAAGAGTGCCCAGGACAGAGCCCTGTGGAGGCGCTCATGCTTTGAGGGTATGAGCTGAGGAGGGCCTGCAAAAATGACTGAGAAAGAGTAGTCAGAGAGGTAGGAGGAGAACCAGGAAAAAATAGTGTTATAACCCATGAAAGAAAGGAGTGATCAGCAGTTTCAGAGGCAGCAGAGAGGTTAAGAAGGACGAGAACTGGGAAAGATCATTAGCAACTTTATGGAGGACAGCCTTTAGGCCAGGTGCATACCCTCTGCCTTCATAGAGTTTACATGGTACTAGGGAGATAAGACATTGACATGAATTAATATACTTCTAATCATGTAGTTTCATTAAAGAGAAGCAAGGTGACTTGGGAGGTCCCCAGGTAAGGTTGTTAGTAATAAACAGGGCCTAGAAGATTTGGCATTTAAGTTGGATTTTTTTAAATGAGTAAGAAATAAATAGATTAAAAGAGGGAAAAAGGGCTGGCTGAGCTAAGGGACAGGGGAGGGAAAACAGAAGGTGTTTTTGGTGTCCATTATCTAATCAGACTATTGCATGTCATAGGCAAGAATATGAGAGAGGGCTGTATGGACAGGTAGAGTAGTACCAGATTTTGGTGGGCCTTGAATATCAGACAGAGGAGTTAAAACTTTGAGGCAGTGAGGAGCTACTGAAGACTCAAGCAGAGGAATGACATGAACAGATGTGTGCTTTAAGAGGATTCATCTGGCAATAGATGAATTAGATTATGAAGAAAAGTAGAGCAGTAAGTTCTACTAGGAAACCATTGTTTCCACCTGTCCAGGTGGATAGTACTGAGGCCTTGTACTATAGGTGAAGGTGAACCAGAGGTAGCCTCGGTGATATCTGGGAACTGATTGAATTTAAGAGGTGAAGGAGAAGAAAGTATACGAATATGGGTAATGATAGAATCCTGGTCCCAAGCTTAATTGCACATCATGTACAGTAACATATAGCTTATGGAGGATAGGATGGTGCTTATAGCAACTTATTAGCAATTTAGAGGATTAGTAATACCCTTGATCCCATGTCCTCCCATCTTCTCTAGCAGGCTGTCCCCACTATTCCCCGCCCCCCTTCAGATTTATAATCTCTTCTTATCTGTTGGTTTCTTTTCTGTTACCTAAAGACAAACCAGGGCTATCCCATCCTTTAAAAAACAAAGATGAAAAACCACCCCTCACCATACTCTACCAGCCTGCTTTATCTCTATATCTGGTCTTTATCTCTCTCTTTTCAGCTAAACTTGAAAATGTTGTCAGTTCTCCTTGCCTCCCCTCCCTCTCTTCTTGCTTGTTTCTAAATTTTCTTTAATTTGCTTTCTTAGTCCAACTCTGTCACAAGCTGCCTATGGGACATAGCAAGTTAATGTCAAGTGGGCATCTCACACTTCCCTGAGAAACCCACTCCTCCTCAGAGCTTCCCTATTCCTTTCTTTTAAATAAGTTTGTTTTACTATCTTTTTCTTTTATCATTATAAAATGTATTTTTTTAGAAAGTATTCCTTCTTCCTCTCAGGGAACCATCCCATATAACGTATATTTTTTTAGAAGGAAAAAAAAAATCTGCCCAACTAATCAGGACTTTGAAAAAGTCCCAACACATGCAGTGTGCAACCCCTGTGGCTTCCCATCTCCAGCAGAGGATAAATTGGGGGTGTCCACTCACATGTCTTCGTTTGAAGCTTCTTTTACCTTTATCATTTTGTTACATTTTCTTTTTTTATTTGCATTGTTAAAGTCACTTTGTGTGTTGTTTTCTTGACTGCTTTTACGTCATTTTGCTGTCAGTTCATATATATCTTTCTGTGATTCTCTATATTCATCACCCTCACATCATTTCTTACAGCATAGTAGTATTCCATGAAATTGCTGGGCATCTACTTTGTTTGTACACACATCCACAAACATATACCAAACCTTTATTAGAGAAATGTGATAAAAAGATTTGTTTCCTCCATTGGACCACTTCCTTTCTTATCTTGGGTGTGCTAATTTTTCCATTACTGTTGTTCTCCAAACCTACCCCACCCCTATCCCCTGCCTCCAGTTGCTGATGCCTTCCCTCATAATATTACATTCCACTTACTACATATCTGTCTTGTATATGTGTTGTTTTATCCTTTCATATGTAAGTTCCTCAACCACAGGAACTGTTTTCACGTTTTTCTTTGTATCCTCAGTGCTTAGCCATGTGCCTTGCACAAGGAGGCTTTTCCCTCTCTTCCTTCTTTGGCCTGTGTGTCAGAAATCATAATATTCAGTAACCCTCAGACAAGAGAAAACAAGTTAAACAAGTGTCCATTTCTAATTTCAAATTAAAAAAATAGGAGCTCCTTGCCTTTCTATAGTGCTATAGTTTTTTTTAATTAAAATTTTTTTCAATTAGCAAGCATTTATCTTCTCTTCACTTCCTCTCATTGAGAAAGAAAAAAAAATAAAAACCAAAACTTTTGTAACAGATATCCACAGTAGAATGGAGCATTCTCATGTTGGCCATGTCCAGAAATCTAGATCTCATTTTTCTTGACTCTGTCTTGAAGGGAGGTAGTATCGTCATCATTTATTCAGCCATTTTTTATCCCTGTCCCACTGTTTGTGACCCTATCTAGGGTTTTCTTGGCAAGCATCCTGGAGTGGTTTACCATTTCCTTTTCCAACTCATTTTACATATGAGGAAACTGAGGCAAACAAGGTGAAATGACTTGCCTAGGGTCAGACAGGTAGTGTGTGTCTGAGGTGGATTGAACTCAAAAAGGTGAGTCTTCCCGATTCCAGGCTGGGCACTCCATTCACTGCCCCGCCTAGTGGCCTCTGTTCTTCATCACTGGGCTTCTGGAATGGTATGTCATTGTCCAGATCAGGGTTCTGAAGTCTGTCAGAGCTGTTTGTTGTACTTCATTGTAGCTGTTTGTATACGTTGTTCAATTGACTTTGCTCACTTCATTCTGCCTCAGTTAATACAAGTCTTCCCCAGTGTTTCTGAAACTGTCCCTTTTGTAATTTCTTATGACACCATGATATTTCGTTACATTCATAGACCACATTGTGTTCAGCTATTCCCTATTTGATGGATACTCCCTTAATTTCCTGTTCTTTACCACCACTAAAATTGCTGCTATAGATATTTTTCTAAATATGAAGACTTGGATTTCTTTGGTCTATAGACCAAGTAGTGGTAGTATTCCTTAGTCAGAGAGTATGCTGGCACAGTTTCAAATAGCTTTCCAGAATGACTGCACAGAGTAGATTCTTAATGAAGGCTTGATGACAGAAGTAGGAAACTATCTATTACACCAAAAAATTAAGGAACTTGTCTGGAGTCCCATAGCTAGCATATGTCTACGATGGGAAATGCATCTATTGCTGATGCTCACTAGAAGGGAATCTTCTCACTGGGAATTGCCTGAACTTGTGAAATCAGAAGTAAATCAAGTTGAAGAGAAAGAGGGAAACTTTTTTTCCATATGACAATTCCTTTGGTTTCTTAAAGTATGCTTCTGATAGTGGTTTTAAAATATGTGTATACATATATATGTATGTATGTATAATGAATATTACAAATGATTCTTTTCTGTGTTGTCATTTAAACCCAGCCTCTCACCAAAGGAGAGATTAATAAAATTGAAATTAAGAAAACTATTGAATTAATAAATAAAACCAATAGTTGGTTTTATGAAAAAACTAATAAAATGGATAAACCTTTGGTCAATTTGATTAAAAAAAAGAAAGAAGAAAATCAAATTACTAA
>CM053773.1:52020455-52066394 GCA_028658325.1 Potorous gilbertii
TATCACCACTATTATTCAATATGGTACTAGAAATGTTAGCGGTAGCAATTAGACAAGATAAAGAAATTGAAGGAATAAAAATAGACAAAGAAGAAACTAAGTTATCACTCTTTGCAGATGATAGGATGATATACTTAGAGAACCCCAGAGATTCAAGTAAAAAACTACTTGAAATAAACCCAGCCTCTCAAATGAAATCAAGTTCTCATTCTGTTAAGATGAGTTGTTAATTTGTTAATCTGTGAATTTGTTAAAATGTATTAACTCAACATTATTTAATCTCAGACATCCCCGTTCATGGAATGGAACCGATGAACAATGTCACCAAAAGCTGTAATGAATCAGTGGATGATGTAACTGAACCTTGTAGCTGTCAGGATTGTTCCATTACTTGTGGGCCTAAACCCCAGCCCCCACCTACTCCTGCTCCTTGGCTGATACTTGGCTTGGATGCCATGTATGTCATCATGTGGATCTTCTACATGGCATTCTTGCTTGTGTTTTTTGGAATGTTTTTTATAGTATGGTGCTACAGGTAAGGACTTAGTTTTTCTATCTCCTTAGAGCAGGGTAAGAAAGCAAACTTATATGTGACATTTGCCAGTTAATAGTAATTATTTTAGGAAACAGTTTTCTGAATTAATACAGAAAATGAATTTTTTTTTTAAGCAAGCAAGCATTCTGAGGCCTGTTGAAGCACTGAGCCAATTTTTTCTGAATTAGATGTAATTCATCGGAGTTTCTCTTTTCTAACTGGCTATTAAATGATCAGATCATTAGAATTCAATCAATTCAAATTCCTTTCTTTCCCCCTGAGTTTCTGAATAAGTATTTACTTTGTCATTAGTCTGGAATACTTTTTGAGAGCTTAAAATTTGTAAGACGCAGACTTTAAAAGGAAGACTTCGAAATGAAACTTTTATTTTGTTAACTCTTTAAAGAGCACATGCCAAAAGAAACAGAGCCATTTTTCAGGATGAGTGTGGAGGAAAGAGGAATATTCTTGAACAAAAAGAGAAGAAACAGGGGGAAAGATTCCTGCGGGGTTATAGCGATTCCAGAGCAATCTTTTCAGAATCATAGCACAATGAAAAATTGATTAATATTGCTTATACTCTCCCCCCAGAAAACGGCATTTTGTCTCTGAGTACACACCTATTGACGGCAATATAGCCTTTTCTGTTAATGCCAGTGATCGAGGTATGTGTATTTGTTATTCAAAAAATAGAAGGGGGGTTGGGGCTATAGAGGTGGACAGGTGTCAGGGTTAGGAAAAGATAATCTTTAGTATGGGGAAAGGAACTCCTTACATGCAAAGTTCATTTCTGTCATGGATGAGGGGATGAATCACCCACCTCAGGGAGGGAGATCATCATGGATTTTGTGTCCATATCACTGACCTTTGGCTAGTCAGAAGGTTTCTCCCACCCCCATGTAGGCACTTAATCCAGTCATTGCTGTATGAAGTTTGTTAACTTATTTCCTGTTACAAATTTCAGGAATGGCTTGGCTCTTAACCTCCAACCTCCCTTCCTCTCATGCTCTTCCAGGAGAGGCCTCTTGTTGTGAACAGTTCGGTGCGGCATTTGAGGGCTACTTGATAAAAGGGTTTACACAATGGGGGTCCTTCTGCGTTAGAAACCCGTTGCCAGTCATCTTCTGCTCCCTGGTCTTCATCGCAGCGTGCTGTTCGGGTCTGGTGTTTATGAGGCTCACTACCAATCCAGTTGATCTTTGGTCTGCCCCCAACAGCCAAGCTCATCTAGAGAAAGAATACTTTGATACCCACTTTGGACCTTTCTTCCGTACTGAACAGCTTATAATCCGGGCTCCACACACTAAGCAACATACTTACCAGCCATACCCTTCTGGAGCAGATGTTCCCTTTGGAGCTCCTCTGGACAAAGGCATCCTGCACCAGGTAATCTTCCATTTGTTAATGTCAACTCAGGGGGTACATACTTTATTTGTGGTACGTCCTATAGGAAGGCCTTTTTTGGGGGAATGGGGACAGACTGGATTTGTAATTTCTCAGCTCCCAGGGAAGAATTCCCACAGCACCTTCTCTGCAAACAAGGAGGTGCTTGGAGCATTAAGAAGTTAAGGGAGTTGCTCAGGGTCACACAACTACTATATGTCTAGGGTACGACTTGAACTCAGATTCTTCCTGGGTTGAAGGCCTCTTCTCTGTCCTTTACTTGAGAGTATGGCAGGCCAGTCCCACTCATTCAAACCACAAGTTAGAAAGATATTATTACGTTTCAAGATTGAGTAAACGTACATGCTTTCTCCTAGAAGATTTTAAAAACCAGTAGAGTTTTATGGTGGCTCCCATTCTTACGTACTTCTTGTGGCAAAACCTGCCTTTTTATTGAGGTTGGATGGGAAAATGTGTCTGAACGAAGGGGAAACTTTACCAGAAATTCCTTTCTCATAAAGAATTTATTTACTAGAACTTGACATTGTGGATTTTCTCAAAATGACAGTTTTTTTTTAGTCATTAGTTAAATGGCTTTTCTGAGTGATGAACTTTCTAAGACTTATTACTTGGCTGGTTAGGAAAGAAGCTTGTTTTATATTGATCATGTTGGCAGTAATTATCCTGAAATCCTCATATTTTGGCTTCCATTCCACTTATTAAAGTGATGCCACCCAGCTTCTCAGAAGGGTTTTTAAGACCATCCCATACTGTCCTGTGCCTGTGGATAAATCATCCTACTCCTTTTTATACATCTCAAACATGATTCCTGATTGTAAATTCCATCAGATTAAACCAGCCTTTTTGAAAGAAATAGTGTGTGCCAGGCACTATTCTAGGGAATGAAAATGTAAAGATAAAAGTTGTATCCCTCCGCTACTTAAGGAGACCGGACAAAACATTTACATACAGAAGTAGATTTGAACACAAAGTAAATACAAAGTAATTGTGAGAGATGGGGGAGAAGTAGGCAGGGTACTAACAGTCCCTTGGGAAAGGTTTTATAAAGCTTCAAGGAGATGACAGCAAAAAAGTCTTATTTCAGAAAGTAGGATGTTTAGTGTTTCATGTTCACCTTTCCTACCTTTTTGAATACAAATTGTGTATGTGCATACTTCTCCTATCTACATTGGCCAGATCAAAGACCAAGAAGAATCCCATTGATAACAACTCCATACTTCCTTGCTGCAGGTGGTTTTGGAAGGTTTAAGGTTGTCAGAAGAGGTTCTTTTAAGGGCCACTGGGGATTTTACCTCATTTTTGCTGATGCTGTCTTCTCTAACTTTCTGCTGCTCTGAGAAATTTGTCCCTTCAGCCATTTAGTCCTTCTAATAACCACTCCTGATTTCCTAAAGTGTGAATGCTGGTAAGTCAGCCTAATTGTCCATATTTTAAGGATGCTCTGGCCTCTGGTTTGCATACTTAGAATTTTGCTTCAGATGTAATCCTCGTACAGATTGGAGCAGGGCTTCTGGAACTTTTTTTGTTGACATCATGATCTCAGTGTTTCACTATAATTAGTTTCCTTTGTAATGCTATGTATTTTATTATTTTCATTGAAAAACATTTTGTGAGAAAAACATTTTGTGCATAGTTTTCACTAGACTGCCAAAGATAACCAATATAAAAAAGATTAAGAACCCCTACGTTAGGGGAACTCTTGCCTCCCATCTCTGACCCTAACGGATTATCAAAATGTTAGTCAATTGTTAATTAACTATTTAATGTAAATGTGGTATTGTTCTTGCAGGTACTAGACTTACAGACAGCCATTGAGAACATCACTGCTTCTTATAACAATGAAACTGTGACACTTCAGGACATCTGTGTGGCTCCCTTATCTCCTTACAACAACAACTGTACCATTCTGAGTGTACTAAATTATTTCCAGAACAGCCATTCTGTTTTGGACCATGAAAAAGGAGATGATTTCTTTGTCTATGCAGATTATCACACCCACTTCTTATACTGCACACGGTAAGCAAGAGTATGGATGGAATTGGTGACTTTTGAAGAAATACCCTGTTATATATACCATAAGTTCCTGCTTCTGGGAAGGCTGAGAACAATGGTTTGGTTGAGCTCAGGAGTATTCACACAAAGTCTAAGATTAATATAGTAAACCCCTGGAGCAGAGCAACCACCAGGCTGCTGAAGGAAGAGTGAACCAGGCCAGGTCAGAAAAACATAAGGATAAAGGTTCCATGACATTCTTTATTGGCATTGGGCCAGAAGTAGTTGCTGTGCTTCTAACCTGAGCTCTAAGTTAGGGAGAACCAGTCTCGAAAGAAAAAAAAACACATCAGGAAGAGGCAGAGCATTCCAGACATAAGGGACAACCAAGTACAAAGGCATGAAGACGGGAACAGAGGGGTTCTATTTGAGAAAGAGCAAATAGACCAGTGTGGCTGCATCCAGAATGGTGCAGAGAGTGGAGAGTAAAGTAAGGTCGACTGGAGAGGTAGAAATGGGTCAGGATGTCAAGAGCTTTCGGTGCTAATCTTATATATGGTCCTGGAGGTAATAAGAAGCCTATGAAGTTTACTGAGCAGGGGCTAACAAAGTCAGATCATCATTTTAGTACCAGTGTTTTTATAAAAGTAACAGTGTTAAGAAACACCAGATAAAAGTCTTAAATATATTTCTATTTCTTGTCTTGGGATTCAGGAGAAAATACTTTGTGTGTGTGTGTGTGTGTGTGTGTGTGTGTGTGTGTGCACGCACATGTGTGTGCGTGCGCATGCACCAAAATCCTAAATGACAGCTTTTTCAAGTGACTACATAAATACATACAATTCTATGTATTAACCTACACTCTTAAATATGTATCTGCTAAATGAGAACTTGGCTCCTTTTGCATAGATGAGTCTTTACCAATTGATATCAATTTATCAATTGATGAGTCAGATTTTCAGTCAAGTAAATTAGCATGAGAAAATACTTTTCAAGCTCTTTTAAGTAAGAAGAATGTCTAGTGCTGTCAGGTGAATCTTTAAGTATAGAGAATTGTTGTGTCAAATTTTAAGGGAGGAAAATGAATTAATTGGCCCTCAAAAAGGCCTGTTTTAAAGAAGTGACTGCTTTAAAGACCCTTTCAAGTAAAAAAGGGTGACTGTGATATTGAATGAGTATGTAACTACTTTTTGCATCAGCTTTTCAACAAGGTTTCCAGATTTGGAACTTTCCAGAGTGTTGCTAGATAATTGTCTGGTGACCTGTAAGATAAAGTTGATATCTTGATATCTGAATTTTAATAGGGTGAAGGGAAGAGATAGCGTAGAATTTACCTGCTGGCTTTGAAAATGGTGCTTTTCTAGTCATGATAATTATTATGTTTTCAGGATAAAGATAAGGAAACATATACCACATCGTCTCTGAATGTGTTGCTACTTAGAAATTAGTCTCCCAAGAATTTAGTTATAAGATTTGGTCCCTTTTTACTGTTTATTTTTTTTTTTGTGCTGAAGTGTGTGTGTGTGTGTGTGTGTGTGTGTGTGTGTATGCACACATACCTTGCCCTTCCCAGTGAAAGTGCTCCTTTGAAAAAGATAATGGTCATACAAGCCCACACCTTTCTGTGAGAGCTTGGGTTTGTGCCTGCCAGCATGCCTGGGAGGACTTAGCCTGTGCACTACTGCCATGTATTTTCAGAGTCCTTTATCCAATACAATTAAGTAGCACAGACATTGACCCTGTGGAGGTAGAAAGAGCACTTTTAGGAGAGCCCAAGGTCGACACCCCATCCCAAGTACCAGCTGTGTGTGACCTTAGGCAAACCAATGAATCCCTCATCTTCCCCTTCCCACTTCTGTGAAATGGGTATGAAAATCTGATAGGTGCTCATGTAGGTAACGTGCTCTGTCACTGCCAGTTGTTACCCTGTCCTCACAGGGTAACAACTTTGACCACCTCAAGGCTGCTTCAGATTCCTTGGCATCCGAGAGCCTCCACTAGAATTTACCTGAAATGGAGAATATGGGCTTGAGCTTGCTCCAGGAAGCTCCCTCAAAGCAATACCTGAATTTTATGTCACCAGTATTTTCCAGATATTTAAGTAGAGGCCACTCTGCTGCAGCAAAAAATTAATAATGGAACATTTCCCAGCATTTACATATGTGTTTGAAGAATCTGAATCTATTATATTTACAAAATTGAGGGATCCTTTGATTTTTAGCTCTACATGTGTGTTTCCCGTGACTTTTCTCTCAGTTTTACTGTCATGCAGTTAGGCCTCTAAAACATTTCTTGTTCAAATGCATAATAATTGTCTTGGTATTTTTTTTTTTTTTGGCAGGGCTCCTGCCTCTCTGAATGATACAAGTTTGCTTCATGATTCTTGTTTGGGAACGTTTGGTGGACCTATTTTCCCTTGGCTTGTCTTAGGAGGCTATGATGGTAAGTACTTTTCTGGTGTGTGGGGGAGTGGGGGGAGGTTGATCCCAAAGATAACTATTAACTCAGGACCTCAGATATCAGAGCTTAATTTGCCTAGATATCAAAACTTCATTTCTTGTCTCATGAATTCAGGGCATATGTTTTATTTTTTCTTTAACTTGAAAATTCTTTTTTTTTAAGTTTTTCATTTTAATGAAAACAGACCTTAGTATTATATCAGCACAACCAACTTCTTTTGTAATGGCTTATCTTTAAATGAATGTAAATGCATAAAACGTTATCTTGACTTTAAAACCTTTGCCCTTTCCTCCTCTTTCTCTTTTCCTCTTACAAATTAGATTATTTTAAAACTTCACATGTTTGTTAACACCAGAGTAAGATTTTAGTCTTTAGTCTCAATAGTCTCTTAAAGGAAGTACTGTGTGGTCAAACACTGAAGCACAGTGGTTATCTTAGCTTTTTGAGTTGATGATGATTAAGAAATTCAACCATATGTGTATTCCACTCATGGTTTTTAAATATGGAAACTACAATTTTAATTTCTCTTTGCTAGTCCCCATAGCACATCACAGCAGATTGCCCAGTATGCAGTGGTGCAGTGAAGGTTGTAGCATCTTTGGCACATGAGGTTTAATTACAAGAGGTTTGACAAGGTTTTCTTCTGCAGAGGGAGACAGCCGGTAATAGTTCTTGGGCATGCCCCTGTGCTAAGGAAAGTCTTAAATGTGTATCTGCTAAATGAGAATTTGGCTCCTTTTAGATAGATGAGTCTTAATTCATAAGCTGCACTGTAGATTTGTCTAGTCATTGTCCAATATTTGGTACACAGGGATTGTTGCTAATAAATTGCCCTAGTTATGTCATTAGGTTATGAGCTCTCTGTTTAGGAGTCTCCGTAGTTTCAGGCTCGTAATCTTTGTGTTACTGCATTTTTCCTTTATAGATCAAAACTATAATAATGCTACTGCCCTTGTGATTACCCTTCCTGTCAATAATTACTACAACAATACTGAGAAGGTACAGAGAGCCCAAGCCTGGGAAAAAGAGTAAGTTTCTTGCCATGTTTAAATAAGTTCCTTGTATCACTGGATAGTAAGCTTGCTATTATTCTACTCTCAATATTTCTTAAGTCAGTGAGCAAATAACTTTAGATCCTCTTTCTTCCCTTGTTCAGTGCTGTTAGGTAGACTGGGGGAAAAACATCTACACTTGAAGTCCTAAATTCTTGTTGAAAATGGTGATCCATTTCAAAATCACATTTTGTTGTTTATCGTTCAACTTGACCATCTTTTACCAGATAGGAGGGAGAGAGCACTTTTTTTTTTTAAGAAATCAATGTGAACTTGTT
Source organism: Potorous gilbertii (assembly GCA_028658325.1). Lineage (NCBI taxonomy): Eukaryota > Metazoa > Chordata > Mammalia > Diprotodontia > Potoroidae > Potorous > Potorous gilbertii. The sequence continues at coordinate 52,028,177 of CM053773.1, forward strand.
CTGAACATTTTTTAAGTGACTAGAAATTGACCAAACTGAACGTAGCTGTCATTTAATCCACAACTCATAGAGAACTCTATAGAAGAAAGTTTAGATATTGTGTGGGTATAATGGAAAGAGGGCTAGATTTGGAATCCCTAGAATCTGTATTTAAATCTTAGCTCTGTCACTTCTTCCTGGAAGATAGTAAAATCTTAGGCTGTCTCCATTGTTCTCAGGTTCCTGATCTGTCAGATCAAGGGGTTAGAGTAGATGACTCCCCAGGGGCTTTTCTAGCTATCAATCAGTAATCCTATGAATCTTTCTTTTGCTGGCTTCTTTCCATGAGGTGCACTTTATTTACTTTTTAGGTTTATCCACTTTATAAAAAACTACAGGAACCCAAACCTGACTATTTCTTTCTCTGCTGAACGAAGTATTGAAGATGAGATAAATCGTGAAAGTAACGGGGATGTTGTCACTGTTCTAATTAGCTACGGTGTCATGTTTTTATATATTTCCATCGCTTTAGGACACATCAGAAGCTGTCATAGGTTCCTGGTATGTATATGTGTATCCTTGAATTTTCATATAGTTCTTAGTATAATTGAGACTTTAAAAAAATATCTCTAAGGTATTCATCTTTATATTTAAAGCAGATAAAGTAGGTTTCATATTTGTAAACAACAAAGTTCTTTGGCATATCACTTCTCTTTCTTCATTTTGGTAGTTTTTTTTTTAAAATTGTGATATGTATAAATAATTCACTTATAAATAAAGTTACAGATATCTCTTTTTACCACCTCAGCTTGTCCTGTTATAAAATATACCTGTTACTGGGGGAGAGCAAATATATTTCCCATCTAACACTGGTAGAGGATTACTATATTCGTTGAAATCAAAAACTGTTGTAGCTTGCTTGGTATGTGATATCATTGAGTTTTCATATAGTTTTCAAATTGTTGAGACTTTTAAAAAATCTCCCTAAGGTATTTCTTATATAGTTATCTTTATATTTAAAGCAGATAAAGTTAGTTTCATATTTGAAGGAACAAAGTTCTTTGATGTATCTCTTCTCTATCTTCATTTTGATAATTTTTTTTAAAAGTGGGATAAGTTTAAATAGGGTGTTCATAAATAAGGAAACATCGATGTGTCTCTTTACCACCCCCACTTATACTATTATGAAATATAATTGTTAAAATATAATTGTTACAAATATATTTCCCATCTACTACTGGTAGAGGGCTAGTGTAGTCATTGAAGTCTTCCTTATTTGGGTTTGTCCAGTCTGATACAGCAAAATCTAAACTAACCATTTTTCTTTTATTAATGTTTTCAGGTAGATTCTAAAATCTCCCTGGGAATTGCAGGTATCCTGATGGTGCTTAGTTCAGTAGTGTGTTCTCTAGGTTTCTTCAGCTATATTGGAATTCCTCTCACCCTGATTGTCATTGAAGTCATCCCATTCCTGGTGCTTGCAGTTGGAGTAGACAACATTTTTATTCTGGTTCAGACCTTTCAGGTATATGCATACATACCAACCTTGGCATTTGGTTCCATTTTTGAAGTTATTTGAAAGCACATTGATAAGAGGAAAAAATGCCTTAACTGAAACATTGCATTCTCATTATATGTCTGCAAATTCTACTCTGTTTGGACACTTTAATAGTTACTAGTGTGAGTTTGTTAGCACCAGGGGAAGTGATCAATAATAACAGTATATTTTAAAGTTTGCAAGGATTTTACACATTACCTCCTTTGAACTGCATAAGGTGAGATACAGGCATCAGTCCCATTTTACAGGAATCCAGGGCTCAGACGTGAATTATAACTTGCCATTGGTCACTGAGATCATGAGTGTCAGAGGGCAGGATTTGAAACTTGGTCTTCCTGACTTCAGGTTGTCAGCCTGTCCAATCTATCACACTGCTTCTGCCTTATAATAAAATAAATCTTTATTACAAAGATTGTTTTCTGCCCAGTATCTCTTAAGGTAGCTGTGTCAAAGAAGCTTGAGGTATAAATGCTGAATAATGATGCATCATCACATGTTTGATTTAACAAATGTCTTTTAAGCTCGCAGTGTACAAAGCACTGTGGGAGATAAACGTTTAGTTGAGAAGCCTTTGCCTTCTTGAAATTAACAGAGCATATTATATATACTCAGATGATTGTACAATAAAATAATACATAAGTGTGTGAGAGATGTAAGCTACCTGTGATCTGAAGGGAAGTAATAAGTACCATGGGACAGATGAGAGAATAAGAGAGGTGCACTTGTTCCAGGGGCTGGAGACTGATTCTGTTTCCTTTCTTCATGTTGAGATCCTGGTTGTACCCAGTCGTGGGTCCAGATCCCTTCAGCGCCATTAATTGCCCATGTGATCTCGTCAAGGCTCTCTGGGCCTTGGTTTCTTATGTCCTATGAAGGGGTTGAACTAATTGGCTTCTGAGGGCCTTGCTGTTTTACTTTGGTGAACCTGTCACCTCCTTGTATTTCTCACCTTGTATATTGGGGAAGGGTCACCAGGAACCTCTTGGGTTGGATTATTATTAATATTCTACTTTGGATGGGGGGAATAGGAAATTCAGGCTTTTCAATCCTCATTGTGAATTAAAGCTAAGGATTTTTTCATTCTTCTTAAAGTTGGCCATATATCTTTAGAGAGTTGTGGAGGGGGAAATTGTACTCTGTTGGGTGGAAAAGATCTTCTTTTATCTTTCAGAGAGATGAACGCCTTCCAGGGGAAACGCTGGATAAACAGCTAGGCCGGGTCCTGGGGGAAGTGGCTCCAAGCATGTTCTTGTCATCGTTTTCAGAGACTGTAGCCTTTTTCTTAGGTAATTCTGCTCATACAGCTCTGCCTTTGCTTTCATTGAGCCTGGTTGGTATGGTACAAGAAGTTTACAAGTGGGCATCTGAATACCCTTCTTTTTGCCTCCTTTTAACATTCATCATGTGATCAGAATATTTTATTGGGGGATGGGGTGTTGTTCAAAAGAATTACTTGTATCTACCTTTCCTTGAAGTTAAGCATCATATGAGCATCAGTTTGGGGACTGGAAAGCTGTCATAGATAAGGCATTCACTTCTTCCACTTGTAATAAATTTCATACATTGCAATGGCATTTTGACATTTACAAAGTGCATTTCCCATTGAGGCTCATTCTACAAACATTTCAGAGCCTCTGGGAGCAGCTTGCTCGAGGTCATTTAGCTAGCTGTTGGACTGAGTTAAATAGGAGAAGTTGTCCAATGATCACATGCTTGTATTTATACTAGTGGAAGAACACTTTCTCAATCCATTGCTACCAAGAGTATACAAGAAAAAAAACCTGAGCAAGCTTGTGTCGTAATGTTTCCTGACTGCCTAGAACTCTCAATATTTGGTCTACAGCTTTCTGCCTAACTCCCCGAATGTAAACTTCCCCAGTCATTTTTAGATAAGATTCTTGGTGCAGGAGCACCCAGATAGAGTCTGAGATTTGAAAAATGTTTTTTGCTGTGATTATGCTGGAATAAAATTGAGCTAGTACAAAGTGGTAAAGTGCCACCCTCTTTTTTGGGGGGGTTTCCAAAAATTTATTTTGAATATTTAATTAACAGCAACAAAAAAAAAATTCTACCTATGCAGTGTCCTAGACAAAGGGAGATAAAGTAAATGGAGTATCAAACCCAGCCTGATCCAGGGAAGCTTGAACAAGACAGGAAAAAAAAAGTGTTGCAGGGGAGAGAGGGAGGGACAACCGGACACGCTCCTGCCTGATGGAAGGAACCCAGGCGCGGCTGGAAGGGCTTCATGGAGATTCTGTACTCCTTGCTGCTCACACCCAATTTCACTGGTCCACCGTGCTGAGATTCCAAAATGGGTTTTCTTCCTCAGCCACACTGGGCCAGCATGGCTGACCACAAGACCAGATCCACATGCGTGTTGACAGCCACTGCTGTCTTTGGCAGGGACACAGACTCCTCTTTGTAGTTCGGTTTCAATCAAGTCAGCCCATGGCGTGATGTGCTGCCAAACAGCATTCTTCCCTTGATGGTAAAAAGGTGATGGGCATTTTCTGCTCAATGTACCAGGGAAGTGACTACCTTTGTGAGGCGGAAAAGTGACTGAAGTGACTGAGCCTTGCACGCATGCATGCACGCGCTACACTGGTTACTGCCCAGCAGTCTTGTCCAGCAGCTGCTGGTCCATGGAAGTTTCCATGTTATGAGAGACGTCAGCCCTGCTGGGGGCCACCCTCTTTTTGTATTGAAATAGAGGCACAGTGAGGTTGATAATGTAAGCCCCTCGCTCCCCCTCCAAAAAAAAACAGTCCTTTCTTAATCTTGCCATCTTTCTCACTTCTTAGGGGAACTTTCTTATTGGTATGTCAACTTCCTTTGCCACATACATGTCAGAAGTGACAGGTAACGTGGGACAAGAATGACCACTCTCCCTTCCTATTTTCCCATAGGGGCTTTGTCAACCATGCCAGCTGTTCGAACATTTTCTCTGTTTGCTGGAATGGCTGTTTTCATTGACTTCCTCCTTCAAATTACGTGTTTTGTGAGTCTCTTGGGACTGGACATTAAGCGTCAAGAGGTAAGGTATCTAATTGTGGCAAATGATCCCCATCTATGTCTCTCTAAATGACAGTGGACAGATAATGTTCTTACAATGATGTATTTTTTTTCGCCAAATCAGAAAAATAAACTGGACATTCTGTGTTGCGTCAGAATTGCTGAAGACAGAACCAGCCCCCAGCCATCAGAGAGTTGTTTGTTTCAATTTTTCAAAAATGTCTTTTCTCCACTTCTGCTGAAGGACTGGATGCGACCTCTTGTGGTATGTGGCCTTCTGCAAATGTTTATTTTTCTAATTGTAGACTCTGTGCAGAAACCTCATGTCCTCACCACTCCTTCTCTCTCTTGCAGATTTCTGTGTTTGTGGGTATTCTGTCATTCAGCATAGCAGTTCTCAACAAAGTGGAAATTGGCTTGGATCAATCTCTTTCAATGCCAGATGTGAGATTTGTTTTATTTTGACTTGATTTGATTAGTTAACCAATAACATTTATATAGAGGTGTTAAGGGAAAATGACAACTGATAAATACAATCACAGGCAGCCTTCATTAATGTAAGGGTGTCACTCTAAAGATCTGCAAACTTGGGTTACTCCCATTGTTCACTATGCCTTTTTGTTTAGACACAGAACTGGAGCATGAACAACCAGTTTGTCAGCTTGTAGCAGGATTTAAAAGATGAACCTCTAATTTGAATGTAGATAAGATGTTCTTCCCATCTTTCTCAAGTACCTTTGCCAAAGGAGTCTTCATTCAGCAGCTTTCAATGATCTTTTTTTAAAGGAAAAATTTTCTTATTGATGATTTTACATCACCTGCATTTCTTAGTGTATCCTTCCCCATTCTCTTCTTAGAGAGTCATCCCTTATAATGCAGAATAAAAAATAGAAAAACAGTTCAGGAAAAATAACCAGCATATTGAAAAACAGAAGTATAATATATGCTGTGTTCCCCACATCCACAATCCACCACCTCTGCAGAAAAGTTTGGGAGTGGGATTATTTATCTTTCCTTGGGCACCAAGTTTGATTTTGCAGCATTCCTGTAATCTTTTAACAATTTTTCTTACCTGAATTTTGCCTTGCCTTTTCTCTACTTTAATCTGTTGTATGATTTTGCTTTGTTTTGTTTTTAAGGACTCTTATGTACAGGATTATTTCAGTTCCATAAAGCAGTACCTACATGCAGGTCCCCCTGTATATTTTGTGTTAGAAGAAGGACATGACTATACCTCTTTAGAAGGACAGAACATGGTGTGTGGTGGAATGGGATGTAACAACAACTCACTTGTGCAGCAAATTTTTAATGCTGCAGAACTAGAGAATTAGTAAGTACTACATTCTTCTTCATTACTGCAGTAGAACAGACTTGAAACTCTTTCTACATTTGCTTGCATAATTAGAAGGCAAAATGTGTGCTCAGTTTCAGTTGTCATGGATCAAAATGTTCAGAAATTAATTTAGCCCAAAATTGATTTTTATTTTAAGTGATCAAGTAATATGGAAGAGTTGATGGTTGATCATCCTAGCCATTAATTTGTCATTTTCTTGTGTCCCATAGCACAAAGATAGGCTTTGCCCCATCTTCCTGGATTGATGATTATTTTGATTGGATTAAACCCCAGTCCTCCTGCTGCCGGATTTATAATATGACAGACCAGTTTTGTAATGCTTCAGGTAAGACCCTCTCCAAGTTGTCCCTTTTCTTTGAGCATCTTAAAACTTTTAAATTTTGTAATTTTTGTGAAATGAAAAGTTTTTGCATAGCCTATTGAAATTGAACTGAGTGACAGCTTTCAACTAGTTTATAATTTTCTGAATTATTTCTTTATAAATATTTTAGTATTTCATGGGCTAAAATAGACAATGATGGTTTATTCCTGAAGTGCCATCCCCAAAAGCTGTCTTGAATGGATCATAGTTCAAGACCCTTTAAAAACTACTGATTCATCCCATTGTTTTGAAATAAGAAGACTAAATTCTTGTTCCTTGGAGCATAGATTAATTTACTAGGAGACATTATGTTATAGTAGTAAGAGGTTCCATAGTTTGAATTCAGAGAATGTGGATCCTGAATCCAGGGCCTGGTTCTGCCACTTTTATTCTCTGTGATTTTTGGGCAAGTCATTGAACTTCTCTTGACCTCAGTTTCTTTAGCTGTGTGTAGTCTAAAATGCTTTGAAGATCCTTTTTAGTTCTAGGTATAGGATCCTCTAAATGAATGAATGAAGAAAACCATTTAAGTGTAACTATGTGCTAAGCACTATGGTAAGTGCTTAGTGACTAGATGTAAAAGTGAAACTATGTCTGCCCTCAAGGAGTCTTCTTTCTAATGGGGAGACATCACATATTGGGGAATGGTGGGCAAGGGTGAGGTGTTTTGGTTTGGAATGTCATGTGGCTAATGAGTGAAGCCGTAAGTAAAATGGCATACTCTTTCCAGTAGTAGGATGGCATTAATTAAATTAGATTTTTGTTCCAGAGACTGAACTTTAATGATCCTTGGCAAGTAATTTAATCTTCCGTAAATAGAAGACCATACATTTCAGGCACTGACCTACATTGGTAGAGGACGTACCTCATTCCATGCCCTACACCAGTGGGGATTACAGGGCCTGGAAATCACAGGCCAGTTCACGTTGCTATTTAAAGCTGGAATGGACAAGGGGAGGGGAAGGAGATAGGCATGAAGGAGCTACTTGTGGCACCTGAGCAGGTGGTGAGAGGGTAAGTTGGGAATAAGGTAGACCATGACTGAGGCCACCAAGGCACGAAGGTACTGGCCAGTTCCAGGGCTGAAATGGTCAAGTCTTACAGGGTAGTGTCCAGTCTAGAGTAATGAGTGGCAGGGCTGGTGGCCGGCATGACTTCTGAGGGCCCAGGTGAGCCTTTCTTTGGGTTGCTTTCCAGTTTTCTTTTCACTGTTTCCTTTATGTTTGTTTTAAGAATTAATTGAGCCATTACTATAAACACACCCATGGTTTAAAAAAAAAACCTCGAAATCATATTCTGATAACTGACATTCAAGGTCTTTTCCAGTAGCAGGGTAGAAAAGCATATTTTGAAGAATAGACATCTATGGATATTTTAGAGATAGAAAGAGCTCGTTTACCCCATCCTTTCAATATTGTGGACAAGGTCATTGAAGCTTAGAGAGGCCAAAGGATTGATAAGAAAAGTAATCAGCATTAATATTGTGCCTAAAGGTTTGTTATCTCTTTTGACCCTCATAGCAACCCTGGAAGGTAGTGCTGTTATTATCCACCTTTTATGGATGAAGAAATGGATTGAGAGAGGTCAAGTGACTTGCTCAGGGTCACACAGCTAGTGAGTGTCTCAGGCAGGAAGTCCAGTGTTCTCCCTGCTCCAGCATCTAGCTTGTGTATGCAGATCTCTGTCTGCTCAGTGTGGTGATCTCTCCTAACAAACTTTCATAGTAGCTGTTGCTAATGGCACCGCCCCCCAAATTAATTTAGAACATCGCATTGAAAAGTATCACACATCATAGAAGGGGGAAGAGAAGAGTTTTCTTTGAGCTTCTTTATTGACCCTGCTAATCATACATGTGCATATGTATCTTGTGTGTATATGAATGTAGATGTCTGTGTATATAGGGCAGCTAAGTGGCACAGTGGATAGAGTTCCTGGCCTGGAGAAAGGAAGCCCTAAGTTCAAATCAGATACTAGCTGTGTGACCCTAGGCAAGTCACTTAACCCTGTTGGCCTCAGTTTCCTCTTCTATAAAACGAGCTGGAGAAGGAAATGACAAACCACTCCAGTATCTTTGCCAAGGAAACCCCAAAAGGGGTCATGGAGAGTCAGACACAAGTGAAAACAACTAAACAACCACAAAATGCTTGTGTGTGTGCTCTCTATATGTATAAACATACATGTTTGTGTGTGTACATATATATGTATATATAATCACTATTATGTGGTTTATGAATTTGCTTTACAATAAAACGTGCAAAACTTTAAACCTTGCTTTATTCTGGTTCTAGTTGTTGACCCTTCCTGTATTCGTTGTCGGCCTTTGACTCCAGAGGGCAAAAGGAGGCCTCAGGGCAAAGACTTCATGAAATTTCTGCCTATGTTTCTTTCTGATAACCCCAATCCTAAATGTGGCAAAGGGTGAGTACCGTTGGTCTCTTTCAGTGAGTTTTAAATTTTTTGGTTCCTTTACACCTAAAAACTATAGATCATTAGAAATTTAAATATCTAAGTATGACTATAAAAATAGGTTTGACTTCCTAGACCTCTTGAAAAAGTTTCTTGGGAACCTCCACTAATCCATCTCTCCTCCAGTTTTAATAGAAAACTTGGAATATTAGCATTTTAGTCTGGACAGCTGTGTGGTAGCATCCTTCCTCCTCCCCTCGGACTCTCCTGTGCCTATCCCCTGTACAAATGAGGGCAGATAAGAGGTGGAAAGTCATAATTAAAACTACTTGTCTAGGAAAAGAAGTAATAATGGCCAATGTTTATTTATTGCTAAGTGACTCTACAGGGCCACGTAGCTTGTCTGATGCTGGATTTGAACTCAAGTCTGGCTGGTTCTAGGCCTGGCACTATCTCTTGGAATAGTAATACTAGTGTTGTTACTGCTGCTACTAATACTACTATAATTCATATTGGAAGTCTAACAAGGGCTCATTCGTGGTTTGAGAGCCCTTGCTGACACTATTTTTACATACTGCCTTTCAAAGTCTGTGTGTGTGCACATACATATATATGTATGTATGTGTGTATGCATATGTGTGTATACACACACACACATATTCCAGGTCCCAACAATGTATATTTGTGTGTTCTTAATTATCAGTAGGAAAGATAGGCCTTTTATGGGGATTTTAGCCTTGCTCTCCCATTTTTTTGGAGGTAAACAAAGCATTATCATGAGCTGCCCCAGGTCCCAAAGTAGTATTTGAATAATACTCTTACCTTTTTACCTATATGCTTGTCTGAAGCCCCAAAACAACAAAGAAAAAAGCTAGTTAGCAAAAGGAATATGTGCTTAAACGCTCATTTGCTTCTCCATCAGTAGGGTTTCCAACCCTTAGAAGTCATAGCTCCGTGGCTTGTTCGGTGTTCAGGATAATTCTCCTTGCAGGATACAGTGAACGAGGCAGGATACAGAGGTTGGTCTGCCTCAGTGATCATCTGTGTATTTCCTTCCCAGGGGGCATGCATCTTACAGTTCTGCTGTTCACATCAAGAACAATCACACTGAGGTCGGAGCCACGTACTTTATGACGTATCACACTGTGCTGCATGCTTCCTCTGACTATATTGATGCCATGAGAAAAGCAAGGATAGTGGCCTCCAATATCACTGAAACCATGGGCCTCCAAAACAAAAACTACCGGGTATTCCCGTACAGGTAAGGTTGGATGTCTGTCGTTCCACCTGCCACAGTTGGTGCATTTCTTAAATCATCTTCTGTAAGGGATGGGTGTTGTTTCTCAGGGTGTCAGAAGACGGTATGGTGTGATTCCTAGTTCTGCTGCCCATGACTTAACCGTCATGTCCCTTATCCTCTCTGGATCTCAGTTTCCTCTTTTGTAAAAGAGGAAGGAGGAATTGGGCTTGTTGGTCTCCCAGGCTTCCTCCTGCTGTAAATGCAGGATATCCTGTATTTAGATTATTATTGTTTTACTCAGTTTGAATGACAGGCAGCAAAATGCAAATGAATGGGAGGAGTTCTGTAGCTCACTAGCTTTTGGATGATAGGCAGGTTTCTTGGAAAATGGAGAGTGTATGTTAATATTCACTTTATCCACCTTGCCTAGGTTATTGCAATTATCTAATGAAATGATCCATATAGAGGGGATTTGAAAAAGTATAAAGTGTTATATAGATGTGAGCAACTCTTTCGTTTGGTTTTGATTTTTTTATAACCTCCCTCGAGGAAAACAGACTGCATTTCTGTGACCAAGTTTCTCCGTGTGAGAGGGCCTGTGTTCAAATCTCATACTGCGTGACCATAGGCAAACAACTTAGCCCCTCTGAGTCTCATTTACCTTCTGTATAAAATACACAGGGCCAGTACTCTATCAACTGAGCCACCTAGTTGCCCCCATTACAATTCTTTTGTAGCATTTGAAATAGTCAACCAAGAATGATTGAACATACTAAAATTTAGCTATGCCTCCATTACAGTTCCGTATTTTTTCCACACAGTGTATTTTACGTCTTCTATGAGCAATACCTGACCATTGTGGATGACACAATCTTTAACCTTGGTGTATCCCTGGGAGCAATATTCTTGGTGACTACAGTACTCCTAGGCTGCGATGTGTGGTCTGCAGTGATCATGTGTGTTACAATTGCTATGATTTTGGTCAACATGTTTGGAGTTATGTGGCTGTGGGGCATCAGTCTGAATGCTGTTTCCTTGGTCAACTTGGTAATGGTGAGTTTCGTGATCCCCTGTATCTTGGTACCCATAGTTTATTTTTTAAGGATGCCTTACAAGTCTGAAAATAGGTAAGAGGAGAAAACTGTTACATGGTCTTGGTAACTGTAGAGAAAATTAGTGAGGACATTAGAGTTAGCCCACAGAGGAATCATTGAAAAGAGCTACCTGAAAGTATGCCTTTTTTTTCTCCTCCCTGTAAGGATGCTACTGAAATATTGATGCTTAACTATAATAGTAAACTGATGAATACATATACACATCCAGTGTTTTCTGTGGCTAAATTTGGGAATTAGTCTTAACATTGTCAAACCTTTCAGCATGCAGCAGCAAATGCAGTAGTTCTTGCTTGTTCCAGCTCAACAGTTATGTGCTCTTTAGAAAAACAGAGCAGAGTGTAGGGGAGAGATTTGAGATCTCTGTTAATATTTCCTACATCCTAACATAAAATTTTATTTGGCCCACCTCAGAATAAGATTAAGATATTGCAAATACATCATCATTCAGAAATGGATCAAATAAAGAATGGGAAAGCACTTCTAACAGTGATGAAGATAGAAAGAGGTCTTTTAAGCCTTTTCTTAAGGTCATTTCTGTTGTGACTCTCAGAGGTTTTCTTGTGGGGTCCACACTGGCCTCTTAGCAAAGGCAAGCCTAATGTCAAACTGGGCCTTGTGATTTTCCCAAAGCAAAGATGTGATCTTTGGTTGTGGTGGTGTTGGGTGTCAGTGAGAGAGCCCATGAATGATGGTGGTGATGATGATGATGAGCTAAGTGGGACACTGAGGGCAAATTTACCTCCTCAGTGCTCTGGGAACCTCCTTCAGATAAGGACTGGAGGAGTGTATGCATAAGGCTGGCCATTTTCAGGGTACCCATCATCAAAGTTGTTTTTCATTACAGAGTTGCGGCATCTCTGTGGAGTTCTGTAGTCATGTAACCAGAGCATTTGCTGTAAGCAGAAAGAGGACTCGAGCAGCACGTGCTGAGGAGGCGCTGTCTCACATGGGCAGTTGTGTAAGTATTAAATGTCAACAAAGCAGAGCAGGGGGAATTTTCTGTTCTTCTCTCTATCTCTGCTGCTGATTACAGCACCTCTAGTACCTTCCCTTCTTAGACTACCTTCCATTTCTTGGATATGTGTTTGGTTTTGTACCTAACTGTTCACGTGTTGTCTTGCATATTAGAACATGAGCTCCTTAAGGTTAGGGATTGTTCTGCCTTTTTTATATTCACAACACATAGCACAGGTCCTGACACATACTATGTTCTTAATAAATGCTTGTTGATTGAAAAATATTTCCGTGCTCACTCACAGCATATGCTTCATTTTGTCTAATATGGCTAATAAATAAAAACACCACAGCTTGGTTGAAAGAACGTAATTCATAATTTGGTATTCAAACAGAACTTTGGAATTCATCCTATGACTAGAAAACACAAGTTACAAGTTATTTTCAGGGGACAGGGCCAAGCACTTGCCCAACAGATGCTTGCTTGGTTGATAGGTCAGTTCTTTTCTATCCCAGTGTTTGGATAATATGGGAACATAATTGATTTGGGGATAAACTGGAAATTTTCAAACAGGAAAAAAGTTCATTACTCCCTTTTGATTTGGAAGTCAATTATATAGAAGTGGTCATTGAAGCAGGGGGAGGAATTGTGATCACCAAGGGGAAAATGTAGAGCCTAGTCAGAACCTTGGAACCTCCATGTTTAAGGAAGTGGAAAAGATGAGGAAACAGGAGGCATGGTCCAATTATAAGGCTACACAAAGCTATAATGGCTCAGAAGTTGGAGCAGGGTGGTGTCTATGACATCAAATGCAACAGAGTACAAAGAGACTAAGGACACAAAAAAGGCCATTGGATATGGTGACATTTGTGTCATGTTGTCACTGCCACTTCTCCACTTCCTCTTCTGCCAGCCGAGTTCTGGCACAAAGCTATAAATGTGAACTGGAAGGGACTTTACAAGCCATGAGGTTCAACTGTCTCTCTTTACAGGCTAGGAGCATGAGGCCTAGATATCCCATTCATGTCTCCTGACAGAGCTTCATGTTCTCTCCATTGAACCCATTGCCTCTTTCATTACCTTTTACTTACTTTAATAACCTAATTGGTCAGCCTGCCATCAGTCTGTCTTGTCCATTCCTTACACCACACTGCTGTCAGCAATTTTCTAGTGCACAATTCTGATCCCATCCTTCTCCTGCCCTAGAATTTTAGGTGATTTCCCATTGCTTACCCCCATTTCCACACCCCCCACCTTCCTTAGCTGAGCATTGGAGAGCAGGCCACAATCTGATTCCCAAAAGCATGATTCCACAAGCACTGGGTTTTGGGAGTTGTAGGACTTTGATTCAAATGCTAGCACAGCTTCTTAATTATCTTGTGTTATCTTGGGCAAATCATTTTTACCTCTGGGCTTGAGTTTCCTCATCTGTAAACTGTTGGGGTTAGAGTAGAGACTTACTTAAGATTCCCTCTAGGTTTCTATCTCATGGGCCTCCCTTCTTATTCTTAAGAATAAGATGCATGCTGTTCTTAACACACTCCAAACCCCAGCCAATCCAGCACAGCTGTTCTTTCCATCCTGCCCTTTGCCATCTGTATGGCCTCTGTGTATACCATTTCTCATGTCTGGATGGTCTGCTCCAAATTGCTGCCTGTTGAGGAAGATCTCACGGGTCCCCTTAGCCAGAAAATATTCCCTAAACTCTTTGGGCTCTAAGTGACCTCTCCCTTCCTGATTCATTCATACCAGTGTTTCTAACTCTCCTAAGCACTTGATTTTATTATGACTTGTACTGTTTGTATCACTTACTACTCTCTCTCCTGCACCCTCTAAATACATAGCATTAGATTCTGTTTTTGGTTACTAAGGACTGTTTTTATCATTGTATACCTAGTACGAAGCAATTGTACATCATCAGTCCTTCTGATTTTCATTTGTCACATCGTTTTCTCTACTGTAGTGCTCATGAAGTACTGAAGCTTGGATGCATAATGAATAAGAAATCAGTCTGTGACGTTACTTTGGCAGTTTCAACAGTGGGTGGGTGGGTGGGATTTAAAACTAATGGTTTAGAGTTGGGCTTGTCAGTGACTTGTAACGCCCATGCCTTTGATTGATCATTGAGTAGAATATATTGAATTGAGCTCTAGCCTTAAATTACTCCTAAGGGATGTGAATTTGAGGCTTAAGGAAGGGGTACTCAGTTGTTTACCCTGAGATAATATAAATTGTTTCTAACGGCTTAAGGAAGGGGTACTCAGTTGTTTACCCTGAGATAATATAAATTGTTTCTAACATTTCCATATTTCCTCTTAGGTTTTCAGTGGAATTACACTAACAAAATTTGGAGGGATTGTGGTGTTAGCCTTTGCCAGATCTCAAATTTTCCAGATATTTTACTTTCGGATGTATTTAGCTATGGTCTTGTTGGGAGCCACCCATGGCTTAATATTCCTTCCAGTCTTACTCAGTTACATAGGTAAGGATTCTTAAATTGTTTTTATGAGTATAAATTGAGAAGAACTTGGTGCTACAGAAGCATTTAAAGATATAGTCAAAGTTTTTGCCAGTGATTTTTGATTCTCAGTGTTCACTTTAAGGAGTTCTCATTTTTACATGAAGGATTTGTTGCCACAAGTGTTAATTGTTGCAGTGCCAATGCCAGTAATTATGCATGATCTTAAAGCAAGAATTTCTGTTAATTCCCCTACTTTGGTGGTCCTCTAGAAAGTAGAAGGGACCTTAGATGAGACGCTGATCAAATTCTGGTTAAACATTAACCAATAGTAATTGGTCTCTTCTAGTGTTCAATGTTATTGAATAAATGACTGGTGAAGAATAAATAGGCAGCCACATCATTCGTGATATTAACAAATGCTGCAGTGGTATTAGCTTCCCCCGCCCTTTTTTTAACCTTTTGAGGATGAGAATAAGAATGTTGAAGTAGAGATCTCTCTACCATGACTCCTTACCTTGACCTTTAACTGTTTTCAGGGATAGGAACTGAGTCAGTTTCTCTAGTGGGAGCCAGCTATGATTTTGTACCAGTACCCTCAGTGAACTAGCTGAGCAAAGCAAGAGTGAAGATTACTAGTTTTACTTGATAGAATTTTCCTAAAGACTATGGGGCTGGAAGATGATTTTCTCTTATCAACGTGTTCTCCACCTTCTATGTGAGGTTATGTTTAACTGCCTAGTGACCAGGGAGAATGAGATAAAAATATTCAACTCAGAGTGGTGCAGAGGGGAGAGAACACAGCCTAGAGTCAGGTAGATCTAAGTTCAAATATGGCCTCAACGACAAACTTACTTACTAGTAGACAAACTTATTAGTGACCCTGGGCAAGTCACTTCACCTCTTTTTGCTTCACTTTCCTCATCTGTAAAATGGGAATAATAACAACTACCTTATATTATTAAAATGGTTCTACTAAGAAAAAACAAACTCATTTGACAGCACTGTGGGGAAAAACCAATAAATGTAACTCACTTTCCTCTCCCTCTAGGGCCATCAGTAAATAAAGCTAAAAGTCAGGCTGCTCAAGAACGAAACAGAGGCACCGAACGAGAACGGCTCCTCAACTTCTAGTCCTCTGGATGGCTGAAAGGTCCTGTGGTTTATCATGGGACAGTTACGGTGTTCTGGGAACTCTGGGGTTGGTATTACTAGTTGGTGCACTGGACATCACTGAACATCACCACTATTTAAAACCAACAGCTTCAGATGTGGTTTTTAAACTCAGGAATGCTCAACTTGGACTTTTGAAGCAGCTCTAAGTCTGAATGCATCAGCAGGACACTGAGACACTTTGGAGAAGCTAGAAGAAATATCTAACTTCTCAGCAAGCCAAAATGGCCAATATTAGTGGGTGTGAGAATAGACTGCTCACTGCCATTTTTTTTTTAAAGAAAAAACAAATCAATGCAGTTTTTTTTCTCCCTCTACTTTTAGGGAAAAAGCCATTCATACAGGTTCTGTACCATATTTTTAGTAACCTTTCAGAACATTGTGTGTATATGTATATATATATATATATAGTACATATATATATATACTTTATAACATTTTGTAGTTCAAAGAGCTTTATTAATGCAATAAATTAACTTTGTACAATTTTTGTAAAAACCAGCAAATGACTTCAAAAAGTTGAAGGCTTCATTAGAGCTTGGTCTCCAAAAACCTGTTTGAAAAAAGCAACATGTTCATCACAGTGTTCTCCTGTAAAGGAAAATAAAATAAAGACTGTTAGGTCACTATTCAGGAATTTCACAGATTAAGAATTGATGGGGAAAACAAGTCTAGAATGAACATTTTCAGTTGGTACATATGTATGAGGGGTTTTAACTTATTTTCTTCAATAAAATACTATGTTTTTCTTAGGCTTTAAGCTTCCTTTTCTCTACAAGTCACTAATATGTTTAATGCAACTGCACAACTACTTAAAATGAAAACCTTCTGTCAGTAAAGAGAGACATCCCTTTTCTACTTGGAGAGGAAAGGAAAATACAAGACAGGTAAACCTGTCACTATCAAAAAAGCACACTTGTTCTTAATTTTCTGCCTTTACATTCAAGTAAAGTTAGTAAAGACTTCAACTATTTTATCCATAGCAGAGAATAATGAAGGCCTTCATGGTTAAAAGGTTCGCAGGCATGTGAAGTAAGGCAAAAGCTGAGAGTCTGAAATGCTAAAGGATCTAAAGAAAAGAGCTTTCATTTTGGCATGAGTACTGAGAAGCTGTTTACCACTAAGTATGGAACTAAAGGAAGTGGGATGAAGTTTGAACAGTTAATTAGTACTAAAGAAATAGATCACTACAATTTACTGTTCTAACTATCTTCTTGAAATTCTTTATATCTAGATGTTTTGCCATAACGGCCATGGCTGGCAATCTCAGTCTACCTGAATTTCTTGAGCCCATTAAAAAAAAAAATCCATTATTCAATTCTCCATATAAGCTCTTACTTTATTAGATTAGAATCTTTATTTTTTAAAGTGAATCACTGGTTAGGCCTTGGATAGATTTGTTAGATGGAAATTGTGTTAACCTCATAAGAGAATGGGACCAAAACTTGGCTACTAATTCATTTCCAAGGAGGCCATCTTTCTTTTGTTAAGAGGTATGATATATATATATATATATATATATATATATATATATATATATATAACTTCTTAAACAGCTATTTAGAAACAAAAGTCAAAACCCTAGAGTTACCAGATTCTCTTGCTCTTCATTACTCTTACCTGGTGTGAAATTTGGGCTCCCTCGTAAACGCTGATTTCGTTGTTCAAAAAAGCGAAATATGGTGTAGAAAAGCATATTATCTTCAGTTTGTTTTGCAGCATCCAGAAACTTACGAGCAGAGATGTTGTCATGTCCCCCAATACCTCGGATAAACCTTAGGGCAGCTAACACTTGGTGCTTAGAAAGAAGAACTTCTACAATTTCATCATTGGCTGTGGAAAGCCTCTGAAAGGAGAAAAGATATGGTAGAAATGCAGGCAGATCTTTATTCCTGGCCAGAAACTTCAACAGCATTGACTATGACACCCTTACCTTTAGCATGTCCAGAGACAACTGATGAGCAGGGGGATAAATACTCTCTAGGGACAACAACAGACAGGCCTGAAAGAAAGTTTTTCAGATAATTTTCAACTTTAAAGATAAATACAATGTGACTAAGAAATACTTGAAATCCAAAGTTAACAATAAAGTCAATAGGTTACATGACACGTACCAAAGGCTTTGAGTCACTGAGGACATGGTACTGCAGGAACTGATGGAGCATGTAGAAGAGGTTGTGCTGAACCAGTGTTTTGATGACAAGTTCATGCAGGTAATGCTAAAGAAGAAAAAGAGGTTAGGGGCTGTTTTGCCTCCCCTTACTCTGGACAATGACTGCAAAAGAGCAGAATAAGGCTAGGTAGAATGCCCTGCTCTTCTTAGGGAAGTGGTATTAGCATTCTTGAGGCACGTTTGATGCTCCTTTAGTACATCCAGAAGGGAGATTAAAAGAGAAAAAGACTATTTAAGATTAACGGTCTGAAATTTTAAATATGGCAATTGAAGTTACAAATTTTTTTTTAACTTGGCAATAAATATTGCTTTAAAAAATACCTGCACAGGGATCTGAAACTGGTTAAGAGAGCGAATATATTCCATTAGAACTGCTATCACAAACTTATGAGGTATCTCCTATAAAGAAAAAAACAACAAAATTTTACCAAGGTGGATTTCAGGTTAAATGAACCAAGGGAGAGCTATAAAATTAAAGGTCTGGATCACAGTAAAAAAAAAAAAAGGAGAAAGTTAATAGTGTCATCTTGTTCGTTGGACTCTATCAATTCAAATCTGGTTCATCGATCTGGACCCTCTGAATGCATTTCTCTCACCCCTCAAAGAGTGGGTGACAGGTGGCCATTTCATCAGGGGACCATTTTTGGATTCTGGTAAAGCACCCTGTACAGGGAAACCACTCCAGATTCTCTCTTATGATTAACTCAAGGTATTAGAAACATGAGTTACACTATCAACTTAACCTGCTTCCTTAATTCTTCCATTTTAGGGAATACTATTTCCTGAGGAAAAGATAAACTAAATGAACAATTTATTTACCAACCTTCTTTTCTGTGAATACTGAAAGAACATGAGTGTACATATCAGACTGATCAATAACAGCTTGGGTTCTAACAGGTCTTTTTAGAAAGGGATTGCTGCGGCTCTGCCCTGTTTCCACTACCTAAAATAGAAAGAAAAGGACAATTAATAACCAGTGCACTAATTCAAAGCAAGAGACCTTACCCACAATAAGCTCACAATGCAGAGATGAGAATATGCTGGGGGACCTGGGACAGACCAGACTTCCAGGCTTGCTTTTGATGCACACTGACTCTATGATCCTGGGTAAATTACTTTTAACGTCTCATTACTCCAGGCAACTCAAAGCAGAGAAGGTGCCAACCTCCATTGGTAGAGGAGTCTCCTTGACCTGAGAGTGGTACCCTATAGAAGCAAAGTTACAACTCCAATCCCTGTTTCCTACATAGGCAGTGAAGAACACTTTGGTGCTCCAAACAAAAGATGGACCAGAAGTAGAGATGAAAAAGGTATATTGAATGGTAAAGAGTGGGAAGACCTATTTTAGGAAACTGCTACAATAGGTAAAACGCAAAGAGGACATTTGTTCTAGGCACGAGAACAGAATGTAAGAAATCGCAGAGAGAAAATTAAGATATTAAGTAGTGAGGCAGATTTTCACGTGTGGGTTATGAGGTCTCACAGTCTGAATTACTGACTCAATGACAACATCTATAAACTGTGGGCTCCATTTCTAGGTAGTGAATGTAAATGTGGAGTAAAAGCATTCTCAGCCTGAAGCTATCTGGGATGCTGGCGCTACATATCATGTCTCAAAGGTTCTCTTTCCCTCCTACTGATCCTATGTCTGGGTGGCACCTCAGCACAGGCCTTCCAAAACCACGATTAGATTACACTAACTGCCCTTTGGTGTGTACTCCCTCAGCAATCCCTTGGACATCCCCTCATTGAAGCCATACTGTCATTTCCTCTAATTAGGTTCTATTTAAGTGCTTTGATCTGACCCTTTAATGAGGATGACCCTTCCTCTACAATACTCCTCTAGCACACTGGCTACTAGCAACGTTCTAACAGTTTTACAATTTGACCTCTGAAGTCCTTCTTTTAGGTGGCCATCATCTGGTCCTCATGCTCATCTTAACTTTGTCAATTTGCGCTGGAAAATCTTGAGCATTTGCTATTATGTATATTCTCCTTCTGAAAAGATTATGGGACTAGAGATTCTAATGAAACCATGGAAAAAGATCATACAGGGAGCTGTCTGTGCCAACACGTGCCCTCTTTTCTCTTACCCTCCTGACTGCTTTGCTAGCTCATCATCGACACTGCCCCTAAGCTGTGGGCATACCCTAAGGCTGTCTTGGGCCCTCTTTTCTTCTCTGCTTGGTGTCCTCATCAGCTCTCTCAAGGGTTCAATTATATCTATATATGTCTTTCCCAGATCTATATTGAGCTCCATTTGCACATCTCCCACTTCCTACTAAAGATTTCAGAATGGATATCCCACAGGTAAGTACGTGTCCAAAACAATTCAACCCTACCCTGCCTCCCCCCCACCCCCCCCAGCCACAATTCCAAATTCCCCTATTTCTCCTATATTCAGGTTTTCAATCCTAGCATTCGCTTTGTCACTCTCCTTCCCCCACATATCCTGATCCGCAGCTACCTCCTGTCATTTGTGTCCATGATGGGTCTCACATCTGCCCACTTCTGCTTGCACAGCCACCACCCCAGTTTCTCAGTACCTCTCACATGGATAAATGCAATGCGCTGTTCCATGGCCTCCCTGTCTTCGGCTTCTTGCCTACCCTCTCCAAGCCACATAGCTGCTGCGATGATTTTCTGAAAATGTAGATCTGTCACATCCCTATGTTCCCCAGCTGCCCCAAGATCAAATCTAAGCCCCTCTGTTTGGCCTCTTCATAGTCTGTACCCAACTGACATTTTTAGTCATCTGATACCCATCACTACCACCTTCCTCTATTCTAAGGTCTAGTCAAACTGGCCTTGCTGTTTCTCACATGATACCATGTCCTGCCTTAGCACTGACCACCCCCTCCCCCACACCTGATGAACTTTCCCTTCACCCCTGCTTCCTGTCTCCCTCAGTCTCCGCAGTGGCTATAGAACAGCATGTATACTTCCTGAGGGGCAGCTCCATTTCATTTTTGTCTTTGTAGCACCAGTGTCTGGCACACAGTAGGTGCTTAATCAGTGCTTGTTGACTGACTTACTGTATTACAACATTATAAACGTAAGATGGGACTTTGGATATTCAGTTGCCTTGAGTAAGTTGACTCATCCATCTGTCAACCGAAGGAAGGAGTCTGAATTGGCAGCTGGACAATAAGAAAGGTCATCATAAACTGTCAGAGGAAGAAGAGATCTTACAGATGATCTATTTCAATCCACTCATTTTGCAGGTAAGCAAACAGGCCAGGGAGATGTCTGACCAACATTACACATGCACACTGAATCAATATTAGAAGTGGAAAGCATACCAACATCTATCCCAATTATCTAGTCCACTGTTCTTTCCCCTCCAACAGTTAATTAGACCCACTGAGTCTTTTCAGCTGTGTAGATTTTTTAGTCTTAATGGCCACAAGAAAATTGGTGGAAGATACAAGCTAGCTCTGAAACCAGAAAAGCTTAGTCTCTGGGGCTAGACAGATGACTAATTACAAAGAGTCAGTCAATAAACATTTATTAATACCTACTCTGTGCCAGACACTCTGCTAAGCAGTAGGGATAGGAAGAAAGGCAAAAGACAGTCCCTGCTCCAAAGGGTACACACCTCAGGACTGGAAAATAAGACTCAAGAACTCTGATCGGCGCAGTGACCACCCACAATTCCAGTTATGATGAAAGAAGTCACCCACCCCCTGACTGAGAGGTGATGGACTTGGTGCATAATGAGACATATTTTGGACGTGGCAAATGCAAGAACTTGTTTTGCTTGACTATTACTACTACAAGGTTAAGGTTAACCCTGAGAGAAAAGCACATTTTATCTAGAACTAGCTTGCAGGTGCAGGAAAAGAGATGGTTTAAATAACTCAAAACATCTATGTTTCTATGTCTGAGGGTCAATTCATATGTTAACACCCTAATAAAGCTTTAAAACTCTCTGTCTTATGAAAAGAAGCTGCTGACACATGACCCAGACAGCCCAGGAGGAGGAGGTGGCAAGAGGGCATTCAAATTTTCCTGGTGACTCTATGGTAAGGCCTAAAAGAAAACCTCTCAGAAAGGAGCTTTGGAGTTTCACTGTGAAAGCTGTTTCTGTTCTTTCCTTTACTGGGATTTCTTGAACACCTTCCTTAGGAAGAACAGAGGGAAAGAATCTATTCACAATACAGGTTAAGATTTCTGCAGCCCAAAACTGGGAGTATGACACTAAAATGTGCAAAGAAACAAATGGAAACTTCCTTCAAGTGACACCAGTGACTTTTGGCTTTAATGTCCATGAAACCCAAACACAGAAGAAAACAAGGAGATACTGTGCAGCCCCAATACAGGAGGCCACCCCTCAATCCTCAGCTAACCTCTCTGGGCCCCTGGTGTCATGGTTCTACAGAAGCAGGAGGACACTTTGTTTGTACTGGCTATCTGGCGCCACCTGCAGGCTCGTGCTAGTCCCTTCCGCGGTGTGCTCTCTGACACTGACTTACTAAATAACTTCACATGACTATTTAATCTCTCTGGGCCTCAGTTTCGTCATCTGTAAAATGAAGATGTGACACTTGGATTATTTATCTCAAAGACCTGTTGTGAGGAAAGCTCTTCGTAATCCCTAAAGTGCTTTATAAATGAGTATTTGCAGGAAACAATTCCATCTCACAGAAGATAAACTGATTCAAAATTATAAAATGGATTAAATAATCATAAGAGAATATTTGTCTTAAAATATAAAAGATAAAAACAAAAATATTTTTAAAAAGAGAATACACATAACTATAATTTGTACAAAAGAAAGAACAGCAGGGATTTGAGGGCAGACATCACTCAAAACTGGTATAAAAAATACACTATATAAATGAGCTATTAAAGTAAATTTGTTAAGACATTTTTCTCAAATTAACAAGCAGCTGGAGACAGCTCTAGCTATTATTGATCACAACAACAGGCTATTAAATTCTATGACATTGATCCTTTATTTTAATAGATTATCAACGAAAATAGGAGTGAGGGGAAAATGATAATTTATTTTCTAATTAATCAAACATTGATCCATTTTGGCCTTTAAAGACAGAGGCATACTATAATAAAAGAATCAAAATCTCAGCTTAATGTTCTATAAATCAGAATAATATACAACTATACAAAAAAAAAATCTCTAGATATTGGTGGAGAGATCTAGATCTAGGTGGAGAAGTAACTAAATAAAATGAGATACACTTCAATATTTCACGGATCTATGATGTGCCAGGTTCATAACTCTCTAGTCTGGTGGACAAGAATAATAGCTTGGTTTATTATTCAACTTCTATTTGGTAGAAGATAGTATGCATAAAATCATGAATATATTTGAAACAAAATAAACTGAACTAATTTAAATAGTGGGGTGTTTCAGCCTCCCTAGACTATTACTATCAATAATAGTTTTCTCCTTTGGTTTAGATACAAGAATGACTTTACAGACTCATATATTTTTATATAAAGTAAGATGGCATGTAGTCCAACACCCTAACTGTAAGATATGGATCAGAAAAGTCAACATAATTGTATGTCTTTCATTAATTTAAATTTGATTTTTATATTTAAAAAGTATTAACTCATGTGAATCTTATTTAAATTAGACATGGCCATATTTAATAGGGAAATCTCTTCACGATGGTATAAATAACTTACCATTGTGTAACTCTGCTCAGCTTCCAAGTACTTTTTATACTCATGATTGAGTTTATCAAAAACAGTGGCAATCACAGGCAATGTTCCTCTGTCTGATTCACTTAACACTAGGAAAGATGCAGCCATCGTACACAGATAAAAATATTCATTAGAATGTAAACTCTATAAACTAAAATAAAAATCTAATCTTAAAGACTAGCCATACTCAGGATATATTTTAAAATTCTCTAATCCCCTCATGGAAAATAGAGTGAATAGCTGAAATATAATCCAAAGAAGATTCCTCAATAACATCCATTCAATCGCATGCTAAGGGTGGCTCCACTAAACATACTTTATCTTCATCCAGAATGTCTTACAGACATTATTGCTTTAGAATTGAGTAACAGACAGTACTCACTATAAGCAGACATGACCAGATTCAGGTTTCCCTTACCCTTCTCAGTTTGGAGTCATCCTAGTTAGGGCCTTCTTAACTACTCTCAAACCAAGTAATTCTGTGGAGTTTCTTCTGTACCTTTATTGCCAAGAGGTGACAAGGCACAAAAAGGTGGCCCAGTACCTAAATACAGGTGGTAGGTAGCAAAAACCTCAATTCTGGGAAGAGAAGAATGGACACTAACAGATGTCCTGCCCACATCTCACACACCCCATATCCAAATCCGAATTCATCATCTTTCCCAATTTTTTTACTCCATGAGAAGGATTCCCTATTGCCTGAAGGTCTTTCCACATTCTGGCTCTAACTTTTCTTGAAAGCCTTTCTGTGGTAAGACTCCCCTTCAATGTCCTATGCAAATTGGACGATTTGCTTTTGTTCCCCAACCTCATCTTAGCCTCCCACCCCTGGCATTTATCCATGCTGTTTGTTCTCCATGCACACAACAGTCTACCCTGCATATCTCTGGTTTTTGAAGTTCTTTTTTCTATTCAAGGCCCCCAGGTCTGGTAAGTCTTCCCTGATCTCTAAGACAAATTATTTGTCTATCCTCAACTATCTGATGCCAACCTATCTTACTCCCCAATGTACTTAGTAATATTAATTTCTATTATAATTATTTGTACAGATGTTATAGGCACACAATTAGAAATTCTCAAGGACAGCAACTGTGTTGCATAATGTAATTCTTTGCTGTGTTCTTGAATTTAAAGCCTTTAAGGAAATTAGTAAATACAAACTTACTCTGTGAACAGACAGATAAAATGACCATCTTGCAGTCTTTTCTCTGGAGAAGAAAGTCCATCAGTCTTCCTTTATCTAGCAAGAGATTTACTACAGGCTGAAGTTTTACCTGAAGAGTCCAGAGGTAACCTAGATTTAAGAAGCAGTAGGTGATAACAATCTGATCTGAACCAGAACTCATACAACAACACATAACCAGATTTCACTAAATTTTTGTGGCAAATCCTCAAAATAACCATGGTAACCATGTTCTTTTCATTGAAAGAGCAATCTCAGTTATTCAGGACAATACCTATTTATCTTAGGGCTTAAATTTTAACCTAGCATACACGAGTTACTTCTAAATGTTTGGACAACTCCCAAAACTAGGTCAAACAAAACTCAAGCTCAGTGACTAGGGAAAGGTTAAACAGGACTGAACACTTCTACACTCTGTATACTAATGATGCCTTTTTTGCAAGGGGTGGGGCAGGGAGGAGAGCTGGGCAGCACTCAATCAATCATAGCCTGGATTTCCCATCACATATCAAACATTTTCCAGGGGGAACCTGGAGAGTTAAAAAAGTCCTTAACAAATACCACTAATCCCAAATAATGTTTTGGTATTTCTTCTACTACTATTACTTTAATGATGTAGCTCTGTAAAAATCTCATTAAGATTTCACAATGAAGCAAACAGACTGATCTAGGCACTTCTGAAAATTTTATCTGGACATAATTTATTCGACATTGCCTTACTACCTTTTGAAATCCACACACATTATAATGAATAACTGTGCCTTCTGACCTACCCTGACTTGCACTGATGATGATGTCAGGCTGAAAGACGATCCAGGATGAGGAATCTGAATGTCAAGGGAAGTTCCAAAAAGTAAAGTAACACGTTTGTTTTTACCTCCTCCCTTTACGGTGGTGGGTCAGATCCCTCTGGATGTCCTGCCACCATGTGGAGGTTACCAACTACAATCCTTGAGTAAGATAGCCATCAGGTCTCATTGTCTGTTCTAAAGTCTAAAGACTGTCTTATTATCTGCCCTGTCACTATACATACTCCAGAACCCCAGGCACTGCTATGTGACCAACTGATACACCCTAAGAAGACTGAGGCCTTTCTACTTGCCATCCACTGGACCCTGGGATCCTCTGGACCTTTTCACCTGTCTTGAAGCAGAACCCTCCCATATAGGTTATTTCTCCCAGTCAGAATGGGAGCTCCTTGAGGGTGGTGACTGTTTTGATTTTCTATGTCCTCAGGACTTAGCACATTCAAGCACCTAATAATCGCTTTTTTAGTCTTTTAACAGCTATCAAACATCTACTCCTTGTATATGTTTAAAAATAGGCCCCCACCTAAATGCCTGAGAGAACTAAGAGAATTCCTTACTGATGTGTAATGACAGCTCTCAGAAAATGGTACTTTTTAAAACTGTGTTTTAAAAAGATTCATATCATTTTGGGAGGTTACATGTTGGCTGATTTAAGCAGAGAGATAAGGCAGAGAGACAAAAAGAGAGATACTTCATTTCCATGGACACTTTGCCAACTGCTCTTTCAAAGGATACAAAGTTTACAGGGAACAGGAGATTGGCTGGTCACAGAAGCAGGACCTGTATTTTTGAAAGAAAAAATAGAGAAAAGTTGAAAACATACTTCCTAAACACACAATCCCACTTACTTAAGATTAAAGGTTCAGCTACACTGAAGACAGAAGATAGGCTGGCCTTGTGAAGGTCTGACACTCCACACGTGGAGAATTATAAGATCTCAGAGACAGTAAAAGGGACCTTCAAGATCCACCAAGTATAATGCCCTTCCTGATGCAGGAACACCCTCGGCAATATCTTTGACAACAAACTCAGCATGGGTACCTCCAGCGATGAGGACTCTGTCCAACGAGGCATTCTGTTCAATAGTGAATAGCTCTAGTTACTAGCAAGTTATTACTTATCCTAAAATTTAATCTGCTTGCAGAAGGGAGATGTACCACTCCAAAGGGGAGCATGTACAGAAAGAAAAGAACAATAAGCTTAATCCTTCTACACATCAGTCCTTTGAATATTTGAAGAAAGTTGTCCTAGTTCAAAAGGACCACGATGAAAAATGTTATCCACCTCCAGAGAGAACTGATGAACTCAGTGCAAACTGAAGAATGCTTTTTTTTACTCTCCTTATGGGTGAAGGCTTGTGTGTGTGTGTGTGTGTGTGTGTGTGTGTGTGTGTGTGTGTGTGTGTGTGTTTTAATATGGAAATGTTTTGCATGACTTCATATGTATGATCATATGACTGATATATCACTAGCCTTTTCAGTGGATGGGGGAGGGGTCAGAGGGAAAGAAAAAATTTGGAACTCAAAACTTTTCAACCAAATTTATTAATTTATTTGTTTTCAGTTTGCAACAATCACTTCCATAAGTTCCAAATTTTCTTCCCCTCTCCCCACAAGGCAGCATGCAATCTTATATGGGCTCTACACATACACTCCTATTAAACACATTTTTCACATTACTCATGTTGCACAGAAGAATTAAAACAAATGGGAGAAACCAGGAACTCAAATTTTTTTAAAAATTAATGTTAAAAAAAGTTTTTATATATAATTGGGATATCACTTAAAATATATTTTTTAAAAAAGAAAGCTTCTCCCGTTCTCTCTTCTCCAATAAAAAATCCAACTCTCCCCCACATTGCTCTCTGTGTAAAATGGTGTCAGGTCCCCTAAGCCTGTAAGTTTTAACAATGTTCTTCTTAAAACATGGCACTAAGAAATGAACAAAGTATTAGAGTACATTAAAGTATAAAGTATAAGTACAAAGGGAATGATACCTGGTTCATTCTAGACACTATACTTTGGTAAATATAGAATTACTGTTTCTGAAGAAGGAAAACAAATATCCCATACAAATCTAACAAGAAGACTGACATTATATACATATTTATTCATTACTACCTTGAATAAGCATTCTATGGGGTCAGGGTAAAGATGTAACATCTGCTATAATACAACTATATACAATTTTTAGTGAAATACAAATGCTTCTCCATAGAATTTAAATAATTCTACCTGCCATAGGAATCTGATAGGGTTGTATTGATCGAGCTGGAAGTACAGGATGATGAAGGGTAATTGTGCCATCAAATTCTCCTCTTAACTTGATGTCAAATATTACAGATGTCTAAAATGGGAAGGGGAAAAAATGCAGATTGTTGACACAAAAGCAGATGGAGTTGAAAGCTGTCTGTATAATAATACAGCCCCTACAAACAGTTCAATGAATCTTACTAAAATTAGGCTTAAAGACCACTGATATGACAATCACCCTACCCTCAAATTAAGTAGGCTCTTCTAAGTAAGTTCAAATTAATTAGCTACAATATGGGAATACAGTGGTCTTTCTAGAATCCAAAGCCTTCATTTTAATTATTCACTGTTCTCATAAATAATCTAGCTTGCTTACACATATCCTCCTCAATGCATTCTCATGTGTATCATTCATAGCATGCTTGGCAAGAAAGAAGTGTTGGTATTATCATGCACACCATAAAAATGAAAAAAAGATTTGCTTAAAGCCCCCAAATTAGTCAATGACCAAATAGGACTTAGCACTCGCGATTCATGTTCTAAGTCTGCTTAGTACTGCTTCTTCCTCATTATTACCTACAGATGTGTGTATTCAATCTGAAGAAGATACTTCATGATGACAGTTGAATATTTTAGAAACATAGTGCAACCATGAGATTATATGGCCTTCATCATTTTAACAGTAGCTAACATTTGCAGGGCCATCATCCATGTCTGATCTATAGTCCTGATCTCTATCTTACCACTGGACCCTGATGGCTCTGAAGGTGAGCATGAGGCTGGTGACTCTGCACAGCCCTCTCTCACTTCCATCCAATTCACCTTCCTGAGGTTGCGGTGCCCTTTGAGAATGAAGGACAAACAGCCGCACCCAGCATTTATACGGCCCTTTAAGGTCTGCAAAGCACTTGGCAAATGCTATCTGATTTGACCCTCACAACCCCCTCCAGGGAAAGAGCTGCCGTGCTGATGTAAAATGAGGATCTTCCAGAGAAGGAAGAGAAGGCAGAAGCAGTTAAGCGCTCTGCCCATGTCATACCGTTGGAAAGTACCTGAGGCAGAGTTCAAACTCAGGTCTTTCTGATTTCAGCCCAGCACTCCATGCATGCACCATGCCCTGTGGCTAGCCCCGTGACCACTTATGCCCAGCCTTAGGAGTTGTATGGCAACACCTTACATGTTAAAGCTCACGCACACCCTTTCATGAAATCGTTATCTTTTCCTTCTGCTCCAGACAGAGGGAATCAAACCACACTCATCCCAAACTCGTATCTGGGAGATCAACATTTTCAACATAAAATTCAATAATTAAATAGATAAATAAATAAGTTTTAGAGCACTTTTTTTTTAATGACTATTTACCCATCACAGATAGTCAAAACCTTTTCAAGAACAAAAACTCCACCACCAGCTATTGGGAACCCAAGTTAAATTCAAGTCTACATGGCATCCACATCATACCTCAGTATCTTGGTGATGAACCACCACCAGGTTATCCACTACATTCAATGCAAACTTCCCTGTTCTATTCAGCTTCAATATATGGGTCTTCTTACAGACGCCTTCTCTATGGAACCAACAGAAAGACAAAAAATTAGATTAACAGACTCTTTCTTTTCTCCCTACAGTTAAAGAAACAAAGCAGAGAGGAGTGCAGGCCTCACCGTGGCAAGTGATAGAGCACAACCTCTGCACCAGCACTGTTTGAGGTCCGGGAGTGATGCCTCAGGAAGAGCACATGGAGCTGCCCGTAGCTGGTCAGGGAAGAACAAGACAACTGTCAGTCACATCTCACACTTTAGGAATCCACCATTTCACAAACTTTTCTTGAGATTACTGAGTGTTTGGTACAGTAAGAACTTAGAGAAAAAACAGAAATCAAGTAATGCATGGTTTTCCAAATGGAAGTAGGGACTTTTTAAAAATAGAGAATGGTTTTCTTCCATGACAGATTATAGAACATGGCTTACTTTCTTACTTATGAAAATTAAGCATGATATTTAGATTCAAAAGAGTAATAGATACACTTATTTTTATGATGAAAAGAACAATTATCCTATTACCCTGGACATTTTAAAAAAAAAATTTCTGAGACTACAAATGGTATTGAAGAGACGATAGTATTTTCCGTATTCATAAAGAAGAAGTGATATTTACTGGGGAATAAGGGAATCACAAGGCGATTATGATGATCAAGATGATGGTTACTGCTAATCACCATAAAGTGTCAAAGACCTGCGATTTCCTCAGTGTGGGAGCATCTGCACCGCTCCTCAACTCAAAAGATAATCTTTAAAAACTGTGGTCAAAAGAAATGCTCATCTTGTGGCTAACCTGGGAGGAGCCTCTGCATCTAGAGATCAATCCTCAGACATGAGACATCCAAGTCCGCCCCTGGGTTCATACTCAGTTTCTTCCAGTCTGACAGGCCTGGTTATGGCCTTCAAGAACACAAGGTTGCTTGCATGACACAATCAGAATCAGATTTTGGTGGAGCTCACCTCTTTTTTAAGCTCATTATTTATTTTACTCCAACCCAGTTAACTCTCAAATTCTATACTCTTTCTATTATGCCATTGGGATACAGCATAGGTGACACTGTACATAGCACTCTGAAGTCTGAAAAATATTTTATAGACATCTTTTCAAATGATCCTCACACCTACCCTGTGAGGTAGGTAGTGATAGTAAAATATTTCCATTTTAGAGATAAAGAAACTGAAACTCCAAGAGGTACAGTGACAGTCATGGTCACACAGCTGGCAATATCTTCCTGAACATGCTACCCTCAGAAACTAGCTAAGTGGCAGGGCTGGAATCTGAATATCACTTGAGTGCTCTGCACATGGGTTATATTTCTTCCATAATTTAAATCACCAGAAACAATTATAAAAAGGAATTCTCATCAGACAGACATACATTGTAGCCATTGCAATATCTCTTTCAGAAAGGCTGAGTTTAGTTGACTTAGGTGCTGCTGGCAATTCAATTTCAAACTTGGATAGCTTCGACATAGTTCCAGCCTATTTTAGAAAAACACAAATAATTTTTAGAAAATTTTTTTAACGTCCTATATCTTAACAATCTTATTTTAAGATTCTCAAGGACAGATAACTAATTGTGTCTTCCACTTACTTTGCAACTCCCTATGGCATCTGCTACTGTGTGTGCTCATGGTAGAATGTAAATAACTATTAAAGCTTTCCTGGAAACTACAGCTGGAATAATGCCCCCTAGAGGCAACAAGTCATACTGCTATTGAACTACAAACACTTGAAACAAAGTGCTTCAGTATGATGACAACATGATTTTGGGATGGGGAGAATCCATAACCTTTTTTTTTTTTAAACTAAAACACAATGCCATGCTTACTCGGAAATAAAAAGGTTGGAGAACATTTCCAAGGACAGTGGTAGACAGTAAAATGACTGAACTCTCAGGACAAGACATGTACCAATTTACATTGATATTCTGACTTTTGAGGAGTTTCAAGCTTCGTTTCTCTGGTAAGACCTGAAACAAAATTCAAGGATTAAAGTTGTCTTTAAAGAACCATTAAGTACTAGAAGATCAATTTAATAGATTGATAAAGAACAGGAAGCTAAACATACAGGTTATATAATAAAAGATTATTCATATAGTTATTAAATACTTATACACACGTATACATTTTTGTATACCTTATTACATTCTCACAACAATCTGTGAGGCATATAGTATAAATCCCAACACAGACATGAGGGAAGCTCTGATTTTATGAGGTTATGTGACTTGCTCATGGTCATACAGTTAGAAAGTGATGAACCAGGATTCAAACCAAGAGCTTCTGATTTCTAATCTATCTCTCCTAAAACTACACCACAATACACACATAGGTTAAAAAAAAAATCTTCTCTTCCTTCATGAAGCAGTTGGTGGTGATATAAAAACTCATTTAAAAATGATTAGAATGCCCAGTATCAGGAAGGTTTAAGACATTCAATCTGAACTGAAAATTAAGCAATGGACTTACTGCTAATATTGTAACCTTAGGATTTTAACATATTCATTATTCAGTTTACAAAGCTGCTAAATGGTCATTATTACCTGATAAAATTCAATTCCTTGATCTGTTATGAAGACTATTTCAGTAGAACTGGTCCAGCAGAATCCCAGTATATTGGCATTCTTCGTCTTAAGAAAATTACATATTTAAAATTTAAATAATTAAAAATAAAATTTTAAAAATGTAAATACATTTTATGTTAAAGCTTCCTATAAAATGCATCTGTTAAGCCTAGGAATTAACTTAGAATTTTTATCAAAGGCTCAAAATACTGTATAGTTTATCACTGGCCCTTTAGTGAAGCAGAACTATTATGCCATGAAAATATCTTAAATTTAATTACTAATTATCATACTATATTATTTTTAATAAAATCTTTTCTTTCATTCAAAATGCCTCATTCAAAATCAGTCCTGGATTCTTTGGATTCTAACTGTGGGTATATCTAAGACTCACTTGATATGATGACTACGCAGAGTGTAATAACCCAGACTTCTACTAGATATATCACTGCTGCTAAGTCACAAGCCGCTAAAGCTTCAGAACAGTTGGGTCAAACTCAAATAGAAAAGGGAGCCACTAAACCATACATGAGGATTCCTACAGACCATATAAAATCTTAGTGGTAAAATATAAATTTATCTTTTTTTTTTTACTGGACTTTTTATTTATTTTGTTAAATATTTCCCAATTACATTTTAATCTAGTTCAGGTCACACTCAGAAGTGTGGAGGACCCTGTATTTGACACCTCTGCCTTATATATCTACTGCTAAAGCACAGCAAGAAAGACTCCTCTCACCCTATTGGTGGGTATAATGTAACTCAATATTTCAACAAACATTTATTAAATACTTCCTATGAACAAAGTATCACACTAAACACTGGGGATACAAAGACACAAAAGTTTCTATCTTCAAGAAATTTATATTTTAATTCATTTTTCCCCTTAAAATCTGCTCCTACTTTCTTATAGCTGTTAACTGCACCACTACTGCCTAAGTTACCTCAGCTCAATAAACCTAGGTTTCATCCTTGATTCTTTCATTTCTACCTCCTAATAATCTGTGTCTTTCTCTTCCCTCATCCATTCCCACAGCTGCCAGGCTGGGTCAGGTCTGAACCAGTTTTCTCAACTGTGCTTACACAGTGATGTTTCTACCCCTATTCTTTCTCTGAAACAATCTACCCTACACACCTCTGCTTAGATGAATCTCTCTAATGTCCAAGTTTGCTGTTGACAGATTCTCAGTGACTCCTTGTTGCCAATGGAATAAAGTCCAAACCCTTTAGTGTGGCATGTAGGATAGCTCTGTAGTCTTGCTTTAACCTACTTCCCTATGTTTTTATTGCACCACTTCCTTTCACATACTCTACAGTAGATTAAATGTCACACTCCCCAAAGTAGAGAGGGGATGCTTAATAAATGCTTTTCAATTGAGTGGACAACTAAAATTTTAAAGTATAAGGTTCTACATTTTCTGGTGAAATTTTATCTTGTTAGATTGAGCCTTCTCTTCTAGTTTTTAAAGGTCTTTCCAAATACAGTTTCTTAACTAGGGGTCTTTATTTTGTTTTAATATTTTAATAACTATATTTCAATATAGTTTAGGATTCCTTTACATTATTCTATACATTTGAAAAACATTATTCCGTAAAAGGGGTCCATAGGCCTCCCCAGAAGATCACAGAAGTCCACAACACAAAAAAGTTAAGAAATCTGTTCTATATCCTTATTATATATGTGTATATATACAAAATGTACATACATAAACTATCCCTTCTAATTGTTTTATCAACCATAAATTAGATAAGCACTCTAATTCTTCATCCAAATTAATTTAAGAAAAAGAAAAAGTTGCATAGGCCAGGGTTGATGATAAAGCCCTGTGATACAATAACAGAAATAATAACCCATATTTCTTGGGAATGTATTCAACCAGTTATGAATGTTTCCTAAATGTATGATCATTTAAACACATTTCTCCATCCTGTTAATAGGGAGACTTTGTCAAATGTTTTGTTAAAGTAAAAATTCACTCTTTCAATGACACTTCCTTAATCTACCAGGCTAGCAACTCATTAAAAAAAAACGCTATTAAGTTAGTAGTTAGTCAGAATCAGACTAGGATGAAGAAAGGCGCCAGAGGATCAATATGGATAAATGGTTCTATTCTTTTAGAAAAAAACCAACTCTTGGTTCTCTAGAGAGGATCTAGACTGAGGGAATTCACTTACTGAGCAGATGCTCCCTGCTCATGGGGAAGTCTACTCAGTCTCTGATCAATTCTGAAAGGAGGGATTCCTATCCCGCTCTGAATTTTACTAGAGGTAACCCCCAATCTACTCCCCCCAAAACAACTGCACTCTTGGCACATGCCACACTACCACTGCTAGCTAAGGATCCTACAACTCTTCCATCACCAAAACCAGAAGCTGAATTGGGAACAAAAACTAGAGGAAGAAGAAAACAAAGTAAAAGTCATATTTGGGGGGCTTTAATTAGAATGCAGAACTACATACATAGGTGAAAAATAACTTCTAAAAATAACTGATTATGTTACAAAGAACATTTTACCACAGATCACTCTAAAAAGGCAGACAAGAAACTGTCACGCCCAAGACTACCTAAATGAAAACACATGCATGTACCTTGCATTCTTGTGTGTATTCCAGCTGAGGACAATCAGGAATAAAGTTCAAAAAATCCTGAAAGAGTAAAAAAGCACAGTTAATTCTCTAAAGCAAGGTAGAAATACCAGTAGCAAGACCAAGGTCAGAAGTGTTCTTCCTTTCTCACTGCCAAAAAAGACTCTATAACAATGATAACAAATTTGGATACCTAACCATCTGACAATACTCCCTCAGCAAATGAATGGGTGTGATATTCAAGAAAACGCAAAAACAAGAATCTAAATGATTACACAGTCTCCTTTCTGTGAGTATGTAAAGCTCTGTGATGACAGGAATGGTGTGTTATTTATGTTTGGATTTCCCTCATCATAAAGTTTATGTTTGGATTTCCCTCATCATAAAGTTTCACTTCAGAGGGTTCACATCATAAAGGGTTCACTTCAGAGAATCACAAATACTGGGTTGAAAAGGACCTCTAGAACTCGTCTAGACTAACCCCCTCATTTTACAGATGTGGAAACTAAGACCAGGAGCAATTAAGTGAAATGCCAAAGGTCACGAAGATAATGACAGATGCAGCACATCTCTCTCAGTACAGCTCTCTGAT
This sequence comes from Potorous gilbertii, assembly GCA_028658325.1. Taxonomy (NCBI): domain Eukaryota; kingdom Metazoa; phylum Chordata; class Mammalia; order Diprotodontia; family Potoroidae; genus Potorous; species Potorous gilbertii. The sequence continues at coordinate 52,063,163 of CM053773.1, forward strand.
GTCTGAGAGGGTCAGTGATCTTCTCATTGCACAGTGCAGCTTTGGCACTTAAATGTTTGCTGAAGTGAATTATGGTTTACGATTACTACAGAACTTTGAAAAAAGTACAAATCTAGTTTTTCCAGGCAAAACCAAGAGAATATAAAATAACTTTTAAATCACTTTAAATTTGTTCTTTAATATTCTAAAGTACTTCTATTAAGGGAAAATATTTAATAAATTACTAACCTCAACTATTTTAGAGGTGGAATTTACATGTATTTTCACTTTGAAAAAAAGGCACATACTTATTAGTTACTCTCCAGAACCTATTCAATTCAGATGGCACATATATGAAAAAGAAAATATGGAAAATTACATTCCCAAATATCCAATTTAACAAAATAGGGTTCATACAATCACCCCATTGCAACTTAGAATAATGTAGTTTTGAAAAGCAGTTTTTTCCAGTTGATTTTTATTATAAGAAGAAGTACACGGCCATTGGCAACAAAGGTAATGAATAAATATTTATAAATCAATGGAAAGTTATTCCTATTATTCTAATTCATGAATTTTTATCCCATTAAGGGTGTGACATTAGGTACCCGTAACTCTGATCTCCTGTGCTGGTTAAAATCAGCTTCTAGTCAGAGAAAGAATGTTAGAGTAACTCACTCATCTAAACCAATCAAAAAAAGGTCATGTGTGACATCTAGCTAGCAATATAACATGTAGGAAAGTCTAGATTACTAAAAAAAATGCCCAGAAGTCATAAATTGACAAATCATTTAATCCATAGATTTCTGTTTAACCAAATGCCTCTCTAATCTGCAGAAGACTAATAAGATTCAAAATCATGCAACATAAACACATACATTTCACCAAAAAAGTAAACGCTGAACATTCAGTCTGTACAATTCATCCTCTTCCAAAATTTCACAAATGCACGTTAGGATTCAAAAAGGATTCTTACCACAGTCTTTGAGGTTCTTTGAACAGCCAATATCTTATTTCCCAAGGAAAATTTGATACATTTCACTTCTCCTTTGTCTTCCATCCTTTAAAAGGAAAACATACAGGAGACTTCAGTGGAAGCAGAGAATTCTTGAGATTATCATAGTTCCAGAAGACATGAGAGATATTCAGGAAAAATAGTGCTTTAATTTAAAATTAAAAGTATATTTAGGATGACTACCAGATTCATAATGGACTCATTTTTCAAACAATCTAATTGGCAACAATGTGAAAATAGATTCTATTATAAAATACAAGTAATTAAAGGGACAGAAAAGTAAGCAATATGCAGTAGATCAGACAAACAATACCTAAAAGCAAAAGATCCCTTCAGCACAATATTCAATATACCCCAAAATACAAACTCTTAGGAGCTTGTGTACTTCTATGTAAACTTGTATACTACAAAAACTGGTGAGAAAAGTGAAAAGCAACTTCACAGGTATAAAGGTTGGCCCAGTTTTTACAACACATCCATAGTAAGTAAACTCCAAATGGATAAGCAGCCTAAACATACGGTCACACTGTTACAAAATCGGAGGAGAAATTAAGGTAGTACTTTTCAGAACTATGGTTAAGGGAAGAATTCATAACCAGAGGATAGAAGAAATCAATCACAAAGAATAAAACACAATTTTGATTATATGAAATCAGAACTTGTATATTAACGAACTCACTGCAGCTAAGATGGAAATGAAGCTGAGTGGGGACAAATCTGTGCAACAAATATCTCTAATAAAAATTTACTATCTGATGTAAATATAGGGAACTGTTCCAAACCTATTAGATTAAGAGCAATTCCCCAATAGGTAAGTGGTCAAAGGACAGGAACACAGAATTTGCAAAATTAATAAAAATTATCAACAACCATGAGAAGAAATGCTTCAAATCCCTAAAAAGTAAATGGAAATTAAAATGATCTTGAGGTTTTACTACATGTCCCTCAAAATGACCAAGAAAATAAAAGATGGGAAATAGTCAATGTCAGAGAGATTATGGGAAAGTTGGCACATTCACGCTACTGGTGGACCTCTGAATTGATCTGACTGTTCTGGAAAACAATCTGGAATTATGTAAGAAAAGACACCAAACCGTTCACTCCTTGTGGCCCTGCGATCTCCTTATTGGTAACATATACCAAGGAAATCAAAGACAGAAAGAATACATACACTAAAATATTTGTTGCAGTACTTTCTGTAATTGTAAAATAAGGGAAACAAGGTAGGTGCCCATCAGTTAGGGAACGGCTGAGCAAATGTAACGTCTTACTATCATACTATAAGAAATGAAAAACATGAGAAATTCAGAGAAATATTGGAAAACTTGAAAGGATCATAAGAACAATATCCACAGTGACTTTACTAATTCAAATCAAAATAACACTAAAATGCAAATGCACTCAGATAAAATATGATGACCAATCTTGGTTCTAGAGGGCAGGTAAAGGAACATACTCCCCTGAGAAATGGGGGAATAAGGGTAGGAAATGTTGCGTATACTGTCAAACGTGGCTGCTATATCAGTTGGTTTTGCTAAACTGATTTTTGTTGTAGTTAAAAGAGAAGTTTCTACTGAGGTTAAGCATCATTAACAGTAAGACTACGGTATGAAAAACAAAAAGCACCGATATAACTCAAACACTAACTATACCAAATTACATTTGAGATTATATTTTTCTGTTAGCTAGTACCTGTGTGAAATTATTGGCAGAATCTAAGTTACAGAAAGGAAAGTTAATGTTTCTAATTCAAAAGCTATCTCCTATTGACAAATACACAATGTAGGAATTTTTAATGCACCATTTATTTGTAGAAATTTCAAGTCAAGCCTGTGATCAAGATCATTCTTTAATAATTCCATTAAAACAAAAACCTTTGCAAACAGGGATTGCTTCATTCTTTGTATGTGTATCCTCAGCAGTCAGCATAGTGCCTGGCACACAACAGGTGCTTAATAAATGCTTCTGAATAGCTGCTTGACTGTCTAACTAAAAGGTAGTTTCTCTTTTGAAAGACATACAAGCCATATTCAAGGATGTCCTATATCCTGACCAATACTGTAGAAAACAATATGTCAAACGGATGATTCCTGCCTTCAAATTCTTAATCTATACAACCCAGTCCTAGATCCAGGCCTCCCATTTCTATCCCAAGGAGGTACACTGAGAGTCCTGGAAAGGTAGAGTGAAAATAATTTTTTTTACAATAATCATAGCCATATTCTCTTTATGTTATAG
>CM053773.1:52066894-52094020 GCA_028658325.1 Potorous gilbertii
TCCTATATCCTGACCAATACTGTAGAAAACAATATGTCAAACGGATGATTCCTGCCTTCAAATTCTTAATCTATACAACCCAGTCCTAGATCCAGGCCTCCCATTTCTATCCCAAGGAGGTACACTGAGAGTCCTGGAAAGGTAGAGTGAAAATAATTTTTTTTACAATAATCATAGCCATATTCTCTTTATGTTATAGGGAGGAAACACTTTTATTGTACTTTCGCATGAGAAACACTGACACCAAAACCTCCTTCACAGTTTCCTAATCTGTAAAACTGGAATAACAGTTGTCATACCTACCTCACAGGGCTGCTGTGAGAATCAGAGGAGATAACATATGTAAAGCCCTTAATGAAATTTAATTGCTATATAAATGTCAGGCAATATTCTTCACAGACCAAATACTGTGGGAAGACCTAAGCCAGATAAGGAAGCAGAAATAAGAGGTCTTTGCAGGTCAACAAACCCACCAATGGGTGTCCCCATGGACACTACTTTCCAGCATTATTACCTGAATGGTAGGATATCAGTCCCCAAATTCCTCATCCTACTTCCTTGTCCCAATGACTGCTGCAATTCTAACAAGAGGTCATCCCAGTCAAGGAGAGGAAGAGAAGACAGATAGGGGCAGAAACTCTGAACTATATTACTGAACATGGGGGAGTGGGAGGAGGAAATCACATTTTGCTTGAGTATTGAAATTAATTTGAAAAGGCCCATAATACAGTTGGCACTGTTACCTAAATGAGATAGGATTCCTATCCTCTGGACCTTTAACAACCACTCCAGTGGCTCCACCAGATCGGACAGCAAAAACCTGAAAAAGATAGGAAGTTCATTTTAGTGTCTGACCTTCCAAAGGCTATTTCATAGTCAACAGTGTTCTTTCACATTTACTCCACATTAAGTCTTAGGTATATATTTTTACCCAGTTTGAGGTTTCTGACAAAGCTAATCTAAAATGTTCCTAATCATACAAACTGCATGTACTGATAGGTGGGAGATTTCAAATGTGCATTTTGGGAAAGGAGTACATCAGCTCAAAATATCACTACCACAATGTTAACATCTCATATGACACAAGATGAAACCACTGGTTTCTCTTGCAGACCTGAACACAGCAAAGCATTTCCCTAGACTTTTGTTTCCCTTTGCAAAACAGATAGTAGAACAAGTTTGAATTTTAAAATCCTTGATTGAAAGTTTAACCAAAAGCTATGACTTGCACTCTTCGGAAACCCATGGTTTCCTGGGTATGAGTCCTCCCTCCACAGATGCTGGTTGCAACCCTCTGATGATACAATTGTTGGGTTTTCAAAAGTTGCTGTGGTTGAAAAAATTCATAGCTCTAGGGTTAACTTGGTGATGAGCCCTTCTGAACTTAGCTTGGGTGGTCCTTGGCCATCATGGGAGCAATACTCAAGAGCCTTCCAAGTTTGATAAGATCTGTCAGAGCTTGCTCTCTGCTGATATATCCTGAGATCAGGGTCATAGCTATACCTTTTAGAGACAACAAAGTAGGACCTAACTAATAAAAATCATCACTACTAACAAAATATGACTATAAATGACTGATGAGTCCCCTCTTTAACTTCAATGAAAGCAGAACAAAAGAGGAAAAGTGAGTTGTTTGCGATAGTGGTTCGGTTTGAATAGTGGTGAAATTAGATCCTTTAGCACAGAACACCATTTCCCCCCAGTTGTTTACTAGAAGAAAGAAACTGGTATTAGTCTCTGGAAAGTATGGAGCCATGCAGGGTCAGTATTATTTCATCCCAGGCTTCTTCCCATAATGCCTCCCCCAGACCTCCTTCTGGCAGACTTGAGAGATGGTCAGATTTTTTTTTTCCAGTGTGAGTAGAAGGATTTGAAGACTTTGGGAAGAACAAGAGGGTGAGAAATGGTTTTGACAACCCAGTTTCTTCATTTGTAAAATGAGAAGTTGGTTATTATCATATGATCTTCAAGAGTTCTTTCAGCACATTCTTAGTTTGACCCAAACCAGGGAAGCATTGTCAAGATAAGAGCAAGTGGAATGGAAAGGCCAAGACTTAGGGGATGGAAGTCCCAATTCTTCCCATAGCATTTGTCTAAGATCCTAGCATCCAACTACCAGGGTATCCCTCTATATACCTTCTCTCACATACCTATTCTATTGGGTTCTGATTGTCATGTTCCTCTATCTTCTTTTATCTACTTATTCTTATTTCTGCCTAGGTCAGATCCTTGAGCCTCCCGCTCAACACAGGCTCTTCAACTTCCTCCCAAATTCAAGTGAGTGATCTGCACATTCACAACCCACACAGATACCCTGCAAATCTGAGTACCGTATATAGCAGAAACAACCCTACACTGGTCAAGAGACCGGGATTTCATTGCAAGAGTGAAAATAATGGGGCCCTTGAGAAGAGGTAACTACTCCATCTTAAGAGTTTATAAGAGAGGAGAAGAAAGTAGGAATAGTCTTATATGTACCCTAGACTTTAGGAAAGAAGATTTCAAGGAGTTCAGAAAAAATCAGTAGAATCCCATGGACTGAAACTCTATAGGAGATGTCAGCTTATGGGGTTGGGAAGCTCTCAAGAATAGAATTCCAAATACACAAAATCAAATCCAGTGAAATTATTTAACTTTCCATGTACATATTGATTTCCCTCAAAGAATGTAAGTTTCTAAAGTGAAGCCTAGGACATAGCGTATGCACAAAAGTGGCCAATAGGGAGATGATGCCCATTCTAAGCAGGAAGATCGTTAAGACAACACCTATCTACTCCAGGCCTAAATCATCTATATCCTGGGCATCACGAGAACTGGCAGATAGGGTTGTTAAGCCACTGTCCATCATTAGACTCATTCCCTTCTTTGATAGGGTCACCAATCTGATAGAAAAGGAAAATACTATAGAGTTCATATAAACTTGAGCAAGTCATTTAATAAAGTCTTTCTTCCTATTCTTGTCAAAAAATGGAGATGTGGGAAAGAGTACATTTAGGTGGATTCAGAATTGGCTGAGTGGCTAAAGTCAAAGAGTAGTAGTAGTTAAAGGGCAGAAATAGCAGACAGCCTGAAAGGAAGAATCCCAATGTACTGCACTAAGAATCTCTGCTTCTCCCTTTAATGTTTGATATTTCTATCAGTGACTGGGACAAAGCAGGAAGTGATGGACTACCAGTTTTGCTGGCACCATAGTGCTACAAAGGATGAGGTTTTGCACAGTGTAAAGAAAGTCAAGAATATAGAGCTGTAAATCCAGTAAGATAAAAATCTAAAAGAGATAATTATAAATTCTTATATTTAGGTTCAAATAATCCACCTTACAAGTACACAATGGAAGAGATAGTTTGGGGGAAAAAATAAAGCTTGTGTAGTTTTAAGTTCAAAATGAACCAACATTTTTGACATGACAAGGGGACAACTAAGGCAATTTTAAACTCTATTAGGAGGAGCATAGTGTACTGGACTGCAGAAGTGATAATGATCCCATTTATTGACACCCAGTCAGACAATATCTGGAGTGCTTCCTATAATTTCGGTTGCCACATTTTAAGAAGGGCAATGAAAAGCTAGAGAGTGTCTAGAAGAGAGTTTATATCATAAGGACCACATGAACATTCACCCTAAAGAAGGGGCCAAATTGTCTTTATTTTGGAAGACAGGTAGGTAGCAGAGGAGATATTAGTGACTGGAGTAATTAAGAATTCTGCCTTAGACACTAGGGAAATCACTTAACCTCCCTCAGCCTCAGTTTCCTCATTTGTAAAATGACAGTGGCTAGGATATGATCACTTCTAAAGTAGTTTTTGCTTTATGTTTAGGTTCCAAGGAGCTGTCTTCAAGTCTTTGAAAGGCCATCCCTCGGAGATGTATTAGACTCACTCTCTTGGCCCCATACAGAAAGAGGAACAGGTGGAAAGTTCCAGGGAAGAAAAACTTTCCAGCCATGCCAATGCAGAACTGTCTGCCTTCGGGAAGTAGTGAACTCCCTGTCCCTCAAGGTCTTCAAGTGGATTCGACAGGGAGAACACGACGACATCGGCGCTCCGGTCAGGTCAGAGACGGACGTGACTGTTCATTCCGGCTGTGTGCACGGCCCAATCGCTTCGCCTCTCTGGGCCTCAGTTTCCCCACCTGAAGTCCCCCTGCAGCCGTCAAAGGGTCCGGGGTGAGAGTACTCAAAAGAAAGCCCTGGATCATTAAATTCCCTCGGTAGCTAGAGAGGACCTCCCCGTGCCCCTCCCCCCAGCCCTCTAGCCCTCCCCCTCCCCCTCTCCCAGACGCCCCCAAGGGTGCGCATCCCGCCTCCGGCTCCTCCCCCTCCCTGCCCCCGCCCCCGCCGCACCCCTCGCCCCTCCCGGACCTGCTTGTTGGCCTCATCGAAAAAGACGCAGTTGACGGGATTCGCCTTTTCGAAGTGCACCGGCCGCTCGCACAGCTCCAGGTAATAGTCCTCCTCCTCGCTCATCTCGGCGGGCGGCGGCTGCGCTCGGAGCCCCCGGGGGCCCGGGGCCGGTCCTCGAGCGCGGCGGAGCCCACGAGGCGGGGCGTGAGGGGCGGCAGGGGAGGCGGCGGCAGCGGCAGCCCCGGCTACGGCTCCGGGAGCAGGAGGCCGCTTCCTGGTGCCTCGACCCCGCCCCTGTGTGCCACGTGATCCTCGCCGCCTCCACTCTTAAAAGGGCGAGGGCCCCAGCGCTCTGGCTGTGGCGGGGTCCACCGAACGCCCCGATGACGTGGCGTGACGACGTGTTACTGGGGCCTCCCCTGAGAGATTCCTTCCTAACCTCCACTACGGCTCCTCCTGCGTGCAGAGCGGGAATCCCGGGGTGCGACGGAGGGATCTGCTGCCCTGGGAAAGGAGGGAGCTCCGACACCGGGAGGAACAGAAGAAACAAACTATTCATAAAAATACCGCGACAACGAGTAACAATGAATATACAACTGAAACAACATGATTCACAGTGCAACATTAATAACATCAATCACAATACCACTAATAATGACACTGACACAGTCAATAACCACGGCAACAATTAACGACCCATCCCTCCACGAACAACTACAATGATGGTAATGCTACAGTAACTAACAACGATACAGTGACAGCTCATCCCTGAATGAACGTCTGCTGCAACAGTGATACAGTAACTGACGGCAACACAGTAACCCACCTCTGACTTAACAGTAACAACGATTAATAACAGTAACGACAACAAGCATTTATTAAGTGGGACACAATGGCAAAGGACTCTAGAAGGGAGGAGCAAATGACACATATGGATACATATGTTGTTGTGTGTGTATATACATAAACATACATATACATACACGTGTGTCTATGTATGTGTGTGTATATATATGAACTAGGGAGACAATAGAGGGAAGGCACTACCATCAAGGACGATTGGGAAAAGCTTCCTGTACAAGTTGGGATTGGAGGGATGCCAGGAGGTAGAGACAGAGGGAGAATCTTTCAGGCAAAAGGATTATTTCATTCTCCAGAGGATCAATGACAGAGGGTGATGTCTGGACTTGCAGGTGAATTGGATTTAAGTGAGGCAGAGCTATGCGGAGTCATGGGGCCTCACTCTTTCCTCCAGAGTCAATGAGATGAGACATGGGTTTAGAGGCCTGGCCCTGGTCAGCAGGCAAAGGGAGATAGTGAAAATGCCCAAAGTAATCATATTTTCTTATGCAAGGAACAGCAAGGAGACCAGTGTCACTGGATCCCAGAATGAAGGGAGGTGAAGGAAGACAGTAAGGTATCAGAAGACTGGAAAGGTAGAGAATCCCATTATAAGGGCTTCAAAAGCCATTATAGAAGATTTTATATTTGATCCTGGAGGTGATGTTTATTAAAGAAAAGGGAGGTGACTGGTCAGACCTGCACTTAATAATAATAGTAACTACATATATATTACATATAGCTGTAAGGTTTGCAAAGCACTTTACATATGTTATCTATCTCATTTGATCCTCACCACCACCCTGGGAGGTAGTTGCTAATATCATTCCTATTTTACACATGAGTAAACTGAGGCTAAGGGGGCTGATGTGAAGATCAGATAATCTTTGTCAAACACTCAGCATAGTGCCTGGCACATAGTAGGCACTTGATAAGTGTTTATTGAATAAAATAGAAAAGATGATTTACAGATCTATATATCTAGCATCTCTTCTCCTCCAAGTTCCAGTCCTGTGTCACCAATTGTCTATTGAACATTCCAAACTGGGTGTCCAATAAATATAACTCAACATATCCAAAACTGAACTCATTCCCCTATTCCAAACTTCCCTACTTCTGTCCAAAACATCAGTCTCCTAGTCTCCCAAGTTTGTAACCTTGGTATTAATCTTGACTCCTCACCCTTCTCAATCCCATATACTCAATCAGTTGCCAGATCTTGCTATATTTCACTGCTCTAATGCCTGACCCTTCCTCTCTACTTACACAGTTCCCACCTTAGTTGTGTCCCCTCATCACCTTTTGCCTAGGTTATTATGACAGCCTCCTAATTGGTTTCCCTGCTTCATCTCCCACTGCTCCAATCCATTCTACACACTGTTGTCAATGCTATTTTCCTTAAATGAAGATATGACCGTGTGATTCCCTTACTCAATAAATTCTACATGTTTAGCCATCCTGAAAAAAAAAATGCTAAATGAAATGATGGCTCCTCTTGGAAAGGCAAATAAGGAAATTGGATTGCTAGTGTGTTCAAGGCAACATGAGATTTTATTCCATAGGACACTTAGTTATCTTGGATTGCAGAAAAGCTCATGATAAGCATTTGCCAAAAGACCAACAGGAAAATAATAGTAACTTTATACCAACATTTGTTGCAGGGGGTGAAGAAATAGAGGAATTATGCAACAACCTATAAAAGATTCTCCAAAGTCAACTAACATTAATACTCAAAGACTTTAATGAAAATGTAGGCATAGGGAGGATGACAAAATATATTGAAAAACATTGTTCAGGATTAAGAACCAAAAAAGATCAAATATTTACAGACTCCTATGAATACTTCCCAAGAAGAGAACTATACCAAGTAACTTCACCAAATATATATATATATGAAACAGTATATTTTAGCCAAAGCAGAAAGGATTGACTTGTTACTGATGTGGAATCATTTTAGAAAAGCTATTTTTATAAATTCATACCACAGAATTATTAAAATAAAAACTAATACCAATACGAAAAGAAAAAGAAAAATGAGAACCTAACCTAGTTAAACCTAACCTAGTTAAACAAGTTGTTAATATTGAAAAATGAGAATTAGATTAAGAACAGACAATAACACTATTAGAATTTTCCAGGGAAGTCTTTCCATTTGTCATCACTTGTGTCAATGAGGGCAAAGAACCTAGAAGCTACTCCAGCCAGCAAGCACCTCATCTTTTTATCAAGCAGTTAGTTACAGCAACCAAAGACAACACCAATTTAGCATTTAAGTTGATTTATAAAATATTTTTAAATTCATTTTTTTCAGTTAACAGAAATCACTTTTCTCTCCCTGCCACCCTACCACTGAAAAAGAAAAGAAAAACAAAGCCCTTGTCACAAATAGGCATAATCAAAGCAAATTCCTACATTGACCATGTCCAAAAACTCTAGATCTCACATGGCACTGCTTTGTCAAGAGGTAGGTGTAACATACTTCATCCTCGATTCCCTGGAATAGTGGTTGGTTATTGACTTGATCTGAGTTCTTCAGGCTTTCAAAGTTCCTTTTTAACAGGTGAGGAAACTCAAGCTCAGGGAGATGAGATTTGTTCAAGATTTCACCGAAAATTGGTGACTGAGACAGGAGGGACATGGTCCTCCTGCATTTCCAGATCAGGATTCTTGCCATTAGGCTAGGGCAATTTCCTGAAGTTTAGGTGCATTTGTATCCCTCTGCCTTGCTACTCCAAAACCCATTCTTTATCCTTACCCATGACCTTCTGTCCCTCCTGGTTTTCTTACTTCAACAGTCTGTTTTTGACTCACTTTCTTCCTTTACTGACTCGGCCCTACTAAGACCTGGTCCACTATTCACTGTGCTCTGTCCACTTAAACCCTTGCTTCTTTATCTTACTGCCAAACTCCCCATCTCCTCACAACCATTGGTCATCTTAACCACCTAACAGCCACACCCACCCTACTGCTGAGCAGCAGGAGTACTAGAGGAAGTCATATAATAATATTGACCATGTCCACTACTAATAACAGAATAACAGAATTTATGTAACACTTTAAAGTTTGCAAAATCCTTTACAAATATTGTCTCCTACTGTTTACTTTCTCCTTTCTTGACTCTCTCTCTTGATTCATCACCTACCTCTCTGACTAATTCTCCATTTCTTCTGCCAATTACCTTTATGTACCCACTGCCAAGAGTGGATGTCTCCTGACATTCTGAACTGTATCATCTCCTCTTTTTTTATACTTTTAATTTTGGTGATTTCATGTGATCCTATGGGTTCAATTTAATTTCTATGCAGATGACTCACAAATTGAAATATGAACTCCTAATCTCTCTCCCAAACAAGCCTTACATCTCCATCTGCCAGCAAGACATTGCCACCTGAATGCAACATTACCACCTCCTACTCAAGATGCCCCAAACAGAATTTGTTGTCATCCCCCTGAATCCTTCTCCAAACTCCCCTCTTTCTATTGAGGGCATTGTCAGCCTCCTGGTCACCCTCATTTGTACTCCTATCATCCTTTTCTCTCAATTTGCCCTAACTTTGGAGATCCAGTCAATCAATTAATCCAATCAACCAACAAATCTTAAGTCTACCTCTATGTGCCAGGAACTATGCTAGGGTCTGGGGACAGAAAAATAAGCAATGAGAACATGGTATATGTATTCACAAAGAGCATATATTCTAATGGGGAAGACATGAAGGAAATAAATGAATAAATATATATATATATGTGTGTGTGTGTGTGTGTGTGTGTGTGTGCATGTGTGTCTGTAAGTATATACAGAATAAATGTAAAGAGAATAATTATAAGTAAATACTAGTTAAATTTAATATAATGGTTAAATATAAGTAAATAGAGTTAAACTTAATATAATAGTTAAATATAAGTAAATACAAATAGTTAAATAATATAATAGTTAAATATAAGTAAATACAAATAGTTAAATTTAGTATGGTAGTTAAATATAAGTAAATACAAGTAGTTATGTAAATAGTTAAATATAAACAGTTTAGGATAGACCACTAAGCGGTTTAGGAGACTCACCTAAGACCATGCACAAGGGGACATTTTATTGCTTGCCTCTTCAGTGGGTAGAGGAGGGATGGGAAGGAAAAAGAATTTGGAACTCAACATGTTTTAAAAAATCAATCTTTAAAATAAAGAAATGATTTTTTAAAAGAAGGTAATGTTTCAACTGTATTTTGAAGGGAGTGATTCTAAAAGGAAGTATTGTGAAAGGAAAGCATTCCAGGCATGGGGAGCCAGTGCAAAGATGCAGAGATGGAGTTTTATATAGATATATGGAACAGAAAACATACAGGAAGAAGAGTAATGTCCATTGAAGGTGGAAAAGTAGGTTGGGGCCAGGATGTGAGGGGCTTTAAATAGAGAACCTCTGCTAGGTGACACAATGGATAGAGAGTCAGACCTGGAATCAGGAAGACTCTTCTTCCTGAGTTCAAATCCAGCCTCAGATACTTACTAGTTTGGCAACCCTGGGCAAGTCACTTCACCCTGATGGCCTCAGTTTCCTCATCTGTAAAGTGAGCTAGAGAAGAAAATGGCAAACACAGAATCTTTGGCAAGAAAACCCCAAAATAGAATCATGAAGATATGGACATGATCGAAAAACAACTGAACAACTGTTAGGAAGTGTTAAAAAAAAATTTAGAGCAAACCAAAATCTGCTTCTCTATAACTTCAACTCATTTCCCCTAATTTTGCATTCTGAACGAAGGAAAAAAGAAAAAGGTCTGATCTGTCTTTCACATAAAAATCTTTTATTTTAAAGTCCTCTTCATCAACTTTGTTGCTACAGTAAACATGGTATTATGGATTTGTGGGTGAAATGGAACTTAGACATAGACAAGCATAGACACCTCCTCATTTTACAGAAAAGGAAACTGAGACCTAGAGTGGTTAAAGTGACTTGTTCAGGATCAAACTTGCCCAGGTAACTATTTGAGGTAGAATTTGAAACCAGTTATTCCTGATTCCAAGTCCAATTTTATATCCACTATACCACACTGCCTCCCTAACTCTTTACTTGTGGCATGTAAGAGTAGAGTGAGCTATCACCTCCCTTGTTGTAGAGATGGTGCTTCTACTACAGTGGGCTAAGACCTAAATTACTAAATGTAATGTACATTTTTTTGGTTGCCATGTCAAAATGATTGCATTGAGCCTGCAAACTGCTAAGACTTTCAACTCTTTTTTTAAAAAATGTGAACTACACAGGAATAAAAATATATCCTCTGTCTATTTATACTCTCTATAGACCTCCCTCTAAGGTCATTCAGCTGACTGAATTCATCCAACTATACCATCATAAAATCTGTATCTGTTTACCTTGTCACCAATGACAGGACAAGATTTTGTCTTGTGCTCTGCTGAAGTCCAAGGATGTCATGCTTACAGCACTCTCCTGATCTGTCAGTTTCCTCATCAAAACTTCAGATCGTCTTTATTCAAATGCCAAAGTGATGTTCCTCTACCTCCAGAAAGAGAATCAGTGAACTCTCAATACAAATTGAAGCTTTTTGCTGTCTTTATTTTTAGTATTTTGTTTGTTTTTTCTTTTGCAGCCTAGCTAATATGGAAATGTTTTGCATGGCCTCACATATATAATTGGAATGAAATTTTTGCCTTCTCAAGGAAGGGCAAAGGGAGAGAAGGAAGAAAAGAATGTAAAACTCAAAATTTTTTTAAAATGATTGTTTAAAAAAACTTTGTGTAATTCGAAAATATCTAGTGAAAGGATAAAAATAATTTTGAAAATGCCAAAATCTCCTTAAAAATGTTTCTGACCATATTATCTCTCTAGTCAATAAACACAGATTGTTCCATATTATCTCCAGGATCAAATATCATATCTTTTTTGTTCATTCATTTTCAGACGTGTCTGCATCTTATGTGACCCCATTTTGCGCTTTTCTTGGCAAAGATACTGGAGTAGTTTGCCATTTCCTTCTTCAGCTCATTTTAGACAGGAAGAAACTGAGGCAAACAAGGTTAAGTGACTTGACCAGGGTCACATGGTGTCTGAAGCCAAACTTGAATTCAGGTCTTCTTGACTTCAGGCCTAGCAATGTACCACTATACTACATAGCTATCCTTCCCTTTTTTTTTTTTTTTTTTGATGGGGCAGGAATTATCTATCCCATTTTCAAATTTTACTTAAAATTTTTTTCCAGTTAATGTAAAAGCAATTTTTAACATGTTTTTTTTAAAAATGTTGAGTCCCAAGTTCTCTGCCTCTCTGCCTCCCCTCCCTGTTCCCTGAGATGACAAGCAATTTGATATGTTATACTTGGGCAGTCATGCAAAACTTGTTTCCATACTAATCATGTTGTAAAAGAAAGTAGATTTAAAAAAAAAACCCAAAAAGTAAAAAAAATCGTATGTTTCAGTCTGCATTCAGACATTATTCTTTCTCTGGCAGTGGATAGCATTTTTCCTTATAGATCCTTTGGAATTGTCTTGGATCTTTGTATAGCTGAGAATAACTAAGTCATTCATACTTGATCATCCTATGATATTGCTGTTACCGTCAACAACTCTTCTGAGTCTGCTCATTTCACTCTGCATCAGTTCATGTCTTTCTAGGTTTTTTCAAAACATCCTGCTCATCATTTTTGATAGCACAATAGTATTCCCTCACAATCATATACCACAACTTCTTCAGCCATTCCTCAATGGATGGATATCCCCTCAATTTCTAATTCTTTGCCATCACAAAAAAGAGAGGTACTAGAAATATTTGTGTGTGTGTGTGTGTGTGTGTGTGTGTGTGTGTGTGTGTGTGTATGTTCTTTTCCTTTTTAAAAAAATCTTTTTGGAATACTGACTTAGTAATGATACTGCTGGATCAAAGGATATGCACAGATTTATACTCCTTTAGCATAGTTTCAAATTGCTCTCCAGAATCATTAGATCAGTTCACAACTCCACCAATGGTGCATTACTGTCTCAACTTAACCATATTCCCTCCAACATTTGGTATTTTCCTTTTCTGTCAGATAGTGTGAAGATCATTTTGATACCCCTACTCAATTTAATCAGCCCTTATTCAGTTCATTGTGATTTGATTGGTATCAGTGATAGTGAATTAATTAGAATAGAATTGAGTTAGTTACACTAGTATTATATTATTTATCATATATTATTAGTTATTAGATATGCCCAGAGGGCTATAAAAATGTGCATACCCTTTGACTCAGTAATACCACTTCTAGGGCTGTATCCCAAAGAGATATAAAAATGGGGATAGGACCCACATGTGCAAAAATATTTATAGCAGGTCTTTGTGGTGGCCAAGAAATGGAAATTGAGGGAATGCCCATCAATTGGGGAATAGCTGAACAAGTTGTGGTATATGAATGTAATGGAATACTATTGTGCTCTAAGAAATGATGAATAGTCAGACTTCAGAAAAACATGGAAAAATTTATATGAACTGATGCTGAGTGAAGTGAGCAAAACCGAAACATTGTATCACAGTAACAGCCAATCTTTGATGGCTTATTTTGATAGACTTAGATCTTCTCAGCAATGTAAAGACCTAAAACAATTCCAAAGGACTCATGATGGAAAGTGCCATCCACATCCAGAGAAAGAACTATGGAGCTGGAATACAGAGCAAAGCAGACTATTTTCCTTTTTGTTTTATTTTGTTTTTCTTATAGTTTCTCCCATTTGTTGTAATTCTTCTATGTAACGAGACTAAGGTGAAAATGTATTTAACAGGAATGTATGGATAGAGCCTATATCAGATTGCATGCCATCTTGGGAAGGGAGGAGTAAGGGAGGGGGAGAAAATTTTAAACTTATGGAAGTGAGTATTGAAAACTAAAAATAAATAAATAAAACAAGATAAGTTATGATTAATCCTCTATGCATCGATTATATTAATTGTATTGGATTTATCAGATAGATTCGTACCATATTAGGATTGTTAAAAGGGATTTATTAGTACAATCTTTCCCCCTACCTCTCAGTGTACCATACTTGAAATAAGGTTCATAAGCCTTAACAATACCCCCTTCACCCCTATGAATCACTACTGCTGCTCCTAAGTGACCTTTGCTTTAAAATCACAACTTCCTTGGTCCCCTAGGATACTGTTGGTCAAACATTAGTGTTTGATGGCCTGTGAAAAGCCCCTGCTGAGATGGCCTGTAGCTGATGACCTATGAAGGGCCTGCTAACAAAGTAGTTAGTTATGATTAATGGATAGCCAATCATGGGAGCTCCCCAATTCCGAAGATTAGCTGATCATAGGAGTCTCCACGCTTCTGAAGAAATATCCCCAGCACTAGGGGAACCTTCCAGGGATTCCTCATGGTCTATAAAACCACCTCAGCCCCTGAGCATCAGGTCCTTGACTGTGAGGAAGGTCTTGGACCCAATTGCTTAGGAACCACTAGTTCACATTGGTACTGCCTGTTCACATCCAGGTTTGGCACATATATCCTTCACAATCTGACCCCTTCCTGCCTTTCCCGTCTTCTTAGACTTTATACATTCTGTGTGATCTTGGGCAATTCACTTAATCCGTTTACCTCAGAGGCTGCTAGATGACTCAGTGGATAGCTTGTTGGGCCTGGGGTCAGGAAGATCTGAATTCCAATCCAATCTCACACTCTTATGAGCTGTGATTATGGGCAAGTCATCTTAACTTCTGTTTGCCTTAATCCACTGAAGAAGTGGAAAACTACTCCAGTATCTTTGTCAGGAAAATCACATGCACAGTGTGGTCCACAGGACCATGAGGTCAGACACAAACCACACCCTTTGTGATCCAGCATCACATTTCACATGACACTTCATTCTCCTGGCTCCATGCATTTTCACTGTCCCTACACCTGGATTTGCTCTCCCTCAATTAGATCCCTTCACATCTCAGTTCAAATACCTTTTTGCAACAGGTTTTTCCTGGCTCCTCTTCCTACTCCCTCCCCCCACCTCACAGTTGACAGTGTCTTTAAGATTACCTCCCATTTGCCTCATTTATCTTACTACGTACATAGTATTTCCCTGTCCACTCCATTAGGGGAGCACCTTGATGTCCAGAGACCTTGTCATTTATTGCCTTTGTTTGCTCAGCACTTATTACAGTGCCTTGTACAAAGTAAGTGCTTCTCCTTCAACTCTGATGAACACAATGACCTCAAAGCTTCAAAGACTTTAAGAAAACATGCTGCTCAGTTCCAGATAAAGTGATGGACCAATGCAGATGAAGCTTACGTTCTTTTCCCTTTTTTTGGACAAAGCCAATGTGGTAATGTTTTACATGATTATACCTCCCTGTAATGGGTTTTGTTTTTCTTATCTATGGGTGAGGAAAAAGGGGAAATGGAATTGAAGAGAAACATTTTTTTCGAAGTATGTTTTTTAAAAATGCACATGGGATAATTTGGCACTACCTGTTCTTGTTGAAGACGTGTTGGCCCTTAAATGATTCTCTCTACACATTCACCATCATTCTCGTCTTAATAGTAATTCTAGAGTTCTGATGATGCCATATAAATATGAGCTATAATTATGATCACATTGTAAGGCATTTGTGCTCTGTGTCTGACGCACAGCAGGTGGCTAGATACCTCAGCTCAGCAGCTCCATCTCCTGGTTCTCTTGGAGCATCCCAGCCTCACTGTCTCAGATCTCCCCTAGACTTCCTTGGACTTTTTTATTCACTTCTTCAGTTCAGCAGAGGAAACAGACACTAATAAATGCTGTTTTGCCTTCTCATTGCTGATGCTGGTCTCCCAGTCCTTTTCGGTGTCTTGGGTTTTCATGAGCAGCTTTGGTTTCTTCCAGACTTCAGCATTCTTGCTTCTATGACAGAACTTGTCATTCCTTGACATTCATCACCTGCCCTCCTAGGAATGACTTTTTATATTTTGAAGTTTTATTTTTTGAGGGCTTCCCATCCATTTTTGGATGAATATCCCCTATACATTTTTAGGAAGTGGGATTCTCTGAACCTTTTGAAAGTTGCTCTCCCCCAAACAAGACTAGCATGTAAGATACCACCAGCCTTGTCTGTCCCCGAAGTTTCTACCTACTGCTTTCATTTCAGAAACTAGTTCCTCCCTGTTGGACATTAAAGATTTTTCTATAGTGTGTTTTCTGAGGGGTAAAATGGCTTAGTTTACATTTTTATAGAATGTTCATTTGTGTTTCAGGTCATCATATAACTTCTTGGTTCAATCAATCCACTAGGTATTCACTGCCTATCTTCCTCTTCTTATGAAAAAATATTTCCCTCCAGAGAAGGGGAAAATCTCCTTGCAATTTAATGTAAACTAAATTATTTCTTTAATAATGAAATACCAATCTGAAGAGATGAGAAAGTTATCAAGTAGCCCCCTACCCCATGTTTTGCAGAGGAAACAAACAGGCATCTGAGAATTGAGTTAAAAGTTGTAAAAAGGACCCACACGAAAGAACCACCATCAAATGCATTTCTTTTTTTAATTTTTAAAAAAAGAGCACTTTCCACAGCACACTGCAAGAATGTCATACAGCAATGGTTTGCTGTTCTTTGTAAAACAAGGGTATGTTATAAAACCAAAAATTTTTAGATGTTAAAGGTTTTCAAAGTTAGATAGTTCTCTTAATTTATACAATTCATTAAATAAGCAATCATCTTAAAACCCTTGTCAGAGTAGTAACAACATGTTTCAGAAGTAATGAATTTTCTATCAAAGATTGCATCTCTCTAGAATTGAGCAAAAAGCAACACAAAGGATTTCTTTTACTCAGAAGAATAAAGGAATCATTAGGTTCATTTTTCAAATGTAGTTGAGTTTTCAAGTCTAAATATTTAGATTTTTACTTTTTATTTCTAGAAAAATGTTAACAGAGAACCAATAAGAGTTTTTTCAAAGTGTTCCAACTTCACCTAAGTTCTGAGAAAAATAACCAAGATGCAGTTAATGAACTTCATTGTTAGCCAGGTATACAATCAATTTTCTTAGAATCTGAAATTAGTACATGCTGAATGTTCTGTTAAAACCGAGGTCAAAGTCTGTCTTAAGTGTATGTAAATTGTGGTACCCCTGAGTTGTATTATAATGAGTTTACTCATATGATTACTTCCAATTGTCTTCCAGCTAGCTTGCTTAGAGCTACTTCAAAAAAGTGGATGCCATTCAACTTCACACAGTTACAAGTTAGCAAAGTGTAAAATGTGCTATATTTTTAAAATAAAAATTTCACTAAAATACGTAAAACATGGTTAATTCTCAAGTTCTGTCATCCCAAGTAATTTAAATTTTAGTTCTAAGTGTAAAATGCAGGTACATTATTCTTATCAAATTAAGCCTAAAAGTAAAAAACAAAGAAGTTCAGAAATCTGTAAAACATTCAAGTTAAACCTCTGGGATATAATCTGACTCGGAGCTATCCAGGAGCCTATGATGCCTTGTTTTAAATATGTATGGGTCTTAATCAGATTTTCAATTGTACCAATAAAGGACACATGGCTAATGCCTCTTTCACACAAGTCATTCCAAAACATTTTTCATTCATCACTTTCACCAAGAAGACCCACATTTCTCTTTAGTATCTTGGTCAAGTACTTCACTTGGGGAAGAAAAATTGAGAAATACTGACTTCCGTAAAATGTTCTGGAGAGGAGTATATCCAACATGGAAAAGTAAGGGAAGAAAAAGAAATTCTACTAAAACTCTCTCTTTTCCAAATATAGTTGTCCTTTCTTCATACTTAGAAATGTTACCTAAATTTTAAAAAATATGCACCAAAACACTTATGTCCCGAATCATGCAAAAATCATATCTACTTCAGCTACAATAACCTAATGCAGCTGAAGAATTAAATTAGCCCAATCACATAAGAGGTAGTGACAATCTATTCTTACAGTGCCAAGCTAAAAAATCTCACACATCTGGCACATGGGTCACAATGAAAAAACACACAGAAGCACCATTGCATACTCCTCGTGTTTCCTTTTTTTGGTATTTCAAGTCACCCACAATTCCACTTGCCACTGGCAGGTGACAATCACCACTGCACCAACATAGTTAGAGGCAGCAAGCATTGTTATTCATCACATATTATTGGTGGGCCTCCGTCATCTTTTAAAAATGAAGCAGACTTCCTTCCATTCTTCTGAACATGATCTTCATTCATCTTCTCCAAAGCTTCTATCTACAAGCGTAAAAGAGACTCGTTAAAAACACTGCATCTGATATTACAGCTCAGAACTACAAACACTTCCGACAGGCCAGAATTGACAAAGAGCCAATTCCAACTCACACCTAATTATAGGATAGTGAAGGCAGTGGGGGTTTGGTGGGTAACTGGGCTTTATCACTTCTTAAACTGTGGATCATGACCCCCCTATGGCATCTAGAAAAATTTGGCAACAAGGTTTCTGAATGTACAATCACCAAAAATTAATTCAAAATCAACTGCATAATGAATCCGAGGTGTTTCTGGCAGCACCAGTCTGTGCTGAGAGCATAACTTCACAGCAGCTTTCACTGTGAAAATGAAGCATGTGCAATTTGCTCTTCACATGCTGTTGCTCCACATAATGCCAACAAATGCTGCTGAAATTCAAAAAGGCACCATGAGTGGAAAAAATTTTAAGAAGCCATTGTCTAGAAGACCTCAATTCCAATCCTGCTCCTGACACATGATGGCTATGACCTCTGGCAAATCACAATCTCTCTGTACCCCAATCAACTCTAAAACTGCACAGCTGCACAGCAGCTATGGATCACCAGGAGAATGCCTTTTCTTCTAAAGCAAAGAAATCAGAGGTCCAGACCACACCTCGCACTCCTCCCCCTCCTCTATGACAAAAGACATGCTTAATTACAGGCTAACAAACTAATTAGAACTGGTTTATTAGTAAGATGACTTGGTCTAATTATATTCCTAAATGCCAAGTAACACCACTAAACTTATCCCCTCTTTTAATCACACTGGCAAGGATACCTAGCTGTGGACATTGTATATTGAAGGTAGTAGAGCACTATTTGTTCAGTGTAGGAACTAGGTGAGTTATAAGCATAAACAGGTCAATACATACTCATTTATAGTCAATCACTGATAGAAGAAAACTTTTATAGGAGTTTAGGTCTATTGGTAGGAGGGACCTCAGAGTTACATGGAAGCTCAGACCAATCGAGGTTAACGTCTTGCCCAAGTCATAAAAATGTAAGTATGAGAGGTGGAATTTGAAGCTAGGTCCTGACTCCAGATTCAGGATTCTTTCCCCCATACCATGCTGTCCTCTTAAACAGGTGCTACTAAAACCAGCACCTGATTTGTTTTTTGTTAATTTTATTTTTCAGTTCCCAATTCTCTCCCTTCCCTAATCCCCTCTCCATCCATTGAGAAGGCAAGAAATGATATCCATTATGCATATGAAGTCATGCAAAATATAGTTCCACATTAGCCATGTATGACAAAAGAAAAAGAAGGAAGTACAAAAACACGCTTCAATCTTCACTGAAAAGTTCATCAGTTCTCTCTCCAGAGGTGCATAAGCAGTTGATATTTTGAATATTCACAACCTGTCTTCCACCCAATAGAGAAATAGCTAAGCCATGCTACCTAATATATTACACATTTACAGTATGACTTGAGATTTTACCAAAAATAAATTTGTAAAACAATGGTTCAGTTTTCCTCTTAAGACATAGCTCTCAATTATCTAGATGTTGATCAATGAGTCTGTAGAACAGTGATACAAATAGTTGAATGCTTTCTATTAACTAAAAATATTAAGACATCATTCCCTAATTTAAAGCTGACCATTTTTTGGCAGACAACTTGGAGTAGGTCTTCCCACATGATACTCCACCTTCCTACTCCCAGTATTTTCTCTGACTGTCCCTCATGTCTAAAATTCTCTCCCTCCTCATCTCCCCCTCTACATCCCTTCTGGCTCCCCTGGCTTCCTTTCCTGATCTCCCGTAATGCTGATGTTGCATTGAGATCATCTTCAATTTATTCTACCTCATTTCCACATGGTGATTTGCATGCTGTCTTCCCCATTAGACTGTGAGCTCCTTGAGAGCCAGGACTGTTTTTTGCTCTTTGAATTCCCAGAACTTAGTACAGTGCCTGACATAATGTGTGTTCATCCTTCCTTACCGAAGAAGACCACGCCATCAGAGAAATAATGACATGACTTGCACTTGACTTTGAGTGAGGGAGGGCTGTGCAGGTCACCAGCCTCACTTCTCCTCCAGAGCCATCTGAGTTCAGTGCCTAGATACTGATTAGGGTGACTGGAGATGATCCAGGATGAGGCCATTGGGGTTAAGTGACTTGCCCAAGGTGACACAGCTAGTGGGTGTCAAGTGTCTGAGGTGAGATTTAAACTCAGGTCCTCTTGACTCCTGTACTGGTGCTCTATCCACTGCACCACCTAGCTGCCCCACCTGACATAGTAGGTGCTTATTAAATGTTTGATTTGATATAAAAAGTGTGCAATCATTTGATATGCCTATAAACTTTGAAACTATAAAATGTTACTTACACATGTTGTTTTCAAGTTAAGTAGTAAGTAACTGTCTACCCCAAAATAATGAAGCAGCAGACTAGATAATGTCTAAGGCTTCTTCTAGTTCTACATCCTATGAAACCTATGAATAACTAAGGAAAGCTTGAACTAGGGTGATGCCATCAGAAATAGAAAAGGACATACTTGAAAGCCACAACTCCAAAGGAAGAACTGTGTTAAAACTTCCTGTTTGTTAAAAGAAGGTAGAGGAAGAATGAGTGATAAAGGACGAGTGGTCAAAGATTGTTCTCAAGTTGTGAATTTGTGTTACTGGTGGAACTAGTGGAGTACCAAATTCTTCCCAATGCCTTCCTTTATGGAAGGCAGAAACAGGACTTTTAGGTTTATTCCATTCTGCAGCTGCTGCTCTGCCTGGTTTAAAGGCCACAGAACGAGATGTCCTCATGATGGGAACCCTCAACCTTCTTTTCCAACTCCCAACCCATGATTTCTTGCCTCCCAAGTTAGAATGTAAATTCTTTGACAGCTTAACTATTCCCTGCACTTAGCAGTGCCTAGCACATAGCAGGTACTTAATGTTTATTGGATTAGAGCAGAATGACAATTATTTCTAAAGGGGAAATCCAGATTGGTAGTTGGTTTTTGAGGAAAGTTGTTTTAGACATACAAAGCTTGAAAAACTAGTGACTGCCAAGGAAATGATGTAGCAAGCAGCTAAAAAAAATACTGAAAATTAAGGTATAGGGAAGGGTTGGATATGTCCACTTCAATCAATAGCATAAAAGAATAGATTAAGCAGAGGGAAGGGAACATGAATTATATTTTGATTCAACCTTAAGGCTTGGTAGAGCGTTACGCACATAGTAGGCACACAAACATTTGTTGGACAAAGAACAGGAGGCTGTAGACTGAGTTTAGGGCACAAATAATTTAGGGGGCAGAAAGAAGGGAAATAGGAAGAGGGAAAGGTAAATACAGTATCCTGGAAGCTTCAAGGGAAAAGAGTTTAAAGAAAAGGATATATTTACCAATAGCATCAAATATCACTGGTGCCTATGTTTTGGTCATTTTAATTTCTCAAGAGAGCATGTAAGGAAGGAGATTTAAAAAAAAAAATCAAACTATAGATTTCAGATATCATCTAATCAAATCCTCTCAGAGGAAATGAAATTCTAATTTTTGTTACTTGTTAGGGGTCTTCAGGGAGAAAAACTTGAAGTTAAAGGTTGAAGTGAAGGTTTTAAATTATCTAGAGCTTTTAAATATTTGTTCTGCCCCATCTCCTATTATGACAAGTAACTGCACAGTCGCTTAAAACACTCACCTCAGCCAGGAAATCAACTTCATTATCTGCTGTTATGTTTAAGTCTGACACAGCATTGAAGAGTTCTCGTTCACCAAGGGCTTCACTTACCCCTCCTTTCTGAAAAAACTAGTAGACAAAGTACAAGGTCAATTACTGAACCATTAAAATTATTTTTTCAAGATGAGCAAGCTGTAATACAACTGTAAATACAACTATAATAAGTGTACTATTCAAGCCATAATATCTCATAAAAAGTAAATTTTCATTAGCCCTTATTCTAAATCTTTTTTCTCCTCTAGAAAACTTAATGACATATTACCTCCTCTAAAAACTATTAAGACAAAATTAACACACATGAAAGCTTTGCTTTTCCTGATCCTTGTTTGTTTGAATTCAAAACCACCCAACTAAATAGCGTGATTTTGACTGAATTGATTTATTCAGTAACTATCTGAGTCTACATCAGCATCAGGTAAACAGAACTACTCACTTCACTTCCAGGATTGTGAGGAATATATTACCTCTTTTAAAATGCTTTACAATTATATCAGTTATGAATAACACTCTCCTTTAACCCTAACACATCATTTAATTCTCACCTGTGATACATTCCTGCAATCTCGAAACAAGAACTCTAGACCATGAGGATGGGTTGGCTCCACAGACTGACTAACGTCAATCAACCAGACCTAGTTCAAAGGCAAGGCACAAACTGATTTACTCATCTATATAGCAAATTTCTATTACAATTGTGCAAATGACATTAATGGACTGTGAACTTCTCACCTTTCCAGCGTGCCACAGCATGTTGTACTCACTCAAATCAGCATGGACAAGACTGCACGCCTTATACAACTTCTGCATCATCTGTGGGAGGACAAGCATTTAAGAAAAGGTGGCAAAAGGGGGCAAAATAACTCTGACAACACTTTAATGTTGCTATCATCTTGCTGTTCAGTTGTTTTTCAGTCATGTCCAACTCTTCATGATCCCATTTGGGGTATTCCTGGCAAAAATGATGCCACTTCCTTCCAGCTCATTTAACAGACTGAGTAACTGAGGCAAACAGGGTTAAGGGTAGTACACAGCTATTAAGTGTCTGAGTCCAGATTTGAACTTTGGAAGATGACTTCAGGCCCATTCCATTTTCCAAATGTGGTAGAAACAATATCCTAAATCCCTACCCACAACCCCATGCAAGTCAGGCTAATTTTTCTTTTAAAAGTAGTGAGACTACTCTCAAGTCTTGATTGGCTCAGGGGACCAAAGGCTGAAGCTATGAGATCCTTCCTGGTCACCTGAGTACAAAGCAGCCATAAAAAGTTCAAAGAATTCTCTCTGAAGCTTGGTCAATCCTTTAGGGAAACTCAGGCAAGGGAATAAATTCAGGATGTCCTCAATGTTGTTCCTTGTTGAATATCCTCCTCTTGCTTTGGCTAAGGAACATTCTTTCTGTTAGCTCTTGAATGATCTCTTGGCATCATTTTGTTTCAGTCTGAGTCAAGCCCAGCCCAAAACACCATGGGAAATGCAAAAACAAAAATGCCCCCTCTCTCACTATTCAAGTAGAAGAATAATGTTCCCTCTTGCCTATCCCCTAGCTAGCCATTTTTAAACACATATTTACCAAGGGGAAACATCTTTAGTTTTACAAAAAAATTTAAAGTACCCTTTCTAAAAGTAGCTACAAAGTAAAAATATTTTTATTTTTGGGATGGAGTACTTATGGCATAAATAAAGAAATGAGACACCACATTTTTATACACATACAGTAATATTAAATTTTATTTGGTTAAGTTTCAGGGACTGAATGAATGCCAAATTATCTAATCTCGTTGTTTATCCAATGACACTAATGCTATTGACAAAAATTATAAAACCACCCCAGGTATTCATTTATCCAACTATTTGGAAACATATACATCTCTCTATCACTCCACATACATAAGCAGAAAACTTCCTCAAAACTACAGTATAACATAAGTATGTCACCTCAAAACCTGGAAATGTAGAAATATAAAAGAAAATTTCAACTTACATGGAGGGTTTGATAGTAGGCCTCTTTCATGTCTTCACTACTGAGTTTTACTTCCTTTAGTTTGGGAGCTGGGACTTGATCTTTGCCAATAAAAGACATAACCAAAATGTGTTTCTTTAGCATTATGACCTCTGGGCAAGATATACCAGCCTTTTGCATTCTGGATATGGAGAAAAATCATTAAGGGTAGTGTTAAAAAAATCAGACAACTATATAGCTCAGCAAAAATGTATTAAAAAAAACCTTCTACTTAGTATTTATGATCTTGTGCCTCTATGAATTTTATCTTATGCCTTTTGCATTGTAGTATATGCTTCAAAAAAGCAAACACAAGTCACAATAACAAGATGAGAAGTCATCGTGAAATACATTACAATTACTGGAGACCTACTATAACTTGTAAACTGCCTGAGGAGCAACAGAGTCAAGCAAAGTAAAGAAGAGTCAACAGATGAAGGCCATCACTCTGGCTCCGGCACAAAACTCAGTGTATACCACTGAGCCTCTCAGAGCCCTACTTTCCTTTACTGTAAAACAAGGAAGTTGGACACATGATCTCCAAGGTTTAAGCCTTTTCTAAATTGTCAGAATTACAAACACAGTGAAAAATTAAAACTAGTAAAACAAAAATCTTCTGCTATAGAAGTTTACAAATAGTTCGTATTCCATGTCACAAAAGTTGAAGAAAATCTTCAGTATCTGATTTGGTACCAATGTAAATGAAAACGGATTATTTAGCCTGCAGAAAAGGAAGTAAAATTTAAAAAAAAAAGCTCCATGATATAGAAGAATTTTTATATGTGGAAAAAATGTCCAGTTGCTCTGCATTTCCTCTAGGCAAAGAGAGAAAATGTTTTTATTTTAGTTTTGGGAATGTTATAACAAAGAGGAATATTTCCCTGTGGTATTTAAAAACTCTTGTTATGAAGAGAGATCAAGAAGATTTCTTATCTGGTAGTCTTTAAATTGACATCTAGGATACCTAAAACAATAGTGACAGATACCCAGGATCTCTTTTGGCCTTTTGTTTTTCCGTACCTTGTTAGGTTGTGCATCTCTTTTTCTGCCCACATACGGATGATCTTTCGGGGATTCAATTTACCGAAGCGATCTTTAAACCTGTAATCATCCTTAATGTATTTGTCACGATTCTTGAATTCATTAAGAGTTGTTTTAAATACTTTTAGGGCACATTCTGAAGGTACAACCTTACTATCTTCTTTCCCATCTTCCATGCTGATATATAAAGGGAAAAAAAAAGGTCAAGTCAGTACATATTTCCAGATCCTAAGTAAGGCCTTTTCTAAGTTAATATTTTAAGATACCAAGTCTCTGAGCATAACAGAACTTCAAAAAAAATTCCTATTTTGAGAAACCATCAAATTTTTTTCTGCAAAAAGGTCCACAAATCTTGAATCATGAAAACTCAGGTTTTAATAGACAATTTTCACCTACATGACAATGATTTTTCAGTAGGATTCAGTAATATGATTTTCTCCTTAATGGTTCTGGTGATAAACTCAAGAAACATGACCTTTTAAAATGAATGAAGAAAAGTGATGTTTTAAAAAGAGGCTAGATTCTCATTTTTTGTAGACCAGGTGTGACAGATATAAAACAAGAAGAAGACAAAATGATTTTTCAACGTATTTTTTAAGTCTCTGATTATATGAGCAAGTCATTATTTGGTATACCTAAAATTGACGATCTGAGTCCCCTCAAGCCCATTATATTGGACAGGTAGAGTGGAAAACATTGTAAACCTGTGTATCTTGATTTCAAAATGACCCAAAAAGTTTCCCATGATATCTTTGCAAAAAAGTAAAGAAAATGTGGCTTGGGTAACAGTTCTGTCACATGATTAGATGAAAGCAAACTCAAATAACTGAAAGCCAGATGAATCAAATCCTCATTCTCTGTGACTCCTTGGACAAAAAACATCCCCTAGTTACTTCTCTTCTATATCTATGCCTATTAGAATATAAGCTCCTTGAGGACAAAGACCAAGACTTACTTTTAAAATTTGTATCCCCAGTACTTAGCACAGCAGACGCCTGATACATGTAGTAAGCCTATAATATGGTTTTTTTAATCCATTAATAGCTGAATGATTGTAACCAAAAAAATGATGAGCAATGTCAACCAGAAAGGATTTCCCAATGGTGTGCTAGAAGACACTGTATCTTGCCCCAAGCTGGTCAATTCTTCTGTCAACTACTTGCATAAAGACAAAAGATGGCAAGTAAACAGTGACCTAAAAATATAAAATCTTGCACTTAAGAATGATAATGAACTAGGTTGGTTTGAGGAGTCATCAAACTAACTCTCATGAAAAAGTAGTCAGCATGAGCTGATAGTGTGATGCTGCTGCCAAAAAAGCTTGTTCTATCTCACGTTTAACAGAACAAGGGAAGTAACTGTCACCCCTCTCTGCTATGGTAAGACCACATCAGAAGCCCTCTGAGCACTACATTTTAATAGATCACCGCCAGAGACCCAACAGTATGAGAAGCAGTTGAAAGAAATGGTAAAGTTAGACTGTAGAAATGCCATGGGCAAGTGAAATAAGTGAGGTGGTGATGAGAGGGCAAGAAGACAGCTGTTGCCTTCAGATATATGTGAAGAGTGTGTGTTGTGTATGTATGGGTGAAATATGGATAAACTTATATTATGGGCCTCTAGAAGGGAGAAATGTGAAGTATCACCTTCATACTTCACTAGTATTGTTCCCTCACCTGGCAGGTCCAACATTTCTGTGTTTTTCCTGTCCATTTTCTAATTTTGAGGTCAAATTCCCTCTCCTCTTCCATCAACTCTGCTTCCTCAAGTCCCACAATACTTAATCTGTATCACTGGATTCAAAGGTTTTCAGTTTATATTGGGTTTCAAACTCATTCCCTCCAACCATATTAAAATGTAACTGGAAAATGCTTAACAAAATACATTTAAATATAATGTAGACAGTTAATTTGTCAATATGTAGCACCCAGAGGGATCTCTTTCTGTGGAGTTTGACACCACTGATTTATTTCATTCCTTTAATGACACTGCACTCATCTCTCTTAACAATTGTTAAGATAATTATAGTCATTAGTAAAAAGGGACAAAAGGTTCCATTGAGTATCTCTTGCAAGACATTAAGCTCCTTGGTGACTGGATTTGAAATACCTGAACGCTATTGCCAAATTAAATACGTTTTTATACAAAAATCTTCTAAAAAGCTTGTCTTAGTACTAGTGTCTTCAACTTCAAGGGCTAAGCCCATATCTTATCTCTTCTGTATCCTCAACAGCACCTATTGTAGTCATTGCTTTAAAAAAGACTGAATGGGAGGGCGGAGCCAAGATGGCGGAGTAGAAAAACTCACATTTGCTAGCTCCGAACCCACAGCCCATGGATTCCCTCTAAAAAGAACTCCTGACAAATTCTGGAACAGTGGAAGCTGCGCAGAAACACAGTGAAGGAGATTTCCGTTGCAGAGAGCCCTGAAAAACCCACCGCAAAGGTATCCCGGACGGGAGCGGAGCCCTGCCCTGCGGAGTGCTCCCCTGCCCTGCCCCAGCCACGCAGCACTGAGAGGAGCGAGCAGACCCCAGCAGGCGTCAGGGACCTGAATCTCCCGCGGCTGCGAAGGTCCCTCCACCGTGAGAGAGACGGGCTGAGAGGGGAGTGGGGTATCTCCAGGACTCGACCCCCAGCAGCCATGGTAGAGGCGGAGGCAGCTCCGCCGGAGACTCCCAGGGCGGGCAGGGGCTCCACTGAGGCTCCATTGCAAGAGATCTCTGCATAAACCCCCTGAAGGAACTGAGCCTGAGAGGTGGCCCTGCCCCCACCTGAGAACCAGCAGATAAGCTCCCACTGAAGAGCAGTCAGGCCTGCCGCCAAAAGCCCTGAGGCTGGGGAGCAGCATTTGAATCTCAGACCCCAAGCACTAGCTGGGCGAACCTAGGCTGGGGTGGAGAGGACTCTCATAAGTCAAGTAACTGGCTGGGAAAATGCCCAGAAAAGGGAAAAAAACTAAGACCATAGAAGGTTATTTTCTTGGTGACCAGAGGATTGCGCCATTCCTCTCTGAGGAC
>CM053773.1:52094520-52111347 GCA_028658325.1 Potorous gilbertii
GGGTAATTAGAATGTCCAGTGTATTGGGGAGGGGGGACGGGACAAATGGGGAGAAAATTTTGGAACCCCAAATCTTGTGAAAATGAATGTAAAAAGTTAAATAAATTTATTTAAAATAAAAAAAAATAAAAAAAAAATAAAAAAGACTGAATGCCCAACCTGGGAATATAAACCATCATGCCCCTAGTAGTTAATTCTTCTTTTCTCTATAACATGAAAACTAAGCATTCTCTGCCTCTGGCATTCTGAGAAAGGCAATATATTGAGGGGCAAAGAGGAGCCCAGTGGCCATATACTAGAATACTAGCATATCCTATCTACCTCTTGCTCTGAGAACAGTAATCAAATCAATACTACCATTTTCTCTGGAAATAGACTTTATGGATAGCCCTTTTCTCCCACCCACCATCTCTGCTACTTCCCAAACCTTTAACTCCCTTCTCTAGTTACCTCTCTCCTCTGTGCTATCTCTCTCATTAGAGTGAAAGCTTACTGAAGTGAGACACTATCTCATTTTTGTATTGTATACCTAGCACTCGGCACAGTGTGTGGCACATTATCAAGTACTTAATAATCTTTTTTATTCTTTCATAATGTGAGAATTGACTCGTCACAGTCCATCATTATCAGATAAGTTTTATCTGCCTCTCCTAAATGCCATATGATTTACAGCCAACTTACTCTTTCAAAGCTACTCTACTACTTCCCACACTACAGGGGCAAAAGCATGTTCTAAGCCAATGTATTTCTTAAAACTAAGGTATATTGAAAGCTGATCCATATCAAATAGGCCAATATAAAAGTACCTCCTTCTATCTTCTGCCCTAGCAACACATTCCTAGAATGGAACAGAGCCTCCTACAATTTATACTTGTACCCCCATTCCCCATTTTAAGAATCATAGAAGTTCTGAGTTCCCACTTCAGGCTCCTCCATCTCCCAAAAGGAAATCTTATATTTAGACCAGAATTTATTAGATTTGCAAATGTCTCTAGAGCTTTTATTTTTGCTTCATGTGAGGTTTTAGGGTACAGATATATTACACACACACATATAACATAGCTTAATGAAATCAGAAAAATTTTCTAGCAAAAGTACCATGAAATAAAAGATTTTTATACGTAACAGAGACTTATAAACATTTCTCTTTGCTTCAGTTAAAAAAGATAGTTTGTTATAAACATTTCATTTAAAAAGGGATTCCTCTACTTTTAAATGTTACTTCAATGCAGCCATAACATGAAAGTGACAGCAAAAAGAAGTATTAAAATACAGAGAGTATAGCTATATAAATAACTAATACTATAAGGGGGAAAATGGTGTCCTTGACTAATTCTCTTTAAATTAGGATATTTTGCTTATTTACCTCCCTCCATATGCATGAAAGACAACAGATTCCTTTCCTGTACTAATACAGCCAGTGATTGTCTCCAGCATTCCAGAATTGACCATCTTGTACATAAGTAAACGTGTTTTAGGATCTACCGCTTTTTCCTGTAAAAATAAAGAATTACACATGCAGAAGATTACTCAACTACACACACACACACACACACACACACACACACACACACACACACGTCAAAAAGGTGGAAATTTTTCATATTCTTTCAAGTGTGGTTAGACTTTTATCTACAACAACCTGACAACAGGTTTGGTTATTTAATTTCCTTGCTATTTAAATGCATCTCTAATGTAACTAATATATACTACTAAAGTTTGGATATAAACATAAAGAAAAACCATTAATCAAATATATCTTTTCTGAATGAAAAATCCTGAAATATTCATCAGCACATAAACTATATATTTTGCTTTATGAACTTGTAAAAATCACAATAAATTAGGGAATAATAATCTAGAAAGTTAAGCAATTTTAGAAAATTATTTGCAGTTTTGACTTGAAAGGCCTAATCTTGTTAAAAAAAAAAAATTTGGTCCAGTCCTTTGATTTCATTCACATAAGGAACAATAGTGAGCAAACTCCATTTACCAATTCAAAGTGGCACCAGCTTTCCAACCTAGAGAGTCTTAAGAATTACCTGGGGCATTGAGAAGTTAAGTGACTTGCCCAGGTTCAACAAAGCCTATCAGAGGTAGTAAGGGAACCCAGATCTTCCCTGACTCAACAGACAAGTTCTCTGTGCTATGATATGTTGCCTCTCCTGTTAAAAAATACTACCAAAAAAAAAACATTCTAAAACCAAAGTGAAGTGTTTAGGCTATATCTTTTCACCAGACATGAGAATCTGAGAACACTTACCGCCGTAGAATGTTCCTTTTTCTCATGGACACGGGCACTCCGACGTTCCTCAGAGTAAGCATGTTGTTTTAAAGCATTAAAGACCTGATTTGGTAGTTTTAAATCCATCCCAATTCCATCTCCTACTTGGAATCCAGGTGCAAACTACCAATCAAAATTTAAGACAATATTGTTATGCTGCAATATAAATGATTACTAAGTTCAGTCCTAACTACTAAGGACTTAAAACAAGGTAGAAGACCTAAATGATGAAAATATTTCTTACATTTTTTATTTCTAGACTTTCCTATATTTGCTTGGTACTAGGATTTACAAGACATTAGAAACAATAGATACTACACATAAAGAAACTAATATTCACTTACTACCAAATATAAGAATTCTTTCCAGAAGAACAAAGTGATTAACTGTGACTCTTTTCACACTAAGATGAAACTTTTCAAACTGAAAAGTTTAAGGTATAGAATTATCTACCAAGATGCTTGTGATCCCTTATTTTAAGCAATAAATCTATCATTTTCATCTAAGGTTCCCTGACATTCTTATTTGCATTCAAGTGTTTGCAAAAGTTTCTTCTGTCAATTGAACTGTTTTTAAAGTAAAAATTAAAACTTTCCCCATAAATATTCTATATTTCTTCTTATTCAATTAAACAAGCTTTTAGAACATGGCACCTGTTTTGTTTTGGTTTTTTTTTTTTTGATGACTTGAGAGCTAAGAGTGGCTTTTACATTTTAAAATACAATTGGCCTGGAGATCATAGCTTTATGATCCTTGTTCTAGAAGGCAGACACACATTCCATAACTTACATTTTCCATTCGTGCTGTATTCTTTCTTCCACACACTACTTCATCATGTTTGGTGGTAATATCTTTTCCTTTTCCAATAAAACCCTTCTTGGGAGTAGGAACAGGTTTAGCTATAGGTGACCGAAGCAAAGGAAACAAATAATGAACAATAACCTGTGATAATCAACATTTAAAAGCTAAAAGACAAGCAAACTAAATGGTAAATTTTCAGTTATTCATTTTGATTCGTGAATCCAATGACCAAACATAAAATTGTAAAAAAAAGAACAAAAGAGAGAGAGAAAGAAAGAAGGGAAAAAGAGTCTCTCCCTTCTCCCTCTCCTCAACATATACAAAAGTGAAGATAAACCTGGTACCTGCTCTGTAGGGATCATGGCGAGTATCCTGCCAGTCAACTTCATCTTCAGAGCTATCACTGTCTTCATAAGGATGCACCATTCGATAATTTTCAAAGGAAATGGAAACTTAAACGACACAAAACATTTGAAGATTTATTTAGTAAAACGTCGGATGCATTCTGTACCAGCCAATGGAGTTCATACAATAGGAGAACAGTACCTTTGCTATCTCCATTGAATTTCTTTTCTTCACGCCGAAGTTGGGCATCATATTCTCTGTCAAACTCCATCTGCAACATCTGAGCCAGCATTAGATCGCTAGAAGTATCAATATTTTCTCCAGTAACAAATGGTCCTTCAGTAACACTACCCAAAATAAGAAAATGTAAAACTCATAAAAAACCCTTTAAGTACAAAGATGGTCCACCACCCATAGAAAAACCATTTTCCAGAACATAGTTAATAATGGATACAGTTATCCCTTCCATATTTCAGGGGTTAAGAGTGTGGCACCCTTGAGATCTAGAAAATCCATGTAAAATTTTTTGGCCCTCCCTTCCTATCACAGAAGAAATCTGAATTTTTTCTTTTATGGGGTGTTTACAGTTTCTTATTATAAATTCTGCATTGATATTATATAATACTATACATATATTTTATGCATTTCTGAGTTTCTAAATTTTTTCATCATCTGCTAGCCTTCACATGTTGTCTGTGGCTTCTGCAAAACTCCCCCCAAATTCCCATTTAATTTCTTATGCCGACCTTCAACATATCGAAACCACAATGGGAAAAGTCAAGATGTGGAAGAGATAACTATATTACCACTCCCAGTTCTTTTTATGACCATTACATACATTTAAGAGATGGCTGGTCAGGATTGGGAGTGGAATGACAGAACAAAAAGCAAAAAGGTCCATATGGAAATTCAAAGAAATGACAGCTTCACTAGTCCCCTACTCACAAAGGAAACAATAAGAAATAGATTCACTACACATATTTTGGCCATAATTTGGTTCTACTTCACTATTTAATATCCAAAACTGCTTTTCAGAAAAAGCAGCTCATTTTATTCAATAATATAAAGTCTAAAAAGAATTGTTGGTATAGTCAAAAGATTTAGAGCTGGAAGGCACACAAAGCACATGCATTAACACAAAATCCAACCCTTTCATTTTATAAACGAAGGAGCTGAGGCCCCCAAGTGGTTTTGCTTAGTGTTTAGAATGGTGCTTGGCACACAGTAAGTGATTAATAAATGCTTGTTTACTATGTAAGTTTACAAAGGTAGGACAGAGCAAGAATGTGATCCTAGGTCCTTTAACAATTAGACCACTAGAAAATTAGGGTTCTTGGCAAATCACACTTACTCGACAGCTTCTGGAAAAGCAGCGGCTTCATCTTCTAATTGTAGCTCTTTAGCTAATTGTTCACTCATCACATCAGCCAATGAACACGATATTGTATTTTGAGAGGTGCCCCAAGGACACTAAACAACAAATAAAAGTTGAATAAATTTCACAATTTGTAATTTAGCTTTGTTTTTATATCCTAGTATGCTTTACCAAGCAACACCAAATGCATTTATATTTTAGTCACTTCTAAACATTCAAATTAAACACCTGAGTTCAAAAGCAAAATAGTATCTCTTAAAAATCAACTACAAAGTGGAAATGGCAGCACTTAATGTAATCCTTTTTACAGGGCAGCCTGATGTTAGTGTAACATTTGAACCCCAGAGTTCTGAATTGGAGTAGACTAGGCCAATTGAATGTTTTCACTAAGTCCACCATCAATATGATGAACAGGGGGACCTAAAGTAGCACAAGTTAGTCAAACCTTATGTGCTAACAGCCATAGGAACTGGAGTATCAGAGTGGCAATACACTTCCAGACTGAGCAAAATAGGGAGATCTAGTGTCAAATCAATCATAATATTCAGGAAAAAGGAAGGATGCCAGAAATGGTAAGCGAATATACACTATTGCAAGAGCTCTTCAAAAAGGAACACTTGTAGTTCTTGATGTTAAACTGTAAAGCTCTCATTTCCCACCTGAGACTTTGCTATCCTCCCAGAAATGTCATCAGCAGGAATCTTATCATCCTGCAGGAGTGTATCACTTAACCAGTACTCTCAGTACTCTCTTCCTCTCTGGTTGGGTCCTGTGGAAAGAAAAGCTCCTCCCCAAACCTCTATGTAAAACAGGGAAGCCAGGACAACAATCTCTTCATTTCCCACCTGGCTACACAACTCTGGACTTTTTCCCCATGCTTCCAGGACAGGTACTTGACAGGTACTTTCCTACTCCAACTCCTTCTTTAGGCTTCCTTTTGCCTACTGTCTTCTGCTATTAAACTGTAAGCTCTTTGAGGGCAGAAACTGTCTTTTCTTTTTTCTCCAGATTTGTATTCCCCAGCGCTTAGCACAGTGCACTTGTTAAGCACGTGATAAATGTTTATTGACTGACATGGCCATTTTTCTTGGACGCCTAAATCTATCGGCAATTTCTACTCACTATTCTTAATTCTACCCTGGCCTGTCCTACCCGGTAACAGAACCAGCCCTTCGAACACTTAGCAAAGTTCCCGTCATTAATCATTACTGCCCCACCCCAATTCCCACCCCTTAAGTCCTCTCTTATCTAGCCTGAGCACGGCCACTTCCTTCAACCAGTCCTCTTATGGCATGATTTTGAGTCCTTTACCCTCTTAGTCACCCTTCCTTGGTCACTTTCCAGCACATCAATGTCTCTCCTAAAATGTGGCATCCAGCCATAACTGCAAAGAACACTCCAGATCGAGAATAAAGTCTATTACTTCCTGTAGTGAGTAACAACGGTGGACTGAGACAAGAAAACCTGAGTTCAAATCCTACCTCAGACACTTACTGGGTGAGTCATTTGACTTATTATATCTGTTTCCTCATTTGTAATACAGGGATAAGGAAAGTCCCAGGGTTGTTGTGAGAATTAAATAAGATAGTGTATATACAGCAATTTGCAAATCTTAAAGCACTATAAAAGTACTATTAATATTACTACTACTACTATTGTCAGTGCCACTGCTACTCCTCCCACTCCCGATAACCTGGTCTCCCTTTAATCCAGCCAAAGATCATGTGAGCTTTTCTGGCTGCCTTAATCACACTCTTACCTTATTTTCGAGCCTCAAGCCCCTCAGGACTTTTTCAGACAAACTACTACCCTGCTGCATTTCCTCCATCCCTGCTAAATATCATTTTATTAGATTCTAGCCAATGCAGTAGCCTGTCAAAACCTTTTTTGGATCCTGACTCTAATGCAGAGGGTTCTTAAGCTAGAGTCCACAGACCTGAACTGATTTCAAGGGGGTCTATGAACCTGGATGGAAAAAAAAAGATTACACCTTCACTTTTATCAATTTATACTGAAATTTAGCATTTCCTCCAAGTATGAATATAGACAAAAAACATGATTCCAAAAACTGGTTGACAACTTCACTAGACTACCAAAAAGGTCTGTGACACACAAAAAGGTTAGAATCCTCTAAAATTTAATGTCACCCAAACAAAAGATAATAAATTTCTCATATATACATACTTGTATGTGACTATATAAATATACATATATGTACACACATAGTCAGTCAAGTTGTTACCCAGAGTGCTTATGTCCCAAACTAAACTCATCTCTCCTGGCCTCTGCCCCTATAACTGACTCTTCATATTTGAAGCTCTAGTGTGAATCACATCTGACACCCTGGAAATGATCTAACTCTGGATCTAACATTTTCTGAAGAATTCCATGCCCTCCATAATGCAGTACAATAAAAAAAGATGATAGCACATGAAACTTCAAAGCTATTGTGTATAACTTGCTATTCTTTTTAAATATATAATAAAGTTATTGTGAGAGAAAAAAAAAGAATCCCATGCCCATCAATTGAGAAATAGTTAACCAAGCTGTGGTATAGTATAGGATTGTAATGGAATATTATTATGCGATAAAAAATGACAAGCAGAATGATTTCAGAAAACATGGAAAGACTTAAACGAACTGAGGCATAGTGAACAGAACCGGAATGTTTTACATAGCAAGCAACTGTGAATGACTTAGCTATTCTCAGCAATACTGAGAATACAAGACAATTCCAAAGAACTAATGGTGAAGCATATTATCTGTGCCCAGAGAAAAAACTGATTTGACTGAAATACTGACTGAAGCATACTATTTTTAATTTTCATTTTTTTCTTTTATTCAAGTTTTCTTGTACAAAATGACTAATATGAAAATGTTTTACATAACCTTTATTTGACTGCTTACTGTTTGGGTGTGTGGGGGAAGAATGCAATTTGGAACTCAAAACTTTCTTTCTCAAAGGACCCCAGGGCTCCAACGCCTTTGGTACTGAGGCTTTCACCTTTGAGGCTGTACTCTGTTCACTCCTAAATCCAGACCATCTTGCCCTCGGCCATGCTGCTGATGTGCTGCCTCTTCTCATCTGGGCTAGCATGGTTCAAACTAAGCCTCCAGGAGATTCGTCCCAAATCCCCAAAAACATGTCGTCACATAATGATATCCAAATACCCTCCCACAAGCCATCTTGTCATCCGCTTCTGGTCTGCTTCTGTGCCAGGTCAGCACACCTTTCCTCATTACTCATATCCAGATATATAATCTGTTAATGCTTCTTAATAACACATGTCACCTTTATCCCTCCTCCTCCACAACCACCTAGCACATATAGCCCGGGGAGGAACCAGAGGCCTGGAGGCATCCTCAGGACTGAATGCCAGTCTCATAGTTGGTCTAGTTGCTATTCTTTCCCATTTTTGATCTGCAATTCATCCCCCTCACCAAGACTAATCTTTAAAAACCAACAATTTAATTACATATAGATGCCCTGCAATAACTTCCTACTACCTAAGTATGGGTCAACAACTTAATGTAAATATGAAAAGACGGAGCAGATACGATTTAGTGGGATTGCCAGGCAATATTTGTTTCTGACATTCTTCCACATTTCTTTTCTCTCTTCTGGTGCTTTCAGACATGTCTAGGAACTTGTTTATCTCATTTTTACAATTAGTTATCAACTAATTCTATTTAGGAAAAGTCAAGACATTAGCTTATAGCCCCAAAGAGGGGTATTGACATTTTTTAAGGTGACTTGGGACACTACCATAGGTCAAGGGTGGGCCCAGGGCATCAACTCAAATTAATAATCAAAATCATCCACAAACTCACTTCCTCCTAATCTTTCCACGTTTATCTAATACCACCAATATGTCTAGGATGTGCTTTCTCTTTTTAGTCCCTAACTTCCTTCAAAGCACAATTCATACACCACCTCCCTTGCGTAAGGCCTTTCCTGATCTCCCTCCCCTACCCTGTTAG
This sequence comes from Potorous gilbertii, assembly GCA_028658325.1. Lineage (NCBI taxonomy): Eukaryota > Metazoa > Chordata > Mammalia > Diprotodontia > Potoroidae > Potorous > Potorous gilbertii. Next base: position 52,103,307 of record CM053773.1, read on the forward strand.
TGCCTCTCCCCCAAAATTACTTTGTATAGACTCATATAAATGTACACATCATTTTCCATAACAGAATGCAAGCTTGAGACCAAGGGCTGTTAAATATTTACCTCTATATTCCTAGTACCTGGCCCATAATAGTCATTTAAATAAATACATGATTTAGTGAATATTCTACAAAAATCTCTTCTAAAAATTTTTCTTACAGTCAAACTTACTGCTTCAATTGTTTCTACATTTACTAAATACATTCTTACCATTAAGCACAAAGTTCCTCCTTGCTAAGAAATATTCTTCCTGTTCATTAAAGGGCAAGGGTTTACTTATATTATTTACCATAGTACCTAAGCACTCAAAACAGTATCAGACTAAAATGTAATTATGTAGATGTGATCAGAGACAAACCCAAATATATCATCTCTATCCATCTTATACAACTGATAAAAATATTTGCCTTAAAAATTAGACCAAACTTTGTCTTCCTTCACATTCTTTGTCAGTTTCATTACAATTATTGCCTGGTTTAACTAGTATTTATTAACACTACCATATGCTGATTACTTACCAAAAGAAATACACAAAATTAATTAACACACACTTAATTTTAAACAGAAATTAAGCAACAAAGGTACTTTTTGCTCCGAGGCCTCTGCTCTCCTGAATCACTTTTAGGAAAACCCTCCATTACAATTTTTCATTTTACTTCTTACCATCCCCATTTCCTCCACAACCTCCCCACCTATCTTGCTGGCTTGTACCCTTCCTTTCCTCTGGCTTACCAGGTCTGAAATTATTAAAAAAAATATATAACTCTGCAACGTTCCTGGATTGGGGTGTGTCACTATATTTTCTATGGCCCAACTCACCATCCCTGTAACTTTCTGGACCAAAGTGCCCTTGTCTGGACACTATTTTCCTAGCTGTGTTGTGCCCCACTCACCCATTAAAATGAAGGAGCCAATAACACTTGAAACATAATGCTTAACTGAAAATCGGGAACCCTCTGCTTTTGATTTGTACCCCAACTGCTTAGCAGGAAGGAACAGGGTACTTAATAAATACTTTTTCAGTCATTCATTCAAGTTCACACATAATACACTGGGATAATACCTCTTACTTCCAAACACAGGAAAGTATTTTTTTATGTAAAACACAATATTTGAAAGGATTAAGTGTTTAATTTTTCTTTGTATTTACTTAAATGACCATAATAAATGCTTTCCTGAAAAACGTAAAGTCATGAGAGACACTAAAAATACCATCTAGTATCACTTCTATATAGTGCTAGTGGCCTTGACAAAGAGGTCCAGATACCTAATGTAAAACTCACTCTTAGTCAGCAAACAAAAAAAAAACTAACATAGTTCAGATAAAGTTATAGTTATTCTCGTTACTTTAAAGAACTTCAATAGGCGCTTTATTGAATTCAAACTTATTTTCTTTAAATTCATCTGTAGTTAAATTAAGCCAAATAATTATTCCCCCCTTTCAGGGAGATATATAACCTAAAGTCCCATATACGATCCTTTAAATGGTTATGCATTCAAGGTGGGGGGAAAAAAAGCAACTTTTAAAGCCAGAATTTTTATTTTATCTATTCAGAACCATAATCTGTTGGCAACAAAGTCCTAGGAACAAAAGTTTCAGCGAACTAAAACACATCACAACCAATACGAGGACAGAAAAAAAAGGTGATTCATTCTCCTATACAATGATTCATTCTAGCACGTCTAACAACGGATCACGAAAAGAGAAGCAGTGAAATGGGAAGTATTAGATTTCGGCTTATAAGAAAAGGAGACGACGGATGCTGAAAACCAAGTGAAGAAAAACCTCCGCACTCCTCTAGCTCCGCCTGGACGTTTAAAAAGGACTGTGAGGGGCCCTCACCCCTGCCAGGAGAGGGACAGGAGGAAGAATTCCAGCGACCATCGGCCCCTACAAACACCAAACGGCCAACCCCCGGACAGTGGGTCTAGGATCACCAACGTTTCAAGGAAAGGGTCGCGATCACGAGAATTTCAAGCACGGAAAGTAGGGACCGGCCCGAAGCCTCCCCACTACGGGAACTCGAAGCCCCTCTTCCCCCGGCCCGGCATCGCAGCGTTCCCCGCTCACGCCGGCTCCTCTCGACCCCAGCCCCGCGTCCCGACGGCAAAGCCCCCTCCCTCGTTAGGCTCCCCCTTCTCTAAGGCCCCCCCTCGCACACACAGCTCCCCGCCCCAGGACAGACTTCCGATTCGGGCTCTCGGAGTCTCCCAGCAGGGGCTGTCTGTGGGGGGCCGTCCCCGCCATGGCCAAGCCTCCTACCTTACTCGGCCCCCAAGCCGACCCTGGCCTGGCCTCAGGAGTGGTGACACCGACCAGATCCATCTGCAGAGGACACACGTACGGAGAAGCGAGGGAAGAACGAGAGAGCAGCACAGCAGAGGTCTAGGACGAGGAGGAGGAGACGGCGGCAGCCAGAGCCGGCGGCGCAGGTGACAGATGGCGACGGCGGCGTCCGGAACCGAAGCTCTTCTCTTCCGCCCTCACCCCGGCGACGATCGCTTCCCATTGGCCCTCCCTCCCAGCGCTTCCGCTTCCGTCAGCTCACTTCCCCGCCCCCCTCAGGAGAGTGACCTCACTTCCGGCTCAGCCTAGGCTGCGGGCGTTCGCTGTCGGGTTGTTTTCGAGTCTCCTGGACAGTCTTAGGGGGAGGGAGAAGGGTGTGTCGGCCTGACGTCATTGCACTCGTTGCCCTCCTGGGGAGGGATGTTAGTGACACCTTGGGACCTGGCTAAGCCACCCACTGATATTGACCAGTGACTCAGCAGCCTCTCGTTTATCCCAGCATTGATTTGGGGAAAATGGGCCCTAGAAGACCGTCACGTTGGAAGTGACGGTAGAACGCTTTTAAAAATATTCGGAAGGACTAGAGCTGGTCACGGGCCAGATCTAAGTCTGCATTTTGCCAGGGTGACCATCGAACTCCGCTAACCAGAATTCATTCACTTCCTTGTTAAACCCACCCCTCCTCCAGACTTTCACTTTAAATCACCTCTCTCAAGGCATCCAGGTTCTCGACCTAACAGTCATCCTTTGCCTTTCTCAGTGGAAAAGAACAGCGAATTTAGAATCAGAAGCCCTGGGTTCAAATCATTTGATTATAAAACCAAGTGTCTTTCACTTGGCACCCATGGGACAGAGTGACTTAAACTCTGGGATTGCTGGATGACTCTGAAGGTCCTCACTAGTTCTGAAACCATGAAACTTCCTCTTGCCTCAGTAACCAATGAGATGCCAAGTCTTAATTCTACCTCTATAACGTCTCTTGAATAGGTCTTTCAATATCCTTAGTTCAACCCTTCTCTTCAACTCTCACCAGGAATGTTGCAATATCCTCCTAATTTGGGCTACCTGTGTACAAACTCTTCATTTCAATCCAGCTAACACATAGCTGCCAAGTCAATAATTCTAAAACACTAGACGTTTCCTTCTAAAAAACTCAAGTGGCTTCCAATTGTCCCAGATAAAATACAAACTCCTTTGCCTGGTATTTGAAAATCTCCACAATCTGGCCTCCAATCTTATTTCATATTGTTCCCTTTCCCACTTTATAAACCTAATCTGATTGATTTCTAATCCACGTTTAATCAAATCTAATTAATTAATTCCTATCGAACTGGCCTTCTTGCTGCTCCCTAAACTTGTGACTATTTCACCTTCTGTGCTGTTGCAGAATCTCACCCATATCCAGGCCATACTTTCCTTTCTCTCCCATTTTTCTGAACCTTTATTTTCCCTTAATGTTCAACTCAGCTGCCACCTCTTATACCAAGGATTTCCTGCCATTCTCAATTGTAAGTGCCCTCTCCTCAAATTACCTTATATGTGCTATTCTAACAGGAGAATGTTGTCGTTGAGAATAGGCATTGTTTCAGAGACTGTGTCATCTTTTGTACTCCAGCCCTTTGCCTTAACAGCTAGTACGTATTATATGCTTAGTAAATATTTATTGACTTGAAACAGATTGAATAGTTACCAGACCAGATTCTCATGGTTTAAGTATTAGACGGTCATTCATTTCACTAATTACTTGAACACAGAATTGAACCAGGGACTTTTGTCTCTTAATCAATTTTGTGGAGAATAATAACAAATAACTATCTCTGATGACTGCTGGACTTTTCTACCCTTCTCTCCCCTGCTTCAGAAATTATTTCAAAATCTCCACACTAAAATGTAGATCATCAGCCAAAGCAGGATGGTGGTGAGTGGGAGAGGGAGCTTGATAAATCAGATTGATGGATCTGTAGAGAGTGGGAATAGGATTCCTTTTGGTATCCTCAAGTCATTTGGGGTTTGAAAGGAATTGGAAATGAAAGTTATATGAAAGTTGAGAAAATGTGAGTGGAGTAAGAAATGAGATGAATCTTAAAAAGTTTTTAAAAGTTGATTATTTATTTTTAGTTTTCAACATTCATTTCAATAAGTTTTAAATTTTCTCCATCTCCCCAAGAATTCATGCAATCTGACATAAGCTTTACATACACATTTTTATTAAATATATTTTCACATTAGTCATGTTGTATGGAAGAATTAGAATGAATGGAACCATGAGAAAAAAAAAGCAAGACCAAGCAAAAAAAAGAGGGCAAATAGTATCCTTCAATCTGCAATCACACTCCATATTTCTTTCTCTGAATGTAGATGGCATTTTCAGTCATGAATCTTTTGCAGTTGTTTTAGGTCCTTGCATTGCTGTGAAGGGCTAAGTCTATCAAAGTCAGTCATCAAATAATGCAGTTATTACTGTGTACAATGTTCTCATTTCCTTCAGCATCAGCTCATTCAAGTCTTTCCAGGTTTTTCTGAAGTCTGTCTATTCATCATTTCTTATAGCACAATAGTATTCCATTACATTCATATACCATGACTTGTTCAGCCATTTCCCAATTGATGGGCATCCCCTCAATTTCCAGTTTGTGGCCACCACGAAGAAAGCTGCTACAAATATTTTTGTACATATGGATCCTTTTCCCATTTTTATGATCTCTTTGGGATACATTCCTAGAAGAGATATAGCTGGGTCAAAGAGTATACAGTTTTATAGCCCTATGGAACTATAGCATAGTTCCAAATTGCTCTCCAGAATAGTTGAATCAGTTCACAACTCCACCAACAATGAATTAGTGTTCCCATTTTTGACAAGCTTTTAAGAAGGAAAAGAAAAGGGACGATTAGCTGGGGGGGGCTAGTAACTTTAGGATGTAATTCATGTAAAGGAACAAAAAAAAAACAACAGAAAAAGGAAGAGCCTAGGAAGAGTAAAGCACAAAATGTGTAGAGGAATACTTCAGAGAGGAAATTGGAAAGGGCAGGAAATTGGAAATTAGGATAGTTCTGGACTGCTTACTTCAGACTCACTATATGTATGGCTGTAAAACTTTAAATTATAGGTTTCAAATATTGTCTTGTCAATTAAGATAGCATCTATCTACAAACAATAGCTATCTTTGAAAAGGAAAAAATGGGTGCATTAGAATATGCTCTCCTTCAGAGAGTCAATGATGGAACAAAGGGCCATTTTCATGTGAAATTGAACAGATAACTGTAGTTGCAAGGAATAATCTTCATCTTGAAGTCCCTATTATGAATTTTGATGAACTCTCTCATGAACATCATTGAAAAACTATTCTTTTTTTAAACAAAGAATAGGTCAAGACTCTGTGCTGCCTAAATTAATCAAATCAATGTGCCTTTTGGATTTTTTCAGCTATGGTATGAAAGTTGAAAATAGTGTCATCTCACCAGGGTTAAGAGTTTAGAACCTTTTCTATTCCTTTACTTAATAAATATTTAATACTTAATCTTAATATTTTAAAAAGCTGCCAAGACTTCCAATGCCAAGATGGTGGATTAAGGAAAAAACTTGCTGACATTCTCAAATTCCCCTTTAGACAACTAGAAAAGTACCTCAGAACTGATCTAGAAAGTCGGAAGCAGCTGACCAACCCAGCAGGAGAGGTCTAACTCACCGGAATGGGAGGAGAGTCAGGTCCAGGAGCATCAGCTGCAACTGTTTGCCACTGCCTCCAGCCTCACGGTAAAATACAAACCTCCCAGCATATAAAACAAAGACTCAGTCCCTGATGGACTCAGTCAGTAGGCAGGAAACCTACGTGATTAAGCACATCTGTGAACTATCAGGGTTCAAAGGAGATCAATCCTTCAGATGTTTTCAATGAGCCTAGGAAACTGAGCTCCAAAAAGAAAACAACAAAAATTCCACTTTGCTTCCTCTTACACCTGGACATTTTTCAAGAAATTGTCAAAGAGGGAGCAGAGTCCATGATGACAGAGTAGAAAGACACACATACACTACTTCTTCCTCCACAGCCCATAAAATACCTATAAAGAAAAGACTCTCAACAAATTCTAGAGCAGCAGAAGCCGCAGAACAATGGAGTGGAGACTTCCAGCCCAGGGTGACCTGAAAGGATGGGAAATGTCTGTTGCCCAGATGTGGAGCTGAGTCCAGCCCAGTCTTGGCCTCAAATTGACCCAAAAAAATGCTGGAGAAAATAATACCTTTAAAAATAGGCTAACTCAGTTGGAAAAAGAGGTTCAAAAAGCCAATGAGGAGAAGAATCCTTTAAAAAGCAGAATTAGTCAAATGGAAAAGGAGATTCAAAAACTCATTGAAGTAAATAGTATTTTAAAAATTAGAATGGAACAGATGGAGGCTAATGACTTTATGAGAAACCAAGAAATCACAAAACAAAACCAAAAGAATGAAAAAATGGAAGATAATGTGAAATATCTCATTGGAAAAATAACTGACCTGGAAAATAGATCCAAGAGAGACAATTTAAAAATTATGGGACTACCTGAAAGCCATGACCAAAAAAAGAGCCTAGACATGAATTTCATGAAATTGTCAAGGAAAACTGTCCTGATATTCTAGAACCAGGGGCCAAAATAAATCTTGAAAGAATCCACTGATCACCTCCTGAAAGAGATCCAAAAAGGGAAACTCCTAGGAACATTGTAGCCAAATTCCAGAGTTACCAAGTCTAGGAGAAAATATTGCAAGCAACTAGAAAGAAGCAATTTAAGTATTATGGAAATACAATCAGGATAACACAAGATCTAGCAGCTTCTACATGGAATATGATATCCCAGAAGTCAAAGGAATTAGGACTAAAACCAGGAATCACCTACCCAGCAAAACTGAGTATAATACTTCAAGGGAAAAAATGGTCTTTCAATGAAATAGAGGACTTTCAAGCATTCTTGATGAAAAGACCAGAGAGGAAAAGAAAATTTGACTTTCAAACACAAGAATCAAGAGAAGCATGAAAGGGTAAACAGCAAAGAGAAATCATAAGGGACTTACTAAGGTTGAACTGTTCACATTCCTATGTGGAAAGATAATATTTGTAACTCTTTAAACTTTTTTTTCAGTATCTGGGTAGTTGCTGGGATTACACACAGACACACACACACAGACACAGACACAGACACATACATATATACACATGGAGAGAGAGAGAGAGACAGAGAGCACAGGGTGAGTGAAATAGAATGAGAACGTATCTAAAAGAATAAAATTAATGTGTGAGAGAGGAATATATTGGGAGGAGAAAGGGAGAAATGGAATGAGGCAAATTATCTCTCATAAAAGAGGGAAGAAAAGACTTTTCAATGGAGCGAAAAAGTGGGGAGGTGAAAGAGAAAACATGAAGCTTACTCTCATCACATCTGACTCAAGGAAGGAATAAAATGCACACTTATTTTGGATGAAAACCTATCTTACAATACAGGAAAGTGGGGGTGAAGGGGATCAGCAGAGTGAGGGGGAGGATGGAAGGGAGGGCAAATGGGAGGAGGGAGCAATTAGAAGTCAACACTCTTGGGGAGGGACAAGTTCAAAAGAGAGAATAGAAGTAATAGGGGGGCAGGATAGGATGGAGGGAAATATAGTTAGTCTTACACAACATGACTATTATGGAAGTCATTTGCAAAACTACACAGATATGATCTATATTGAATTGCCTGCCTTCCC
>CM053773.1:52111847-52131579 GCA_028658325.1 Potorous gilbertii
CAATGGTCTGTGCATACAGGAAAGTTCCAGGTCACAATGGTCTGTGCATACAGGAAAGTTCCAGGTCACAATGGTCTGTGCATACAGGGAGTTTGTGGTTTGGGGAGGTAAGGGCAGTTTCTCCTGAGACTTAGCTCCCGGCACTCATCAATGCTTGATAGTTGGGTGGTATAAGGTGACTTGGGCAGGTGGAGAGGGATTAAAGGTTGTGATTGTGTGAATGGGTTAATGAAAGTGGAAGCTGACACCTATTGATCCTTTTGTTGTACTATGTTTTTATTAATTTGATTAAACATTTATTCTACTAATACATGGAAACTTGAGTAATTAGGAAACAGTATGAAAGCTTAAATCTGTTGATTTGATTGGACAATTCACACCAGACCTGCACAACTTGGTAATAGGTAGAGGCCAAAATTAAAATAATCTATACTTCTTTGGCTGCAGAGAGTCTAGTCATTAGATACAGAATGATGATGGTGGGTAGCTGTGGATCATGTGACAAACAGGAGAGAGTGTGCTGTGGTAACCCCCCCAACCCCTGCCAAGTTTCATGGTGGGCATGATAGTGACTAGTGGAAGGCGAGTCACAGACAAAGCACTTGTTTTATCTTTACTTTCTTTTACAGCCTCTACATTTTTTTCAGGCCACCTGAAATCTTTGGTGGGCTGCAAGCAGCCTATGGGCCTTATATTGTGGCCTAATGCATACCAATCTCTAAAGAAATAAAAGCAACCACATTCATACAGGTGCCAAGGAGAGAATGGTAGGTAACTGAGTACCTGAGAGAAGCACATAGGAAAAAGTCTGCCTTCTGGTAGTGGGTGGTATGGATGACAGGCAGGCTGGGCACTTGATTGGCAACCATAATCCCAGGGTGACCAGATACTAGTTATAATACTCACTATCTGTCACACTCTTGCCAAAATAGCCTTCTCACCTAAGAGGTCTGATAGCATCACTCCCTTGCTCAAAACAAAAAACAAAACACTTAAATATCTCTCTCTATTGCCTCTAAGAGTGGTCTACAAGCTTTTTCTGGCTGTGCATCATCACCATAGTACATAGTTCAATATATGTATACTTGCCCATTTATAAACCGTATATGTGTATTACTTGAACTAAGCTACTAAGCATTCAAACTATACTTCAGAGAATACAACTCCGATGGGCTGGCCACGTTGTTCGAATACAAAATATAAGCTTGCCAAAAAGACTATTTTATGGAGAATTAACATGAGGCAAATGATCACATGGAGTTCAGAAGAAGTGATACAAGGACACTCTCAAGTTCTCTCTTAAGAATTTTCAATTTGATTGTGCAATATGGGAGACACTGGCACAGGACTGCTCAGCATGGCATGCCCACATCAGAAAGGGTGCTGTGCTCTATGAGCAAAGCAGAATTGAAACTGCACAAGGGAAACATAGGATGCACAATTTGGAGTAACCACCCAAACGTTCCCATGGACTATCTGTGCCCAACCTGTGGTAGAACATTCCAAGCTCATATTGGTCTGATCAGCCACAGTCAGACACACTGAAACTTCACTTTATCATGGTGACGTCATTTTGGTCCTCTTCCAGAACAAAGGAAAACAATCAAACAGTGTGTACTACTATACTAAGTATTTGCCTTATAAAACTTACCGAAAAGGGTGAGGGAGGGAACAAGCATTTATTAACGGAGGCAGTAAATCTCTGTAAAATGGAGATAACAATACCTACCTCCCTGGGTTGTTGTGAGAATCAAATGAGATAATTGTAAAGCACTTAGCACAGGGCCTGGTACATAGTAAGCACTATGTAAATATTAGCTAGTAATAGTAGTAGTAGTAGTAGTAGTGATGGGGTGCTTGGGTGCATATACTTGGGCCCCAATTCTAAAAATCACATTTCTCCCTAGCTTCAAAACACTACCCTAGGCAGTTTCTCCCCAGCCCAAGGACACAGTCTGCCTCAACAACAACCATTTATCCCCCTTCCTGCTACAGCAGCCAGCTGCACCTATAGAACTTATTAGTCTGAACCAGCTGTGTACTGGCTGATCTGGCTGTGCACTGGCTCATGATGATATTAACTATTCACTGATCAATCATATATCTCCTAGACTTAGACATGCATAGACTCCCTTACATTTATCTTATCTAACAAGACATTGATGAGAACAGCCTGGGTATTTGTCAGCCAACCCTGACTGATAGTTGACTTAGCGATGTTTCAGGCCTAAAACCACACCTCCATGTAGCCCTCCCCATAAGCTATTTCCCAATGAACTCTAGGTAAAATAACTGCACAGTATATGCTAAAAGTGCGTATTCCTTTAAAAACTAACCACTCCCTAATCCCACCCCAAAACACCTAGTTAGCATATTTGGCACAAGTGATACTATAGAATATCCTATATAAACTTTACCTGTACCCCTCTAAGATTACAGATTCCCTAAGAATTCTTACCTGCTGAAAAGCATAATAAATCTTTATCTTGACCTCAACAATGCTTGAGTCCAGGAATTCTTCTCCAGACAGCCCGTGCAGGGAATTCCAGTCTTGGAGTTCCCCCAATTCCAACCCTCATCAGTAGCAACAGCAGCAGCAATAGTAGTGGTAGTAGCAGCAGCAGCAGGAGCAGGGGCTTAGTTACTATGTACCAGGTACTGTGCTAAATGCTTTTACAAATCTCATCTCATTTAAACCTCATATTGACCCTGGAAGGCAGGGGCTGCTATTATCTCCATTTTGCTTTTGTTATTCTTGTCCCGTCACATCCAACTTTTTGTGACCCATTTAAGGTTTTCTTAGCAGAGATTCCAGAGTGGTTCACCATTTCCTTCTCCAGTTCATTTTACAGAGGAAGAAACTGAGGCAAACAGGGTTAAATGACTTGCCCAGGGTCACACAGCTAGTGTCTGAAGCCATAGTTGAACTCAGGAACATAAGCCTTTCTGACACCAGGTCTAGTGCTGCGCACTAACGCACTAACCAGTTTGCCCCATCCACCTCACTCAGGAAAACCTGAGTTAAAATCTAGTTTCAGACACTTATTAGTTGTGCAATCCTGGGAAAGTCACTTCACTTTAGTTTCTTCATCTCTAAAACGGAGATAATTATAGTACCTGTCTCCCAGGGTTGTTCTGAGACTCAGATGAAGTAATATTTATAAAATGTGCTTAGGCAAACCAACTTTTCCTCAACAAACTTTCTTTATCTCAAAGAGTTGTTGCGATGATCCTTTGTAAAGATAGGGGGATCCATGAGTGTAAAACATTGTGTATGATACCTTTTTTTGTTGCTGTTGTTTTATTGGTTGATTTTGTTGAGTTTTTTTTCTAGTCTTTTCCTTTTAAATTTGTTTGGCATAATGATGACTCTCAGAGTGGGGAGAAAGAGGGATATAGGAAGGGAATCAAGACAATGTAAGGTAAGTGATAGTAATGAAAATCTATTTAAAAAAGAAAATAAGACGTGTGAGAATCAGATGAGATAGTATTTGTAAAAAGCACTTGGCACATAGAAGATGCTATCTACAATAAATGCTTATTTCCCTTCCCCATGCAATCCCAGGTCAACCTATTAAACTACTCAGGGCTGGGAGTGTGTAACTTTTTTTGTTTTTGTTATCTCTAGTGCTTTGTACATAAAAGACATTTAATAAATGTTTGTTTATTGGATCAAACTGTAGGCAACATATTAGTGGCAAAGACATAATGCAACATGAAATTTAATTATGCCATACCTATGATACTCCTGGGCATTGCCCTTGCTAAGTTTACTAACATGATACAAACAACCATACATTAAACTTTCATTTCCATTAGCAAAAGTTAACACCTAATTAGCATAGCCATTCACATTCCCTTTATTTTTGCCTTACCATAGTCTGGGTTCTTAACAATGCCTTTTGAAAACCATTGATTTTGTACAGACTGGATTCCCAGTCAAAATTACTCGTGTTACATTAAAATTCAGCCCTTCGAGCTCTGTTATATTGTTGTTGGAGAGATCCAGCAGTTCTAACTCATACATTTTGTCTGTGAAGGTTCTGGGCAGGTTTTCTATATCATTGCAACACAATGTTAACTCTGTCAGTCTTTGAAGACCAGAAAAAATGGGTAGGGTGTGAAACTGGTTTCTGTCCAAATGCAGAAATGCTAGCTGAGTGTTATTTACAAATATATCTCCTGGAAGAGTGTTTATGTTATTTCCAGAAAGATTAAGAAATTCCAGCTTCTTTAACACTGAGAAGAAATTCAAAGGGAGGTCAGACACTGAATTATTGGACAAGTCAAGCATTCTTAAGTTAGAATTGCCAGTGAATGAAAGGGGAGGAATATTTTGGATGCTGTTCCCAGAAATTGAGAAATGCTCTAAGGTGGGGAGGATAGTAAATGCAGAAGATGGAATCTGGTTGAAATTGTTATTGTCAAGGAGCAAGTCATCAAGTTTTGTCAAGTTTTCAAACAAATTCTCTGGTAAATTGCTTATTTCATTTTTGGAAATATCAAGAATCTTCAGGTTAAGAACAGGATCAAAAACTCCTGCAGGGATGGAATTGATATGATTATCAGGCATCATTAAGGTATCTAGCTGAGAAAGGCCCATAAACATATTTACTGACAACTTCAGCCTGTTTTGAGAGAGGTCCAAGTAAGTAAGTCTTTCCAAGGAGGCAAAAATCTTTTCATTCAGCACACTTAGTCTGTTTTCAGCCAAGTTTAGCCAAAAAAGTTGTTTTGTGTTTTGAAACAAGGCAGGTGGCAGCTCTGTCAAATTGTTGCCAGCGAGGTCCAGGGCAAGGATACTTTTGCTGAGATCATCAAAGGTATCATTCTGCAGGGAGAGTTTGTTGTAAGACAAGCCAAGAAAAGTTAGATTGACAAAGGGCTGAAGGACTCCTGATGGAACTTGAGTTAAGTGATTCTCATTCAGAAAGAGCTTCTGTGTTTCTGGAGCTATTCCCTGGGGAATGTCAGAGAGGTTGGCAAAGCGGCAATCTGTCAGCAAAAAACTGCAGAGGCACTTCTGGGGGCAGCTAGACCGGGCAAGAGCATTTCCAAAGAGAAACAGAAACAGTCCCCAGATCATCTTTACAACCTGTGTTGTCTGGAAAGAGGAGAGAAAGCAGATCAATTTGTTGTTACTATCTCTGCAACATTGTAGCCAAAATAGATTCTCTCCAGTAGAACATAAGCCACATGAGAGTTGGAACTGTTTTCTGTTTTATCTTTAAGCATCTTGTAGCTTCCTTACATATAGTAGGTGTTTTGTGGCTTGGTTTGGATTGGAGTGAGAATTGGGAACTGGTGAAATTGAGGCCAGAAGTTCTAGTTTCGGTTTTGCCACTAACTAGCTCTGGCAAAATCATATAAATTTAGTATTGCTTTGATTTCTATTTTCTGTGGGAACACAGAGGAGCTAGTACTGCAGCTGACCTACTGTAGCAGAAAGTGATCAGTCAAATCTCCTGACATAGTAAGTGAACAAAACCAGGTTACTTCACTCCTCTTCCCCACCATGCTAACTCTGGTTATGGACCCCACTGAAAGATCACAAGGCTCAACGACCCTAATGACTTGAGACAGTCACAAGGCTCAATGATTCTAATAACTCAGAGACTGTTCCCCCAGGACCCAAGAATGCCTGTATTGTCCCCAAAAAAATGCCAACCATGGAAATTAAGAAATGAAAACCTAAGAATGACTGTGTTATGGTCCTATGGGTTTCATACATAAAAACCCTACCCCTGCCATAAGCCGTAAGTCCTCCTCAGGAGAATTTCTGCTTGCAGCTGTGTTCCTCACTTTGAAATTAAACTTTTCTTTGATACCTGACTCCCCTGTCTCTAGTCTGCATTGTTCAGTTCTGGTCACCCATAGGTTAGAGACTGGTTCCAGTATGGTTGACAATCTCTAAGATCTCTTCCAGTTCCAAAGTGATATTAGTCAACATAATTGGAGTCCAGGAAAACACAGTTAGTTATCACATTTCATGATTTAAAAGTATAGAGTGAAAATTTACATCCATAAAATGATTTGAGATAATTAAATAAAAGAAATAATTTTAAAAAATAAAGTGCCATGAAACACTATGTGCCATGGGACTAATTTTTAAGTTTAATGTCTAGACATAAAAAGGCAGAGAGGATTTGCATTCTGTCCTAGGCTCTATTCTCTTCTCTCTTCACCAAAAACAATATTCTCTTAGTAACCTCATAGATAGACATGGATTTAAGTATCATCTCTAAGATGATTCATATATCTCTATACTTGCTTTTGTCTTTAAATTTCTTCCAGACTTTTCCTATTTACCAAATTGGGAATTTGCAAATCTGCAAATTGATAGATAAAATCATAGTTACAAGAATATAGTCTAGTTCAGAATAAGTCAAAAAAACTGAACAAGTTTGAAAATAGATTGCTCAGGTAGATTCTTGGTTTCTCTTGAAAGATGATTTAAAGAAACCAGAACCCAGACACCTTGGTTAAAATCCTTGAAACCAGGGACCGTATTTTGCCTTTCTTTGTGTTCTCAACATTTAGCACAGTGACTGGAACAATAGACATTTAATAAATGCTTATTGATTGATGAATGATTACAAATGAACTACTGCATTTCTCTACTTGCAACAACCAAAGTTGTATCTAGGCAGCCAAAGGCACAGAGGATCTGTATTCTAACACAGGCATCTTCTTTCCTCTTTTCCCTTCTCATTAACCTCAGCAGCAGCCATGAATTTAATTATCATCTCCATGCAGATGATTTACAAATCTATATACTTACTTCCTTTAACATTGAGGAATGACTTACCTTGGTTTTAGATATGTCTGTTACAACCTCAGAAAATGTCTCCACTAAAATGTGCTGACAATAAGCCGTCGATATTCACCTGAAATTTCTTTCAGTTCCTTTGGTTACTTGACACCTGGATCTCAAATATTATAATTTTCCCCAGCTTTTACTGCTATTTTCTTTGGCAGAATTTACTTGGAAAACCAGTACAATGGGAAAATTGAAGTACCCAGAAAACAGAAGCTGATTTTACATTAATGATGCTGCTTCATCCAACCAGATGTCTTGCACTGTTTCGTCAGTCCAAAGTTTCCTGTTTCACAAAGTAAACTTGAGCACCCAAGTGAGAGCCAAACCAACAAGTTTGTCATTGCACACAGTCAGTCATTATTACTCAAACTAGGGTTCTGCTCTTTAATCATGTACAAAAAATAAAAACAGAAAAGAAAGCCTTCATTGTACAGGAGCTATTATCAAGAACAAATCAATAGTTGTTTCATTTATTTCTTTTTTAATACTGAAAGAGGAAGTCTTGACTGGAGTAACACTTTGGGAATTTTCACTATGATTTTGCTCATGGTGTCATTTCAAAGCACCCCATAATATAATATACTACTCTGAAAACAAACCACTGGCTTTTGAGTAATCAGGCTGAAATAATTTTAGGTCAAATTTCATTGCAGAAAAAAACCTTTAACAGCATGGATATGACATGAATAAATCTTGATTATTCCAAAGTATTCCTCACCCAGTTTTTGCCCCAGCACAGCTTATTTTACAAAAGTTAGATTAATTTTAAAGAAGTATACTTCATTATAAGAAAAATAAGATATCTTACCATTCTGCTAACAGACTGACACATATGTTGTGAAATAGGTATTGCTTTCTATTTCATGTTTTTGAAAAGTCAGTATAATTATTCATACTCTGTTTGTTACTACAGCATAAAGGATCACTGATTTGGGTTACATGCAAAAGAAAAAATACAGACCATATTGCTAAATATATTCCAGTTTGAATAAACCAACTTCTTACCCAATTCTTGAAAATTATTTTAAATTAAGTATTGTTACTTCAGCACTGTTTTTCCAATATCAAAATCTTTTCAAACTGAAAAGAATCTAGAGTAAAGGCACAAGTGACTTCTTTAAGCTATATGTAATGGGGAACTGGACACCATTGTACCCTGCCAGTCCCCACGGAGGGCTTAGTGAGTCTGCTTCTGGGCATGCATAATGGAAGGCTCTGCCCTCCACTTTGGGACATGAATAGGTCTGTAGCTGTTTCTGGCTTCTTATTGTACAGTAAAGAAAAATCTTTTAATTAGCTACTGAGCCAGAGTGTGTATACTCAGGGTTCCTATGGGGAAACATAACCTCTGTCCTTCCCCAGTGATTTTCCAGTGGGGAGGTCAGACTATTGGCTCTCCCAGTGATAGACTACCTCCTGGGTCACCATGAAGCTGGAGGGCTGATTTTTGTCTTTGGTGTTTTGTTCTTGTAATAAATACCAGAGAGCTGGGCCATCTCCAGCTGTCCTGATGAATATCAGGCCACTGGACCCAGATGGCTCAGGAGAAGAAAGTGAGGGTAATGATCTTGCACAGCCTTCCTTCACTCAAATCAAAGTCAACTGCAAGTCATGTCATCATCTTGATGTCATGGTCTTCCTCAAGAATGAAGGACAAACACAAGTACTAGAGTCAGAACCTATGAAGTCATGAACTTTAAAAAGTCAAAAGAGCAGCCTGAGAGGTCCAAGAAATGCAAAGCAAAGTGCTGGCCCTGAGGAGTGACAACCTGACCCAGCCCAGCAGTTTGATCAAGCTGGTGACAGTGACACTGTTTTCAGCAAGCAAGAGAGTTGTGCTAAACTCAGAAGTGAACTTGGTGGGAGCAATGCTCTGTAGCAATCACTTTTGTGTCCACTCTCCCCAGGGACAGGAGGGGAAAGCGGGGAGAGGGTACTCCCAAATTTGGAGGTTTCTTTGCTTTCAGTGTCTTCTCAGTAAAAATCCCTTTGTAAAAGTTAATTGACATTGTTTACTGCTATGATGCCAAGGAGATATCAGTTGGTTAAAATTATATTGCAGTGCTAGTCACTGATTATATTACATAAGGGAGAAATTAACTGGTCAAATGACATTGAGGAGAGTATAGCAAAACAAGGACTTGAGCCAATACCATTAAAATGCCACTGTCCCTCAGTGGTATCCCCTGAAGGGGAGATGTAGTAACGTCACTCTCAGGACCTGACAGCCAGTATTAGTTGAGATTGGAAAACCAAGTCCTGAGTCTCATCACATAAAAATCTCTTGAGGGAGCTAGCTCAGTAGTGCAGTGAATAGAGACCTAGGCCTAGAAACAGGAAGTCCTGAGTTCAAATTCAGTCTCAGACATTTACTAGCTGGGTGACCCTGAGCAAGTCACTTAACCCTGTTAGTCTCAGTTTCCTCACCTGTAAAAAGAACTGGAGAAGGAAATAGCAAGTCTCTCTAGTATCTTTTCCAGGAAAACCCCAAATAGGGTCACAGAGAGTCAGACTCAACAACAAAAATGGAGATAAGAACAGCATCTGCCTTGCTGGGTTGTTGTGAGGATCAGATGAGATATTCTTACACATCTTATTAGAGAGACGGTATATAAGCACTTTGAGAGAGAAGCATGATCACCAAGAGGCACAGGGGTGCACAGATCATAGGCCAGTATACCATAGAGAACTGTTTGAAATTCTGCCTCTGGCATTACTGGCTATGACTCCATAAAGGGAATAGAAGAGGTGGATGGGAATGGTGCCATAGGGTATGAAACCCACCACACCCAAGTTCAGTGCATTCCTATGTACAAATCCAGCATGCATTCATCAAGAACAGGTCATACCAGTCTAAACAAATTCCCTTTCTTGGTGGAGTTACTAGATTAGTACACCAGAGGAATGCCATAGACAAGGCATAACCAGATTTGAGTACCAGCAACAATAACTAACGTATATAGAAGTTAAAGTTCTGCTTTAAAGGTAAAGCTCTGAGAGTCTTTCCTCACCTGTAAATGGTAGGGTTCAACTGGATGATCCTTAAGATTTCAATCTAGCTCTAAATCCTAGGAACTATGATCAGAGCAGTAATTCGTCATTCTGAGAACCCAGGGAAAGCACAGTAAATGCCCAGGGAAAGCAACATGTGGTCAAATCAACTTTTTGAATTAAGATTGGATGAGAGTTCAGAGAGAAAACTTAAGGGGAGATCTCAGACCTCAGGACATAAAGTCCCACAAGGAAGAGGCCCTAGGACAGAACCTGCTGAGAGAAGAAAGAAAGAAGAGGCCCGGTATCACCACCCCCATGGGCACCTGAAGAGTCTGATGTTAAAGGGCTGTGGGATTGGATCAGCAAAGGGCTCAGTTCGAGTACAAATCGCTGGGGAAGGAAGCACACTATCTAATAGCTCTCTATTTTACTCATTATTCTCATTAACTAAGTGCTAAACTTGATAGTTTCCAATTGCTAAGTGAATATGAGGGTTGATAAGTGCCCTCTAAAAGTTTGGTTGGTCACCCTACTTTAGTTATTGCAAAGTGTTTTCCTTAGAACAAAATTGTGAAGTGTGTAGTACAAGTACTATTATCTCTATTTTATACCAGAGGAAGTTGGGGTTTGGAGAATTTCAGTAACATTCAAAATAATGCAGTTAATTTTTGTTGTTGTTCAGTTTTTTTTTCAGTCATATCCAACTTTTTGTAACCAATCTGGGGTTTCTTGGCAAAGATACTGGAGTGGTTTGTCATTTCCTTTTCCAGCTCATTTTACATATGAGGAAACTAAGGCAAAATGGATTAAGTGACTTGCCCAGGATCACACAGTTAGTAAATGTCTGAGGATGGATTTGAACTCAGGAAGATGAGTCTTTCTGACTTCAGGCCTGGCACTCTGTGCAATCTGGCACCACCTAACTGCTCCCAATACAACTAATTAGCGACAAAAGGCACTTTCTTCAATGAGTTCAGTGCCTAGCTCACAGTTTTCCTTTCTTTCTGAATTCCTGCCCTCATACTAGGGGACTTCAATATACATATTGATATTTTTTCAAAAACCTCAAACCCCTAGTTCCTCCATTTATTTATTTTTCCTGATTTATTCTTCCATTCAGCCTCAACCACATCCAGAGATAGCTTTGATCTTGCCAACACCCTAAAGTGTTCAACTTCCATGTTCATAAACTCTAAATTCTCTTATCTGATCTGTCCTCAACACACCTTCCAATCCTTCCATTCCTCAGTTCTTTCCCAAGCCATGACTTTTGCACTAGCTACAGTGTCCTCCCTCTTCCATCTTGACCCCTTGGTGAAACAATTCAACTCCACACTATCCTCTTCTCTTGAGTGCTCAGTCTTTAGCCTTGGATTACTCCTACCATCTGCTGCCTTTCCTCCTACTGTTTTGCAGTTGAGTAAAAATGGAGAAAATCCCTAAACCATACCGCTTGGATTGATACAGATTTATATGATATAATCTCAACTGGTCCCTCACTGTGGCAAGGCAATCTTTTAACAAATTTTTACCCCACTCCCACATATACTAATTGTGCCTTCCTTCTCCCCTTTACATTGTGTATATGTATGTATATGTGTGTGTACATATTTGTACAAGATTGTTTGCTTACTCCCACTTGTATGTAAACTTAAGAGCAGAGACCATGCTTTTATTTTCCTTTGTATCCTAAGTATTTGACACAGGGACTGGCATATAGTAGATACTTAAGAAATACTTATTAAGCACTTGCCATAGTTTCATATTCATCCTCTTTTCCTGCCTTTGCCTCCTTCTTGTATACCTTTTAAAAAATCTAGATTAGCTGCCATGTGACCAATCATCTTTTTTATTTGTATATTTCTGATGATATCTTTCTCTTTCCAGCTTCTGCAAACCCTCCAAGTCCCAGCTGAGATCCTACATTCTCTGTGACATCATTCTCTTCCTTTGAACTCATACCACTCATTGTCTATGCTCATTTGACATTAGTCATCTCTTGTGACATCTCTCGTATTATAATCCAAGTCTTGTATTGTTATTTAATCTTTATGCACGTATATATATATATATATATATATATATATATATATTTCCAAATAGAGTTGTGAAATATTTGTACTAAGAATAAGAACTAGACAACTAAAATCCATAATACATTTGAGGAATGTGTATGTCCAGTATTTTTTGTCCACCAGATCAGTTTTTATACTATTATAACAATAAACCAAGTACCCTATCCAATGGTACAGTGGATAGAGTACCTGGCCTAGAGTTAGGAAGACTCATCTTCCTGAGTTCAAATCTGGCCTCAGACACTTAATAGTTGTGTGATCTGGGCAAGTGACTTAACCCAGTTTGCCTTAGTTTCCTCAGCTGTAAAATGAGCCGGAGAAGGAAATGGCAAATCACTCCAGCATCTTTGCCAAGAAAACTACAAATGGGGTCATGAAGAGTCAGACATAACTGATAAGACAAAGTAACAAAATGATAAACCTGTAGTTTAACTAAGTGTATGGCTCTGTCTCTGTTACTTGAAATCTTGGAGCCCAATGACAAAATATAAATTATAGTTTGGTTAAATATCTATTGAAATTCAGCAAGCACAAATCTGTTGGCAGCTGATTTTTCCCCAAATTTTAAACACTTTATTTAAAGTTTTGAGTTCCAAATTCTATCCCTCCCTTTCTCCCTCCTCTTTCCCGTCCCTGAGATAGTAAACAATCAGATATGTGCAATTATGTAAAACATTTCCATATAAGCTGTTTTGTACAAGAAGAATTGAATAAAAGAAAAAAATTGACAAATAGCATGCTTCAGTCTGTATTCAATCAACATCAGTTCATTCTCTAGATGAGGATAGTATGCTTCATCATTAGTCCTTTGGGATTGTCTTGGAGCACTGTATTGCTGAGAAGAGCTAAGGCATTCATAGTTCATTGAACAATATTGCTGTTATTGTGTACAACATTTTTCTGGTTCTGTTCACTTCACTATGTATCAGTTCATGTAAGTCTTTCTAGGTTTTTCTGAAATCATTCTGCTTGTCATTTCATATAGCACAATAATAATCCATTACAATCATATACCACAGCTTATTTATCCATTCCCAATTGATGGGTATCCCTTTGATTTCTAATTCTTAGTCACCATAAAAAGAGGTGCTATAAATATTTTTGTATAAATAGGTCCTTTTCCCTTTTCTGTATATCTGTGGGATGTAGACCTAGCAGTGCTATGACTGGATCAAAGAGTATGCATAATTTTATTGCCCTTTAGGCATAGCTCCTAATTGCTCTGTAGAACAGTTGACTATTTGCATGAAAAGTGTTTTATAGTTACGTTTCTATAGTTCCTGGGTTAATCTTGGCAGGTAGACTCCCCAGTATTTTATATGGTCTCCAATTATTTTACATGGAATTTCTCCTTCTATCTCTTGCTACTGGACTTTGTTGGTAATATACAGAAATGCTGATGGTTTATGTGAGTTCATTTTGTATCCTACAACTTTGCTAAAATGGTTAATAATTTCAAGTAGGTTTTTAATTTGTTCTCCAGGATTTTCTATGTACAACATATCCTCTGCAAAGAGTGATAATTTTGTTTCCTCATTACTTGTTCTAATTCCTCTAATTTTCTTTCTTCTCTTATTGCTCTAGCTAACATTTCTAGTACAATATTAAATAATAGAAGTAATAATGGGTATCCTTGGTTCACCCCTGACTGTATTGGGAAAACTTCTAGCCTATCTCCCTTATAGATAATGCTTCCTGATGGTTTTAGATAAATTTTACTTATCATTTTAAGGGTAAGCTCCATTTATTCCTATGGTCTCTAGTATTTTTTATAGGAATTTTGTCAAGGGCTTTTTCTGCATCTATTGAGATAATCATATGATTTCTTTTGGTTTTGTTATTGAGATGATCAATTGTGCTGCTACTTTTCCTAATATTGAACCAGTTCTGCATTCCTGGTATAAATCCCACCTGGTCATAGTGTATTATCCTTACAATATATCACTGTAATCACTTTGTTAGTATTTAATTTAAATTTTTACATCAATATTCATGAGGGAAATTGGTCTATAATTTTCTTTCTCTATTTTGGCTCTACCTGGTTTCAGTATCAGCACCATATTTGTGTCAAAAGGAACTTGGTAGGATTCTTTCTTTGCCTTTTTTTCCCCAAATAGTTTATATAGTATTGGGATTAATTGTTCTTTAAATGTTTGGTAGAATTCACTTGTGAATCTATCTGATTCTAGGGATATTTTTCTTAGGAAGTTCATTGATGGCTTCCTCAATTTTTTTTCTGAAATGGCAGCTGAAGCAGGCAATGTGGAGAGCTTAGAGCTTGTTTAGACACCGAAGACACCAAGGTCATCACTGCATCCTGAGCCATCAGCAACCATCTTGACTCTGTCCTGCCACTGGACTATGATGACTCTGGAAGAGAGAGTGAGGCTAATGACTTCATGCAATTCAGCCTCATTTAAATCCAATTTACACACAAATCAAAAGACATCACCCATACCATTTTACTATTATACTTCCAAGTCTTGCAGTGACAGACAAGTGATGAAGCAGTAGGTGCAGATACACTGTGAGCGGTAGTCACAACCCTGCACATAGGCAGCTCAGGCCACAGGGTTATTTGTCACTGGAAGCAGCAGTGGGACTCGGCAGCCCCCTGGGTGTCTGGCAGCTTTTTAAGGATTGTACTGCTCACCTCCTGGTGTAAGAAAAGGAGCTAGAAAAGGTACCCTAAAAACTGTCTGTATACATAACTCTAGTCTGATTACCATGGCAAGCAAGGAATCCCATTATGTGGTCAAAACACAAAAAAATGTACAAATGTACAAAAACATCTGCAAAGATGATTCCACTCACCATCAGCGTATGGAACGTGTGCACACTCATAGACAACACAAAATCCAATAGACCTGAAAAACTAACTGCTCTTGTTGCAAGAGAACTCAACAGGTATCACATCCAAATAGCAGCCCTGAGTGAAACAAGGCTGGCAATTGAAGGCCAGTTTACTGAAGTTGGAGCTGGATACACATTTTTCTGGAATGGTCACAGTGAAGAGGAGCACTGTGAAGCTGGCAAAGGTTTCACAATCGAAACTAATCTAGTCAGCAAATTGGTATGCCTGCTAAAAGGAGTGACAGGCTCATGACAATGTGATTGCCACTAGCAGAAAAATGCCATGCCACCATTGGCCCTGATGAGGTCAAAGAAAAATTTTATGAAAACCTAGAGACCCTTATTATCAATGTGCCAAAAGAGGACAAGCTTATAATTCTGGGTGACTTTAATGCTAGAGTAGTCTCAGACTACCAGACTTGGCATAGAGTCCTAGGGAAGAATGGAGTTGGAAATAGCACTAGCAATGGTCATTTACTGCTGAAGACTTGTGCATCACATGACCTTGTTGTTACCAGCACTGTTTTCCATTTACCTAAATGCAATAAAACTTTATGGATGCACCCTCACAGCAAACATTGGCATCTAATAGAGTATGTGATTGTAAGGAGAAGAGAGAGACAAAATGTGAGAGTGACAAATTCAATGTGTGGTGCAGAGTGCTGGACTGATCATAGACATCCTTTCCAAGCTAAATATTCCCATTCATCAAAAGTGGCATCCCCAAGGCAAAATAACTACTAGAAGAATCAATGTCAATAAATTAGAGCTCTTCTCTGAGCATGAACAGTTTGTTGCAAACCTGGAGGGAAAGTTGAGTCAACATACAGTTGGCAACAGTGGAGCAGAAAAGGAGTGGGCAGCTTTCAGAAATTTGGTGTACAGCACTGCATTTGCTCAGCTGGGTCAGAACACTCACAAACACCAAGATTGGTTTGATGAAAATGATGGAGAAATTCAGAAGCTGCTAAATGAAAAATGAGAACTCCATAGGATTTACCAGCAGAATAGTTCATCCACCTCTAAGAAGGCAGCATTTAATTCCATCAAAAGCAAAGTACAAGCAAAGCTTAGAGAGGTGCAGGATTTCTGGCTCTGTAAGAAGGTAGATGAAATACAGTTTTATGCTGATAGTAAAAATCCAAAGCACTTTTATGATTCCCTGAAAGCTATTTATGGACCAAAAACCTATGGTGTATTATAACTACTCATTGCTTATGGGGCCACATTGATTAGTGATAAGGACATGATCCTAGAGAGATAAGCTGAACACTTCCATAGTGTTCTCAACAGACCATCATCAATCAATGCTGAAGCCATTGACTGTTTACCTCAGGTTGAAATCAGTCCCTCACTAGCTGAACTTCCAAATGAAGAAGAGATTTTGAGGGCCATTAGACTCCTTTTATGTGGCAAAGCAGGTGCTGATTCTATTCCAGCTGAGATTTACAAGGCAGGGGGACCACTGCTCATACAAAAACTGACTGAAATTTTCCAGATTATATGGCAAGAGGAAGTTAACCCCCTCAGGAGTTCAAGGATGCCTTGATTGTTCATCTCTATAAAGGTAAAGGGAATAGATTGTCCTGTGACAATCACAAGGGGGTCTCTCTCTTAGTCATTTCTGACAAAATTCTTGCTAGAGTCCTCCTTAATAGGCCGATTCTTTACCTGGGAGATGGTCATATACCTGAGAGTCAGAGTGGCTTCAGAAAGGGCCGAGAAACAGTTGATATGGTGTTTGCTGCCCAATAACTCCAGGAGAAATGCCAGGAACAGAACAGAGGTCTGTACACAACATTTGTAGATCTGACCAAGACTTTTGACACAACATGTTAGCCATGAGGGTTTATGGAAAATTATGTCAAAATTTGGTTGCCCAGAGAAGTTCATCAGTGTTGTATGTCAATTTCATGATGGCATGTTTGCCCAGGTTCTGGATAGTGGACAATGCTCTTGTGCCTTTTCAGTCACCAATGGAGTGAAACAGGGCTGTGTGCTTGCTCCCATGCTTTTTTTGCATGATATTTTCAGTCATGTTGTCAAATGCCTTCAATGAGGCATCAAGGTCAACTACTGTATTAATGGTAAGTTCTTTAATTTGAAAAGACTACAAGCCAAGACCAAAGTGGAGGGAGAGTTGGTGCATGATTTTCCATTTGTAGATGATTATGGACTCAATGCAGCCTCTGAAGCTGAAATGCAACAAAGTATGGATCAACTCTCTGCTGCCTATGCTAATTTTGGCCTAATAATTAACACCAAGAAAACATAGGTGTTCCATCAGTCACCACCACACCACCTAAACATGGAACCATTGGTTACAACAAATGGAGAAGTTTTGAATGCTGTGGATAAGTGTAATTTCCAGGAATATACACATTGATAATGAGGTTGACACACTCATTGCCAGAGCTGGTTCAGTATTTGGGAGGCTCTGAAGAAATGTTTGGGAGAGAAGAGGTATTAGATTGACAAACTGATGGTCTTCTGTGCCGTTGTGCTGACCTCATTGTTGTATGTCTGTGAAATATGGACAATCTACCAGCGCCATGCCAGCAAACTGAATTGCTTCCATTGGAACTGCCTTTGTAAGATTCTGAAGATTACCTGGCAGGATAAGGTACCAGACACTGAAGTCCTTGCTCAAGCTGAATAGCCAAGTATTCAAACTATGCTTCAGAAAGCACAACTCTCATGGGCTAGTCACATTGTTTGAATACAAAGTGTACACTTGCCAAAAAGACTATTTTATGGAGAACTCACATGAGTTAGGCAATCACATGGTGGTCAGAAGAAGATATACAAGGACACTCTCAAGAATTTTGGATTTGATTGTGTGACATGGGAGACATTGGCACAGGACCTCTAAGCATGGCATGCCCACATCAGTAAAAGTTCTATGCTGTATGAGCAAAGCAAAATTGAAACAGCATAAAGGAAACATAGGATGCACAAATTTGGAGTAGCCACCCCAAACACTCACATGGAGTATCTGTGCCCGATCTACGGTAGAACTTTCTGAGATTGTACTTGTCTGATCAGCCACAATCGGACACACTGAAACTTCACTTTATCATGGTGATGTCATTTTGGTACTCTTTGAGAACAAAGGACAACAACCAACTAAGCATAATGAAATAATCTATAATTTGAGAGGTTTTTGTCTTAAAAGGTCAATTTCTGCATCAGTGGCATAACCTGTTGAGAAAAAGTACACTTCTTTGTACTCCCCTTCAGTTTTCTCCAAAGATCTATCATATCTAACTTTTCCAGAATTTTATTCACCTCCTTCATTCATTTTTTTTGTTAGATTTATCTAGTTCTGAGAAGGTTAAGTTGAGGTCCCCCATTAATATAGCTTCATTATTTATTTCCTTCTGTAACTCATTCAACTTCTCCTTCAAAAATATAGATCCTGTATCATTTGGTGCATATATGTTTAGTATTGCCATGACTTCATTGTCTATCGTATCTTTCAGCAAGATATAGTTCCCTTTTTTATTTCTTTTAATTAGATCTATTTTTACTTTTGCTTTGTCTGAGATCATGATTGCTCCCCCTTCTTTCTTTGCTTCAGCTGAAGCATAATAAATTTGGCTCCAGCCCCTTACCTTTTCCCTGCGTGGGTCTCTCAGCTTAAGATGTGTTTCTTGTAAACAACAGATTACAGGATTCTGGTTTTTTAACACATTCTGCTATCTGCTTCCATTTTACAGGTGAGTTAATTCCATTCACATTTCTAGTTATAGCTAACTGCATATTTCCTTCCATGCTAGTTTCACTTGTTTATTCTCCTTGCTCTCTTACACCCCATCCTTTCCCTCCTCACAAAAGTTTTATTTCTAATCACTGCTTTCCCCAATACACCCTCCCTTTTATCAGTTCCCCACTCCCCCTTTTATTATTCGTCTAAATTTTTACTTCCTTATAGGGTAAGATAGATGTCTATATCCAACTAAATATGTATGTTATTCCTCTTTGAGCCAATTTTGATGAGAGGTTTAAGCTTTGCCTCCTACTCCCCAATCTCCCCATCTTCTCCATTATAATAGCTCTTTCATGCCTCTTTTATGTAGGATAATTTACCTCAATTACTCTCCCCCTCCTTCTTCCCCTACACCCTTTTATTTTGTTGTTTCAGGTATCATCCCATCAAAGCACCTTATATCCACACCCTTTGTCTGAATGTACTCCTTTTAATTGCTCTTATAGTAATAAAGTTAAGAGTTACAAATGTTATCTTACCATATAGAAATATAAACAGTTTAATATTATTGAATTTCTTATGTATTCTCTTTCTTATTTCTTTTTTACCTTTTTGTATTTCCCTTGAGTCTTGTATTTGGAGGTCAAATTTTTTATTCAGCTCTGGTCTTTTCATTAGAAATGCTTGAGAGTCCTCTGTTTCATTAAATTTCCATTTATTTTCCCTGAAAGATTATATTCAGTTTTGTTGGGTAGATAATTCTTGGTTGTAATCCTAACTACTTTTCCTTCTTTTATATCATATTCCAAGCCCTCTAGTTCTTTAATGTGAATGAAAGCTGTAGAATCCTATGTAATACTGACTAGTTCCATGATATTTAAATTCTTTTTGGCCATTTGAAATACTTTCACCTTGATCTCTGAGCTTTGGAATTTGGCTATGATGTCTCTGGGAGTTTTTATTTTAGGGTCTCTTTCAGGCAGTGATTGGTGGATTCTCTCAATTTCTATTTTGCTCTCTGGTTTTAATATATCAGGGCAGCTTTCTTTGATAATTTCCTTTTCTAAAAATTTATTTGTTTTACATTTTCAACATTCATTTCCACAAAATTTTGAATTCCAAATTTTCTCCCCATTTCTCCCCTCCCCCCACCCCAAGACACCGAGCATTCTAACTACCCCTATTAACAATCTGCTCTCCCTTCCCTTATCCCCATCTTCTTTTTTGTCCTGTAGGGCCAGATAACTTTTTACTCCCCATTACCTGTATTTCTTATTTCCT
>CM053773.1:52141151-52238403 GCA_028658325.1 Potorous gilbertii
TTGGGGACACAGTCCTAGTAGCGATATTGCTGGGTCAAAGGGTATGTACATTTTTATAGCCCTTTGGGCATAGTTCCAAACCGTTCTCCAGAAAGGCCGGATGATCTCACAGCTCCACCAACAATGAATTAGTGTTCCAACTCTCCCACATCCTCTCCAGCATTTATCATTTTCTTGTTCTGACACGTTTGCCAATCTTATAGGTGTGATGTGGTACCTCAGAGTTGTTTTGATTTGCATCTCTCTAATCAGTAGTGATTTAGAACACTTTTTCATATGATTTTAGATATCTTTAATTTCTTCCTCTGAAAATTGCCTGTTTATATCGTTTGACCATTTATCAACTGGGGAATGACTTGTATGGTTATACATTTGAGTCAGTTCTCTATTCTAGAAATGAGGCCTTTATTCCTGAGCTTAGCCGTAAAATTTTTTCCCAATTTACTACATCCCTCCGAATTTTGGTTGCATTGGGTTTGGTTGTGTAAAAACTCTTCAGTTTAATGTAATTAAAATTATCCATCTTGCATTTCATAATGCTTTCTATCACTGCTTAATAACTTTCAGTGGCTCATTGCTTTGAACCTCCTTGATGGAGGTTTTTATCTTCCTGTGAACTGCTTTTAAGCAGTTTACAAACTTAATAACGTTTGTTGATTGACATAAATATGAGTTATTATTTGTTGACTGAAGATTAGATAATTGACCCAAGGTGGACATTATGAAGCAGTTTCAGCTTTTTCCTGGGGGAATTTGAATACGTCTATGTTGAGGGGACTGATTATTTGAACCTCTGGGACTTTGAGTGATTCATTGTACATGGTTCAAGGACAGGGCAGAAATGTTGTAAGAGGCCAGCGTGCCCTAGTAGATAGAGAGATGGCCTTGGAGGTGTAAAGACTTGAGTTCAAATTCTACCTCTGACGCATATTAACTGGGTTATCTTGGTCAAGAAACTTAATCTGTCAGTGCTCTAGGCAACTATCTTAAGACTGTTAGTTGTGGTGAAGATACCAACCTATGTCCATACAGGATGTTTCTTCACTATGGAAGATATCACAGGTCAAGGAATGACAGGTCAAGAAATTTCCTTATGGCACATGAGAGATTTTTAACATGTACAAACATTGTATTTGTTTTTCAGTATGTCCTGTCTGTCTTGAAATTCACCTACCCCACCTTATTCCAAGGGTAAGTACCTTTTAAATACATTTGTATGAAATAAATGGGAGGTAGGCGGTGCCATAGTGTATAAAGCACATGGCTTGGAATCTGGAAGATTCATCTTCCTGAGTTCAAATCTGGCCTCAGACACGTAATAGCTATGTGACCCTGGGTAGATCATTGAACCCTGTTTGCTTCAGTTTCCTCATCTGTAAAATAAGCTGGAGAAGGCAATGGCAAATCCCTTCAGTATCTTTGCCAAGAAAACCCCAAATGGGATCACAAAGAGGGCAACATGACTGAGAAGACAACAAAAAGGGATTCCTTGGAAATCCTGATTCAGTCTGAATGATCTCTCCCTTCACCCCTAAATTTAGTCCAGTTCATTTATTACTATTCTCTTTTTTCCTCTAGTTTGAGGATCTCACAGTTCTTCCAAATTATAAGAATGAAGTTTATTTTTATTAAAAAAATTTTAATAGATCTTTTATTTTTACATAATTTTCAGAATATGATTCTTACTCAATTCTTTTACTTCTCTTACCCAATAAGCCATCCTTTAGAACAGAACAGAAAGAGGAAAAGGAGTTTGGTACAATTAACACATCTATTGAGTCCAAGAATTTTATCATCACGGAGCAGGTTTTGACGCTCTCTGTCGTAATCATTTGCTTTTTAGTGTTTCCTGCCAAAACGTTGACAACCTGGGCTACCCTTTTGTATCTTCACTCCTTTTCCTTGGCTCACTGGTTGAGATGGGAGAGTTAGGATTTTCCTTGATCCCCATTGCCACTTCCAGGTTCTCTCCCTACCTCCATCATTCAGTAATCCGTCTTCCTTTGAGGTTCATGCTTTTCATATCTACCACCCAATCAATATCCCAGCAGCAGTTTTCTACAGATTCCCAAGTCAATCCCCTTCTTTCCTCAATATGTTGGATACCTGACTTAGAGTTTTTCTCTTCTCCCCAACTCCCACCTCTTACTAGGAGACTTCAACATGCATATTAATTATCTGTCAGACATCCTAATTGTTCAGTCCTTCAACCTGTTCACAATTCCACTTCTCTCAGCCTCACACAAAGATTGTCATGTCCTTGGTCTTGCCAAACCCACAAATGTACCCCCATGTTTAAGAGTTTTGAAATCTCTTAATCTGCCCATAATCTAGTGACTTTTCACCCTTCCCTCTGCCTTGCTTTACATAACCCTTCTTTTTATCTGCACCTTGACCTCTGATTCCTTGACCCCTTGATTCTCTCCCAGTCCATCTTCTCTGCACTAGCCACTGTCTCCTCTTCTGCCCATCTTGACTTCTTGGTGAATCAATTCAGTTTTATGCTGGCCTCCTCTTATGAATGACCTAAGCATTTTATCATATTTCTGTATTGCTCTCAGCCATGCTTCAGTCTTGGCTCACTCCTACTACCTGGTGCCTTCCTACATGTTACTGAATGAAAGTAGAGAATATCATACAACTGTTCTGATTGGGTCCACTACAAATTTATGTTACATAACCTCAACTGGTCCCTCATTGCTGTTATGCAGTCCTATTATATCTCCTTTATCAACTTACTATCCCCCTCTCCCTGCTTTTCCAAACAAACCTATTCATCCTTCTTCAAACTTCCTGTGGCTTCCCCTTTCTAGCTTCTCAGCTGATAGTCTTGCCTCATAGTTTCTAGAAAAAATTGAGGCAATTTGCCATGAGTTTCCTTTTCTTCCTTCCTCATCTCATCTTGCTCAGGTGCATTCACCCATGTTTTTCCTCCTTTACCCATGTTTCAAGTGATGAAGTGATATTACTCCTTACCAAGGCTAACCCCTCTACTTGTTCAAGCAATCCCATTCCATCCCATCCCCTGTAACAAATTACTTCCTCTGTCATTCCCCCACTTAAATTAATTTTCAGTCTCTCCCTCTCTATTTTCTCATTCCCTACTGCCCACAAATGTGTCATATCTCCCTTACCCTGAAAAAAATCCTTATTTGACCCTTCTGAGTCTGCTATTATCTTTTCTCTTTGTAGCTAAATTCTGAAAAAGACTATCTACAATAGGTACTTTTACTTTCTCTCAGTTCACTCTCTTTTTAATCCCTTGTAATCTGACTTTTGACTTTATCGTTCCACTGAAACTACTCTCTCCAAAGTTACTAATGATCTCTTAGTTGTTTTTTTAAAATTAATTAATTAATTTTTAGTTTTCAATATTCACTTCCACAAGATTTTGAGTTCCAAATTTTCTCCCCATCTCTCCCCTCTACCCACCCCAAGACAGTGTACATTCTGATTACCCCTTCCCCCAATCTGTCTTCCATTCTATCACACCCCTCTCCTGCCCTTCTCTTATCCACTTCCCCTCTGTTTTCTTGTAGGGTGAGATTTCTATACCCCATTGCTTATATGTCTTATTTCCTAGTTGAATGTACAAACAACTTTTAACATTTGTCTTTAAAACTTTGAGTTCCAACTTCTCTCCCTTCCTTCCTCCCCACCCCTACCCCATTGAGAAGGCAAGCAATTCAGTACAAGTTATACATATGTAGTCATGCAAAACACTTCCATAACATTTATGTTGTGAAAGACTAACTATATTTCCCTCCGTCTTATCCTGCCCCCCATTTATTCTATTCTCTCTTTTGACCTTCTCCCTCCTCAAAAGTGTTTACTTCTAATTACCTCTTCTTTCCATTTGCCTTCCCTTCCAACATCCCCCAGCCCTCACTTGTCCTCTTCCCCCCTATTTTCCTGTAGTATAAGATAGTTTCATACCAAATTGAATGAGCATGTTATTCCCTCCTTAAGCCAAATCCAATGAGATTTTCCCTTTCACCTCCCCCCTCTTCCCTACATTGAAAAAGCTTTTGCTTGCCTCTTTTATATGAGATCTCCCTTTCTCCTTCTCCCATTATATCCCTCTCTCACCCCTCAATTATATTTTTTACATATCATCCCTTCATATTCAACTCACCCTGTGCCCTATATATATATATATATATATATATATATATATATATATATATATATATATACACACATATATATATATATAAAATTCCTCCAATTACCCTAATAGTGAGAAAAGTCTCAAGAATTACAAATATTTTCTTTCCACGTAGGAATGTAAACAGTTCAACTTTAGTAAGTCCCTTATGATTTCTCTTTCCTGTTTACCTTTTCATGTTTCTCTTGATTCTCGTGTTTGAAAGTCAGATTTTTTTATTCAGCTCTGGTCTTTTCATCAAGAATGCTTTGAAAATCCTCTATTTCATTAAATGACCAATTTTTCCCCTGAATTGTTACACTCAGTTTTGCTGGGTAGGTAATTCTTAGTTGTTGCATCTTTTCTCAGTCTTCATTCTTCTTGACCTCTCTGCAGCCTTTGACACTATTGATGACTTTCCTCCTTGATACTTTCTTCTTTCTAGGTTTTCTTGGTTCTCCTTCTACCTGACTGCTTATTCTTTGTCTCCTTTGCTGGATCCTCCTTTAGGTAATGTCCTCTAACTGTAGGTGTCCCTCAAGTTTCTGTCCTGGGCCCTCTGTTCTTCTCCCTCTATACTACTTCTCTTCACAACTTTCAAATCCATCTTTCTTGCCTCAGTCACTCTATTGATCTCCCATGGATTTAATTACCATTTCCAGACTGATGATTCTCAAATCTACCTTTCTTGCCTTAGTCTCTCTGTTGAGCTCCAGTTTCACTTCTTCAACTGCCTTTTAGACATTTTGAGCTGAATGTACGGTAGACATCTTAAAGTCAGCATGTCCAAAACAGGCCTCAGTGTCTTTCCCCTTAAATCCCACACCACTCTTTACCTTCCCTATTACTTCGAGGTAATATCATCTTCCTAGGCTCACAATGTAGGAGTCATGCTGAATTCTTCTCTCTCATCCCCTATATCCAAGTTGTTGCCAAAGCATACATATATCATCTTTGTAACATCTCTCAAATATACTTCCTTCTCTCCTCTGACATTGCAGCCACAACTCAGGTGCAGGCCCTGATCACTTCACCATCATCTCATTATTATAATATCCTGTTGGTGGCTCTACCTGGCTGAAGTCTCTCCTCCATTTCAGTACATCCTCCATTTAGCTACTTAAGTGGTTTTCCTAAAGCACAGTTCCAAACATGTTACTCCCTTATTCAATAAACTCCTGTTGGAGCTGTGAATCCTGTTGCTTCCTGGATCAAATATAGAATGCTCTGTTGGGATTCAGACTCCTTTGTATCCTAGCCCCCTCCTATCTTTCTAGTCCTCTTATATCTTACTCCCCAACATGTACACTTGGATCCAGTGATACTGGACTCATGGCTGTTCCACGAGCAAGATCTCTCAGATCTGGGCATTTTCCTTGGCCATCATCCACTGTGGGAATAATTTTGATACCCCCTACTCAATTTAATTAGTATCTACTCAGTTTATTGTCATTTAATGGGTATCAGTGATTGTAATAGTGAATTAAGTAAAATAGGATTAAGTTTGAGTAAGTTCTGATAATTAATGATGTTAGGATAAGAATTAGGATTAATTAATCTGCTATGCATTGATGATAATATTCATGTATTGATGATTATAGCTGATAGATTTATAATATGTAGATTTATAGTGTGATATTTAGGCCTGCATTAACCTGTGTTGTGGATAGGGATAGAGACTTGCTGCCCTACTCCCCAGTTCTTTTCTACCCTGGAAGCTAGTATGTCCTGGAAAACCACAGCTTTCCCATCCTTTTGCACCTGATGATTGCAACAAACAAGTAAAAAGCCTCCAAATCTTATTGCTTAGTCATTGACTAAATTCTAGTAATTGATGGCATGTGGAAAGCTTGGTGACTTAACTATGGTGATTGATGGACGTCTCCCTTAAGCAAATGGGAATTCCTTCTTTTGGCTACTTCTTGTAGCCAGACATCGAGTTTCCACTTCCTGTCCTTGACCAAATCATATAATGTTCTTCTTTTTGGAATTGACCAATTGAAGAATTGTACCACTCTATTGTATTTTCAGTACTCTCATTCTCCATAAACATGCCTGGCCATTGGACAGAAAGAGGTCAGAGATGAATCTTGGATCCAGTTTCTTTCTTTTCTTTTTTTTTAAATTTTATTCCCCCTCCCCCAGTTACATGTCAGGAAAACTTTTAGCATTAATTTTTACAAGTTTTTGAGTTTCAAATTTTTTTTTCTTCTTCCCTCCCCTCTCCTCTTCTGAAAATGGTAGGCAGTTTGATATAGTGTATACATGTGCTGTCATGTAAAACATATTTCCTTATTAGTCACAGTTGTGAAAGGAGAAACAAATCAAAAGAAAAAAACACAAGAATAAAGTGAGAAAAATGTGCTTCTGTCTGCATTTAGAATCCATCAGTTCTATATCTGCTTATGAATAGCATTTTCCTTCATGAGACCTTTGTACTTATCTTGGATTGTTGTGTTGCTGAGAAGAACTGAGCTATTCCTAGTTGATCATCATATAATGTTGCTGATACTGTGTACAATGGTTTCTTGGTTCTGCTCATTTCACTTTGCATCTGTTTGTGTAAGTCTTTCCAGGTTTTTCTGAAATCTGCCTGTTCATCATTTCTTATTGCACAATAGTCTTCCATTCCATTCATATGCCACAGATTGTTCAATTATTCCCTAATTGATGGGCACCCCCTTAATTTCTAATATTTTACCACCACAAAAAGGGCTGATACATATACTTTTAAACATGTAGGTTGGATCCAATTTCTTAAGGATGACCAGTTTCTCTAATAAATTGAAAATGCTCAAAATCCCTCAGTGACATTTTGCACATTGGATTGGAATTTGGGGTCACACCATGCTTGGAATTCTTTCCCTCCTTTGTTACCACTACTGACTTCCCAGACTTCCTGTAAGTCCCAATTAAAATCTTACCTTCTAAGGACTTTTTCATCCCTCTTAATTCCAGTGCTTTCCTTCTTTTAGTTATTTCCTATTTATTCTATATTGTAGCTCACTTTGTATCTATTTATTCACATGCTGTCTCCCTGATTAGATTGTAAGCTTTTTGAGGGCAGGGGCTATCTCTTGCCTCTTTTTGTATTACCAGAGCTTGGGATAATACTTGGCACATTGTAGGATCTTAATAAATATTTAGTGATTGATTGAAAAGAAGTATTAAAGGGCTTGGATAATTGAGAATTACAAGTATGGATATGATCCTTCAAAAGAAGTCTGATACTATGAATATGTCAATATTTCTTTATTTTTTTGTGATTCCTTTGTAATTCTGTGTATTTGCAAAATTAATTTAATTTTAGTTTTTACCATTCACCTCCATAAGATTTTGAGTTACAAATTTTCTCCTCATCTCTCCCCTTCCCCCACCCCAAGATGGCATGTAATTTGATATGGGCTCTACATATACATTCATATTAAACCTATTTTCATATTACTCATGTTGTAAAGAAGAATTAGAACCAATGGGAGAAACCATGAGAAAGAAGAAATAAACAAAAAAAGAGAGAGAGAGCAAATAATATGCTTCTATTTGCATTCAGACTCCATAGTTCTTTTTCTGGATGTGGACAGCGTTTTCCATCATGAGTTGTCTTAGATCCTTGCATTGTTAAGAAGAGATAGATCTGTCAAGGTTAGTCATCACACAGTGTGATTGTTGCTGTGTACAGTGTTGTCCTGGTTCTGCTCACTTCACTTAGCGTCAGTTCATGTAGGTCTTTCCAGGTTTTTCCGAAGTCGGCCTGTTCGTCGTTTCTTCATCCCCAGCTGATTGGCATCCACTCAATTTCCAATACTTTGTCACCACAAAAAGAACTGCTGTACTTGTGGGTCAAATATATCAATTTTTCAAAAGATCCATCTTGTAAGTAATCCCTTTACCATTATAGGTCACTGTATTTTTGGTTGATGGTCTTAACAAGTTATTGTAGCCAATATTTTGGTGAAGATTCTCTCAGAATTTAGTTCCACTAGGCCTCAGGTGACAAATAGTCCATGGCTGGGCCCCTATTCAAAGTCTTTCTAAGCTGGGTAGGACCTACTAGTGCTTATTTCTTAAGAAACTAGGGTCACTTCCATGCCACAATAAAGCAAGAGAATCATCAAGGTAGGACTATCTTTTGGAGCTGGAGTCTTATATAAAATGGAACATCCCTATGATGAGGAAGTTATTTAGTTTTTAGGTACCCATAAGTCTGTGGGCATATGGCAACCAAAACAAAACAACTAATTACTTAGGTCCTTAGCACCCAAGTACAGTATTGTAGCAATGTCTAGCAATTGATTGATCAAAAAATATTTATTAAGCAGTTACTACTTAGGTGAATGAAACAGTTACTACTTATAGTACCTTATGTTTTACCAGGGAAGATCCACATTAAATGTGATCTGTGATTGAATGCAGCCCAGTGACCAAATGTTGTAATGTTCTGTTCAGTGTTTTGGAGCACAGAACGTGATTTACTAAACTTGACCTGCTCTGGCTTCAAACTGTTTAGACCAGTCTAATTTGGAGGAATAAAGAAAGGGCAAAGCTCAGGTGCCAACTTGCCTCCTTTTTTGCCCCTTTGTGGTCCCTCACAGCTGCTTTTACTCCTGAAAAATAGCTTGTAGCTTAAAGCCATAGGCATAGAGAATGATAAAGATTTTCTTAGTTACTTGATTTGAAACTTTTGAGAGAATTGGGCTCTTCCAAAATAGACATACTCCAAAAATCTGAATATTTTTATTTCATATGGCAGTCAGAAAAAAAGAAATATATCAGCTCCTCCAATAGAAGAAAACTACTAGGGAAAAAAAACAATAACATCCTTGGAAAATAAGACTTTAGGCAGCTTTGTTGTTAAATACCAAATATTTAGTAGTATATGAAAAATGACTACCATAAATGCAACCGATTTCTAGTACTATGCTTGATAGGAATAAGGACCATGAAAGTTTCCTATGTGGGAATGCCTGTCTACAGGTAGAAAATTGGGGTAGGGAAGGGAATAAACATTTATTAAGTGCTTCCTATATGCTAGGTACTATGCTAAGTGTTTTCAGTAGCACTTTGTTATTATTGTTTCCATTTGTTTTCAAGAAGTAATATATTACTTAATCTTCACAACTCTTGTGAGGTAAATGCTATTACTGTCCCAGTTTTATAGTTCAGGAAACTGAGGCAAACAGAAGTTAAGTGATTGGCCAAGGGTCACACAGCTAGATTTGAACTCCTGTCCCAGTGCTTCATCCACTGCATCACCAAGAACCTGTTTTAAAAGGCTTAAGAAGTGCCAAAAAAGTATAGATTACGTAGGAAACTATTCTGTTTTTGGCCATATTCTCCCTTGAAAGAGGCATTGGTCTCTCTCAAGGAAGGAAATTCATATCTGTAAAATAATTAAACATGTTTGCATTTGATGTTAGGCCATGAATGTTCTTGGATTATCCGCTGTGATCTTTCTGTTGATAACTGTATTATTTCAGGTGGCAGACGTTAATTGGTGGACTTTTGCTTCACATTTCTTGGAAGCTGGGATGGGTGGAGATCAACAGCAATTCCAGGTATGGTGAGTTCTGCCTTTGCATGATTCATAAACTATTTATTTTTTAATGTCTGTTACTTTCTTAGGTTTTTCTTCTGACTTTGAGTTTTGAAAATATAATGGTTTGGGTTTTCTCTGAGACATAGGTTAACTCATAACTGGGATATGATAAAGAGTGTAAGACTTAGATTGATGTATAGTACACTGATACAATAATTGTAACCTATTTTTAAACTTGATTTGTTAAAGTATCTTAGGGCTTGTAATATTTTTCACTAATTTTCACTTTCCACTTTTCCCCATCCTAGTTAAACTTATTCTCTTACTATTCTGCATATAACCATGGTGAGGCTATGATAGTAATGCCCGATAACAGACATTTTTCATCACTTTAAGATTTACAAAACACTCTCTATTCTTCAGCTTACTTGATTCTCATGACAACTCTCTGAAGTAGGTATGCCCACTTTTACACATTAGTCAAATTGACAAGAATTTATTAAGTGCCTGCTTGTGCCAGGCACTGATTGAGGTGCCCAGGATTAAAAGAAAGGCAAAAAAAATTAGTCCCTGTTCTCAGGGAACTCACAGTCTAATGGAGGAGACAACATGCAAACTATATACAAACAGGGTATGGACAGGATAAACGAGATGTAATCTCAGAGGGAAGGAACTAACCTTAAAGCAAAAGGCTTTTTGTGTAGAAGGTGTGATTTTTAACTAAGACCTAAAGAAAGCCAAAGAAGCCAGGAGTCAGATAAGGAGTAAGAGCATTCTAGGCATGGGTGCTGAGAGTGAAAAAACCCAGAGTCCAGAGATGGGTGTCACAGAGTATGTGTAAGTTGAAGGGAGCAAGTCATAAAAAGATTGGAAAGGTATGATGAGATCAGGTTTTAAAAGCCAAACATGATTTCATATTTCATCTTGGAGGTGATAGGGAGACATTGGAGTTTATTGAGTAGGGAGGTGACATGGTCAGCCCTTCATTTCGGGAAGATCAAATTGACAGCTAGGTGGAAGATGACCTGGAAACGGAGAAAGACCCATCCTCTTGCTGCAAGGCAGGGAGACCAACCAGCAGGCTCTTACAGTAGTCCAGGTATGAGATGATGAGGGCCTGTGTCATGGTGGTGGCAGTGTCAAGAGGAGAGCAGGAGGCATATGGAGTGTGGTTGTGTTATGAAGACCAATGATAGCAGGAGGAGGATGTCTTGACTTGCAAATAAATTGGATTTAAGTGAGGCAAGCTGTGTAAAATCATCAGCCTCACTCTCTCCTCCAGGGAGATCTGAATCCAGTGGGAAGATGTAAGTCAAGACAGCTGGCTGTGCCAGCAGGCATATAGAAGACATGTTATGAAGGTAGAATTGACAGGACTTATAATTGATGGGATCAGGGGGTTAGGTGGTGAGAGAGACTAAGATATTGACAATGACATTTAGGTTAGGAGGCTGGGTGGCTAAGAAAATGATGGTATCCTCAAGAGGAATAGAAAAGTTAGAAAGAAGGGAGACTTTAGGGAGAAGGATAATGAGTTCAGTTTTAGACTTGTTGAATTTAAGATATCTATGACAGGTCAAGTATGAAATATCCAAGTCATTTGGGGATATGAGATTGGAGGTTAGGGCTATATAAATAGATCTAAGCATCATTTTGGCATAGAGATAATTAAATCAATGAAGTTGTTGAGATGACCAAATAAAATAGTATGGATAAAGAAGACAGCCCAAGATCGAGCCTTGACAGGATACTCATGGTTAGTGGGGGCAACCTGGATGAAGATTTAGTATAGGAGACTGAGGAGTGAGTACTCAGGTATGAGAAGAATCACAGATGACAGAAAACCAAAGCTGAAGGACTTGTTCATGTTCACTTAGCAAGTAATTCTCAGAGATGGGATTCAAACCCAGATCTCTTCCTTAATTCTGTCAGCAGTCGTTTTAGTTTATCTTGCTTTGTTTTTATATGCAAATTAAATTAAGGTTTCTCAATTATTTAGTTAATTTTCTCAGTGTAGCAATCTGGTTGAGATAATTCAATTCAACAAATCCATTTGATGGTCTTAATATTATTTTGATGACTTCAGATTAATTTAATTAACTACTTAATTAACTTAACTACTGGAGGCAGTTAAATTGCTACCTTCACTCAGCACTAACAGTGATTTCTATATAGTAGGTGCTTAGTAAATGCTTGTTGGATCGGACAAAAAGAATTTGTGTTTATTGCATTCAGATTTCTCAGCAATTATGAAATCGCCTGAAAAGTTAGTAAAGAAAAATCATAAGAGAGACTGAGTTTCTTGCTTTTTAAAAAAATTGTCTATTGATATTTTTTTAGGTCCTGTTGGATTTTTTTTAAGCTCTTAAATGATTGTGTTGGTTAATTTATAAGCCTCTGCCAACTAGATTGTAAGAGGTAATACACTTCACAAAATGCCTAACTTTACCAATAGGGAGTAATTATTTACCTGATAGCATTTGGTTAATAATAATAAATTAATATTTTTATGGCATAGTTTTTTTAATTTGAAAATTAAGAACATTTTAGGGTTTTGTAAAGATTGACAAATAGAAGTCAAGCACAGGCCTTTCGCATGAATTTTAAAAGAACATTATCATAGCATTACATTTTTGCTTGATAGTAGTAGGCCTTTAAGGGAGCTTCTTATGTACACAATAAACATTGAGACTTCCTTAGAAAATAAAATCCTGTGAAAAAAATTTCTAGAAAGAATGCACTAAGTTTCAGTTTACAGATAATACAAATCTGAAGAACTTTTGGGGCTTCAGGTCATCAGAAGAAAGAGAAAGCTGATTCCAAATCATAAAAATCCATGTTAATTTTCCCCAGAAATTTGTGGCTATATCCCAATAGATTTTCTTGTAATTAAGGAAACTTCAATTTACAATTACAATTAAGTTGTAATTAAGGAAACTGCAGCTAGATCGGATTCTAAGGGTAGTGTTTCTCTTTTAATCAGTTTTCTCAACTTGATGGTCTAGTTATTAATATGTTGAAAATATGTAAGATTTGCAAATATGAGTCAGCCTCTGGCCACATATTGTTCTGATTCCATAAAAGTGACTCTTGTCTGAGTCATTTTCCTTTAAGGCTTATTTGCCAAGGCTGTTGGTCATTAGCACCTAATCCTGAATGATCACAGAGCCTTCTGTTTTAAGAAAGATACCCGCTGTTTCTTGGGCCACATGTTTGTTGTTATTGTTGTATAGCAGCTGCTGTGGTTGCCAAATCCTTGGAGAACTTTTAATGTGATTTTTCTAACAGATGTTCAGTCCCTTGCAGAAATAGTTATGCACTTTTGAGCTGTGATCCTATGGGAACATTGTAACCCATTATGCCTGAAGTGGATATAGTTGAGAGTGTTCCGAAGTTATAGTGTTCAGAGTTGTTTGGCAATTTGTCCTGCTTGAAGATGGAAGAATTAGTTCTGTGGAATGCATGTTTTCAAGCCACTTAAAATTTACATCTAATGCTTTTAAAATAATTTGCTGTAATTGCTCAGAACTCAAAAAGTGGCTTTCAGTCTCCTACTTGCCACTTTTCAACCACTTTAACAAGATAGAAAATGATTTTAAAGTGAGAAAAATTGTATTGGCTTAACACAAATGCTATAGCTGTGATTTTAGTTAACATTCCCTTCTCCAGTTTGTGAAAGAAGGTTGCCAACTGATCCAATGGAAGCTTCCCTAGCTCTCTTACCTAATTTTCCATCAGGGGACCTTGCTAGAGAACCATCAAGTTATGTCTTGACTAAAAATCCCAAACTAGTAGCTATATTCCTAATAAGCAAAAACAGTTAATTAGGAATCTACTTATACCTCTAAAGAAATATAGTAAGTTATATACTTATACTTTTATAGTAGAGAAAAATCAGTTTACTTTAAAGCAAAAGTCTGCCTTCATTAAAAACCAGTAATCATACAATCAACAGATATTTATGACACCTACTATGTGCCAGTCACTGTAATATATGCTGGGGATCCAAAGACAAAAGTGAAATAGTTTCTGCCTTCAAGGAGCTCATGTTCTAAAGGAGTAAGTCATCATGTCCAAAAGGTATTTGTACAAGAGATACAAGATAATTTGAAGAGAAGGTACTAGTAGCTATGGGTATTAGGAAAAAGCTTCCTGTAGAAGGTGGCTTTTGTTCTGAACCTTGAAGGAAACTGTGGATTCTGAAGGCATATTCCAGGCATTGGGAATAGATAAGGCAAAAACATGGAGACTAATAATGGAGGGCCATACGTGAGGTACAGTAAGAAAACCAATTTGACCAGACTGTTCAAAAGAAAGTAACATGTAAATAAATCAGAAAACCAGGTTAGGGTCAGGTTGTGAAGGGCTTTAACTACCAATATAGGAGTTATTTGGATTTTCACATGGATTTTCCAACATAGGGTCAAATTTATATTTGATCCTAGAGGTAATAGGGAACCACTGGAATTTGAGTGACATGGTTAGACTTGTGGTTTTATATCACTTTAACAACTGTTACAGGCCTACTGCTAAGTAATGATGGTGTAAATTATCACAAGTAAGTTTGATTTTCATTAGTATTTCATAGCATTGACCCTGCCCATGTTGGTGGTATGGGTCTTATGATAATAAATGATTATCTTTTTTTTCTTAACATTCATTTAAAAATTTTGAATTCCAAATTCTCTCCCTTCTTCCAGTCCCTCCCCCACCCCTTGGGAAGGCAAGCCATTTGATACACTTTAGACATGCAAAATCAAACAAAACATATTTCCATATTGACCATGTTGCAAAAAAAGCTAGAACAGTAAAGAAGATAAAATGCTTCAGTCTGTGCTCAGAGTCCATCATTTCTCTCTCTGGAGGTGGGTAACATTTTTCCTTATGTGAGTCCTTTGGAATCGTCATGAATTATTGTGTTGACCATAAAACTTTCATAGTTGGTCATCATTACCATATTACTGTCACTGCTTACAGTGGTCTCCTGGTCCTACTCATCGCGTTTCTACCAGTTCATACATGTCTTCCCAGGTCTTAGTGATCTTTAAAAGAAGCAAATAGGACACAGAGGCCTGAGTTTGCAGTGGCTTTTATGTTGCCAAGTTCTTTGGAGATGTGTTATAACACAGTGCGTCTCATTCTGTTCCACTGAACTTGGAACTACGCCAAGTTGTATAAAAGGTTCTACAAAGAGAAGAGTTGTCATGGTGGACAAACACTCAACAAACCGTGATGTTTGTGTTGGTCTTTTTCTGCTAAGTGATACTATAGCTGCTGCTCAGTTTAGGGGTGGGGGACAGGGATGGTAGTACCTGTGACATAGAACCTGGTGATTGGGAACAGACTACAGTTTCCCTTCCACACTGGAAAATCCATGTAAAATTTTTTGGCTCTCTCTTCGTACCAGAAGTCTGAATTATAATGGTAATAAAAGATAAAACATATTGAAATTATACAATATTATGCATATATTTTATGTATCTCTGAGTTTTTAATACTTTTTCTATGTTGTCTGCTGGCCTTTGGGGGTTGTCTATGCCTTCTACAGAGCTCCCCCTATTTAATTTCTTATATAGACCCATGATATATCAAAACCGAGATGGGTTGAGTTGCAATGTGGAAGGATTAACTGTACTTCCTCCAGCCTCTGGTGCCTGTCTTAATTAAGGCTGCTGCCAGATGCTGCAATGACCTAGGTCTGAGGTGAAGACTGGGCTGGGCTGACATGAGTCAAAAGCATCTCCAGTGCCCAACACCTGGGGCAGTAATGGGAGCAGTAGCACCAGGGTTACCCCAGATGCTCCAGTCTCTGTCCCCTGAATCTGGATTCTGACTTGATGTTTTTGCCACTGATGCCCAGGTCCTTTTGTGGAAGGAAAGAAGAATTCCAGAAATAAACATCCTTGTCATTTCCCTCTCAGGACTGTTTGACTTCATTGTAGTTGGAGCATTAGAGACAGCCAGGGGCTGTAGTCCTCACTCACACCCCCTCAATCTTTTCACACTATGGCAATTCTTGCCTTTCTTCTGTTTTCTCAGCTGTATTCCCATCACTCTCATTTTCCTTGACTGATTCTCAAGTCCCCATTTTCTCCCCCTTTTCCTTCTTTGCTCTGACATTCCTTCACTCCTTACTTTCACTTTTGCCCGGCTCCTCCCTATCAAATCTCACAGAGGCCCCCCATCAGAGTTGGGGAAAGCCCTTCCTAAATTCTTATTTTCAGCCACATTTGGTCTCCTCCTGCAGTGGATCTTGAGAGGACAGGATTAGTTGTTCTTTCCTTCAGGGCCACACTGACCCAGAGTAAACTGCAATATTAAGGTTCCTCATCTTTTCCTACTGGTCTTGTGGAGAATACTTCCCATGGGAAGGATACAGCTGTGATCCTTATGGAACTCCCTTTTGATATTCTACCCATGAGTGTGTGAAGCCTTTTCTTCTTGGGCACAAAGAAAATGTTTATTTTTCTTTTTTTGGAGGTACTCAGTGTTAAGTAACTTGTCCAAGGTCACACAGCTAACAAGTGCCTGGGCCGGATTTGAACTCAGGTCCTCCTGACTCCAGGGTTAATACTTTTTCCACAGCACCAGCTAATTGTCTCTTCATCTTTCTTTTTAAAAAGTTTACCTAGTATTTCCACTGGCATTAAAAAAAGTTTTTTCTACTTTTACTACTAGGTTACTTACAAAATTTGGTTTAAAACCAAAGGTGCTTAACACCACAAAATGATTAAGTCATTTCTGTAGCACATAAAAGTAACAGTTTTAAAACCAATTAACAATATTTAAGAAATATTTTAGGATATTTATGAGGAAGTCAAGGGCACACACACATAGGGACATAATTCTTGGGTTATATTTAAAACAACGTACTATTTTGCCTTCCATAAACCCATCCCTTTTCCATTTATTCATATTTGTAAACTCAAAATTACTTTGATCTTGTC
Source organism: Potorous gilbertii (assembly GCA_028658325.1). NCBI lineage: Eukaryota > Metazoa > Chordata > Mammalia > Diprotodontia > Potoroidae > Potorous > Potorous gilbertii. The sequence goes on from CM053773.1 coordinate 52,157,782, forward strand.
CCTTTCTATCAGCTGCCGAAGCAGTGAGCCAGCCTTGCTTATTCTGCCTCCACAATGTCCCTCCCTCTCATCCTCTTCTGTCTTCTCATTGGGCCACCATCTTAGTTAAGGCCCTTATTTTTCACTTTTGACTGTTGCTGTAGCTTCCTAATTTTTCTCCTCTGGTCCTGTTTCCCCATTTTCCTAAGTATCTTCTACACAAGTACCGATTCCATATTTCTAAGACAAATCTGACAATGTCCTTCTCCTCCTCAAATTTCTGGTATAATAATATTACTATTATAATACCTGAAAAATAGTACTGCAAGGTTTGTTGCATGCTTTCCTTCTCTTGCCTTTGTATCTTTTCACAGGCTGACTTCCCTGCCTTCGTCTTCACTCCTCTTGCTTGTAATGCAGAGTATCTTCACCCCTACTAGGGTAGGGTACCACCCCTATACTAATAGGAATTCTTTCTTGGTGCCCTGACTAATTTGTATTCTCTCCTGCTTCATAGGACCTTGTACTTACTTGGTGACTACTTCACCTTGCCCTTGATCTCTTATTTAAAGGAGAAACTATTTTATGTCTAGAAATACAACCCAACAAAGGAGAGACTATTTTATATCTAGGAATACAAACTAAGAGGGGCAGCTAGGTGGCACAATGGATAGAGTGATGAGCCTGGAGTCAGAAAGACTCATTTTTCTGAGTTGAAATCCAGTCTCAGACACTTACTAGCTGCGTGACCCTGGGCAAGTCACTTAACCCTCTTGGCCTCAGTTTCCTTATCTGTAAAATGAGCTAAAGAAGGAAATGACAGACCCCAAATGGGGTTATGAAGAGTCAGATATGACTGAAACAAGTGAACAACAACAGATCCTTAGACCTTCTCACTGCATACATAGCAATCAGTGATAGCTTGCATTTATACAGAACTTCAAGGTTGTGCAAAGTTTGACATCCATCATCTCAATAGGGAGATGCTGTTATTTTCCCCAGGAGTGTGAGAATGGTTAAGTAACTTGCCCATGGCCCCTCTGCTGGTAAATATTGGAGGCAGGATTTAAATTCAGAGCCTCCTAACCTCAAGAACAGCACTGTTTCCATTTTACCATTGTTTGCAGCACTTGCTGACTTTCAGTGGAGGATCCAAAGCATGGACTTAGTACTGCAATCATATTCTTCATGGACGAGGAACAGTCTCATTTTATATATGAGACCTTTGGACTCATTGTTAGAGTCCATATTCTGAATGATTGTTATGCCTTATCCTACCTTATCATTAGGTGAGGGAAACTTTAATTTTTTTTTTTTGCAGGAAACTTCAATCTTTACAGAACTAGGATTAAAAATCACTTTATACTAAGGGACATACTGACATTCACTTCTATATTCCATCTTCGGTGGTCTCCTAGGAGGGCTCCTGGATATATACTGTCTCCCTTTCTTCATTTTAATCAAGAAGAGATCCCCTTTTCTTTCTTAACTATTCTGTTTCACTTAATCATTTTAGGTAGCTAGTGAATTTAGATTTCCTAATATCACAGTAGATTTCCTAATATCTCATTCATTCTTCTCTAGTTACAAACATACATATTCTTCTCTAGTTCTCAAGTTACACACATTTATTATACTTTGTAAACTTTAAAGCTTTATAAAAACCTCAGTTATTCTGAATGGAATTTAGAGGGAAAGAGGGCAAAGAAGGCTCCTTCAGTGTTTCCCTTGCGGGATCAAAAGAGGTGTTAGGATAAGTAGGTAGAAACAGCTGAGGCATTGTTCCCCAAAATGGAAATATATTTTAGCCCAAGGTGTATCTTTTCCTTGAGGGAAAAGATACAGTATATGGGGCTACCATTTGTATGAAGTTTCCTTTTGGCACTTAAGTGGCATCTCCACCCTCCACCTTGGTTGGATCACAAGACGAGAGTCATCCTGGGTTCTGCTCCATAGCAATGTTACGGCTTATCAAGGAGATAATGATTCTCAGTGAAGAGGATGAGGAGGAGAAAACAAGAACAAATGAAGAGCAGAGAAAAGAAATGAGATGAAGCGAGGGACAGTGTGCCAGTGATGGATCTGGTTGGGAGGTGTTCTTAGAAGGGAGAGAAAGTTGACATCCAAACTTTTTCCTTTATCCAAACTGCCCTACTTGTAGTCTTGTTATTTTTCCTGTTTAGCAATAACTGCCAAAATCCACTAGGGGTCAGTAGAATATGGGGAATTTTTTAAAAATTCAGACCACTGAGCCTGGCAAGAAAAGAAAGGATAAATTTCGGAGTGTTTTCAAGGAGCAGATGTTCACTTAATAATGCATGCTCTATTTGAAAAACAAGTGATTTAATTTAATTAGTTCTCATCTCAATTACAACAGTTTTATTATTCATGCCAACCAACTTATGCTAGCCTCCTGGGTTAACACTTAGTTCTTCGAGCTCTCAGCTACTAAAAAGCACACCTGCAAAAACTCAGACAAGGCCACAGTGCAAGGATTTGTGGTAATAAAAATGTGTTTATGTGCACATAAACCCAAAGTGGTAATAATTTCCAAACAGTGCCTTGTAAGGGACAATTAGGGTTTGAGGTAATCAACAACGCTATAAAATCTGCAACGGTCCCTTAATCCTTCTGAATCTCTCTTTGGCTTGTCTTGTGGCTAGTCATCACAACTTTCTTTAGGAGCTTGGTGGCCAAAGATGTTTGCAGGGGCCAGAATCTCCTGGAAATTTAACTCTAGGGACTAGGCCCAGTCTGGATCAGGCAGCAGAGATCTTATCTGAGGCAAGAACCAGCACTGATATTCTCGCTTGGTACGAGAGTAGATGGGTGTTATGCTTTCTTAGGGACAAACATATATTTAAAGGGGCTTGTGGTAGAAGGTGCAAGGTTAATGTATCTGTCTGTGTCTTGTTCCTGATGAATGACAACTCTCTAAGTATTTGTTTTATTTCAGGCTTGAAAACAATTGATAGAATGTGATTGAGTTTTTTTTTTAATTTTTTATTGTTTGGGGGTTTTTGGCATAGTGTAGTAAATACTTTGAAGTTGAGAAGATTTGGGTTCAAATCTCACCTATGGCTGTATTGGCAATATGACCTTGGATAGGTGACCTCAGCTCTCTAAAAATACAGGTTACAAAGTGAGTGCTGACTGGCACTGGTAGTCCTTCTCCCCCCAAGAGCTTTCCTATACTGCTAGATCATAGGTCCTGGCCCTATTACCATTACTGTACAAAGCACTAAATGTCTGTAAGAAAAACCCATCCACCAGATTTTTGCCTTCAGGCCAACTTTCTCTGAACCCCTGAAAAATGGAAATTATAATAATAAATACTTGTTCTACCTTCCTCATGTTGGCTGTGAGGCAGAATCAGAAGACAGTGTAGACAGTGACATGCTATATAAATTCCAGCCATTGGGGTAGCTAGATGGCACAGTGGATAGTGTTGGGCCTTCATCTTCCTGAAGTCAAATCTGGCCTCAGACACTTACTAGCTATATGACTCTGGGCAAGTCGCTTAATTCGGTCTCAGTTTCTTCATCTTTAAAATGACCTGGAGAAGGAAATGGCACATCACTCCAGTATCTTTGCCAAGAAAACCCCAAATGGGGTCACAGAAAGTTGGAAATGACTGAACAACAAACATATTGGAAATTAAAGCAGATGAATTTTAAAAATATTAGCTCAGGAAGGAAGAGGAGGGGGTGAGGGAGGGAGAAAAATTTGGAACTCAAAATTTTCTAAACACAGTGCTAAAGAGTGTTTTTACATATCATTGGAAAAAATACTATTAAAGATGACTGAAAAAAATCAAGTCATTTAAAGTAGCAACAATAAATTAACAACGTGTTAACATAAACAACATATTTTTATGAAAATAACTATTTTCCAATACAAAAAAGTCAATGAGAAGAGTCGCATTGTTTTATATATTAATAATAGCTGGCATTTATATAGTACTTTAAGGTTTGGAAAACACTACAAGTATTATCTCATGTTGATTCTCAACAACCCTGAGAGGTAGATGCTATTATCACCTTCATGTTACAGATGAGGAAACTATGTCACAGAGAAGGTGAGTGATTTACTCAGGCCATACCACTAGTTTGGAAGTTGAATTTTGGACTCAGGTCACCCTTACTCCAGATCCAGTGTGCTATCTCTTGTGCCACCTAGCTGTTCATGTTTGCAAATCTCTTCAATGTCTGACTTAATACAAAGTAGTTGGATTCACATATTGACTTCTGCATTCACTCTTTTGTGATAATAGTGTTTTGGTTGAAATTTATGAAGACAGTACAATCTTAACACAGATAAGTAGTTGGAAAAAGGAGGACCCCCGGTTGGGGCCTTTGAGAACTGCTACCTTAGAGATTTTAATTTCTCTTGTTAGTGATTTGGAGCATTTTTTTTCCCATATAGTTACTGATAGTCTATATTTCCCTCTTTGAAAACTGCTCATATGGGAAATGGCTCCTGCCTTTCTGCCCTCCCTTTGTTCCTTCCTTCCTTCCTTCTTTCCTTCCATTCTCTATATATCTTAAATATAGAATTTAATGATATAATTGATGCAAACGCTTTCCCCTTTCTACTGTTTCTTTCATCTTCATTGTTTTTTGCAAAAGCTTTTTTATTTTATTTAATAAAGTTGTTTGTTTTGTTATTTTATGATCACCTTTATCCTCGCTTAGTTAAGAATTCTTCCCCTACTCATTGAACTGAAAGATACTTCCATTCCTCAATGGCTTTTATATTTTAGGCAGTATATTTATTTGACTCTTACTGTAGCATATGGGGTAAAATGCTGGTCTGAATCTATTTCCTGCCAAATTGTTTGTTGGTTTTCCGTGAGGTTCCTGTTAAATAAGGAAGCCTTTCCTTAGTAGTATGTATTTTGGGGTTTATAGAACAGTGAGCTACAATGTCCATTTTCTTTTGGGTCTTGCTTATCTTTTTGATTGGTCTCCTTTACTGCTTTTTAACCAATACCAAGGTTTTGATGATTACTGCTTTATAATATAGCTTAAAATTTGGTGATTGGTGCCCTACTCAATGCTAGTTTTCCCCCCCATTATTTTCCTTGAGATTTTAGATCTTTTATTCCTATGAAAATTTTTGTTGTTGTTCTTTCCAATAAATATAAAATCATTCTGCAGAAGGGAGCAACAATCAAAATGCCAAGCCATTTGAAAAAAAATATACAGAGTAGTGGAATTAAGGAGATTTGTTAGCAGGGATAAATATTAGTTTTATTGGTTTACCAGCCAAATGCTGAAAGGATTCTTGATGATTGGCAGAGCTAATTAGAATTTCAAAGTATGCATGTAATTATAATAGGATTATCAGTAGGTTAGCCCAACACCTTGTCCATAGCAGTTTAACTCCCTAGTAACCAAATTCAGTTATAGCAAAATGAGAATTTTTTTCAAAAATATTTTCACTTCTGTAAGAATTCCTTTTAAAATTTCTTTTAATATAGCACAATGAGCATGCACATACCTTACTTTTCTCCTTCTACCTCAGCTGAGTCCCAGTAAGCCAACTGAGAAGAATGATGGCTGCTGTTTGACTCACACAATCAGAAAGGAAGGGCAGGGGCAAGAATGAAGGAGGTAGAGACAGAGATAGAGATGAGAACACTTTTTGTTCTCCCAAATAGTTGGAACCTTTTGGATAATATAAATAGGAAAACATGGTCAGAACTGGTTACATAAAACATTAGGTGTTACAATCTCAAGGTAGGATTTTTGGTGTTGCCAAGTCTTTGGAGGTTCGCTTACTGTTGACAGTGGCAGTCTGCCAGGGGGTAAATTTTACAGAGGAAAATAAATCTTGCATTTTTTCCTTCAGATTGTGGGGGTAAGGAAATATAGGGCACCTTTTCAAGTGTGATTAATACTAGTGCTTACTGGGATACAAGGGGATAGATCATAACAGTATATGTTCGGGGTAGACCTTCCTATATTATTAGAAGTGCCCAGAAGTAGGGCCATGGATGGAGATTTGGAGCTGTAGTTAATGTTCGTAAACTACTTGCCAGGGGCCCAATGTATCAGAAATGGGCATATAATTTATAGAGAAAGATGACATTTCTGGATCTTAAATTGTTGTCTTCTTGGGACTTAAAGAAGCCAAGAGAAGAAAACAAAAATCTATTTATTTCACCAAGACCTCCCACCTGTTGGCTTTGGTCCTTAGGGTTTTGTCGTTATAAGGGATGATTCCTTTCTCTCTGTAAAATGCCTATAATTATTTATACAGTCAGGTGTTGTCTTACTTGCCTGCATCCATGGAGAAAATATAATCTTCCATAATAGAGAAGGTGAAGATTTAAAAAAATATCAACAATTCTCTAATAAATACTATTTTAAAATTTGAATAATACTTGATTTTTCCCCCCAGTATTTTCCCTGCTGTTCACAGTATCCATGACAGCAGTATTGCCCATTTCAATTCTTGGGTTTATGTGAAAAGATTTCAGAAGACACCCCTATCCTGTGCTGACTACAAAATAAGTAGGGTCCCATTGGAGATGGAGTCCCTCTTTTCTTTACCCTGTGCAGGGTTTCTCTGAGCAGTATTTGCACCCATGTGTGGCAGCCAGCTCGCAGCTTAATTACAAGTGGTTTTTGTTTGTCACTATTGGTAAATAGTGCAGGGAATATGTAATGACTTCCTTGAATAGTATTATAGTTTTTTCCCAGGATATTGTTTATTATATACCTTCAGAAATGTTGACTCTATGCTTTGTCATTCTGAGCTGTTTTCATTAAAGTCCACAATGAGTTTGTCTTACATTTTATGATGGAACAGTCCTCCCAGCATTACCACTAGTAGGCTTTTCAGCTCACAAAAATGATCAAAAAAGAAGGAAAGGACCCTAAAGTATAAATACACTTATAGCAACTCTTTTTTTGTGGTAGCAAAAAACTAGAAACAATGTGGTTTATTGTACCATGACTTGATGAAAGGAATGATTTTGGAGAATCCTGAAAAGACTTGTATGAACTGGTACAGAGTAAAATGAGCTGAACAATTTATATGATAACACCAACATTTTAAAGACAATTGGGAAAGACTTAAGAAGTTTGGTCAATGAAGTGGTCAAACACAACTCCAGAGGAATGGTGTGATGTTGTTTGATGCTTTCCACCTTTTGGCAGAGGGGTGATGGACTAAGGGGTGCAGGCTGAGATCTGCATGTTCAGACATAACCCTTTTGTGAATTTGTTTTGCATGGCTATACTTATTTGTTACAAGGAATGTTTTTGTTTTCTTTTTCTTTTTGGTTGGGGAAAGTTGGGGAGAGTAGTACCGATGGTAATGTTAAAAAAAAAAGGAAGAAAAGTTGTCAATTAATCGTTTAAAAAATCAAAAAGAAAGCAGAAGGAATTTCAGAAGGGGACACAGGCAAGCAGGGCAGTGTTGGAACTACTCTGTTAAATTTGAATTGTACTAAGAAACCAAAACAAGACCCCAAGATATATGGGGGCACCTGGAAGGTTCAATGGATAGAGTACTGGACTGGGATCCAGGAAGATCCACCTTCTTGAGTTCAAATCTGGCCTCAGACGTCAACTAACTCTGTGACTCTGGGCAAGTCACTTAACTTTCTTTGCCTCAGTTTCCTCACCTGTCAAATGAGCTGGAGAAGGAAATGGCAACTCACTCCAGTATCTGCCAGGAAAACTGCAAATGGGGTCGAAGAGTCAGATATGACTGAAATGATTGAGCAACAACAACAAAAAGCTATGTGATGGAAAAAATGAACATAACAGAATTTCTCTATCCGATCTCCTTTGTTTTTCTTTGTCTATTGAAATATTAATGTGTGTTGATATTTAAGGAGTTTGTAACAAAAAAAAAATAAAAACCTGCCATACCTTCAGTTCAGTCCATATTCAATAATTCAGTATACAGTTCATGGGTCCCATTTCTAGTTGACTTCCATTGCATAATCTGAGAAATTTTTTCCTCAATTTTGATAGAATTACATTCTTCAAACTCTGCTTGCTTTAACTGTATTAAATTTACTTTTTTAAAAAGAGAATGTGGTTTAAGCCAATGGTTACACCCAACATTTGTGCAAAAGTCTTTCTTCCCAAGTATCTAATTTGTTTGGTAGTTTCTAGTTGAGAGAGGGATTCTTTTTGAATTAGGCTTTGTGGTCCAAATCTCTCTCCTAATGAAGTGTACTCAGTCACATAAGATTAGGATGATGGTTTTCAAGAAACCTACCAAAAGCACAGTTATCACCCCTATGAATTATAGTGAAAATATAATATTCCTTTGAGCAGCCAGGTAGAACAGGGAATAGAATCAGGACCTGCAGTCAGCAAGACTTATCTTCTTGAGTTCAGATCTGGTCCCAGAGACTAGCTGTGTGACCCTACGCAAGTCACTTAACCCTGCTTACCTCAGTTTCCTCATCTGTAAAAATGAATTGGAAAAGGAAATGTCAAACTACTCCATTGTCTTTGCCAAGAAAACTCTAAATGAGGTCATGAAGAGTTGGACATGACTGAAAAACAACTGAACAACAAATAATTTTCCTAATTTTTCATTAAGTAGATATCTTCATTGACAGTATCTCAACAAAGGCATAGATAAATCAAAGCACTGTCATGCATGAGAAAATTATTTCCCTCACTTTGTTGATAAAGAAATGGAAGCTGAAAGAAGTGATTTGCTTTAGGTCTCTTGGATAATGATTATTATACTATGGAATGTGTTTAGTCATTTTTATTCATGTCTGACTCTTCATGACCTCTTTTGGGGTTTTCTTGGCAAAAGTACTGGAGTGGTTCACCATTTTCTTCTCTAGCTCATTTTATAGATGAGGAAACTGAGGCAAATAGGGTTAAGTGTCTTGCCCATGGTCACACAACTAGTAAGTGTTTGAGGTCGGATTTGAACCTAGGTCTTCTTGACTCCAGGTTGACATTCTATCCTCTGTGCCACCTAGCCATGCCCTAGATCTGGAACAGATTTCAAAGGTCATCCAGTCCAACACCCCTCCTCATTTTACAAGAGAGGAAATTAAGGCCAAAGGAGGTTAAATGATTTGCCACAGGTCATGCAGGTGGTCAACAGCAAATGTGCTCAAATCCATGTCTTCTGTCTTCAGAATTAGTATTTTTTTCTTTCTACCACTTAATGACAAAGCCAGGAATAACACCTGGTTCTCCTAACTCCCAGCTCGAGGTCTTTTCCAATGGACCACATCACTCCTTGGCTGATCTAATGTTATCTGCATGTCCAGGGACTAGAGGGTGATGTATTTCTCCTCCTAGGCCATTTTTCCCCCCTAGAGATACTTTTTAGCCTATTGACATTTCAGCATGATATAGTGGAGAGAGGCCTGAATTTTACCTGATTTCCAATTTCTGTTCATCATTTGACTATATCTGTATGATCTTGGGCAAGGAATTTCAGCTGTCTGAAACTCCATTTCATTATAAATGAGATATATATATATATATATATATATATATATAAAATCAAGAGATTGGCTTAGCTGACCTCTAAGGGCCTTTTCAACTCAAAAAGTCTGTTCCTTTGATCATTGTCAGTTGTCATACACATTGCCAGTAGCTGCATGTGACCCATAACACTTCCAGAGTGTGACCAGGAGCCAGATTAAAATATAATTGTAATTAAAATGTAAAATAAATAAAAATATAATAGAACATAGGTAATGTTATTATGTGGGTTTCTAAGTCAATAATAAGCAGCAGGGATCATTATGTAAGGTTTAGTGGCCATGTTTCTATCTAAGATTGATGCTACTACTCTAGCCTAATCTAGTCTGGATTTTATTTACTGTCAGGGAACCTGCCTCAAAGAATAAGGGCAGAGCATAGGAGCAGTGGGAGTTTTAAGGCTTCCTGAGAAAAAGAAAGCCCAGAATAGTGATAATAGCTTATTTTTATATAGTACTCAGATTCATAAAGTACTTTCCCCATAGCAACTCTATGAGATAGCCTGTATAAATATGATTATACTTAACTTCACAGAGAGGTTAGATCTGACTGCTAGTCCTATAGAATGTTGACTCTTAAAAAAAAAGTTGATTTACTGATATCTTTTGTTTTCATATAAACTATATTCCCTATTGCATCTCTACCCCTATCCCCTCCCAGAGAAGCATTTTATAATATATAATAAATAATAAGAATTTTTAGAAGAGGAAGAAAAAAAGTTCAGTAAAACTAACCAGCATTTTGAAAAAATGATCTCTACAGGGGTTCTCCACTTTTGCAAAAAGGGGGTCAGGGCATGGGGAGTGTTCTCCTGTCTGTTCTTTGGGGCCTGGCTTGGTCATTATAATTTCACAGCATTCAGTTTGGGTTGTTTTGTTATTTTTCTTTCTACTTACATTGTTATAATTATCGTATTTACTGTTTTCCTGGTTCTGCTCACTTCACTTTGAATTAGCTCATATAAGTCTTCCTTGCTTCTCTGTCTTTTTCATAGTTATCATTTTTGCAACATAGTAATAATGTTACATTATATTCATGGGCCACCATATGTTTAGCCATTCTACAACTGATGGGCACCTACATTTTCTACTTCTTTATCACTATAAAAAAGTGGTGCTATAAATATTTTGGTGTATATAGGAACTTTCTTTTTGTCATTGACCTTAGAGCATATGCCCAGTATATTGACTGTTAAGAAGAAGCAAACTTGGTGGGAGACAGAGCCAAGATGGCATAGTAACAGGAAGTGGTACATCAAGCTCTCCCACAAAAACTCCTTCCAACTCAACTAGAAAATGCACCAGCTTGAATCTTATTGGGGAGAGCCAGCAGAAGTCACAGTGAGTCATTTGTCCAGCCCAGCTTGGCATAGTGAGTTAAACAGAGATCTGTGGACACTTGGGATAGGGTCAGATCAGGACCATATTGTGTTTGTAGCACTCCTGCGCCCAGGAAGAGGCCATGAATCAGTGAGAGAGGAGGTCCTAGACCCATATCAGGGTACCACTGGGATAGGTGACAACTGGCAGCTTTTTTTGGTCCACTACTGAGTTCTAACAGATCCATGATGGATTGAGAAAGTACCCAAGGGTGGTATTCCTGGGTAGGCAGTACCGAGAAAGGAGATTTCAGAATTTCAGAAGCAAACAAGAGCTGTATGACTCCAACCCCAAGAGCAGAATGAGGACTGAGTTCCAGCATCTAGTCCACGCTGCAGAGGAATAACTGGGACAGGAATCTCAGATCAAAGAGGAACCTACAATTCTGTCTAGCTGGCTAATAGAGGCTGCCTACTGTCTACTGTACTCTGCTGTCGACCAGTGACAGTCTGCTATCCCTCAGATCCAAACCCAGGTCAGGAATTTTCTGAGCTCAGACCAGGTGAGCAATAACTTTTATTAGCCATCAGACCATTTTGGGAGCATTGAAAGTTTGCAGGTCCCCAGCTTGTCTTTGAGATCCGAGAATAACCTAACCCTCAATGCTCCAAGAAAGCAGCACCAGATCCAGCTGAGACGTCCCCTCTAGAAGTGCTAGCCCAGTTCTAACATCAAGCCCAATGTCAAGAAATTGGCTGGAAGGCTGGGTAAACGAAAAAAGAATCCCACTGGCCACTCAAGATACAAATGCAGAAGAGAATGATGCCAAACATTTAAAGGCAAGACTCAAAGTAAGGGTGACTAATTTTCTGTTTCAAGTACAAATGAAAAGGGTGGGTTTTGAGTGGACTTTAAGCTCAATACGAGTGAACCATTGTAACATGGTGGCCAAAGAAGCTTTCTTAGGCCACATTAACTGAAGCATGATACTTAGGCTGAGGGTGATGATAGTTTTTTTGTACCATGCCCTGGGTCAATTGTGGGCACTGCATTTTAGGAGAAGCATTGATAAGTTGGAATGGGGTAATTAAGATGAAGAAAGACTTGGAGGCTATTCCATAAGAAAGAAATGGAACATTTAGTCAAATCATCAGTTGCCTTCAAGTACTTGAATACCTGTTATGTAGCAAAGGCTTTATACTTTCCTGCTTGACCCCAGTGAGTGATACTAGAAAAAAATGGGTGGAAATCTCAGAGACATGGATTAAATATATTAGATGTAAGGAGAAACATTTCCCTCCCAGTTAGGGGTGTGTCAGTAGAGTGGGATGCAGCTACTTCCTCATTGAAGGTCTTGAAGTGAAGACTGGATGACCAGTTGGGGTTGATGAAGAATGCATTCCTGTTAAGTACTGCTTGGATGAAACCTTACTTCCCTTCCAGCTCAGAGTTTGTGTTTCTAATGACTTTCAAATTATGTTGGAGATAACTTAGTTTAGTGTCAATATCTGTCATTGATCAAATGGCGACTTAGGTACCAGTTCCCAGAGTGTCTGTATGGCTAATGGCACATGTAGAGATAATGATCTTTCCTGCTTTAGGGAGTTGTGTGTGTGTAATGCAAAGCAACAAATATTTCAGCAACTTGCCAAAATTTTTTGGTTCAAGTCATGACTCTTGTTTTAATTTTGTTTCTTTAGTTTTTTTTAAATTGTGTTTTGAGGTAGAAGGTAAATAGACAAGATGTTCCCTAGCAGTGTTTTCTTTTCCTTCAGGTCTACTGACTTTTCGGTCTTAGTGGTGTCTCTTGGAATATCCAAGTCAGCAGGAGTTTGTTTTGTTTATTTTACTAGAGGGAATCAAGAACAAATATTTGCAATCTCATTGACCTTGCATACCAAGGACCTGTGCCTCCAGCTTTACCAGCCTCTTTCCTTAAAGGAGCTGATCCATTCTTGAGGTTGATGTTTATGATCTATCCTTCCTACCACAACACTACACTTGGCTATTTCTGCTTCAAGCTTGGATCTTAGCTACAATGCCCCTTGTCAGCTAGAACCAGAGACACTTAATGCTGAAGCCTTTTCCTGGAAGAAATTTAGCAACAGGCTGACTGACCCTTTTTGAGATGTTAGAGAAAGTTTTGGCCCCCAAACAAGATTCTGTTTTCCCCACTCTGTTTGCCTTGGGCTTTAGATTTCAGACATCTCTTTACTCCAATGCTTCTGGGAGCCAGGGAATCTCTCACAGATGATTTGTGTTTTAATTTTATCTTGTAGTAGGCAAGGAGCTGTCTGTCTTTGAGGGTTCAGCAACTGGAACAAAAGCAGGTATGATCCTGTATGTGGGTGTGAGTGATGATGTGTCTGCACATGCCCTCCAGACCTTTGAAGAACTTAGTTGTGGGCAAGTGCCATTCATGTTGGGCAATTTCCGATAACTGACACTCAATGTTGGATTACCTGAAATGAATGCCTTTTGCTGGAATATCTTCATTTGTTTGTGTTGGTTGTTAAAATGACTAAGAGTTTCAGTCACTAGATGCAAACCCATTTATAAGTGACAGGCATTGGTGAGATATAGCATTAGTAATCTGTACCCTGGACTGTCCAGGGAAAAGGAGTGTTTTTCTTGTTTGAGACAAGATTATAGTATGTTACAAGCTGTAAATCACACTGCAAAGGCGGTTCCTAGTAGTGCCATAATTGAATCAAAGAAAATTTCTCCTTAGTCCTTGAAGATTCCCAGAAATTGGGTGTACAGGAAATGTCAGATTAATGGTTTAAGCAGCCATTGTGAGGCTGCAGAGATGGCTTTTCATCACTCTTCATTTGGCTCCTGTCCTGTGAGGAAATCATTCCTTTTGCTTTGGTTGGGTGGAGCTGTCGGGGACACTCGTCAAAAGAAGCTTTCTTATTCAAACAGAAGGAGCAACAATTGGTCATTTTTTTTTAACAATCTGGCACTAGTCTGGCTTTTATTTTTAACCTATTTGAGAGATAAAGAATGGCTCACTTATTTGCAGAGCTGTAGCTAGGAATTTTTGCTCCCAGAATAATCACAAAACTATAGTTGGAAGAGATCTTAGAGGACATCTGCTTCACCCTGTTTATTTTACAGATAAGGAAACTGAGGCTCAGGGAGTTAAGATGACCTACTGGTATTAGGAAGGTATATTAAGATTTAGGGGTAAGATTGGAGCCCGGGATCTCTGACTCCAGAACCAGTGAATGTTTTTTCTATTTTACTACATTGTCTCCCCAAAGTCCGCCTCGAAGCAGTGGGGTGACGCAGTGGATTGAGCACTGTGCCTGGAGTCATGAAGACCTGAGTTCAAACATTTACTAGCTGTATGACTCTGGGCAAGTTACTTATCCTTTGCCTCAATTTCCTCAACTGTAAAATAAGGGGAATAATAGTACCTACCTGTTGAAGCTGTTTTGAGCATCAAATGAGATAATATTTATGAAATACTTAGTACAGTGTCTGGCCCATAGTAAGCCCCATATAAATACTTGTTTCCTTATTTACACAATACCACAAACCATTCCTTGGGCAGATGGTAGAAGGCACTCTCACTTAAAATTGAGGACTGTGGGACACAAGCTCAAAGGAGACCATGGAAAGCCAGGCACAAGGCTGCTGAGGACCCTGTTGTGTAGGGAGACCCTTGTAGGGAAAAAGGATTAGAGGTGGGGCAAGGAGGAAGCTCACCCCACCCCATTCCACCATCTGACCCTTACTATTTTCATTACTTATCCTTGCCAATAGGTGCTAAACTCTTGTTGCTTCTACACTGCTGAAGGATTTTGAGTTTTGTCAGCACCTTTTAAAGTTAGGACCCTGGGTGGAATTCTTCCCCCTCCCCTCCACTCTGGTTGGACTCTGGTTAACTTTCAAAATTTCTTGTTTCTTCTGCTTGTAATACTCTCAGTTTTCAACTGATACCTTATTTCATAGAAGCAGTGATGCTAAGTGGATCAGTCAGAAATTTAAAGGGAAAATTAAATAGAAATGTAGTTTTCTTTTTCTTTGCTTCCTTCCCTCCCCTCCCCTCCTCTCCCCTCCTTCCCTCCCCTCCCTTTCCCTTCGCTTCCCTTCCCTTCCTCAAAAGAGTAAGGGAGGACTTTGCCTGACTCATTTTTCATTGGATACAAAAATACATCTCACACATAATCTGTCAGTTACTGTCAAATCATCACTCATAACCTATGTCATCTCTCTGTAGGCTCCGCTGTTAATTAGTTGTGCCTCTTATGACTGACATGCTGGTTGGTAATGAAGTGTGAATCTTTCCCCTCCAGGGCCAAGGTTCTGGCATGGCTTCCCTCTTCAGTGCTGTTTGTGGGGATAATCTACGCAGGTTCTAGGGCATTATCTAGATTGGTAAGTAATGAAGAAACAAGAGTCATTGGGTCAATATATTATTGTCTCTTCTTAAAAAGAACTTGGTTTTCTTAGTATTATTTCCATTGTTTGAAGTAGCACTCAAATTGTTTTAGTTAAAAATCATGATGTTTCCATGCCAATATTAAGTATATGACTAATTCATTTTCTTAGATTATTCCTTAGAGGGCTCTTAGTTTTATAGGAAAATATATTTGATGTTCTGTCAATTTGAACCTAATTTTGATGCATAAAAAAGGGAGGTTTAATTCTTTAAAATGACTTTGCATCACATAAGCTACATTTTTACCAAATGGCTATTTCGTGGAAGAATGTTTAGAGTAGGAGTTAGGAGATATGATTTCCCCTTCTACTTGTGCCATCATGAGCTTGGAGAAGCCATTCTGTCTTTGTGGACCTTACGTTTCTTACGTGGAAAATGAAAATGAGAGACTAGATGCTAGATCATCTTTAACTCTGACTGTTTATGGTTAGAGTTCCTTTCCAATGACCATAGAGAACCTTTAATCAAATTGAATATACATGCTTATCTCAAAGTTGTATTTTGTGTTACTGATCCATTTTTTGTTTTGCGTAGTTTACTGGGGATCTCTATGGTAATGAACTCTCTGCCAGCGTATGTGATTTTAGCAATAACAGTGGTAACAGTAATATACAATAAGGTCACACTTAGCAGGCATCAGAGGGGAGCAAGGTATTCCAATACACAGATTTTTAGCTAACTAAAGCTTATACCTTGTAACTTCTAAGATTACTATGTAAATAATTTTGAATGGAAATCTTACTAGAACATATTACATGTTTCATTGCTGTCTTCAAAGAGTTGAAAGATATAATAGATAGAGAATTGGCCTTGAAAGTTGAGAAGACCTGGGGTCAGGACCTGTCTCTGACATACTAGCTATGTGACCCCGAGTCGTAACCTCTCAGCGTCCTAGGCAGCTCTCATAAAGTTTTGAGTTGTAGAGATGTTGACTGGCATCAGAAGAGGGATTTTCCTCATCTGAAAGTTCTCTATATCAATGCAATTACAAGTCCAACCCCTATCTCTTAAGTGGTGAATACTGAACCTAATTTAATCTTTTCTCAATGACTCAGAACCTTCTTCATTAACAACAGTTATTGAACTACATTGCATCACGATGGAGTCCTCTGGGATTATTGAGGAATGCGTTATTCTGTCACTAAATGGCCTTAGCCTACCATATTTGTACATTAGTAGTTCTTTCTTCTCTCTCCACCACCCAAGTAAGGTTCCTGAATGATGAGTGGAGGAAGCCACACACTTCCTACTGTCAGAGGATTCAGTGGAGCCACCCCAGGCTGCAACACTATGGCAATGAGGTCGAAATATAGCTCCAGCTTGATAAGTTTGTGGAAAACGATGTATACAAAGCACCTGCGTGGGGTTTGTAAGTTAATTAGAAAGTGAATAAGCAACGTTCTGAATGATGAGTTGCCTCTTTCTCAAGAAGGAGAAAAAGAGCATGCTGTTTCCCAGTGTAGCTAAATCACCAACTTCCAATTTGAGAAGCTCATGGAGAAACTTAAACTTCCCAGTGTGATGTTTTCTAGACTACAAATTCCAGAGTTCTTTGGGCACAGTAAAGGAAGGGACAGAGTGTTGTCAATTTTGCTATAAAATATAGAGGCTTTAACATGAGTAATATATTTATCCTGGTAGCCATGAGATGAACAGAAAGAAAACAGAGAGAGGGTTAGTGCCAGTAGAAAGGTGAGGAACTTTCTCTACCAAAACAGATTAATAACTTCTCTGCAACTTCTTATCTTAGAGAGTTTCCTGGGGCTCTGAGGGGTTAAAGGACTTGCCCAGGGTCACACAGTATGTATTAGGTGAGAGACTTGATTGACTTGACTTGACTCTTAAGGCCTGTTCTCTAGCCACTATGCTGCATTTGTGATAATAGAAATACACATTGTAGTAAATTTTAATGTAAATTGTATATGTATAATATATATTGTAGTAAAGTTTAATGTATTAAATTTTCTCCCAAATATTAAAAATCTTCCAAAAAGTCAAGCAAACTAAAGAAATTTATAATACGATTTTTAAAAATATTGAGAAACAAAGGGAAAAATACCTGAAGAAATATATGCTAAAACAATAAGCAAAACAAGGCAAGAAATCCAGAGAGATGCTTAAGTGGGTAACAGACAATCGGAAAACCAAAGTATATGGGAGGTATTTCAAAGTTTTCTTAAATAATTAGACATTAGAGTATGAAGTAACTACCCATTTAACCTTTCTTAGTTTAATATGATGTAAATATGGGGTTTGGTCATTAGGTCAGTGCAGGTAATAGGACATAGGAAACTTCAACCAACTGACTGGCTAAAAGATTAGAAACACAGCCTTTATGAAAGCAAGAGTCAGCTCTGAGGAGAGAGCTTTCCTGTTATCTATCTGTTATTATTGTTGCCTGCTATTATTATGAATTGTCTCCCTTGTTACTTTGGGTGAGTACAGCAAGGATATTCCTTTACAAAAGGAAGCATAAAAATGATTAGATTATGAAATGGGTGAGAACTGAAAACAGCCAAGAAATCATGGGAAGAAATAATAACAAAACTCTTCAAAAATATCAGGGAGAATTTGGAAATGTTAATGGTGTAACCAAAAGCCAAATCAATTCAGTGGAAAAGAGGATGGAAAATAATATGAGGAGAAATAAGCTCATAGAGTAATTCAGCAGAAGAGACCTGGAAGCAGTGATGGTCTTGGAGTATGGCTCAAGGTCCCCAAACCCCAGATTTGTTGGGAACTGGAAAACATTGACAAAATAATTCATTTCAAGGATGACGTTATCATGAAGGCAAATTGAGAAGTTATTAGCTGCTTGGCTTTAGATGGAGAGAGAAGGCTTCAGCAGATATCTGGACAATCAGAAGTGCTTCATCACTACTCTATCATGCCTTTGTGTCAAGTTTATAATCTGTTTCTGAACTCCTCATCTGTTTTCTTTTTTCCATCAGGGGGATCTCTCTACTCAGATGACAATATTACATTTGTTTCTGCCTCTGTTGATCTTTGCCTACTTATTGTCCACTATACTTCTTCTGGTTTCTGGATTTCCTCACTTGAATATATTTTCATCTGCTATTCTGTTCTACCCTTCCCTATCTCATCCTACTTAATAAAAATAAAAAGCCTATCCTGTTTTTCTTGAATAAGATATACCCATCCTGAGCCATAATCTGTGTATTCCAATTCATCCATTTTCAAAGGTCATGTTTGTGGTCTAAATTCTCTCTGTATTCTCTCTCTGTCAAAAAACGGTTCTTTGTCATTTTCCCTTTAAAGGCAGATAGACGGTAGCACAGTGAATTGACCTATTTGTAAAATGTCATGTTGGTTTCTCAGGAAAAACAATCAAAAAAGCTAAGCATTTAAATAATACAATCTAGATAGTATAGCATATAGGGATAATCCCTGGCTTTTAAACACCTGATGTACTTATTCATATGTGTGTGTGTGTGTGTGTGTGTGTGTGTGTGTGTGTGTGTGTGTGTATGTATATGTACATCCCACCCTATCTTATACCTTACTCTAATCTGTGACCGTTGACATTGCAGCTCTCATGAAAATATGTGAATCTTATAGAGACTGAGAATTTGTAAGGAGAAGTCAGGAATAAGCTGTTCCTGGGAAGGCAAGTACAGCATAATGCAACTGATCTTAGGGTCGAGATTCCCAGGCAAGGCCAGGGTGTGGAGGGCTCAGCGTCCATGGAGCCTTCTCATAAAACAGCATGTTCCCCTATCACTGCTGGATTTTTCACTTGTTTTGGTATTAAACCTGAATTTCTTCAACCTATTAGATATTCTTGTAGGTTGGCTAACATCTTCTTTTAAAAATACAAATTAAAAAAAAAACCTTAGGTATGAATCAGTTCTGAACATGGATTTAGGTAATTCCCAGTGTGAAAATTCCCTTTACGAATGCAAATTGGCACACTCTTTGCAACTATAGTCTTAGAGAATAGCCTGAGACACTGAAAAATTAAGTCACTTGTCCAAGGTCACCCAGCTATTATGTACCTGAGGAGAGACTTAACCTCAAGCCTATCTAATCTGGTACTAGCTCTCCCCATCATTCTACCTTGCCTCAAAGTTCTTGTCAAACAAATTAATTCATAGATCTGTCTTAGGGTAATTGATAAAGAGCTGTCCACTGAGTAAACAAGACCTGAGTTTAGTCTTGCTTCTGACACATCCATACTGGTGGTGTGACTCTGGGAAAGTCTTAGTCTGGCAGTGCCTTCCTCCCCATCCGGATACCTTTCTAAAAGTATAAATCTCAGAACCGTTGCTGTTATATGTTATATATACATACATACATATGTATATATGTGTGTATATACATATGTATATATATATATATGTATACACACATTATACCCCTTACCTGGAGTAGAAGATTTCTTTGTGTTTATGAAATTACAACTGAGTCCTGCTAATATTTAGCTGTTGTTTTCCCCCAGAGGGGAATAAAGTGGATCATTTTGATGTATGGAGCACTTTAGTGGGAAATAGGGCATGCTTAGGTGGGATAGCTGAGTGTTAAGGGCTAAGGTAACCCTGTCACATAGGAAATTAAGTAAATTTTCCCTTTTTTTCTTTTGTTTCCAAGATTCAGAACACTTGGTAATTTAGTATAACAACACTTTGATTTTAGTAATCTTATGGTGACCTGGGTACCTAACATTGTTTTTATAGTAAAAGCATTCTGAGTTTTTACATTCGTCTTATGGTCAAACTTTTACAATGTTTAACTATTTTGTTAATTAGCAAACCAAATTAAGAATAGGTAGCACAAAATTGAAGATGAGAAAAAGATTAATGTAAAATGTAACTTCAGAATTAAAATAGGCAGGCATTTTTACTGATTCATGAATTTAGTTTTAAAAGGTTTTGTTTTGTTTTTGGCAAGGAGGGAGGTACAAATTTGTACTGGGTAAAATCAAAGGTAGGATGTTTGATCAATCATACCAGTTTATTCTGGGCCCAAAATAGCTTGAGCACTGTCTGTCTTTTGTCCCCTCTTGTCATTGTTTAAATCTGATTTCTGATGCTTACTGACTGGGTGTCCCTGGGCAAGCATGGTGCCTGACATATAGTAGACATTCCATAAACGTTTATTCATTGATTATTGATGAATTGATTGAAGGCACTTAGCCCCCTCAGCTTCAGTTTCCTCAATTATAAAATGAAGATAAGAACAGCGCCCATATCCCAGAGCTGTTGTGAAGACGAGATAGTATTTGTAACGTGCCTTTCAAATCCTAAAACACCATGTGTTACTGTTATTATTACGTAAAGTCTTATTTACTTACAGTTGTCTGGCCTGAATGGTTCTCTACTTTTGCCACCAGGTGAAGTGTACAAATTTTATTACAACCATTTATTTGTTCAGAGGCTTTTTCTTCTTTTTGGACTCTGCAGCTGTGTCGTGGATGGAGACAGCCTGGCCGAGTGAGTTAGTGTTAGGCTTTGGGTTCAAACTGTGATTCAGACATTTCATCTTTGTGACCATTGACAGATCAGTTGACCTCACTGAACCTCAGTTTCCTCATCTGTGGAATGGAGATAATAATTCTCGTAGTGCTGCCTTGCAGGGTTGTTTTGAAGCTCAAATGAGAATGTATAATAAAGTACTTTGTACTCTATAAGTGTCAGCAGTGATGGTGATGATGGTAAGCAGAATGTTTTAGATTTTTCCAGCACTTTAAATGTGTTGTTTTTTTTTTCAAAACAGCATGTCATTTGATCCTTGAAACAAGTGGTGAGGTTAATCACATTACAAATATTCTGTTTCCTGATTTGAGAGATGATGACTGAAGTACAGGATGTTCAAAGAAATTAAGCAGCTTATTTAAGGTGACAGAAATGATTAGCTTGGACTAAAACCCAGGACTCCTCACTCTTAGACTTGTAGTCATTTGGCTTCTACTCACTGGAGCTACAAGCAGTCACGTAGAATCCACTCTGAGGGGATCCGCCTGCAGTGGGCAAAGCTGAGCTGTGTCCTCAGTCTCTCTATGCTGCTGTAGCTCACTAAAGAGAAAACCCTTATGTTTTTAAAAAAACAAACAAAACCTTTTTGTGTTTTCTACAGATAGCATAATCTAGCATATTTTTGGATATTTCTGATTTTTTAAAAAAAGGCAATTAAAATGTAATACATATTATATATTATAATATTTAAGTTAAATATATTATATGTAAATATATATAAATTAAATTAAATATATTTATATATTATATCTGATAGATCTTATCAGGCATGGAACTTTAGTTGGCTTGAAAATAGCCATTGGCACAACTGGCCAGTTTATTCAAGGCATTAAGTAGAGATCATGGAATATTCTCTACCTATAGGTGTATCAGTGTGTGTTTGACAGCTTCCCAATGGGGTTCAGCCATTTCACAATGCATACAGTGGGTGCTTAATAAATGCTTACTGACTGACTGACAAGGCCTTGAGATCTTTCTCTGCTATATCTACACCAGAGCAAAAACACATGGGATAGAACTGAATTAGTAAATTTATAAGTGCATTTTTTTGAGTGGTATTTACCAGATTTTCTCTCTTCAGATTCACAACTGACTGATTTACATCATTAGTTAAAGAAATTGTTATTATAGTAATGTCATTGATTGTTGGAATGTCTGAACTTATGTAACAGAGAGGAGTTCTAACTTGCTCATTTGTCTAGACCTTTGGCTCTTGGGGCCAAGTCTGCTTTATGCCAGTAATTTGTCTCTGTGTCCCTAAAGTCCCTCTGCCGCCTGACAAAGGAGAGAAAAGATTTCAATTCACTCTCCAGGTACTTAGAGTAATCCTTCCCCCACCCTCCTGCACTTAAAATCACAGAGATGTTTACTCAGGCATCTTGCATGAGAAAGTATGACACTACTTTCATGGGGACATGTCTCCAGTAATTGCTGGTTATTCAGATCCACATGACATTCCTTCCTTCCTAGAACCTTAGTTCTTCTAGGCCTGATAGTTTTCCTTCAAGGATTTTGCTTGGGCCATAGTATTCTTCATTGCCTCTTCTAAATATGCACAGGTTGATGATCAGAGCCCAGTCTCCTATTTGTACAGATGTCAGGTGATATCATCATAACTGACTGTCCACACCGGAGGGTTTTTCTACTTCAGGAAGATAAGGTCAGGACGTAGCAGGTTATTTCATGTCTGCATGAAGGCCTGTTGACAGGAAAGTTGGCTACTCCACTTATTCTTTGATTCTGCTTTCCTGACTTCACATCAGAGTCTGTCTGTGTCTCCTCTCCCCTTCTCTCCCTTCCTCCCCTGTCTTCCCCTCTCCTGTCTTTCCCTTTCCCTCTCTACCTCTTTCCCTTTTCCCCCTCTCTTGCTTAATCTCTTTCATGGTCTGTAGCACTAAACTCATTCAGCAAATGATGAGGTGTGTGTGTGTGTGTGTGTGTGTGTGTGTGTGTGTGTGTGTGTGTGTGTGTGTGTTTATCCACAGAAAGGATGAAACCCATGTGGAGTTAGTTAATTTAACTAGGTAAATGAGCCAATTTTGGCTCCAGGGCACATTTTAAAAAAATGACTCCTAAAGCTGTTGCTACATAATGCAAGTTGCCTCCATAGTGGATAAGTATGTAAATTTTGGTATTAAATTCTCTTGACTTATTTTCTGTAGTGTTTCTCCTGTGGAGGTAGTGTGGTACAGGGCTCAGGATGCTCAAAGGTCTTAGTTGAAATTGTTTGGTGGTATATGTGTGTGTGTGTGTGTGAGACAGAGTCCAGCTGTGGAGTTAAGGCTGTTTTTACACAATCAGCTGTGCTTTCCTTTTCAGTGAGGTACTCAAGAAAACAGCTGACTTCTTAACTATTTTCTTACACTTTATAAAAGTGTTAAATACAACCTTTAGAAAATGGTAGCAAACAGTATTAAAACTAGATTCATGTTGAATTTTATTAAGGACTAGGGGAAGGAAAAGATAGTTGAGACCATAGGCACAGAACCTCAGACTTGGAAGGGACCTCAGGAACCATCTGGTCCAACCCATATTTGACCAAGAATTGCTTATGTAACAACATCCCCAACAAATGGAACATACAGAGGATGTGGAATTAAGAAGGCTGATTTTGAAAGTCTTAACTCACCAACTTTTTAGGAGTGTTACTTCGGACAAGTAAGTTACAGCTCAGTGAGTCTTGGTTTCCTCAATTGTAAAATGGGGAAAATTACAAAATTAAAGTATGATGAAATCCAGGAACCAGAGATGGTGAAATGACATTTTTTTGGGCAAAAGTCAAAGGAGGAAGAAACAGAAGTGATTTTGTCATTCGAGTATACTTAATGTTTATTTGGACCGAAAGAGAAAATAGACAAAGAGTTTGGGAAACATCATAGGTCCAGCATGCTAGAATAGTGATGAGGACTTCAGTTATCCAGACATTTGTTGGAACTCTTCCTTCCAAATGTAGAGTGACCAATAACTTCTTTATCTGCTTTATTGATAATCTTATCCTTCAAGAGGTGGAAGATTCAGTGAGGGGCAATTTTATTCAGGATCTGATGCTGATTGTTAGAGTGGAGATGATGGGTATTCTGGTGGGTGGGGGCAGAGAGGAAGTAACCACTCCATCACGGAGCCTGTGATAGAGAACAATTAGAAATCTGACAATTGTCTGGTGGAGAGCCTAGAAATGAGGAAAACAGATTTCAGAGGGTTCAGAGGAAAGATAGGTAGGGTACCATGAAGTAAAATACTTTAGGTGAAGTTAGCCAAGGAGCAGGGCATGCTTACAAATGAAAGACTTTTTTTTTTTCTTGAAAACATAAAAGGAAACATTCCATTGAGGAAGGAAAATCATATTTGTCTGAAAAGATCAATTTGAATGCCAAGGGACCTAACCATACAACTTATGTTTGAAAAAGAAATGAACAGAAAATAGCAACAAGGCAGATAACAGACAATGAATGTGAGTGTGGTAATGTCATATAAAAATAATATCAGGAATGCTAAAGCTCAGAATGAGCTGAAGCTTACAAGGGAAGCTAAGGACCACCAAAAGGACTTTTTTGTTTGTTTAGACTATTTGAAGAAAGAGGAAGATTAAAGAAGGACTAGAGTCGATAGGACTTTTGCTTAGAGTAAATAGGAGGATGACAAGACCAGAGAGAAGAACTGCTCAGTTCTTTGACTTTTCATTTTTATATTTTGTAATTGTTTTTTTCAGTTGTTATGCATTTTCTCCCTCCCATCTTTCCTACTGAAAAAGAAAAGAAAAAATCCTCCTGTAACAAAAAAAATATGGTCAAGCAAAACAGAATTGGATAATGGATAATTGGAGATATGGGGATAAATGGAGAATGGATAATATCCGAAACTGTGACTTTCATTCAGCATCTTGAGTCCATTACCCCTCTGGGGATGTTGCTACAAAAACAATCTTGGTCAAATGTGGGTTGGACCAGATGGTTCCCGAGGTCCCTTCCAAGTCCGAGGTTCCGTGCCTGTGGTCTCAGAACTATCTTTCCCTTTGCCTGGTCCGTAATAAATGGGTAGCATTGTTCACCATCAGTCTTCTGGAATCATTATTGATCATTAACTCTTTCAAAATGGGTCATTTTTACATGTTAATCTTTTAGTGTAAACTCAGCTTTTGCTTACTTTATTCTGTATCAGTTCATACAAGTCTTCCCAGATTTCTCTGAAAATGTCTTTTTCATCATTTCTTTTATAATCTGATGAGTTATTCCCTAGTTGATGAGCAACCCCTTACTTTCTAGGACATTGATGAGAAAGAGAGAGAGAGAAACAGACACCCAGATCTCATTTTGTTTCATTTGTATCTGCCACGAAGGACCTTTGCACTGGAAATAACAGAACAAAGCTGACTAACAGGGAGGTGATACTCAACGAGAGATGTAATATAGGAAGCTTCCATTGATCAATGCAGATCCCTTGTCCTGGATGAACTATATCATCAGATCCTGAGAAAGGCAGATGCGATTGCTTGGTCACTGTGGGTGTTATTTGAAAGATCTTCAAAAACAGAAGTAGCACAAGATTGAAGAAGGGAAAATGTACTCATTTAAAAAAAAGGGAAGAGAACAGAATCTAAAACCTATAGGTCAATGAGCTTAAATTCAATTTCTATGAAAATTCTACAACAGGGCATTAAAGAGATTGCTAATGAGTTTCTAGGAAAGGAAGCAAAGAACCAGTGTAGATTGATCAAGAATAGGTCATACCAGGCTAATCTCCTTTCCTTTCTTCATAGGACTACTAAAATAGTAGATGAAGGGAGAATGCTTTGGGTATAGTTCACCTGGATTTTAGCAAAGCACTTTTTTTTTAATAGACTTCCATCTCTTTCTTTTGCTTTTACATCACCTAGATTTCTCCCTGAATAACCAACCTCCTCTTCCCAGGGAACAGTTCCCATTAAAAAAGAAAATTTTTTTAAATAAATAGAAGAAAAAAATTCATCAAAACTGATCATTGTTAAAAAAAACCTAACATATTCTATGTTCCATACATGTGTTCCCCTGACTTCTATGAAGAAGTGGGAGGACGTGTCTTATGTTTTCTTTGGGGCTAACCTTGTTCTCTTTAATTTTGCTATCTTTATTTTTTATTATATGACTTTTTTGTTTTCTTTTTTATTATTAATTTAAGAATTAACAAAAGCCACAAACATTTCAGTATGCAAAGAGCAAAAAAGGACTGCATGTAAACTCATACACTTGTTACAGTTTATTAAACAGCATGTTAAATTTAATAAGATAATAAAATTGCCCTGCTTGTTTATGTTCCCTATTGAGCTTGCTTTTTTCTGTGTATTTTTAATGTTTTAGTGGTGTCCTTTTTTTCTCTTTTCCTGCACGACCTCCCTATAGTATTCCATTTTTAACAAATAATTGGTAAAAAAAAATAACAACAAATCAGTTCATTAGCCATGGCTTAAAATGTTCTTCATGATTTTGCAACATTGATTTTCAGTTGTTTATAGTTGTTCTTTCTATTTCCATTATTGTAGTACCTGTTCTTATTTTATTGATTCACTTTGTATCAAGTCATGTATGCTTCTCTATATTCATCATTTCTTAACAGCATCATAGTATCCCATTACATTTATGTAACACAATTTGTTTAGGCATCCTAATCTATGGTTATCACTTTGTTTCCAATTCTTTGTTGCCAGAAAAAGTGATCTTATAAATACTTGATGTATATGATCCCTTTCTTTTTGTCAATAGGATATATACCCAGCAGTGGCATTTCTAGGTCAAAAGATACGGATGTTTTATTTGCTTTCTATGTATAATTCTAAGTTAGCAAAGCTTTTGATAAAGTTTCATATATTATTCCTTTAAGAATGATAGGATTCATGTATTAGACATACATAAGGAAGTGGGTACTTCTACCCACTGAGAAAGCAAGCAATATGATATCAGTTATACATGTGAAATCATGAAAAGCTTATTACTGTATTACACATTGCAATATGCAAAGCAAGAAAAATAGTGAGAAAACTAGACTTTAATTTGCACTCAAGAGTTCTTCAGTTCTTTCTCTGAAGGTGGATGGCATTTTTCATCACAAGTCATTGAGTCGTCTTGGATCATTGTGTTGCTCAGAATAGCAAAGTCTTTCACAGTTGATCATTGTTACAATGTTCCTGTTACTGTGTATAGTGATCTACTGGTTCTTCTGTCTTCACTTTGCATCAGTTCATACAATTCCCATGTTTTTTTCTGAAACTATCTCCCTTTTCATTTCTTTTTTGTTTGTTTTTTGTTTTTCAATTCACTTTTATTTGCATTTTAATGTTTTCTTTACTCCCGTGCCATAAGCTTTTGTTGTTTTAGTTTCTTCTGGGATATCTTTTTCTTTTGCGCAACCTCCTCTTCTGCTTTAGGAACAACTTGTTCCTTTTCAGTAAGTATCATCTCAATATGACAAGGAGAACTCATGTATGGGTTGATTCAACCATGAGCCTTGTAAGTACACTGTCGCATTTTGGGAGCCTTGTTAACCTGGATATGCTCAATGACAAGAGGATCCACATCCAACCCCTTCAGTTCTACATTATTCTCTGCATTTTTAAGCATATGCAGCCAGAATTCAGAACTCTTTTTGGGTCAGTGATCCTGTGTCCAACCCCATTGCTTAGCCTGGGCACACCTGCCAACTTCACCATTATGCCAATGGAAGGGAACACATTGTTTCTTCAATGTGACATCTTTCAAATACTTGGTAACTTTTCGGATATGCATGCCCTTGATAGCTTGGGCTGTTTCACGGGTGTTCTTGAAGTGGACCTGGAGATTTGACCCTTTGACTTTCATGATTTTGTGGGGTTCTCTGGATTAAGAGAGTACCTCACCATTTTAACTGATTATTCTAGGGTGGGTCAAGGAAAAGGAAGAGCAAAGACTTTCGGGAGACTTGATGACAACTCGGCTCCCCTTGTCATTTCTTATAGCACAGTAGTACTTCATTGCAATTATGTGCCACATGTTGTTCAGCCTCTCTCCAATTCATGGGCATTCCCTCAATCTCCAATTCTTTGCCCGCACAAAAAAGTTGCTATAAATATTTTTGTACATGTAGATTCTTTTTCTTTTGTATTTTTGTGATACAGACCTAATAGTGGTATTGCTGGGTCAGTTTTCTAGGTTAGTTCATAGCCATTTGGGCACAGTTTCAAATTGTTTTCTAGAATGATTAGACCTGTTCACAATTCTACCAACAGTTCATTAGTGTAACTATTTTCCCTCATCTCTTTCAGGATTTGTATTTTCTGATAGGGTTGAGGTGGTATCTCAGAGTTGTTTTAATTTGCATTTCTCTAATCAGTAGTGATTTAGAATGTTTTTTCATATGGGTATAATTAACTTTGATTTCTTCCTCTGAAAACTCCCTGTTCATATCCCTTGACAATTTATCAATTGGAGAATGGCTTTTATTTTTATAAATTTGACTCAATTCCATATATATTTTAGAAAAGAAGCCTTTCTCAAAGAAACTGTAAGCTTCTTTATATCATTTTATTGTTTATTTCATCAGTAGGGACTGTCTTTTGCCTATAATTGTACCCTCAGTGCTTAGCACAGTTTCTGACAAACAATAAGCACTTAATTAATGTTTATTGATTGTTTACTTGTTCCTACCAGAGAAGCAGAAATAGTATGAGAGTTCAGTAGGGCTTAGTCCTAGAAGTAGATCAGGGGACCTTGACTCTTACCCCTTTATCATCTGTTCATCACCCTCCTTGAGGGAGATTTGCTGCCTTACTTTGATAGGGTTTTACTTTCATGGAAAAGGGTTGGGAATAGATTCTTCATGTATCCCCAACCTGACAAATTATGTGATTAAATTCCTTTTACTTCTCAGCCAAACTGTCTGGTAGGTCTTCTGTCATAAACACTGGGACAGGATCTCTGGTCACATAACTAGTGAATTGAAGCATATGAGTATTAAAGTGCTTAAAACTAAAGGAAGATATTTAGAAATGGGAATGAGGATTGGAATTCCTAATTTCAGGTTATTCCTTAATCTGAACTGTGGACTGAATGCTTTCCTGATATGTTTTCTGTAAGAACATCAACTAGTAAGAGTTATAATTGTATTTCGATTTTCTTTTTCTTAAACTAATTTTCTGTTCAATGCTACCTTTAATAGGTTGAAAGTATTAACTTCCAACTGTACATTCAGCTGTACAACTGACTTTGACATAAATAAACCAGCAAAAGAAAGATTTAATTTTATTTATTATTAACTAAAGCTCAGAAGAGAGATATATAGTATGGTGGACAGAAAGTTGGCCTTTGTGTTGGGATTTGAATTCTGCCTTTGACACACACTGGGTATGTGACCTGGGGCAAATCACTTATGATGAGGTTTATGATGTATTATCATAAACAAAATAAACAGAAGTGTGTATATGCTGCTGTGCTAGAAGATCCTACATTTTTGTTTTACTTGTTGACTTTTTCTTAAAAATAAAAATCAAGTCCCTTATATTAGTAACATTGCTAGAAAATGTACTGATTTCTGATGGTCACTTTCTTCCTTTTCTTTCAGTCCATTCCTGTGTTCTTCACATTGCATAATGCATCAGAAGTTATTGTCTGTTTGTACCAGAAGTGCATTTCAAAAGAGGTAACTAACTGTGAAGATGGGCAGTGCTTTCCTGCTCCGATTTAGACAGAGAAGAGATTTGTAATGCCCATTTGGGAATCCAGTTATATTCCATGCCTTGGGTTTACTAAATTCTCTTTTACAACTTGCTAGTCAGCTAGTTTCAAGAATCAAGTTTTTACCTTTTGGGAAATGAGAATTCCATTGGAATGTGAAATACTTTACATTTACAGAGAGGGTTTGGCCTTGTCTCGCCTCTCCTTCCCACCATTCTTATTTAGCTCTTCCTATTAGTTCATTTTATGAATTTAACTTCATTAAAAAAAGTCAATACCAATTTAAAAGAGAATACTGTGTTTATATTTGCATGTACACACGTGTCAAGGTGTGACTATAAAGTAGTGGCTTTACTTTACACATAACATAGCTTGAAGATTGAAGTGCTATGATGATCGTTATGTCTCCACTATGTATGTCTTTCCTTTACTGGGTATAGGTTTGGCTTTGGAAGGGTGTACTCCTTTTTTTAGGATACTGAAGTACCATTTAGCTTGAAGGAATTCAGTGATCTTCTTACCTAAGAAGTGGGTTATTAATGAATTATTTCCTTCATAGCAACATAGCTCATTTTTTTTGCCCACTCACCATCGTTTTATTGCTGAAATCATCTGCTTAAAAGATTATCTGAAAGCAAAGGGTTTACTTCTGAAAATTGAAAAAACATTTTTTGTCATTGATTGGGTTAATTTTAGTGTCTTAAAGGATGAAATTTATTAAATTATGTGCTGAAAAAGCAGACATATTACCTCTAGGTGAATGTGTAACTCCAGAATACTTTACATTTACAGCCAAAATGGAAATCAAAGCCCTTCATCTTTGCCCTTTTAAACAAACTATTCAAGTGTTAAGTGTGTTTATTGATGTACTATGGTCCTATTGGTAGATTATTCTCGTAGAACAGTTATTTAAATAATTATAGCCTAATAAATAACTTTACCTTAATAGCTATATATTGTAGATTACATCGTCCTGTTTCATTAATTTGCTTCTTCACTAGACCTGCCCCTGCAATTTGTATATACTGCCACCAGATGGCAGTGACAAGTAATACGTCTGCTTGGTCTGATCAACAAGGGAATAGGATCAAGAGAGGGAATTTAAGTATGATTGATCAGAAAATATTTTTTGTAGGAGGTGGGATTCCTTACACTGGTAAAATCAAAATTTATTTTATAAAGGGAGGGTGAAATTTATAAACTCTCCTCCTACCCCTAATCTACAACCAAATACTAAAGCTTGTTTTTTAGTTTAATGTGAAATCTTAGGGTAATCATTACAGTCAATGAATGCTACCCCTCTCTAATCAGTTAATCTTGTAGAGGATTTTTTTTGATGAGAATAAATTTATTTGTTCAGTAAATTGAACATATTTTCATTTTTTTTTATATAGGTTAAGGTGGTGTGTGTCAGTGTCCACATGCATGTCCGTGTGTGTAAAACTCTGAAATATTGGTTGCATTTTCATTGTATCCATTATCCATTTAGCTATCAAAGAGATCTTCCTAAAATTCAGTCTAACCACATCACCTTCCTATTTAATAAGCTGCAGTGGTTTCCTATTTTGTTCAGAATCAGATACAAAATCATTTGTTTCTATTTCAAAGTCCTTCATAACTTGACTCCCTCCTACTTTCCCAGTCTTCACCATATTTTCTTCCCCATCCTCTGTGATCCAGTGACTGGCCTCCTGCCTGTTCCTAGCGCATGACCCTCCATTTCTTGGTTCTTGGCATTTTCTCTGGCTGACCCCCAAGCCTGAAATGCTCTCCCTCCTCATCTCCACTTCCTAACTTCCTTGTCTTCCTCCAAGTCTCAGCTAACATCCTACCTTCTACAAAAAGGCTTTTCTGATTATCTTTAATTATCTTCAATTTATCCTATATATAGGTAGTTTATATATACTGGTTTGCATGTTGTTTTCCATTACATTGAGCACCTTCAGGGCAGGGAATGAAGGTGTTTTTTTTTTCTATTCTTTGTATCTCTAGCATAGTGCCTGGGACACAGTAAAGGCTTAATAGGTGCTTGTTGATTGAATGACTAACTGCTGCACTTGGGTAGAAACAGCTTTACAGATCTATACAGATGCTATGTGGATTCCATAGTTAATAGTAGGAACAAATAAAAAAAAAAAACCAAAACCTTGATTTGAAAACTCAGGAATGTTTTGTCGAAGTGATTTATCTCCCAAGATCCTACTCATTCAAGGATTCAAGCTTCCTCTATTAATGTATTTTAAATCTGTCTCCTTTCATAATTATTTTTGAAGATGTGAGTTTTGATCCTAGTCTTTTTATTTTCATCCAGCTTACATCTCCTGCAAAAATCTGGAGGTAAGTCAAGAAGCCCCTGAGCCTAAAACTGGATGTTTGTGTTCCTTTTGATTCAGAATAAATATTTGTACTTGTCATATTAATGAATTATGAATACTGGCATTTTACATATAGAAATCATATTGTTTTTTGGCACTAATCCTTGTGCCATATTTTAGCTATTGTTACTCAAACATTTAATAATAAACTGTTATGGAATAGGGGGCAGGTTAGTGGCATAGTAGGTAGAGGAATCAGGAAGACATGAGTTCAAATCCAGCCTCAAACACTTACTATCTGTATGACCCTGGGCAAGTCACTTTACCCTGTTTGTCTTAGTTCCTCATCTTTAAAATGAGGTGGAAAAGGAAATGGCACATCACTCTGGTATCTTTACCGAGAAAACCTCAAAGAGTCAGACGGGATTGAACAGCAATTGTGGAATAGTGATATAGAAACAAAATATAAATAATGGGAAAACTTTTAGCATTTGGTAAAACTTGGTAAAAATTTGGGTATTCATCACTTTATAAATAACCAGTATGGTGATATTGAAAGAACTCTGGAAATGTAGCCAGGAGACATGAAATTAGGACTAAGAACACCAGCCCTGGAGTCTAAGCCCAACTCTGCTTTGTGATGCTGAGCAGGGCACCAAACCTTTTATTTCTGTTTCCTTGTCTCTAAAATTAGAGGTCAAATCCACTGATCTCCAGAGTTCCTTCTGGTTTTGCAATTTTTTTGTTCCAATGTGAGCAGGGCTTCCTTTAACCACCTCCCGTCCCCTCTTATTCTGCAGTATAGATAGGAAACTCTAAAGTGATGAAAGCTTTCTGATTCAGGATTTAAGATTTATGGTTTCAAACATTCCATTGCTTCCTGTTCCCTGGTCTAGGTCCAGCCACACTCCTCCTCTCTTCCTGCCCTCCCCATTGTTACTGCTGCTAGGGGGTATAGAATGCCCAGAATTCTGGGCACACCCTTCTTATTAAAGAGATTAATAGGAATTACAGAAAGGTGTTAAAGACCTGTTACATCTAATTGCTATGTTCTTCCAGATGTGATCAAAAGATTTAGCTGAGGATTGCCAAAGAACTTTAGGAGGAAAAGTGAGCAGCTGACTAAAGCATTTTATGCCGCACTTAGATGGCCCTATGATGGCCCATTAAGCTGGGCACTTCTTCTGTTAACATTCAAAACCCTTCCTTGCCTTCTGGTCTTATGTCCTTTTCTCTTTCCATCAGTCTTCCCTAGAGAATCCACTCCATGAGTTAGTCATTTCTTCCATTCTTTTACTATGTCGAAGAAAGCAAGCAAGCAATCCAAGTTGACCAACCTGCTTCCTTTTCTGGTTACCTTTTCCCCTTCAATCTACCACTCCAACCTAAAACCCAAGCCCAGAAATGTCCATGGTGGACTTTGGTAGAGGAAACATTTTATGTGTTGACTCCATCCAGGGATATCTGGAAATTATCAGATAGGAATAGGGAGGAATATACTATATTTTATAAAAATTGTATCTTTTTAACATAAACACTAAATCAGTCGTTATTTTTATTAATGCTACTACTACTAAGTCTACTATTAAATCAGTCAACTTTCTGTGTAACCTCTTCGAAGTCAAATTTTTTCTTTCTTCAACAACTCACACTTAAACAGTTATTTAAGGTTTATAAAGCACTTACCTCCCAACAATGGCAGGTTTCCAAGTATTATTATTTCCATTTGGCAGATGAGGTAACTGAGTCTCTGAGAGGTTTTGTCTGGGTTTGGATTCAAAGCCTGATATCTAGATTTCATGTCCAATGCCCTAGACTAGTGCTTAGCATTTATAAAACTTTCCATAACAACACCAGCACAGTTTGACCTTGCTCTTGAGTTATTGACTGCCTGACTTCATTGTCATACACTTACTGATATTTTACCTTGGAATTTATTCTCCTACTCTTTCATGTATGTATGCATGGGCATTCTAGTACTATTTGAGGAATAAAGGTCATTTAAAGCCTGTTTTCTTTCTTTTTTTTTATATCATAACATAGCTTTTACCTAGGATTTTATTTTTCCCCAGTCATAGGAAAAAACAATTTTTAACATTCTTTTTTAAAACTTTTGAGTTCCAAATTCTCTCACTTCCTCCCTCCCCAGCCCCCATCATTGACAAGGCAAGCAATTAAATATAGGTTATTTATGTGTAGTCATGTAAAACATATTTCCACATTAGTCATGTGAAAGAAAACAGGCCCTCCCCCCCAAAAAAACCCCAAGAAAAATAAAAAGTGTATACTTCAGTCTGTATTCAGACATCATCATTTCTTTGCCTGGGAATTGATAGCATTTTTCATTATAAGTCTTTCAGAGTTTTCTTGGATCACTGTATTCCTGAGAATAGCTAAGTTATTCGCAGCTGATCATCTTATATGATATTGTTCTTACTTTGTACACAGTACGTTTCACTTTGCATCAGCTCATGTAAGTTTTTCTAGGTTTTTCTGAGAGCATCCTGTTCATCATGTCTTATCTCACAATAGTATCGTGTTACAATCACATACCACCATTTGTTTACCCATTCCTCGGTTGATGGACATACTCTCAATTTCCAGTTTAAAACCTATTTTCTAAGAGAAGTGGACTTGGAGTCAGGTGAGTCCTGGGGTCAGATTTAAATTCCATCGTTTACTAGTTGTGTAACTACTGATGAGTCACTTAAACCCCCTGAGCCGGAAATTTTTCATCTGTACATATCGAAAGATAGATAGTTCTACCTGTCAGTGTTTCCAGTGAGAATCAAATGAGATGATATAGTTAAATAAAAGACCATACATGGGCATTGCCTTGATGTCCACAAGGGGGTGCTCTGCCTCTTTCAAGGATGAGAGTTTGAAGGCATCTTGTTTGCTTCTCATTCTCTAAGAGTATCTTGACATCAGGGAAGTGATGCCATGACATGCAAGTGTGGGAATACTTTGGTCCAACCCCCTCATTTTACATAATGAGGAAACTGAGGCCCACAAAGTTTAAGTGACTGGTTCAAGGTCACGCAGAGAGTTGGAAGGCAGAATTCAAACCATGTTGCCCTGACTCCAGATGTATCATCTTCACAGCTATATGATGTAGTCTCTATATTTTTCCCAGATTGCTCCCCACCCTTGCATTTAGTTGAGTAAAAACACTCTACTTTATTAGGATGGCAGGGGTTCTTTGAGACAGATTATTTATAATACTGAGTAGGACCAGACTATTCTATATAATTGGGTTTTTGAAAAAGCAACACAAGACAAATCTTAAACAGATAATAGCATATACCTTTTGTATGTTATTGTTGTATAATCATTTTCCCCGGTGTCTAACTCTTTGTGACCCCATATCTATATGCCTAAGAAGAATTCCTGATAATCTCACTAGGTATTTGGAGGAGGAAATTTATTTAGATTTATCCTCCTCAACTTGGATTACAGGTTGGAATTGCTTTACTCTGCTCAAAATTTTGGATGACTCCCATATTAGAGTTTACGCTTTTTTTTTTCCTTCTGGCACTTAGGATTCTCTGCAGCCTTTTACCACCTTGTCATTCCAAGTTCATCTCCTATTACTCATGTCCAAGAATGCTTTACTGGAGTCAAACTAGACTACTCTCTGTCTTCTAAACCTGCCCACATTTTCCCAGTGCCACGTCTTAAACACGTGACTACTTTTGCCCAAAATGTCATCTCTCTCTTTACCAGCCGAATTCCTATTCATACATTTAAACCCATGTCAGTAATGGCCTTCCCCTTGCTAATCCCTTACACCTCATCACAATTTGTTATACAGCTCTTCCAGTGTGCTTATACATAAAGATCTTTATGACAGTTTTTGATAAAATATAATCCCATAACACAATACATATATATAACATTATTATGTTATACTATTATTTGTTGTATAATCATGTCTGACTCTTCATGCCCTCATTTGGGGTTTTCTTGACAAAGATAACAAAGATATTGGATTGGTTCACTATTTCCTTCTCCATCTCGTTTACAGAGGAGGAAACTGAAGCAAACAGGGTTAAGTGACTTGCCCGGTTCATGTAGCTAGTAAATGTCTGAGACTAGATTTGAACTCAGATTTTCCTAACTCCAGGGCCAATGCTCTGTTCATTGAGCCACCTAGATGCCTGATAGTATTATAGGCTACTGTTCCTAGACCCTAAGTTCCACCAGGTCTGGGAATTCTTTAAACTTCCAATTTTCTTCAGGCTTAACAGTGCTCTTCACATAGAATGGTAACGCATAGTTACCATTTTGCAAATAAATAAATGTGACCCAGACCTCTGACTTCTGACTATTTTGACTCAGTGATTTATGCTGTATTTATAACATGTATGTCTGTCAGCTTGGAAGGAGATCTTTATTGGTAGCCTCAGGAATAAGATGTGCTTGGCCCTTTGTTTTTTTGCTTATCAGTGATTTGGATGAAAGCATTGATGGCCTGCTTATCAGATTTCCTGATAATATGAGCCTGAGAAGAAGAGCTTACATGCTGGAAATCAAAGATTTCCAAAGAATCTCCAAAGATCTCAACAGCCTGGAGCAATGAACCAAATCATGGTGCTAACATCGAAAACAAGGAGATGTAAAGTCCCGCAGGGTTGAAAAAAATCCACTTCATGAGTATCTAAAAATCTAGCTTAACTGAATTATAAGTTTGATATACTCCAACAGTGTGACATGGCAGCTAAAAATTTACTCACCACTATAATAGCATTAAATGAGTCCTGGTGTCAAGAACAAAGAAGGTGAAAACCGTCCCGTACTCTACCCTGGTCAGATCATACTGGGACTCTTGTGTTCAGTCCTAGGTACAATATTTTCAGTAAAGGACATTGGTGGTAGGAGTATGAGGGAGAGAATAAGCATTTATATGATGCCTACTGAGTACCAGGTACTGTACTAAGTGCTTTACAAAGATTATTTCTTTTGATCCTCATTTCAACCATCTGAGGTAGGTGCTGTTATTATTGTGATTATATAGATGAGGAAACTGAGGCAAATGGAGGTTAAGTGACTTGCCCAGGGTCACACAGCAAGTACTTGATGTTAGATTTGAACTCAGGTCTTCCTGACTCCAGAGCCAATGCTGTATCCACTGCACTACCTGGCTGAAATGTGTCCAGAGAAGGCGATAATGAGGATAGTGAGAAGTCTAGAAACTGTAGCATATAAAACATCTCTTGAAGGAACTGGAACTTAGAGAGAAGAGTAGCCTGTGGGGTTGGGATATGGTCGCAGTCTTCACGTGTTTGAAGGGTTGTTCTTCAGGAGGTTCCAGATTTAGAGCTGGAACAGACCTTAGAGTATATCAAGTCCATTTTAAAGATGAGGAAACTGAGGCCAAGAGCGGTTAAGTGAAGGTCACCCAGATAGTAAGTGTCAGGGACAGGACTTGAATTTGAGTCCTGGGATGGTTCTGCTTGCTCCAAGAAAGGAAGAATTAGGAGTAATGGTTGGGACCTACAGAGAGGCACATTTCAGCTTAATGTAAAACTTGCTGACAGAGCTATCTAGTTCAATTCAGCAAGTACTTATTAAGTGTGGATGAGCCCTGTGTATATAAAGGCTGGAGATACAGAGACTAAAACAAGACAATCCCTGCTTTCAAGGAGCTAGCCACCGCAGGGGTGGATTCCCCATCACCTGAAAGCCTCAGCCAGAGGCTGAATGGCCACTTGTTGAGAATGGTATCAAGCAAGACCAGAAAGGCTTTAAGGTCGTGTGCACCTCTAGGTGGTGCAGTGGATAGAATTACTTTGTCTGAAGTCGGGAAGATCTGAATTCAAATCCAGTGTAAGACACTGACTGTGTGACCCTGGGCAGGTCACTTAACTTCTGAGTGCCTCAGTTTCCTCAGCTGTAAAATGGAGATGTTGATAATAACACCTGTTTCTCAGAGCTGTTACAAAGAACGCATTCGATAAACACATTTGTAAAGCATTTAGCACAGTCCTGGCACATAGGGCCTGGAGGTGTTGTCATCATCATCATCATCATATGATAACTCTGGTTATTCTTCCCATCCTCTAAACTAAAATTGTGTGCCAAGAGAGATTTGGGGAAATTAAGGAAGTTTGGATGGTGAAAGTCCAGAGGAAATGAAATAACCAAAGGGAAGCAAAATTTGGATAATTTAAATCACTTGTAGAATACCAAGTTTCTATAAAACAGAAAACATTTTCTTTCCAAAATATAAAGCAATTGAAAATATTGTCATTTTGTGAGAGAGATTCTTAATATGCTTTGCATGGCGTTTTCCTTCAGTAACTGTAACGAACTGTAATTTGTTCTATACTGATTTTTAACTCTTACACCTTTCCAGCTTTGTGTTAAACACAGCTGGTCAGAATCCCCCTTTATTATAAGCTGAGAAATATTTAATTTTCTTGATTGAGTTAGTCAGGATTTGGAGATGTATTGCAAAAGACTTTTCCCTGACAAATGACTAATTCAAAAATTAAATTGCACTTAAAAATTTACGAGGTACCTATTATGAGTCTGTGTTAGGCATTTGGAGTTATCTAAACTTATAAAGTTTAGATAATTTGAAATAACTGTGATTGTAAAGCCTGTAGTTTAAAACAAGGGTTTTCTACTTTAATAATATTTTGTTTTCCTCCAATTTTATGTAAAAATAATTATTTAAAAAAATGTTGAGTTCTTAATTCTTTCCTTCCTTGACACCCCCCCACCACTTCTGAGGCAGTAAGCAATTTGTAATAGGTTTTACATATGCAATCATAGAACAAGGATTCTTTACTGTTCTTTTTTCTGAGCCGTGTAACCTTTTGACAATTTAGTAAAAGTTATAAACTTCTCCTCAGAATAAATTTTTTAAAAATTTCACAGTTGAGGGAAATGATCATTTTCTTTTAAAATATATTTTTATTTCATTAAATATTTCCCAATTACGTATAAAAACTTTTAGCATTTATTTTTTAAAAGTTCTGGTTCCCATCTTTCTTCCTCCCTCTCATCCCTCCCCCACTCCTTGAGAAGGTAAGCAATATGGTATCAATTGTACGTGTGAAATTATGCAAAACATACTTCCATGTTAGCCATGTTGCAAAAGAAAACGCAGACAAAAAAGTATGCTTCAGTCTGCACCTCCAAGTTTATCAGTTCTTTCTCCGGAGGTGGGATAGCATTTTTCAACATGAATCCTTGGGAATTGTCTCAGATTGCTGTCTTGATCAGAGAAGCTAAGTCTTTCACAGCTGATCATCATTGCAATATCACTTTATTACTATGTTCAACACTAGCCTGTTCTACTCACTTCACTTTGAATCAGTTAACTTAAGTCTTTCCAGGTTTTTCTGAAGCCACCCTTCTTGGCAAAATGATCATTTTCAATTAGAGACTAGTGTTGATATATTTTGTTTTCCTTAGCCCAGTTCACAGATCCCCTAAAATCTCTCTGTGGAATCTCCAGTTTAAGAATCCTTGGTCTAAGAAAATAGTTGTGCTAAATCAGTAGAGGGATGCAGGATAGAGTGTCTCTTGGTAGGTAATGCAAACAAACAACTGAAAAATGAAGAGGCAGCCAGTCCCCTCCTCTTGTTTTTTGTCATTCTTTGGTCTCTAGTCACTTGTTTTCTTGAGAGCCTACTGATGAGCAAATAGATCATTAAGTGTTAAACTCCCTGTTGTCAAATACATCCCTGCCACTTCCCAGTCCCAGACAGGAGAGCTGCCCAAATATCGTGAGATGACAACCCAGGCTTGAAAAGAGTGATGAGAGGTAGGCTTGGTTCTGCAATCTTTGGTCCCTCCTCCTTTACCATGACCAGGGAGGGTCTGTGAAGTGCTTAACCATGAAGATGGGATGTCACTACTCCTCTCTTTCTCCACAGTGCTGTCTTCCTTCTGGTTGCTGCAGGATGTCTCCCCTTTTATGACTCCCAAGTAAGTGCACATTCATAAACTAGTTTTTTTCTTCATGTTTTCCATGCTTTGAAATGTGAATAATAACAATAGATAGGATTTATGTGATGCTTCTAGGTCTGCAAAGTGCTTTACTCATATTAAATAACATCACTTTTATTATCCCCATTTTTATAGATGAGGAAAGTGAGGCAAAGAGAAGTGAAGTGAATTAATTGCCCAGGGTCACACAGCTAATAAGCTGAGGTTGGATTTGAACTAGGTCTTCTAGTATCACCTAGCTGGGTGCCACCTACCTGAAGGCATATATAGAACACACTTCATATGGGTAGGGATTATTTCATTCTTTGTATTCATATCCCCTGGAGAAGGAAATGGAAAACCACTCCAATATCTTCACTAAGAAAATCCCAAATGGGGTCACAGAGAGTTGGATGTGACAGACAACTGAAGAACAAAAGTGTATAATAGGCATTTAACCAGTGCCAGTTAATTGATCGTTGATGACTTGGGAGAGTTCTGACAGATACAATGCATAGAGCATTAGACCTAGAGGCTTGTTTTTGAACTTCAGAGATTTTCTTTACTAGACATAGGATTGTGGACAAATCATTTGTCTTTTCTGTGTTTGTCTGTTTATTTACAGAATAAGAATGATAATATATTAGAATCTATGTAGGCTTGTAGGGTGGAAAACATTTTGTCAGCTTTATATAACTATATACATCTATGTACATGTCACTTACTATTGTTTTTAAAAAGTCAGGTTTGCATTTTTTTTTAAAACTCCAGACTTCCCACCTTTTTTCTGGTCCTTTTCCTGCCTACCAGTGTTAGAGCAATCTGATTACAAGGAGCTTGGTTGCTACCTACTGAACTAGTAGGCACTCAGGAAAATAGGAGCAAGTGAATCAGAGGATCATAGAGGGAAAGCTTGGAGAGATCTTCAAAAGTAATTTTTTTTCTCCTTTTACACATGAAAAGTCAGAGACTCAGTGAGCTTAAGTGCTAAAATTAACACAGGTAGCTAATTACAGAGCTGGGATTTGACCAGAGGGTTTGTGCTTCCAAATCAGGTGTTGCTTCCAACTGTAGCACATTGAGTCTTTAATTGAAACAGTCTGAGACTGGATTGAGTTGTCTTTCCCACCCCCCCATCTCTCTCCTAACCATGTGCACCTGGCCTAACATTGCACGCCTCTGGTAACCTCAGTTGATTTTGGGAAGGATTTTCACTTTTTCTGCTACCCTAAGAGCAAAAGCAGAGCTCCAGTGAAGAAACCCAGGAGAGGCATCTACATGGTTCAGTGGACAGAGCCCTGGACCAAGAGTTGGGAAGTTGTTCAGTTGTGTCTGACTCTTTGTGACTCCATGGATCATAGCATACCAACACAACCTATGGGGTTTTCTTGGTAAAGATACTGAAGTAGTTTACCATTTCCTTCTCCAGTTCATTTTACAGATGAGGAAACTGAGGCAAGCAGATGAAATGATTTGTACAGGATCACATAGCTAATAAGTATCTGAGGCTTGATTTGAATTCAGGTCTTCCTGACGATAGGCCCCCGCCCTCTCCACAGAGCCATCTAGCTACCTCCAGTTAGGAAGAGCTGAATTCAGATCCCACCTCAGATTTACTAGCTGTGTGACCCTGAACAGATCATTTCATCTCCATTTGCCTCGGTTTGCTCATCTGTAAAATGGGAGTCATAATAGCATCTACCTCTCAGTATCATTGTGAGCATCAAATGAGATTATAATTATAAAGCACTTAGCGTAATTACTGGCATACACGAAGTGCTTTACCAACGTTACTAGTTATGTGGCCTTGGACAGATCACTTAACTGTTGTGTTCTGTAAAATGGGATAATCATAGCACCTGTCTCCTAAGGTGGTTGTGAGGATCAGATGTGGTTATGATTGTAAAGCCCTGCACACGGTGCCCAGCACTATATACATGTTGGCTATTGTTACTATTAGATTCAGTAGAGGTAAATGTAAAGTCTTACACTGCTTCAGAAAAATCCAGCTTCAGCCAGAACAAGAGAGGGGAGATGTGGTTGGTAGCAGTTATTCTGAAGAAGACAGGAGAGTTGTGGTGAAATGTCTGATCGCTGTGAGTCAGCGCGGGAATGTAGCATCCATACGAAACTAATATGATCTTGGTGTTCAGAGACAAATCATCCAGAATAAGAGGGATGAATCCCTCTGTTCTCTTCCCTGGTCAGACCCCTTGTGGATGATGGTTTTCAGTTCTGGGTGCCGGAGTTTAAGAAATGCATTGATAAATAGGAGAGGGTCTAAAGGAGAGGAAAGCAGATGGGGAAAGGCTTTAAGTCCGTGTTATATAGAGATTAATGGAAGACCATTTAACCTGGAGAAGACATAGTGGGAGAAATTATGTTCTGTTCAGGTGTTTGAAGGACTGTCACATGGACGGATTTCTGTTTGGATTCTGAGGGCAGAACCAGAAACAATTCATAGAATTTGCAAAGAGACCAGTTTAGGCTTGATGTCACAAAACTAATAATTGGAACTATCCAAAAGTAAAATGGGCAACAGTGAGATGCGGTGAATTTTTAAGCAGTGGCTTTATGGCACCTTTTCGGATATGTAATCATGAGTATTTCTTTCATATATAGGATGTCCTCCCAAATCTTAATGATTTCCCCAGGTGGAAAGCACATTAGGACTTTTGAAACACCTGCATAAAACAAATTAGATCAGAAGTATGGAACCAGATTAGAATGTAATTGGGAAATGTTTAACAAAATAAATAAAAGTACAGTAGAACACTGATAATGGCATCATGTGGTTTTCTAAGTCAAAATGCAACTGCTAGGATCCAGCAGCAGCTCCCTCATTTCTATTTCAATTTGACACCCCGGAAGCAAGCCCTTTGCAACACAAACTCTGTGATCCTGTGATTCATGGAAAAGTTACGATATCCTTTCAACTACTTTGAAAGGCAGCTATGTGGCATAATGGGACCTGGAGTCAGGAAGACCTGAGTTCAAATTCAGCCTCAGACATTTACTTACTAGCTTTATGACCCCAGTCAAG
The DNA here is from genome assembly GCA_028658325.1 of Potorous gilbertii. Taxonomy (NCBI): domain Eukaryota; kingdom Metazoa; phylum Chordata; class Mammalia; order Diprotodontia; family Potoroidae; genus Potorous; species Potorous gilbertii. The sequence continues at coordinate 52,200,484 of CM053773.1, forward strand.
TCATTTAGCCTCTGTTTGCTTCAGTTTCCTTAACTGTAAAATGGACATAATAGCATATACTTCAAATGTTGTGAGGATCAAGATTCTATTTCATTCAAATAAGGTATGTTTTTGTGTAAAGAAAAAGAAATTTTGACAGGGGGAGCCACAGAGAATATATAAAACAGCAACTTGTGTGTGTGTGCACATGTGCAATCTCCTAGATATATGGCCCAAAGTGTGACCCAGGGGAGACGTCCAACTGCATTGAGCATAGTATCTACTTAGCACATAGTGGGTTCTTATTATGTTTCTCCTTCCCTTCATCTCGGGTGAGAGACTGGTGGCTGAAACATTCAACTTTGCAGTTGTGTTTTGAAATATAGTGTCCTGAAAGACTTTCCTTACTGACATTCCATCAGAAAGTTAGTGGGGGGGGTCTCTAGGAGTTCATTGTCCCTGGCGAATTCCACAGCATTCTGGAGCATGCCAGGCATTTTGTAGTCAGAGCTATGCTTGTTGCCTCAATATATGGTGCATGTCTGTTTCTGCCTAAATAATTCACTTATTTATCCCTTGTTACAGTTTGATCCAGTGGGATATTTCTGGGCTGTCATTCACTTGTTCTGTGTAGGTAAGTTTAAAAAGCATGCCAGGAAAAAATGAGGATTTTGATAATAGGGAGATATGTAAGATTTGGAAGAGAGGAGGAACAGCTCTGAGGACAGAGTCAGATCCTGCTCATGCTTCTTCATATCAAAGACACACCTACTTGTTGGAGGAAGTGTAGACAAGAGGAGGAACAGTTCCAGACAAAGCAGAGTTGGATTGGGTCAGAATTCACTGGTGGTTTTCTGAATTGCTTTGGCTTCTTCGGAATTTTCCCTCAATTATATCAGTCCCGACTGCTTCTTCCTGTCATTCATGAAAAACTTTAATTGAGATATTGTGACTTAAGATTTACTTCCCCAGACCAATTTATGGAATGTTGGCAAGTCTTTCCTCAAAATCCTGGGAATGTGCATGGAAGTTTATGTCAAGGTCATTTGCTTTCAATTATATACCAGAAAATTCCAGAGTGGGTTAAATAAAGGGCTCATTTAGTTTAGTTTTGTTTTTTTTGCTTATGTCATGTTGTGAGACATATCGTATTGTGAGAAAACGTGCTTCTCTGACTTAGTTATCTCCTGTTCAGAATCTGAATGTGATACTGTGTTTCTGTTAACAATAGCTAACATATAAGGGGGGAAGTTCAATTTTTATTGGCTGTTGTACTAATGAATGACTAACCTTTCCCTGTTTAGTATTCTCTGTGAGCTCTTTTATATGCTGGAGTGTAGTAACATAGATTGTGACATCTCTCTTGAAGACCTTCAGAAACAGGATAGGTGCCCATCTGTCTGGCTGTACTAGAGATTCACTTGGACCTTGCTCCAAGGTCGCTTGAGAGCCCCTTCCAGGCCTTTGCTTATGTGATTCAGTGACTGTAAGCTTAAGTTTATTTACTGAATAAGCATGTAACAGTGGCATGTTTTATTTCATTTACAGGATCTTACAAAATACTTCACAAGGCCCAGAAATCCAGTGTGTTAAGGTAAATCTTGGAAGTTTTTTGGAATGTTTTGTTTTAAAATTTTTGGTTAAAGGGAAGGAATGATCTACTGTAAAAGTTCATCCCCATAGTTAGAGACCTATAAACCTGGGGACTTTGGAGCTCTGCTGCATAGAATTGTGGGAGAGTGACATTTAGGTCCCAAAGGCTATTCTCCTCTCTCTCATTGCTATCTGAAATATTGTAGTCCTAGTTGTCTTCATTCATACACACGTACAGTTTCCTCTAAGCCACTCAACTGTCAGCCTTAGGTCCTGAACTCACCTGTGGCTTATAGAAGCAATAAGTATTCCCCTTGGTTTTTCTATTTGAATTTGGACAGACACAGAAAGAAACCTACATTAGCTTTCTTCTCTGGATACAATGAAACTTTTGGTATACAGGGTAGAGTTGGTCTAACTAGTCACCTTGTTGTCAGTTTGGTTAGATGAGAGAATGAGAGGATACCCAATTCAGAGTTTTGTTGAGAACCACCTTGAATTCCTGGATTAACCTAAAGAAACATACTCCTTCCAGATTGTCTTTTAAATTAAACTTTCCTAGATAAGCATGAGGTAGCTTCTGATCTCAAGGAGTTGGATGTCCCCACTTGGGTAACATTCTCTTTGGGCCATATTCCCAGGAAATCACCTCCAAAAATTGGTGCTGTTTTATATGATCTCTATGGTTCCCTCTGCCCAAGTTTCCCCCCTTTCCTGGAAAATGTATCTGATTTGAACGAAACAGACAAAAAATTCTTGAAAATCCAGGTAAAAGGCAGTGCAACATAATGGATAGAGAGCCAGTCCCCGAGTCAGGATGACCTTTGTCTTGTCACCTGCCTTTGAAACATATTGGTTGGGTAATACTAATCAAGTTATTCAGTCTCTCAGTGTACAGTCAACTCCAGGTTACAGAGCATGTGGCCAACTGCATTGGTGAGGAGGGAGTTTCATCACTGGGAATTCTCTACACTGATACAAAAGAATCCAGGTGCTAGTTTGCATTTAAAGTGTCTTACTACTGCTTCTTGTTCTTTTGCAACAGTATGCTATAAATAATGCCTTAGTAGAGAATTATGAATATTTTTATTTGCTAAACAACTGACCATCATTTCTCCCCCTTTTCCTCTTCTCTGATTCCCTAGTGACATCGACCAGCAGTACCTAAACTACATATTCAGGTAAAATTAATGACCTCAGCATCATTTTGATGTCTATTTCTTTACTTATTTTCAAAAATACTTTCCAGTCATGTTTTGAACAGAATACACTTGGAGCCATCCTCACACAGATTAATTCAAAGAAATTAACTGTGAGCAGGACAGAAATTTAAATTATTTAGTAAGAAAACAGGCTAATGTGTATGGCTTTTTGTAGCTGGAAAGTCATGTGTCCCACTGTTCACTGTAGACTTCAGCATAAGCAGCCAAGTTAGCTTGGTTTGGGGAAATCCAAGGAAAATTTAAATACAGTCACACTGAGGTAATAACAGAGTCAAGTTGGAGATGAGCCTTTTGTCCATGGGATCATCCATTATTTCTGGAGTGAGCAACATTGCTTCCAAGATTCAAAAAAGAACTGTTTTTCTCATCTTGAGGTACCTAATACTCAACTAAATATTTATATTGAAAAATGCTTTTTAAACAGCAGGCTTTGCTACAAGGATGGATGAGAGTTTCCATCATGCCAAATGAAAGGCTTGCCTCTGGTCCACCTTGCCTGAATGTTGTAGTGAAAGCCTTTTCATGGGACTTGTCTAAAAACTCAGGATTTTGTTTTGTTTTTAAAATGCTTCCATGGTATTGTACCATTTCAGGCAAAACTTCCAGCCAAATCAAGCATCAAAGGAATTAGGCATATGGAAAAGTGAGGATTTGGAGCTTTTTTGACCTGTAGCTAATTTTCCTGTGTTCCCTTCCCTCATCCTACCCGTTCCTTTATTTTATAATGTGTATATTTATTGCCTGTAAGGCTGATGCTTGCAGCTTCCTGGCTGAGAATAGGGGTCAGCCAGCCCAAGCCAAAACCCCATTGCCAAGTCTTTTCTTTCGGCACAAGTGATGAAAATGTGTGAATCAGTACTGGGGGCACTGTTTGGCTTCTTGCTGGCATTGGAAACACAGAGGAATGAGCATCGAGAGCTTTCCCTTATGCTTGGATTTATGGGTCATCTGTGTCTGCATTGCCAGCTCAAAGCGTCGCCTGCCAAGGCAGAGACGTTGGTTTAAGCTCTCAGTTTTTTAGCGAGGGACAAGTGGTGAGAAGTTTCTGAAACTTTAGTCCAGTCATCCCCCACCTGTTTTTGAGGGAATATTTATTTCCTGAATCTCTCTGTTTAATGCATCTGAGCACAGCAGTGGGATACTAGGGGAAATGGGTGCTTATTAATTGGATAGGGGCATAAAAAAGATATAGAGAAGAAAGGGTGGAGGGGAAGAAGGAAGGAAAGAGTGCTCACACACCAAGGGGTGAGTGTAACCATTAAGAGAGAGTAGTTTCGGCCTTTTTTTTCTAGTGTGTTCACAGCTGTGTTATATGTAGAAGTAATATGGGGAAGCCTCATGGGGTGGTGGCCAGAGGGCCAGCCTTGGAACCAGGAAGACCTGTATTCAAATCCTGATTTTGACACATTTCGTCTGTATAACTGATTAAGTCTCAACCTTTTAGGCAGTTCTTTTAGACAATAAGCTATACATCTGCATTGGTGGAGATCATTTCAGCATCAGAAGTTTCTCAAGTCGGTGAAATCACAAGTCTGTCTTCCTCTCTAAAATGGAATTTACAAAGCTCAGCCTTGGTTTTTAGGAACCTTTAATTAATTGGCAATTAATAATGACCATGAGAATTTCTGGTGTCGTGGTTACTTCCAGATTCGCACTTAGTGTCAGTTTTCCTAGGACACTTCTGGCCTCACTTTACCCATAGCTGTTTCAATGGGAGAACAATTTTCCAGGGGTTCAGAAACAGAGAATTTTAGAACTTAATGACCACCCAGCTCAAATCCTTTATTTTGCAGATGAGGTTTCTTTGAAATGGTGTTGTTTTAAAGCCTCAAAGAAAACGTAGGAATTCTCTCCTGGGTATGACAAATAGACTTGGATAGAGCTGAAGGAAGATTTATTGGGTATGACACAGGAAGAGTTTATTGTTTGGTGTGCAGAGAAGAAATGGGTGCCATATTCTGGTATGTTCATTTTTCCAAATTAGCCCATTATTTAATCCTATCATTCTAAGACTCTAGCTATTGTATATAATTTCAAATTATAGACTTCAGAGAGATTTCTGCCAAGAATGTATGTACTAACAATGACTAGAATAACCATAAATTTATTTCTTATAAATTCCATTGGTGGTTAGAGGACCAACTCTCTCATCAAGCTCTGTCGTCTGACTTTGAACTCCTGACTCAGTAGCCCCTAGTTTCCTGGGGCTGCATCTTAAAGTCTATTTCCTTATCCTTTGGTACCTGTTTTTCTCCAGCTATCCTACAGTGCGAGTAATAGCACTGCAAATACTGCCATTGACCTTATTTCCTCTGTCTCAGTAGCTCTAAGGCAAAGTTGGACTGGTCTGATACAGCATGTCACTCTTTAACCCTCCACTTTAATTTTGCCTTCTCCCCATCCAGTTTAGTAGAAATAGTATCTTCATGTGGCCTCTGCCCATACTGGCATACCCTAGACAGACCTGACCCCCTGTAACACCAAGGACCCTGGCATACACAGGAGGGCCTGCTGTATAGGTTCTTAGATTTGCTTTTCTAAAAGGAAAGCAACTTTTGAGGAGTCACCAATCTACTTTAATCAAGCAAATATATATATATAATTTACTTAATTTCGGGGAAAAGTCAGCACCCTGAACTTCAGAGAAAATACAGAAATACAGACAGAAAGATCAACAGACAGGGCTTCCAACTGTCTGATCATAGATAATACATACATCTTTACCAGAGAGAGAAGCACCAGCATCTGGGTTTTCAAAGCCAGGGAGCTCCTTAGAGGCTACTCAGAGTCTCATCGGGCATACCAACCTTTCTCTAAAAAATAAACCTCAATGCAAAAGATCACCTCAGAGTATATAAACTCTTTTCAGGGCTGGAGGGCACAACCCTCGTGACCCTGTGTCTCATTAGAAATTAACAAAAGGTGTCTGAGGCCTATTAATGGGCCATTAACCTTACACCCCCCCTCTTTTCCCTGCCCCCAACCCCTCCAAGTAGAGAAATGTACACTTGGGACTTTCCATACCTTCAATTCAGTTCAATCCATATTATTTTTTAATGATAGTACTGTGTCTGAGGCAGTGTGGTAGATGCTGGGAACATGCCATCCACATTTACTTGTCTGATTTTTTTGAGTCATGATTGAGAGCAGCTACGTCATTTTACAAAGTAATCTATGCTCATATTTTACTTTTTCAAATGAACATTTTTTATGTATAAAGGGAACACAATGCCATAAGCCAAAGAACCAGTTATAATGATGAGAATTTCCTTTGTCTGTTGGTCTCTTGATCTCAGAACCTAGAACTCAAGCTAGGATGATTAGAAATGTAGTGAAATATATTTTTGTGGGAAGTCTTGGTTACTTAACTACTCCATGTAAACTTGTTTCTCTGAAATAGTGCATTCCAAGTTTTAAACAAAGAAATTTAACAGAAACTTTCAGAAAAATAAAATGAAAACAAATTGTCCCTAATGAAGCGATTCATGTACGTTTTTTTCTGATCTTTGTACATGGAAATGTTTATTGATATTGGTCAAATTCATAACTCACTAGTAAATTGGGGACTGCCTAACAGTTGTATTGGGCTATGTGGCTCCTTTAGTTCTATATAGTTAAGCAGTAATGGCCACTATGTGGTTGGCTTCTTGGTTACAGCATCATATTGTACTAGGATGGGTCAGTTGGGTATTCTCTTAAGAGGAACTGAGAAAAATAACAGCACTGGGACCAGACCAGAAACTTAGGTTTAGGGAATAGAACTTGAGATCCAGGGTAATTGGTAATTGGATTTGTACATCAAAATAAGATTAAGTTTTTCATGTCTTTCAGTAAATGGAAAGAAGATAAACTATGTTTAGGCAAAGTGATGGAATGTCAAGGCAAGTTAATAAGCATTTAATAGGCTACATGCTAATCCCTGTGCTAAGCCACTGAATTTAATATATAGTTACTACAAATTTGTTATCTTGGAGAATTTGCTTGTAGAACTTTGCTGCCTGATAGAATAGGTTAAAAGTTTCTTCCACTTACTGATTACATGTATAACCCTTTGTTGGTCTTTTGTAGCATGGTCCTGTTGGCCTTTGCATCTCATCCCACAGGTAAGGTTAAAAATACTAATTTCTTGAGGTACCATTATGTATGGAGAGACATACTGCACTGAAGCAGACTTGTGGTCCAGAGTCCTGGGCTGGAGGTTTGGTTCTAGACTTGCTGCACATCACAGTCATATTAGATTTCCATTTTCTTATTGGTAAAATCAGAGGATTGGGCTAGATGGCTTCTTCAGTTTTACAGTTCAGCCATAGTAGCTATCATGTTGTTGGTTTTTTGGTTACAGCAACATATTGGGCTGATGATGGCACTGGGAAACAGCTTCTGGCAATATAACCCCTTTTATGAACTTCCCAGAATGCCCACGGTGGTTGAGAATTAGAGTAGCATAAGAGTCCAAAATTACCCTGTTATTCAGTGTGACCAGCCTCATTAAGACAATCCTCATTGTTTACTTGGAGGTGGTAACTGCATTTTCTGTTCCTGATATTGAAACCACGACTGGGCCTGGGGTGGAAAGTACTTCACAGCTTGAATGTGGCCACAGCATGTTCCATTCTGCCAGCCTGCATACTCTATGGCTCTCAAAGAATAAAGATGATCTCACCCTGCCAATCAACCTTGGACACAGGCCTACAGGTGTTCAGTCAATACATCTGCCAAAAAATATTCATATAAATTGTTAAACTAAATGATCCTTGCTAAAGTGGCATGCATCTCTACATCATGATGTCAACCTGTGCTGTTCTGAGCAATGTTTTGTTTTGTTTTGTTTTGGAAGTAGACTAGGGCTTCACTAGCACTTTACTCTAGCACAGTTGGAGATGTCAGCACTATCCTCAGAGGTATTTACAGCACAGTGATATTTTGGCTCCTGCCTTCGAGGTTGCTTTTGAATATTTAACTGGAAGAAGAAAGTCAGGCAAGCTGAAGAGATCCTAGGTGAAAAGGTTTTTTTGGTGTGAAGCTGAGGACAAACCCAGCTAATTCAAAACAATGTGGAACTTCCTGTCCCAGGAAAACAGGAAGTGGTTAGATTTTTCTCCATTCTTACTTGCTTAGGAAACCAGCCCTCAGCCAGGTTCTTCTTCTCCCCCTCTCAGTCCACCTTCTGGAGAGTTTACTGCTTTTGAACATTTCCTTCCAGGCCTCGGCTAGGGAATGAAAGGAGCTGAAATCTAAACTAGTTCATTCTGTAAATTGTTGGCATTTCTGGTGAAAGCATTAGGGCAAGGGGAGTTTTTGTAATTGTTTTTTATTATCTTTGGATTTCATTTATTTACATTGTTCCCATTCTCCTTTACCATGTATAATCCAAAATGAAAGGGACTCCTCCCAGAAAACATGTGAAATAGGTAAGGCAGGTGGCATTACTCCCATTTGACAGATGAATAAACTTGTACAGAGGCTAACTGCTAATTTAGGCCATTTCCTTAAAAACCTTTCACAGAGGGGAAGCTCTGTGGATCATGGGGTTCACTCATGGCACTGAAACCACTTCATAGGTCATCTAGTCCAACTCACTTGAGGGGGAAGTCATGGTTCAAGACTGAAAACCGTTATGGAACGAGTGGAGAGTAGAAGCTTCAAATACAGGGCTGGGGAGGTTTCTTCTCAGTCTCTCGTGTACTCAGTGGGACCTGACGCTGTTCATCTGGGTTTGTGACTCTTCGCCTAAAGTCAGGAAAGGGAATAAAGAGCATGGCGACAAAAGCTGTAGTTCTTTTTCCCAGTGGACTTCCAGTACTTCTTGCTCCAAATCTAGACATGAAGACCTTGGTGATGAAACAGGATAGTTACATGGTAATTAGAGAAACTGTTGTGTAGAAGGTCTATTTGATCAAGATCTGAAAGAATTGATGGAATTTTGAAGGACAAAGATAGTAGTATTCTATCATAATCATATACCACAGCTTGTTCAGCCATTCCCCAATCACTGTGCTGTTAAGAAATAACGAACTCAGTGTTCTTAGAAAAACATGGGAAGACTTGCATGAAATAATGAAGACAGACATGATCAGAAGCAAGAGAACATTGTGTACAGTAACAGCAGTCTAGTTTTAAGAATGACTTTGAGTAACTAAGTCATTTTGACTTTTATAAATACCAAATTTACTAACTACAAGGGATGTATGAAGGAAGACACTATCTGCATCTTGAAAAAAATTGATAAACAGAAGTATGTATGGAACAGTTTTACATATATGCACACACACATCTATACACATACCCACACTAAATATATGTATGTATGTATGTTTTTCTCTAATGATAGCCATCTCTGGGGTGGGAGAGGGGAAAAAAGAGAAAAAAAGAAATTTATTATATATATATATATATATAAATTTTTTATTATATATATAAATGGAATAGCAAGTTGTATGTAATGGAGTTTCAGTTTTGTGTGTAATCTTTTATGTGGAAGGTCTTGAATTTTAGGGAGAAAATGTCTGAATTTTGTTAGAATGTGTTTAGATTTTGGTAGGCAGTGGTAATCTGTTGAATGATTTGGAAGCAGAGTAGACACAATCAAAGAAAGCTTAATTTAACATGGGTGTCTAGGATTGCTTGGAGGGATAGAAAAGTCTGAGAGTAAAGAGGTTTTTGCATTTGTCTAGAAATACGGTTGGCAGCAAGAGTGAGAATGGAAAGGATGTGGTAGATGTCAGAGATCTTCCTGTAGAGGGAGAGCTACTAGCAACTGCTGTGAGGATGTAAGACCAGTAACACTAGCACGTAGGAATGCTGCTAACACAGGTTCTTGATCTGATTTTCTAAAGGAAAGACAGCTTCAAAGGGGTTGGTAATCTTACTTTAATTAAACAATGAGAAAGATATATAAATAGAGGGAAGTGAGTATCCAAAAAAGAATCCAATAGACTGCTCTCCAATTGTCTAAATTGTCAAAAGTAATAGATACATAGTCACCAAACTAGGGAGCATCAACATCTGGGTTCACAAAGCTGGGGGGAGGTGTTAACAAAGGCTACCTAGAGTCTTGTCTGGCCAAATCCCAAAACACATTCTTTCCATGAATGACCCTCAAAGCCTCCTTCAATGGAAGCTCCTCCTCCAAGACAATATGGGCTATATGTGACTCAGGATGTGTCACAGCTGTGAACTGAACCGAAGTTTAAAGCAGAAAGATATCTGAGATTGAAATGGTGGTGTACCTTTAGACCTGGGTATGTGGCTCCTGTTCCAAGGGAAAGAGGAACAATTATGGTCACATAGGCCTGTTAATGGATGGGGAAGGTCTTATATTCCATTAACCCTACAACTCCTAAATCAAGTGGTATTATTCCTATCTTAAAAATAAATAAACTGATATGCAGAGCCTGAGTACCATCATTGCCTCTACTTTTATATGTACCATTTTTGAATGGTGAACTTTCAAAGTCATTTAGTAGATGTAGATTTCATGCTCACTGTCTAGTCATTTCACATAAAATGAGATTTATAATTTCCATTATGTTAACTGCTTAGTAAAGGAATTCTTATGTTTTTAATTTTAAAATTTTTGTTTTCTTATTTTTAAAAATTATTTCTTGATCATATTTTTCCATTTCATTTTCTGTAATGTCTGAAGGTACAATATATTTCATTCCATTATGGTGTATATCTTTCCATTTTGGGGAGGCAATATATCATATTCTGTTTCTGAAATTAATTTTGCTACTTTATTTTTTTATTTAATGTAATATTTAAAATTCCTGGAACAATTACAGCATCTCTTAATTTTTACCAATTGATTAATCTTTCATGTGCCTCTAAGATGTAATTGCAAAGACTGATAACAGAATTCCTTAAAATCTAGATAAGAATATTATTGGCTGCCTATTTGAAGAATTATATCAGTTAAGACCTCTGCTCTGATACCATGTTATGAAATGAAGATGGCTTAAGTTTTCAATGGCCAGAGGAATATGATCCCTACCTAGTTCTGCTAAGCTGGGGAAATCTGGTACATGCCTAGCAGTGGACCACCTAGGCTCCTGTCTGGTCATAGGCCAGCTGAGGTAATCTCAGAGAGGGTCATCATTAGAAAGTTTGCCACTAGATGCTATATTTGTGTAGTCTTAGCAACTCAAGAAGACTGTCTGTTAAAGTGTAGAAGTATTGCGATGTAGTAATGAACCTCTCCACCACTAAAATCATGTATTTTATCAATTACAAATCATTTTCCAGGAGCAAAGTGTTATCCATTGAGTGGGGAATGAATAGTTAAACAAAATGTGGTCCATGAATGTAATAGAATATTACTGTGCTGTATGAATATAGAACAACATGGAAAGACTTATATGAACCCATACAGAATGAAGTAAGGAAAGTGAAGAAAAGGATGTATAATGAAGTGAATGCTGTTGTTGTTATTGAGTTTTATGATCCCACTTGGGTGTTTCTTGGCAAAGATATTGGAGTAGTTTGCCATTTTCTTCTCGAGATCATTTTACAGGTAAGGAAACTGAGCCTTAATGTTTTTTAGCACTAAATGACTTGCTTGGAGTCACACAGCTAGTAAGTGTCTGAGGTTGGATTTGGATTCAGGAAGATGAGTCTTCCTAACTCTAGCCCTGGCTCTCTATCCACTGTGCCACCTAAGTACCCCAAGTGAATGTTACAGAATTACATGGATGACTCCAAAGAAGCTATAGGAGAAAATTTTTACTCCTTTGCAAAGATAGGAGGTGCACATGTGTGGGACTTTGCATTTGTTTTCAGATTTTTTTTTATTGACATTGATTGGTTTTGTTGATTGTTTTTTCTCTTCTTTTTTCCTCTATTTCTCTATTAAACTTTTTTTTTTTTTTTTTGGCCAGAAGGGATGGCTCTTTAGCAGGAGCGAATGGGACAGGTACAGGAGAAAATTCAGGCAATGGAAAAACAAAAACATCAGTATAATTTTATTTGTAAAAAAGTCACTTTCCAGGGTAGAGATAATTACTAGTGTTTTTTTAACTACCTTAAAATTGTTCAAGGATAGCTGTAAGTTATTGAGAAGGTACCAGTGTCAGATGTGTCTCAATCCTAACATCATTAGCCTGGAGAATAGAAAGCTCTGAAGAAACATTATAGTTGTCTTCGAGTACTTGAAAGGATGTCATTTGGAAGAGGGTTTGACTTATTTTGTTTGATCTTAGAGGATGGAACTGGGACCAGTATATAGGAGCTGCAGGAACAAACTCAGGTTTTGGATAAGGATATACCAGCAATTAGAACTCTACCGAAGTGGAATGATTTACCTTGGAATGTAAGGGGTTCATCTTCACTACAAATTTTCAAACCAAGGTTGGATATGTTACATGTTTTGCATGTGTTATAGTAGGGATTCTTTTCTCCAACTTGAATTTTGCTAGATGGCTGCTCATGCCTCTTCCAATTCAGAAATTCAGTGATTCTTTAATCTTAAGTGAAAAAATTGCCTTCATTTTTTTGTTCTGCTTCCTGAGCCCAAACATCACTAAGAATGTCAGTCTACTTGATTGCTACTTAGCTATTTAAAAAGCAGCTAAAACAAGACAGATGCATTTACAGCTTTGATCAGGTTGTCAGAGGCTTGCCCTATATGTATCACAATAACTATCTAATCCAAGCTCATCAATGGAACACTTGTAAACTTGGTCTTGTGAGTTTTGCTCAGGAAGCAACACTGTATTCAATAAATGTTATATCCATCCATCAATCTAAGACTTAGATTTCCAAAGGACCATAAGTCTGAAGGCAAGACCCTTCAGAGATGGAAAAATTCCAGATTTGGAAGGAAATGCTTAGTTCATTTTCTCTGGACATATTTGGAAGGGCTTAAAACATTTTTTTTAAAGCCTCTTGACTTATTGTCTGTGACCGAGTTCATATTCCATAGAGGGACACAGCCAAAACGTGTGAGTATTTCCTATTCCACTAAGTGGAACTAAAAGAATGAACTTACTTCAGTTGAAATAAATGTAGCCTTTGGACCCTGAAGTAAAATGAACACACACTGTTTGCATGGAACTTGTTCCTTTTATTGTTGGTTAAATATGAAGACTTTGGAGGATGCTTTGAAATTTATTCATTATTGAACGTTAGTTGTGTAAGGCAATCCTGTCTCCTTGAAAGACTCTTTTGAAAAATATTCTTTCCTCTCCCTTTTTCCATTCCGCACTAGATAAGCACTAATAAAACCAGGAGGTAGTTTTGCATAAGCAAAGTGGTACCGGACTAATGACTGATCGATTGTGTTTCACTGATAACAGCCTTAGAGCAAGTTTGTACATTATCTATTTTTCTGACTATTCATTAATTTATCTATTTATCTACTTGTGTTTATCCATTATTTATTTATTCATTCATTCATCATCCTTTTTTCTATTAATTTATTTAATTATACATTCATTTATCTATTTATCCATTTATTTATTGATTCATTCATTCATCTTCCTTCCTTCCTTCCTCCCTCTCTCTCTGTCTCTCTTGTCTCTCTTCCTTCCTTTCTTTTTTATTTCTTTGTTTGTTTATTTGTTGCCATGTTTTATGAATTGCATTGCTTTGTCTTTCAGGTGATCTCTTCAGGGCCCTGGAGTTTCCATTTCTGTATTTTTACAGATTCCACACCAGCTGCTGTGCCAGGTAATCTTCAAGAATACTTCCACACCCTATCCCCTCCATCCCTCTGAAAAATCCTACTACTACTTTTGCAAGAATTGGCATTTAGATTGCACTATAAATTTGGGAAAACACTTTACATCCATTATCTCATTTGACCTCATTTTATAGATGAATAAATGGAATCTTGGAGAAGTTAAGTGATTTGCCCATGGTTCTATAGCTTGTAAGTGTTTGAGGTAGTGTTTGACCCCTTGGTCTTTCAGACTCTGATCCCGCACTCTATCCATCTATGTTTTCTGGAGTTCACTGGGTAACTCTAAGTCTCTGTTGAAAAAAGCCCATATAGTCTGTTAACTTCATGGATTGCAGAGATTGTTTTAGGTATGAGGGAGAAGCAAAAATCATTTAGTCATACGACTGGCGTTTATGAAGTTCTTCCTCTGTGATCAGCCCTGTGCTAGGTGTTTGGGGTTGAGAGTGCAGGGTAGACAGAAGATGCATCAGATGCAATCTTCGTTCTCAAAGATTTTACAATGTAGTGAATAATACAGAACAACAGACAAATCAAAAGATCATTTATTATTTAACTTTAGAATGAAATAAAAGATTTAATGTCATAGTTTATAGATCCTTTGTGCTCACCACCCCACACCTGACCTTGACTCATGGCATATTAGAATTACAGAGCTGGAAGTTCCCCTAACTCCATTGCTTCATTTTATAGGTGAGGACGTTGAGCCCCAGAGGAGTGAAGGGGCACAGTTAAGGTCATCCAACTGCTTGGTAGTAGGAATTAGAACTAGAATCCAAATTTTCTAGCTTCTAGTTTGTTGTTTTTCAGTTGGGTCTGATTTCTTGGCCCCATTTGGGATTTTCTTGGCAAAGATACTGGAGTGGTTTACGCCTTGAGGAAACTGAGACAAAGAAGGTTAAATGACTTGTTACCCAGAGTTACACAGCTAGTTAAGAATCTAAGGCTGGATTTGAACTCAGGTCTTCCTGACTCCAGACCTGGAGCTCTATCCACTACACCACCTAGCTGCCTCAGCTTCTAGTTTGCCATTTGGCTATTAGATTATAGGATTTAGAACTAGAAGGTACTTTATATATCATCTAGTCTAACCCCTTCATTGTACAGAAGAGGAAGTGGTTTGCCCAAGGTCACATAGGTAATAAGTAGCACAGTTAAGATTTGAACTCAGTTTATAGACTTAGTTGGGAACTTTAGAAATCATCAGCTGCAAATTCCTTCATTTTTCAGATGAGGAAACTGAGACCCAGAAAGGTTAAAGGATTTAAATCCAGGTCCACTGAGTTTCAGTCTAGTGCTCTCTCCAATGCACCTCTGACTATAAATCTATGTTTTTTTTCTTCCTAATATACTGTCTCTTTCCTTTGCATCGTACTCCCTTTAAAGAGGTGTGTGCGTGCGTGCGTGCGTGTGTGTGTGTGTGTGTGTGTGTGTGTGTGTCTGTCTGTCTGTATCTGTGTGTGTCTTATTGTTGGTATACCCCAGGGAGAAAGTGGCTCCCATCACTGTAGTTACTCTTCACCACTTTAGTGGGGAGGAGATCCTGCCCAAAAATGTCCCAATTAATAATGTCATAGGAAGACATTGGATTTGGAGACTGAGGACCTGAGTCCCAGGATTAGTCTCAGCCAATTATTGCCTATGTAACTTTGGAAAAAGCCATTTTCCTATTTCTAACCTTAATTACATCATCTGTAAAATAAGGTGGTTGCCCTCTAAAGCATCTTACTAGCTGTGTGACCCTGGCCAAGTCACTGCACCTTCTTTACCTCAGTTCTTTATAAAATGAGCTGGAAAAGGAAATAACACAGTGATCTTGTATCTTTGCCAGAAAATCCTAAATAGGGTCACATAAGAGTCAGACCTAACTCAACAACAGTAACAAGATCCTTTCCCGATCTAACTTGCCATGAGCCTAAAAGTTCATCCTATTTTTTTTAAGCCACCTGGTCATGAATAGCTCCTCTGTAAAAATGTCATTCAAGCAAAGACTTGAATGTTGAGGTTGTTTTGTGTACTGGAGCCATTACTTCTCTCTAAAACCCTTACTTACAGATTTTTTGAAAACCTGGCTAGAATATCTCTTCTAGCACCTACCAGTTTGGATTATTTCTCATTCAGCTTACTCTGAGCCACAGTTATAAAACATAATTCTTCAGTGCCACACTTGTACTTGTGATTTTGTTTTTCTGGAGGGATTATTATTTGGCAGAATTACTAACAAGGCAAAGAAGGGAATGTCAAGCTGATAATTCATTATTCTGAGCAGAGACCCAATTTGTGGTGCATTAGTGTTGCCTTGCCCTGTGGGATGACATCTTTGCTTTGATTTGGTTCTCTTTAATCTGCTACTCCCAACAATCTGACACAAACTGATGTTTTAAATTTTAGCAAGAAGAGGAATCTGTAGTCTTCATTTACCCCCTGGTGAGAGTACAAAGGTTTTTCCTGGTGTCAGAAAAGGATTCCTTTCTCCAAGCCAATCACAGATCTTCTTGATTATAAGATAAATCCTTAGAGAGGATGCATCATATACCGTTCATGATTCTGTCTCAGGTGAATGAATACCAGAGGAGTTCGGAGAGGGACCTGGAAATTCCCCTTGCTCTGTCCTCCCATTCTTTAAAATCTACTGCCACTATAAGAGGGAGAAAACTGTAAGGGGAGGGGAATGGTGTTTGTAAAGAATGAGTTTGGTGTTGATCCATAAACAATTCAAAAGTACTTCACAGAAGCATTTAATTAACCTGAAGTAGTGAGCATACCTCTATAAATATCTATTTAGAGGTCAGTAGTAGTAGCCTAAGCAGCTAGATGCAGTGTATAGAGTGCAGGGCCTGGAGTCAGGAAGACTCATCTTCCTGGGTTCAAATCTGGCCTCAGGTACTTACTAGCTGTGTGCCCCTGGGCAAATTACTTAGTGCTATTTACCTCAGTTTCCTCATTTGTAAAACACATGAGAGAAGGAAATGGCAAGTCACTCCAGTATGTTTGCCAAGAAAACCCAAAATGAGGTCACAGAGTCAGAAACGACTGAAAACAAACAATAGGGACTCAGGCTCTATTTCTGCCTTCCTTTGTCTCCTTGGTGTTAACATTGTTCTTGGCAACATATTAGGGGTTTAAAAATCCTTATTGACTTGATTTCTGTGACTTCAGGCAATCTGTGATCTAAATCTGTGGTGGAGAAAGTTAAATTAAAAACCACTCCAAGGACTGGAGCAGGGTTATTCCTTATTTTTCTCTCCAAGTCTTCCTTTTATGCATTCTCATGAGGGAATCTGGTTTATCTCAGATTTAACCTCACTGAATTTTCATGATGGAGTAGAAAAGATTTTGAATTAGGAATCCCAAGCCAGGATTCCAGTGCTGGTTCTCTCACTTGTCTCCTCTTTCACTGTGGGGAAGTGATGTCAGGTCTTTTGGACTCCGCTTCCTCATTTCTTCATTTACAGTAATTATTATTATTAAGTATTTTGAGATTTAAAATTTATGTTGCTTTCTTTTTGAAGCTGCTAATGAGGTAGGTAATATAAGCATTATTACCTGCTTCTTACAGAGGAGGAAACTGAGGCTCAGAGACGTCACGTCGCTACTGTCACAGCCATCCAGTACCAAGGCCAGTGACCTTCTGTGTCATACTGTCCCTAATCTGTAACATCAGGTGGTTTGCTTAAAATGATTTCTAAGTCCTTTTTCAGCTTTTCTAAAAATCTGTGATTCATTCCTGTGAACCAAAAGCAAAAAAAAGGGTAATTACTCTCCTTTATAATAGAATTTATTTTAGCATTCTTTTTTTTTTTAAACAATTGAGTTCCACATTCTCCTCTTCCCACTAGCCCTACCCCCATGCATTGAGAAGGCAAGTAATATGATACCAATTATACTTGTGAAGTCATGCAAAATATTTCCATATTAAAAGCAAGTACTCTCATTCCCATTTTATAGATGGGGAAACTGAAGAAGGTATCAGCATGGCCCGGGAATTGAATTCTGGGCCACCTGACTTCTAGAACACTACCTCCTTATGGAACTACTCTGCCCTTGTCTTATAAGCAACTGAATAATTTAAATACTTCCATGATGAAACTCCCCTGACTATAAAACTGATCCCCAAAGCCATGTACTAGGCACACTCATTCACAAATGAAAAGAGCTGCACAGCCAGTTCTTAAGGCAGACCTCTGTATATAACTTCCCGCATTTAGGGATTTACTGGAGAAAGATCTAAGTACAGTTTCTGGGACCTGAAAACAAAAATTTGTTCTTCTTGTCAAGTGGCATGTTCTCAGCATAGTCTTAGATCTGATGATGATGATGATGGTGATGATGATAGCTAACATTTCTATGGGCAGCTAGGTGGCACAGAGGATAGAGCACTGGGCCTGGAGTCAGGAAGACTTTTCTTCCTGAGTTCAAATCTGGCCTTGGACATTTACTAGCTGTGTGACCCTGGGCCTTCACCTCTGCCTCAGTTTCCTCATCTGTAAAATGAGATTAAGGAAGAACTGGCAAACCACTCCAACATCTCTGCCAAGAAAACCCCAAATGGGATCATGAAGAGTTGTACAAAACTGAACAGCAACGAATGGTAGACGGTAGGCTGTGGAGGCAGAAACAAAACAACCTTTCCCTCAAGTACCTTACATTCCCCTTTAATCCTAGTGCCATACATTTGACTTCTATGTTACTATCCAGGCAGACTGAGCCATTTGACATCTGCCATTCAGACCCTTTCTTTGTGCTTTATGCCTAGAATATCCTTCCCTACTCAAGATCCTTTGTGTCAAACTCTTCCCACAATTTGTATTGTTACCAATCTTTTAAAGTCCAGCTCAAATATTATTCCCTCCTTCATACAGCCTTTTTCAAATCTACTTGTTGGTCATGACCTTTTCTCTCCTCTAATGAGATTATTACATGTTAATTATTTATGTCAGAGGCATTTATAACATGTATAACACATGGATTGAAAGCCAGACTCTTTAGAGTCAGGAAGAAGAGCTGGGTTGAAATCCCGCCTGTGATACGTAGCATCTGGGTGACTCTGGGCAAATTGCTTAACATCTCTTACCTCAAGGAACTCTCTGAAACCAGGTACCAATTTATATTGTCAGAAGTCCCTTCCTAGTACAGGGGGAAAAGACCCTAGATTTGGAGAGTACCTAGCTTTAAATCTTACCTTTGTCACTTAATGCCAATGTAACCCTGAATAAATCATTTCCCTTTTCTAAAGTTCAGCTTCTCATCTGGAAAGTGAAATCCATTCTAGCTCTAAATTTTTATTCCTGCATATTCTCAATAGTAGTTCCTTTATTAATGAACTTGAAGATCCAAACCCCTTTCTCATGGTTAGATGTGTGTCACATTACTCTGTACGCTCCAAATCGAGATGGGACTCTGTCTTATCTAAACTTTATATTTCCTCCAATGCCTGATCTGGTGCCTTGCACACAGTAGGTGCTAAACGTTGCTTGAATTGAATTGAATAATTATGATGACGTTGGAAAACAAAGTATAGATAAAAGTTGTTTCCGTGAAATCTTAGCAAATGTAAGAGAAATCCAAAACATTGTAAGAGACCCAGCTGTCTTGAAGAATGCTGGTTTCATTAATAAAACATTTTTTCTCTTTTCCCCAACCAGTGGATTCTTAGGATTCTTTTTGATGTTAAGCTCAGTGAAGCTAAAAAACAGCATGGCTGCAGCACAGCACACAGCCTGGATTTTCTTTGCCAAGGTAAGAGAGAGGGGAAGGGTGCCAGCAGCTAATTGATTACACGGTACCTGGTCCATAGCAAGCGATTCTTGTTTGTTGCCATTAGCCACCTTAGGAACTTCTGGGTCTTCATGTTGCCCCATTTCCCTACTGGTCTAATCTTCCCGAGAGTGTGCAAACACAAAGAGATAGCATCAGCTCACTGTCCGTGAACCCAGCCCTGCAGTTCTGGTTCATATAGAGCTCAAAGGTGTTTAGCCCATCTTTTAGTGTCATTATCTAAAGAATCCTTGTTCCACTGCAGGGAAATATGCCAAGGACAGATATTATTCTTAGCTTCCATGGTAGGATTATAAAGGAGGCACCAATCTTACCTAATCTCATTAAGTGGACTCAAGAAGTCTCTGTAAGTGGAGAAGGACAGGGTTATAGAACATTAAAAAAATAACTTGACTGGAGAGCTAATTCAAAGCTCTAGATTAATGGTAGGAAGGGACTGTAAAAACTATTTCTAAAGTCCATAATTAAAGAATCAAGATAAAGAGAGGCAAGTAGAGAAAAGTACCATGTAGCAGAAAGAGCACTGGATATGGAGCCAGAGGATCCAAGTTTGAAGTCCAGCCCTATCCACTAACTTTATGATCTTAGGGAGATCTCTTAACCTCTGGCCTTCAGGCTCTAATTTTTTTGATGAAGGGGTTGGACCAGATAATCTTTAAGGTGCCTCCCAGCTCTAAATCATATGTTGTAAAGTTGTTTTTTTAATCGTCTGACTCTTCATGACCCCATTTGGGATTTTCTTGGCAAAAACACTGGAGCAATTTACCATTTCCTTCTCCAGCTCATTTTTTACAGATGAGGAAACTGAGGCAAATAGGGTTAAGTGATTTGCCCAGAGTTACACAGCTGGTAAGCGTCTGAGGCCAGATTTGAATTCAGAAAGATGACTGTCCCTGACTCCAGGTCTGGCACTCTATGCATTGCACCATCTAGCTGCCTTAAATCATACACAAAAAGGAAATGCCATGTCACACAAAGTAGAGAGAACATCTTTGGAATTTACTTCCTCAGTCCAAGATTGTTACATATTTTCCCCCGAAGAATATGCCATTCCTCTTCTCTTTGTTCCCTTTGAGTGGAGACTCTACAGGGATAATTTTGGTTCTAGTTCTTCGCCTTTTAATGATGTTGCTCCAATGACAATGCAGGCCAAAGTCATAGTTATTAAATCTTATGTTTCATGATTAGGAAGGACAGTTTTTCTTATACATGAAGCTTTGTTTAGTAAGACAAATACTCTTAAGAATCTTTGTTCTCCCTTGTTGAATTCTAGAATGGAATTACTGAAGGAAGTTTGGGAGTCTCTTCTTCCATAAGTAATTACACATAGTGTGGATTTTTAATTGGCTGGGTTGTTTGGGTTGTGTTTCTTCCTGGAAAGAGGGGGATGGTCTAGGGCTAGGCAAACAATTAAGCCATTCCTCAGCTTCAGTATTATATGAATTTGGCTTTTATGCTACATCAAAGTGAGAAAGAATTAAGAAGCCTCTTGATGTGGATGAAAAAGGAGAGTGTAAAAATTGACTTGAAACTTAACATCAAAAAACCCAAGATCATGACAATGGACCCCATCAATTCCTGGCAGATAGAGGAAGAAGTGGGAGCAATGTCAGAGTTTATATTCTTGGGCTCAAAGATCACTGCAGATGGCGTCTGGAGCCATGAAGTTAAAAGACGCTTGTTCCTGGGAGGATAGCTCTGGCCAATCAAGACAGCATAATCAAAAGTAGAGGCATTACCTTGCCGAAAGGTCTGTTGTAGTCAAAGCTATGGTTTTTCCAGCAGTGATGTATGGCTAAGAGTTGGGCTTTGAGGAAAACCGAGTGCCCCAAAGTTGACCCTTTTGAATTGTGATGCTGGAGAAGACTTTTGAGAGTCCCTTGGACAGCAAGGAGATCAAATCAGTCAATAGTTAAAGAAACTAATTCAGACTACTCATTGGAAGGTCAAATACTGAAAAGGAACCTTAAATACTTTAGCCACATAATGAGATGACAGGACTCACTGGAAAAGACCCTGATGTAGAGAAGGGTTGAAGGTGAAAGGAAAAGGGGACAGTGGAGGATGAGAAGGGTAGATAGTCTCATGGAAACAATGAACATGAACTTGAACATATTTCGAGAGATAGTGGAAGATAGAAGGACCCCCGTATTCTGTGGTCATGAAGAGTCAGGCATAACTGAATGACTAACAACAGTGCTACATCAAAAGTATATTTGGTAGAATCTATGTCAGACCATTTCTGGCACAATATACATTTTTCTTATGGGGTGATCTGCTTTTATTCTTAACCTGGTAAATATTGACAAACACAAGCTTTTCCACCTACGAAGAAGAATAGAAAAAGAGGACTGAAATATAAAACATGACATCTTCCTTATTATATACTACTTGTAATTCTCTTCCAAGTTACATAATAAATTTCACCTTAGTTTCAAAGCTGTTCTAAATGTTTCCTTCTTAAACTTCTGTTCTCTTCTGTGTACTTAAAACACTACAGTGACTCACTTTCTTTTCCTTTTTGAGAGGCATCAGTATTGTTATCATTTGCCCTGTCCATCTCCAATCTTACATCTTCAGAAAAAAAACAAACAAAAAAAACCCGCCAAAAAATCCCACAACTTTTTTTTAAAAAACAAAGCATAATTAAGTAAAACAAAACAAATCTATGCATTATTTATTCATTCAGTCACATCTGACTTTCAGTGACCCTGTGGACCATAGCATACCAGGCCCTTCTATTCTCCACTATCTCCTTAAGTTTGCCCAAGCTCATGTTCATTGCTTCCATGACTCTTTGTCTCTCTTTCCTCTTGCTGTCAGTTTTTCCCAGTGAATCCTGTGATCTGCTCATTGGCCATGTCTAAACATGTATGTTAATTTACACTTTGAGTTAACTTACATCTTGAGTCTTTTACATCTTTGTTAGTCATTGTGGATTACGCTTCATCATTGGTTCTCTGGATGCTTTTCTGGTCATTACATTGATTAGAGTTTTTAAATTTTTCTTTTTTTTATAATATAGTTAGTGTATTAATTATTCTGCATCAGTTCATAAAAATTTTTCTGAGTTTCTCTGAATCCATTCCCTTTATCATTTTTTATGGCACAGTAATATTCAGTTTCATATATCATAATTTGTCTACCCATTCCCCATTTGATGGGTGCCAACTTGGTTTGTGGTATGACTGGATGATGCACCTCTTTCCTCCTAAATACTCTTTCTAGGTACAATTGGTATAATCTTTCTAGATATAACTCTCTGGTTTATTGTAACACTACTCTCTCTTGGATCTTCTCTTAGTTCTATGACTATTTCTTCTTAATTTTCCTTTGATGTGTCTTCATCCATTTCATGTCTCCTAATATATACCCCAGGGCCCTGTCCTTGGCCTTTGTCTGTTCTTTTTGTAAACTCATTTGATTACTTTATCAACTCCTATGGATTTAATTGTGTCTATGTGAATGACTACCAGATGGATATAGCTTATAGTATGTCTTCTGAGCTCCAGTCCCGGATCGTGAACTATATTTTAGGCATTTTGTTGTCCTTTAGGTATCTTAACATATCAAAAACAGATCTCGTTGTTTTCCCCACATCCCATAAAAACTTGCCCTCTTCCAAACTTTCTAATTTCTGTCAGGGGCACCAGTGTCCTTCCAAGCACTCAGATTTATAACCTAGGTTTCATCCTCAGTTCATCCCTCTTACCCACTTTTCTTTAAACTCTCCCTGTCTACTGGCAGCTTCGCTATTGCTCACAAACATTCCTATGTCTCCTCCATCCTCATGAAGCCTTGTTTGATCCTTTGATCCCTTCTGTCATTCTGTATCTCTTCTGTCCTTTGTGAATAAGCTCCTTGGGTAAGCCTTCTGTACGTAACAGATGTATAATACCGTGCCTCCACTTCCTTTCCTCTCACTTTCTTCTTAACTTCCTACAGTATGATTTCCCATCTCATCATTCAACTCCAACTGCTCTCTCCAAAGTTACCAGAATCCCATAGTTGCCAAATCCTTTTCTCTGTCGTCATTCTCAGTGACCTTTTCTCTGTCCTCATTCTCCTTGATCTCTCTCTTCAGCTTTTGACCTGATACGCTCTTCTCTCTAGGTTTTTGGGATGTCCCTCTGTTTTGGTTCTAGCTGTCTGATCACCCCTTTGCAGTCTCTTTTGCTCTATCTTAATCCAGATCCTTTTCCTTTTCTATGCTACTTCACTTGGTGATCTCATTCGCTGCCACGGACTTAACGATCGTCTTTATGCTGATGATTCTTTAGTCTGTTTGTCTAACCTCAACTTCTCCAATGACCTCCATCTTGCATCTCCAGATACCTTTCAGATATCTGAAACTGGATGTTCTGTAGACAGACATCTTCAATTCAACATATCCAAAACTGAATCCAAAAATAATGAAAACCTAATTACGTATCTCTTCCAAATTCTTACCCCTTCCACGCTTCTGTTATTACTTTTGAGGGTACTTCCATCTCTCAGCATCCCTATACTCAAACCTTGTTGTCATCCTGACTCCTTAATATCTCTCATCTTCCCTCCCTCTTATCCAATCTATTGCCAGCACCTGTTGATTTCACTTCTGCAGCAGCTTCTTTCTTCTCATACTCCCACCAGGCCCTCAGGGTCCCCCTTTGCATCTTGGGCTGTCTCCAGTCATCCTGATGAATATCTGGTCACTGGACTTAAGATGGCTGTGGAGGAGAAAGTGAGGCTGGTGACAGCCCTTGCTCACTCATACCAAAGTCAACTACAAGTCATGTCGTTGTTTCCCTGATGTCATGGTCCTCTTCAAAATAAAGGATAAACACAACCACCAGGCCGTAATTATTTCACACTTGCACTATTGAAATAACCTCCTGGTTGTTCTGTCAGCCACAGTTCTCTCCCCGATCCAGGTCATCCTCCATTTAAACCTGAAGTCATTTTCCTAAATCACTGATATGTTACCTACTGCTAAGTAAACTCAAGTGGTTTCCTGTTACTTAGAGAATCAAATACAGAATCCTCTGGAGTTCAACACCTTTGGGAGCCAAACCCCTCCCCCGTTTCCAGTCTTCTCACTCCTGAAGCACCTCCCCCCACCTTCTTCAGTCTAATGACACTGCCCTCCTGCCAATTCCAGAAACAAGATACGCCATCTCCTGACTCTGGGCATTTTTTTCTGGCTGTCTCCCATGCCTGGAATGCTCTCCTTCCTCATCTCTTTTTCCTGATTTCCTTCAAGTTCCAGTGAAAAGTTCTTCTGTAGGCAGCCTTTCTTATTCTCATACCTTCTGTTTTTGTTGTTCAGTCACCTTCAGCTCTTCATGACCCTGTTTGGGGTTTTCTTGGCAAAGACACTGAAGTGGTTTGCCATTTCCTTCTCCAGCTCATTTTACAGATGAGAAAACTGATGAGGCAAACAGGGTGAAGTGACTTGCCTAGGGTGACATGGCTAGTAAGTGTCTGAGGCCAGATTTGGACTCAGAAAGATGAGTCTTCCTGACTTCAGGCTCTCCATGGCATCATTTAGCTGCCTTTTTCCTTTTATTAGTTATTTCCCATTTATTCTATATATTATCTCCCCCATTAGATTATAAGCTCCTTGAGGTCAGGGAATGTCTATTGTCCCCTTTTGTATTCCCAGTATTTAGCACAGTGCCAGTATATCGTAGGTGCTGAATGTTTACTAATTGATTAATTATCAGAATAGTACATGAATAAGAATAGGGGGTGGGCCCAGGATGTTCCCTCAGTGAGGGAACTACCAGTACAGGTTCAGCACCTTCTCGACAACTTAAAGTCTTAGAGAGTTTCCTATATCATTTATGTGTTCGTCCTTCATTGCTGAAGAAGACCACAACATCAGAGAAATGATGACATGACTTGCACTTGACTTTGTTTTGAGGGAGGGAGGGCTGTGCAGGTCACCAGCCTCACTTCTCCTCCAGAGCCATCTGAACCCAGTGACCAGATATTCATCAGGATGACTGGAGATGACCCAGGATGGGGCAGTTGGGATTAAGTGACATGCCCAAGGTCACACAGCTAGTGAGTGTCAAGTGTCTGAGGTGAGATTTGAACTCAGATCCTCCTGACTCCTGCACTGGTGCTCTATCCACTGCACCATCTAGCTGCCCACCCTATATCATTTATAATTAAGGAAGTACACATACATAGGGAAACATGTGCAAACAGTTTTCACTTATGGAGTGTGTGATCAGAAGAGCTTTCCATTGTTCTAAAGAATAAGCTTTCCCCTCATTTCAAGCTTGCAAACAAATGTCACTCATACAGTGGTTTCAGCACCCGAGGAATAATAATAGCTAGCATTTATTCATTCCAGGGATGGGCAATCTACGGCCTCGAGGCCATATGTGGCCCCCGAGGTCCTCAAGGTCACCCCTTTGGTTGAATCCAGACTCTATAGAACAAATCCTTTATTAAAGATTAGTCCTTTAGAGTTTTCACAGTGTGTAAGCCTATGTTATTTCATTTGATTATCACAACAATCCTCGGAGACGGATGGTATTGTTATCCTTGCTTTAGGCTTGTAGAGGTGACAGAGCTCGTCACTGTTGGAGGAAAGGTTTGAACTGACTAACTCAGACACTATTCACTGTGCCATATAGCCATCCATCACTGAATCTCAGTTTCCTCATCTAGAAAATAAGGAAATTGGATAGGTGGAGAGCCTGTAGGCTTGAAGTCACATGGAACTTTCTAGGTCCTTGGGGACAGCCTTTTGACTGAGTACAAGTTTGATAGAACAGATCTCTTTATTAAGGGGATTTATTCTGTGAAGTTTGGATTCAATCAAAGGGCTGCACTTGAGGACCTAGAAGGCCACATGGGGCCTTGAGGCTGAAGGTTCCCTGCCCCTGGATGATCTCCATGGTCTCTTACAGATTGACAGACCTGTCAGTCCTGCTTTGGGTCAGAAAAGGGGCTGATACTCCACTGTGTATAATTATTCTCTTTTCTTGAAAAATTCTCCAAGAGAATCAGTTAGGATGTTTACACACTTAAATATTTTCTTGATATCCAACCCTACAAGCTGTTTCCTGGTACAGGCAAATGCCAGCCCAGGAAATACAACTGTAGATCTCCACAGTCTTAGGATAACATTATCAAGGGTTTGATTTCCTTCATATTTGTAAGGTTAATCCTAGAGACGAAAGGAAGGGAGGGAGGCTTCAGATCAAAATCACAGAATATGTAGAAAAAACATGACAAAAGAGGGAAATGTGGTCCAAGTTATAGGGGTTATTATGCTCTGGTGAGGCTCTCCAGCTGATTTAAATTCTCACATGAGCATTTTTTGTGGATTGAGTAGTGCCTGGTGTCATCGTCCTGAACATCAGACTGACTGGAGTTCTCAGCAGCAGGCGGAAAGAAGCGGCAGCTGAGGCCAGAGTGTGTTTGTGTTGAGAGAGAGCCAGTGGAGGAGAATGAACAGTCTTTAGGCAGGCAACAACCTGGGCCCTTGGGGAAGTTCAGAGAATCCAGAATATGTTTTCCATTTGGTTGCTTTTTGTCTGTGTAACTAATGAGCAAATACTGTGCAGGCTATTATCATCTTGTGCCTTGTGAGGAGGCAGCAGCAGGCCCTGAAAGCAACATCTGAAGTTTGTGAATCGTGCCAGGTCTTTGGAGACTTAGCCTTCCTTTGGCAGATTGCAGAATGTGTTTCTTGACTTGTTTGTTTAGGTTTTTGTTTGTTTTTCGGAGGGGAAAAGGGATCGTTAGAACCTCACCTGTAATGTTTTATTCAACTCTCAATTTGCCCAAAGTACCTTTCCACTGAAAATTTTCAGATTCATCGAAATTCTTGATGGTGTGGACAGTTGTGGTGTTTGAAATATTTTATTTCTGTGGACAAACTCTTTCCCTGAGAATCCCTCTTTGTTCAGATAGGATCAGTGCATGAGTATTTGCCAAGCTCTCCAAATGCCCAGCTGCTAAGAGTGTTTCAGAATTAGTTTATTTAGTAATAGTAATAGCTAGCATTTATATGACACTCAAAGTACTTTCTGGATATTCTTTCATTTTATAAGATGTGGAGCCTGCCTTCTTGGAAAAAAGCATTTTATTAAGTACTTAGTATATCCTAGTCACGGTGCCAGGCCCATAATTCCTATTATCTCTTCTGAACCCTACAGTAACCCTGGGAGGTAGGCACTATTGTTGTCAACACTTTACACACTTGAAAACTGAGGCAACCAGAGGCTAAGTGTTGGGTTATATGGCAGGGGAGTTGGGTGGTGCAGTAAATAGAGAAGAACTGGGTTCAGGTATAGCCTCAGATACTAGCTGGGTAATCCTAGGCAAGTCACTTCTGTCTCCCTCAGTGTCCACAACTATTAAATGGGGATGATAGTAGCACCTAATTCCCAATGAGATAATACCTGTAAAAAGTAAAATATACTTAGCATAGTACCTGATATATAGTAGGTGCTATATAAATGCTATTCTCTTCCCCTTCCCTTTGATTTGTGGGCCTATATATTTTGCGTTTTGGAATACTATATTTTACTATTTGCAAGTCACTTAACCTTGTTTGCATCAGTTTCCTCATCTGTAAAATGAGCTGAAGAAGGAAATAGCAAAACACTCCAGTATTTTTGCCAAGGAAACCCCGAATAGGGTTGTATATGACTGAACAACAACAGTTTATTCTATTATTGTGTCATAAGAAATGACAACAGGGATAGTTTCAGAAAAATCTTGGAACACCTGTATGAACCATTTCCAAATGAACTGAGCAGAACTCAGAGTTCATAGTACACAGTAACAATATTGTTAATATAATCAACTATGAAAGTCTTAGCTACTCTGATTAGTACGGTGATCGTAGACAGTTCTCTAGGACCCATAATGAAATATACTATTCACCTCCAAAGAGTGAACTGATAAACTCTGAGTGCAAATTGAAGTATACTTTTCTCACTTTATTTTTTTTTGAGTAATTGTGTTATATATATTATATTGCTTACCTTATCAATGTTTGGGGAGAGACCAAAGGGAAGGAAGAATTTAGAATTCAGAATTTTTAAAAAGAATGTTAAAAATAATACATTTTTTTAAATTAAAAAAGACAAATATTGTATTTCAAGATCTCCTCTTGTCTTTGGTACGATCTGCTAGGTTACATGTAAATCTGGCTATACATCTTTGGTTCTTGAACTTTTTCTTTCTGGATTCTTGCATTAATTTTACTTGGATGTGAGAGTGATGATATTCCTAGAACTTATCATTTTGGAATTTCTTTAGTAGATAATCAGTAGATTGTTTCTGTTCTCACTTTGCTTTTTGGTTCTAATAGACCTGTGCAATTTTCACTTGAATTGATTTCTTGAAATAATGGTTTGTTCGTTTTTAAAAACAACATGGTTTTTAGAAAGTCCAGTGATTCTCAAATCCTCTCTCCCTGATCTGTTTTCCAGATAAGTTTGTTTTTTATATCAGATATCTTAAATTTTCTTTTCTTTTTTTTTCAGTCTTTCATTTTTGTGCTAATATTTCTTCTTCATGGAGATAATGATTTTCATTTGGTCTATTCTGATTTTCAAGATTTCTATTTCTTGGATAAGTTTCACTTTCTCCTCTAAGCTACTTCTCTCCTTTCTCATTTTTCTCCGGTAACTTTTATTTAAGTTTTTAACATCTTCATTTCTTCTAAATATTCAAGTAGTCCTTGTGTAATATCTGTTTTTTTCAGTTGTTATAAAATCTGATTTGTAATAATTTTTTATACTTGTGGGAGCTTCTTTGATTTATTCACCTTTACAACTTTTAGTTTCTAAATAGAGGCTTTGTGCCATGACCAGGCTCTTTCTCTTGATGTGCCTTAGGGTATGGGGTCAGCCTTCCTTGGTCTCACCCTGAGTCTTTTGGAACTGTTCACCTTCTAGGGGTTAACTCTATTGTATCCTTCAGGTTCAGAGTGCTGAATCTTCAAGGTCCTCTCTGGTATCTCAGGACAGAATGTTAGGGACCTCAGAGTTTGTAGACCTAGGATGTTTGAGACTGACTATTATGGCACTGCCATGGTCAGCAACTATGTTTGCAGTTCCTTCCCTTCACTTTCACCTTCCGTCTTTCCAGGGGTCCCAGCCTGAGGCTTTCTGACTACCCTGGGGCTTTCTCATGACAGTCTTCCTTTCTTTCTGCCCCTGCCACAGAACCTTGCAGGTTACCTTTCTAGTCAGACTGGGATGTAGTGCAGGGTTAGGGGTGACCCTTTCCTCTTGCCTGTGGATTGCTCCCTTAGTCCTTGTGCAGTTCTGGAGATGGAAGAGATCACTTTTTATAGCTTTTTTTATAGTTTTTCATTGGATTTCTTGATCATTATTTGGCCTGGTAGGAGACTTGCTGGAGTGAGTATGTGGGGGCAAGGCAGCTGACTGGCAAGTGACCATTTGGTGAATTTTTTTTTTGGTCATTGTGTCCCTAGCATAAGTGCTTGGGCCTATATTAGACATTTTACAGATCTTGTTGAATGAATAAGTGAATTCTGTGAAGGGGGGGACAGCATGAGCAGATTACAGAGATGGGAATTAGTTTATTAGGGACAAAAAGAAATCGATTGAAAGGGAACAAAATTGAACAGATAGGGAGGGAATCAATTTTGGAAGGCCCTGAAAGTTAGACAAAAAAAGTTTAGGTGACAGGGAAACCACTGGAGATGCTGAAAGTCTTAGGGTAGAAAATCATATTTAGGAGAACCATTCTGTTTTAAGATGAATTGGAATTAGTGAAGTCAATCAGGAACTGGTTGCCAGAGAGAAGAGTCAAAAGTCATGTTAAAGTGTGAAGCCAGGGATCCTAGAATTATGGTGATAATACTAACAGAAATAGTCAGGGGGAAGAGATATAGACTTTGGAGGGAAAGGGACCCCAGTGCTGTAGGGTTTTACCCATGATCCTATTCTGTTCAATATTTTTTATCAGTATCTTGGATAAAAACACAGATCAGGTTTTCAGATGCCGCAAAATTGAGAGGGATATATAAGAATATCGGTAGATAACAAAATGGAAATCTTAAAAAAGATTATCCACTATCCTACCCCATAAATTGATGGCATGTAAGCCAGTCCTTGAGCCAAGAAAAACTGGTATTGTCTTTGGTGTTTCCAGGTGAACTGGGACACCCAGTGGGGACTTGTTGGTGTAGATGGTTTGAGTGAGTCAGAGGGTTGGCTTGTTTATCTAGTGAGGTGACCAGGTGTGATGACCATTGATAGAAATGAGGAGGAGGAAAAATGAATAAAGGTTTATGAAGTGTCTTCTGTGTGCCAGATCTGGGTCGAGTGCTTTACAGATATCTTACTTAATCTTCAGAACAGCCTGTGAGGTAAATGCTGCTATTATCCCCATTTTACAGTTGAGGAGACCGAGTAGATAGAAATTAAGCGCCTTGCCTCCCCTCCAGTGCTGGCTTTCATCCCCTCACACCTGCACTACTACAGCAGCCTGCTGGTGGGTCTGCCTGCCTCAAGTCTGTCCCTGCTCCAATCCATTGTCCATTCAGCTGCAAGTGATTTCCCTAAAGCACAGTCTGCCCATGTCATCCCCCTATTCAATAAACCCCAGTATCGAAAACAAAATGCTCTGCTTGGCATTTAAGCACCTTCATTACCTAGCCCCTCCTTACCTTTCTGTCTTCTTATCCTCCACTCTTGACCATATACCACATACTCTTCAATCCCGCATTGCCCACTCTGGGAACCTCTCTACAGGAAACCTTTCCCAAGCCCTTTGTTCTATTGCCTTCCCTTTGCAATTATCTCCTGTTTATCCTGGATATAGTTTGTTGTATATATTTGTTTGCATGTTGTCCTCATTAGAACATGACCTCCTTGAGGGCAGGGACTGTCTTTTGCCTCTTTTTGTATTTCCAGAACTTTGACTCTTGCCTCACACTAGTAGGTACTTAATAAGTACTGATTGATTGATTGCCTAAGTCACACACAGCTAGTAAGTGTCTGAGGACAGATTTGAACTCAGGTCTTCCTGATTCTGGGCCCAGTGCTCTGTTTACTTTGCTTCCCTGACTGCCTCTGAAATGGCTCCAGACCACTCTGGTCAGATTTGTATGTAAACCTATAGTGCTGGGGCATTTGTTTTTCGTCTTTGAGAGCAAGTGAAATGACTGCTACAAGGAATTTCTCAGGAAGAGATTAAGAGTTGATTAAAAGCATCAATATGCAGAATAGGGGTCTTGGTGATGTTGAAGAATATGACTAGTGCTGGCCACATATAGCCCTCTAGGTCCTCAAGTGCAGACCTTCAACTGAATTCAAACTTGAATATGACTGTCATAGGATGAAAGCCGAGCATGAGTGGGTGGTGAGAAGGGAAACAATGGGTATGATCCTGGCTTCGAAGTTCTTCACCTTTGATAATGATTCTTCCCCCTTCCTTCCAAGACGCTGACATCTCTATTCAGAAGTAAAAAGGGTCCAGGGATATGGAAGAGCTCAGGATTTAGCCACCTACATAGATTGTACATTGAGCAGCTGGTCAGTACAGAGCTTAAAGAAATTAGCACTTTGTGAATTCATTAGGGTGCCTGGAAAATGTACCTTAGGGGTTGGAAAATACTGTGAGGGTTTAGTCTAACTACAAAGAATGGATCTGCAAACATCTGAGGGGAGGTTCTTCAAGCAGGAAGCAGATCATGGGATTTAGCACTAAAAGGGACCTTCCTTACCCCTCTCCTATCCCTTGGGAAGGCAAGTATATGCTATCAATTACACATGTGAAGTCATGCAAAATATGTTATTTATTAATTAATACTTCATAAGATAATATAAATTGGGGTCTGGAAGTGTTGTTTTCCCCTCATAACTGCCTTTTTCATCATTTCAGTAAATCAGCAAATCATTTATTAATATTATACTGTGTGCCAGGTCCCATGCTAAGCCCTTAACATTCTAGATATTTTTTTCCTCCAAGTGAATTTTGCTGTTATTTTATCTTGCTCTGTAGTTTCTTTTTCTATTATACTCTGTTGTTTTTCCATTTAGTAAGTAGAAGAATTAGGATTTGAACCCAGAACTTTCAAATGTAGGACTCTTTCTATTATATCCTGCTGCTTCTGGAGGGATGAGATTTGTTGGCATTGCTGTGGAGGGAAGAATTAGGAGCAGTGGGTAAAAATTTCAGAAAGCCAAATTTCAGCTCAGTGTAAGATTGAACTTAGTAATAGTTAGAAATATGTGACTTTATGTAGTAAAATAGAGGCTTGTCAGGGATGTTATAAAAGGAATTAATTTATTTAGTTGAGGAGATGAACTAGATAACCCAATCACAATAATAACAATCTTTGTTCATTTATCTAGTGCTTTTTAAGATCGACAAATTACCTTCCCCACCATAACCCTATGTGGTGTATAAAACAAGTAGTATTTGAAAATATTTTAAAATTATTTTGATTAAATTAAAAAGGTTTTGTACAAATAAAATGTAGCCAAGATTAGAAGGAAAGCATAAAATTGGGGGAATTTTTTTACATGCCTTGGGTAAAGGTTTCATATCTCAAATGTACAGAGAATTTGTCCAGTCTATAAGAATATGAGTCTTTCCCCTATTGTTCAATAGTCAAAGGATACGAACAGGCAGGTTTTGGTTCTGCCATATATTATCATATGAAAAATGCTTTGAATCATTATTGCTTAGAGGAAGGCGAGTGAAAGCAACTTTGAGATACATCTCCCGCATGTCAGCTTAGCTAAAATGATACAAGAGGAAGATCACAAACGTTGGGGGGAGGTGGGAAAATTGGGACGCTAAGATACTGTCTGTTGGTGGAACTGTGAATGAATCGAACCATTTTGGAGAGCAGACTGGAATTAGGCCCGAAGGGTTACAAAACAGCACGCCACTATCAGGTCAATTTCTCAAGGGGATCAGGAAAAAGGGAAGTGAACCTATAGCAGCCCTCTTTGTAATGGCAGAGAACTAGGAGTTGAAGGGATGCCTGCCAATTGGGGAACGGCTAAATAAGGTGTAGTACGTGACTGTGAATGGAATACTGCTGTGCTACAAGAAATAATGGGCTCAATAATTTTAGAAAAACATGGAAAGACTTGCATGAAACAAAGAATAGTGATATGAGCAGAACCAAGAGAGTATTGTATACAGTAACAGCAACATTATTCAAAGAATAACTGTGCATGACTAAGTTACTCTGAGTATTATAAATACTCAAATCAGCTACAGAGGGCCCTATTAAGGAAGATGCTATCCACATCCAGAGAAAGAACTGATAAATAGAAGTATGTGCAGGATGGTTTACACACAGATACATCCCTCTCTATATGTACATACATCTGTGCCTCTGTCTCTCTCTTTCTGAAGTTGGGAGGGAGGGCGACAGTTCAGAACTTAAAATATAACAAAAATAGATAAATAAAATTAAATTTTTAAAAATATGTCTGTAAAGTGAAAAAACTGAAGAGTGGTGGAATTAAGTAACCTGCCCAGAATTACACAACCAGTCGTCTTCAGAGCTAGGATTCTAATCCAAGTCTTACTTGGCTATCTTTTCACTACATCCCCTTATCCCCCTCCCTTTGAACACTGAAATTGTGTCTCAGCCAAGCCTACTATGCAAAAGAAAGGTGCAGCCCTTGAATTTGACTTAGAGATAGGAGGGAGCACATAGAAATGGAAAATATGGTCAAACATGGCAAAAATATGGTAAAAATGAAGAATATGAGAAATAGACTAAATAATATATAAATGAGAAATGAGTAAGCTTCTTGAGGGCAGGGTCAATTTAATTTTTGTCATAGCAGCTCCTGGAAAATAGAGATTGTTTCATCCTTTGTAATTGTATGCTGAGTGCTGAGCATGTGTCTGTACTTTGTTGTTTTTGTTGTTGTTCTGTTGTTTTAGTTACCTCTAACTCTGGGTGACCCCTTTTGGAGATTTCTTGGCAAAGACACTGGAGTGGTTTGCCATTTCCTTCTCTAGCTCATTTTACAGATGAGGAAACAGAGGCAAACAGGGTTAAGTGACTTGCCCAGGGTCACACAGCTAGTAAGTGACTGAGGCCAAATTTGAACTCAGGTAGATGAGTCTTCCTGACTCCAGGCCCAGCACTTTATTCATGGTACCACCTAGGGACCGATAGTAAGTCCATAGTAGTCAGTAAATATGTGCGGACTGATCGGTACCTAGCTGTCTGTACTAGTCTGATCATGTAGTTTTCCTACTTAAGAAACGTCAGTGGCTCCCCACTGACTTTAGGATAAAATAGAAAGCCCTTTGGTTGTTAAAGTCTATCCCAGTCTGGCTCCAATCTGTTTTTGCATCTTGATTTTGCTGTACTACTCTTGGCATACTCTCCACCCCAGTCTGTGGCAGCCCTTCTCCTGGGGTTCTGCTTTTCCATAGGTTGTGCCCCCTGCTGAGGATACACTCTTGGTCACCAGGTTCAGCTCAAAGGCCACATCGTTCAAGAGACTTTCCCCACCTCCTTCATTTGTTAGTGCCCCATGTTCAACCAAATCGTTATGTATTTATTGCGCATACACCCTACATTATAGGTTAACCTATTGTATCCTTTCCAAAAGAATATAAGATTCTTAACGGTACGGTTTGGTTTTTTTTCTGTCCTTGTTTCCCCGCTTCTGGGCGCATAAATAGGTGTTTAATAAATGTTTGTTAATTGATTCATAGACAGTAAGTGCTATATTAATGAATAAAGGCATCAAGAAAGAGTGGAATCAAAAGGAATCATGATACTGGTAGTAACATTTAAATGAGAGATCCTCAGGGAATAAAGCAGAACACTTCCAGTGAACTAGCTAGTTCTATTTCCATCACATACATACCTTCCCAGGGGTGTCAGTTGGATTAGAGAGTTGTTAAGCTTCCTTCTGGCTCAAGG
The DNA here is from genome assembly GCA_028658325.1 of Potorous gilbertii. Classification (NCBI taxonomy): domain Eukaryota; kingdom Metazoa; phylum Chordata; class Mammalia; order Diprotodontia; family Potoroidae; genus Potorous; species Potorous gilbertii. Next base: position 52,235,630 of record CM053773.1, read on the forward strand.
ATTCAGATTCTGATGAGCTCTGATACTGTTTATTAGATAGCAGCTGCTATTTCCAGATTCACTGCTGCTGGTTCCAGTAGACAAAGAGTAGCATCACATATTAGTGATCTTTTTGGAGGCAGTGTTAGACATTTTCAGGGATCTGTTTTACAGTGCTATTGGTATTCAGTAAAATGAGGTCAGAATAAATTGTCGGCTTGCCCTGCAATCTAACTCTGAACCAACTCAATCCTATATCCTGCTGTAGCCAAATTGGTCTAAATTCAAAAATGTTTACCGCAAAAATAAACTTTAATAATATCTTTGCATTTATTCCACTTCTCCTTGATAATAATATGTAATAATCATAAGACTGTGCAGCATTTACATAGCGATTACTATGTGCCAGGCCCTGTGCTAAGCGCTTTATAAGTTTTGTTTAATTTGATCCTTGCAATAACTCTGAAAGATAGGCTCTATTAGTTTTCCCATTTGAAAGATGAGGAAACTGAGTCAAACAGAAGTTCAGTGGCTTGTCCAGGCTCACACAGATAGTAAATAAGTGTTTGAGGCCAGATTTAAGCTCAGATCTTCCTGATTCCAGGTCCAGGGCTCTATCCACTGTATAGCTGATAAATATACATACATACATACACATGTATGTATATGTAACTATACATACACATACTCCTACTTACATACCTACAAATGCTATGTGACCCTGGGCAAGTCACTTAATCCTGTTTTCCTCGGTTTCCTCATCTGTAAAATGAACTGGAGAAGGAAATGACAGACTATTCCAGTCTCTGCTAGGAAAACCCCATATGGGGGTCATGAAAAGTCAGGCATGACTGAAATGACTGAACAACAAAAATATTTCATTATAGTGATATATTGTAATTTATGCATGTGTGTATATCTATATATAGAAAAAGAAAAGCATACATGTACATGTATATACTGTTTTTTGTATGTTTTTTATGTATGTTTTTTTCAATTATATGTAATTGAATTGAATAATAATTCAATTACATAAAATTGAAATAAAATTTTAATTAAAAAATAAAATTAATCCATGTAACATTCTAATTCTGCTATTACCTTTACTCCATATACCTTTCTGAATTTTTTTTATATTTCTCGCATTTGACACTTTTAATGGCACAGTAGTATTTCATTGGGGCAACTAGGTGGCATTGGATAAACTCCCAGGCCTGAGTCAAGAAGACTCATCCTTCTGAGTTCAAATCTGACCTCAGATACTTTCCAGCTGTGACCTTGGGCAAGTCACTTAACCCTGTTTGCCTCAGTTTCTTCTTCTGTAAAATGAGTTGAAGAAGGAAATGACAAACCACTCCAGTATGTCTTCCAAGAAAACACAAATTTCATCACAAAGAGCTCAGACATTATTAAAATGACTGAACAACAACAAAAATATTTCATTATAGTGATAGAATTTAGTTAGGTGGTCCCTTCCCATAAGACATAAACCTCCCATAGATTCGCCTTCTGCTTTTTTGTGTTACAGATAAAATAGTTCTAAACCTTTTTTCCCCCCACAAATGGTTCTTTTTGTCTTTTTCATTTTATCATTGGGGTCTGTTTCCAGTAATAGGATTAGTAGGTCAGATTGTATGATAAGTTTTGTAATTCTTATGTACTGCCAGATTACTAGCCAAAAAGATTATGCAAATTTACAATAGCACCAGCAATGTGTGGCTGACTGTCTGCTTCCCTGCAGATCCCCTAGCACTGAATATTATGCCTTAAATTTGACTGATTTAATGGGTGTAAGGTATCTTAAAAGTTATCTTAAAGTTATCTTAATGTGCATTTCTTTGTTTTTATGTGGGTTTATTTTTTTGAGAGAGTGAGCATTTTTTAAGTGATTATTTGCAATTTATGTTTCCTTATTCACGTCCTCTTCATTTCCCTTTTAATTATGTTTGGGCTACCCTTACCAGACTGAAGATTATTTTCTTTAAAAGAAAATACAAGTAATTGGTCAGATCTGCCTTCTCCATTTTCTCTTTTCTATGAAGAGTTCACAAAAATGAAGTTGCATTTACTTGCTTGTTATTCCCTTGACAATGCAACCAACAATTCATTTGGAAGACAGCAGGGCCCTTCTTAGACAGGGTCTCATGGATCTCAGGATTCAGATCTAATTAATTTGTGAATTATGGAAGTGAAGAAAGGAGCCTAGACTGAGGAAGTAAATACAATCAGGAACCTAGTCTTCTAATTTCTGTTTTTCTTTTTCTTTTGTTTTTAAATATAAATTTATTTATTTAACTTTTTACATTCATTTTCACAAGATTTTGAGTTCCAAAGTTTTCTCCCCATTTGTCCCCTCCCTCACTCCAGTACACTGAGCATTCTAATTTCCCCTATCACCAATCTGCCCTCTTTCTATCATCCCTCCCTTCCCTTGTCCCCATCTTCTCTTTTGTCCTGTAGGGCCAGATAACTTTCTATTCCCCATTACCTGTATTTCTTATTTTCTAGTAGCAGGAACAATACTCGACACTTGTTCCCAAAACTTTGAGTTCCAACTTCACCCCACCCCTCCCTCCCCACCCATTCCCTTTGGGAAGAGAGGAAATTCAATATAGGCCATATCTGTGTAGTTTTGCAAGTGACTTCCATAATAGTCGTGTTGTATAAGACTAACTATATTTCCCTCCATCCTATCCTGCCTCCCATTCTTTCTATTCTCTCTTTTGATCCTGTCCCTCCCCAAGAGTGTTGACTTCAAATTGCTCCCTCCTCCCATTGCCCTCCCTTCCATCATC
>CM053773.1:52238903-52285387 GCA_028658325.1 Potorous gilbertii
GGCATTTTCCCAGCCAGTTACTTGACTTCTGAGAGTCCTCTCCACTCCTGGCCTAGATCTGCCCAGCTAGTGCTTGGGGTCTGAGATTCAAATGCTGTTCCCCAGCCTCAGGGCTTTTGATAGCAGGCCTGGCTGCTATTCAATGGGAGCTTAATTCCTGGTGGTCAGGTAGGGGCAGGGCCCCCTCCCAGGCTCAGTTCCCTCAGGGGTTTTATGCAGAGACCTTCTGTAATGGAGCTCCTGCTGAACTCCTGCCTGCTCTGGGAGCCTCTGGACTCCTGCTGCCTCTGCTGCTGCCTCCCGAGCGGGCCTGAGTCCCAGAGACACCCTGCTCCCCTCTCAGCCCATCTCTCTCACTGACCTGTGCGTCTGTGAGTGGAGGGATCTTTGCGGCCACTGGAGATTCCGTACCTGAAGCCTGCTCAGATCTGCTTGCTGCTCTCAGTGCTGCGCAGCTGGGGCAGGGGAGGGCTCCGTTCCCGTCCGGGGTGCGATGGATCTTTGGGATTGGTTTTTCAGGGCTCTCTGGAACAGAAATCTCCTTCACTGTGTTGCTGCGTGGCTTCCACTGTTGCAGAATTTGTTGGGAGTTCTTTTTAGAGGAAATCCATTGGTTGTGGGTTTGGAGCTAGCATATGTGAGTCTTTCTACTCCACCATCTTGGCTCCCAACAGTTTCTAAAAGCTAGTGTCTTAGGCCAGATTTGAACTCAGGAAGATGAGTCTTTCTGATTTCAGGCCTGACACTCTGTCCACTGCACCACCTAGCTAACCCCAATACATTTGTGTAAATGTTTTTATAAAAACATTCTCTGTGAATGATTCATAAGGAGAAAAGCACAAGAATCAGATAGGGTGAGAGGTGTGGACAGGCTTTAGCCAACATTCCTAAGAGGACCTACAATGAAATTATGGATCCCTTGGAGTGCATTATCAACCTAAATCCAGTGTCTGATAACCTGCAGGTTTTCAAGTATTTTGTTACATGTTACTTCTTGGTAAAATTCTAGAAGAGAGGTTGGCAAACTACTGCCACAGGCCAAATATTGTTTGTAGTCTGTTTTTTCTCAGTCCAGAGTGAAAAATGGTTTTGACATTTTAAAATACAGTTAAAAGTTTTATTGTATTTAAAAATGTCAAAACCATTCTTAGCTCCAGGTACAAAAACATGCTTCTCAGGATTTGTCCTTGAAGGCCATGGTTTGCCTAAAACATTAGAGATGGTTAGGGAATATTTAGTCAAAAACATCAGCACTAACAAAGACCCAATGTAAGTCTTCGATCGCGTCAAACTAACCATTATTTCCTTTTCTGACAAGGCTGTTAATCTGACAGACAACATGGTAAAATAGCTAGAGATCTGGCCTTGGAACCAAGGTTGACTGATCGTGAGCAAGTCATTTAACTTCTAAATACTTCAGGCAAATCTCAAAGATTATAAATTGCAGAGAAGAGGCCAACCTATAGTGGTAAAAGAATTTTCCATTCTTGGTAGTTTCTTATATAAAGAAAATTGTAGGTCTAGTTCTTATACGTACATCTGTCTATATCTATAGCTATAGCTATAAAACTGGCAGATCAAGGGAGTGCTATAGCTCCCTATGGATAGCTCGGTGGTGCAGTGAATAGTATGAGACTTGGAGTCAGGAAAACCTGAGTTCAAATTTGGCCTCAGACACTTCCTAGGTGACCCTGGGCAAGTCACTTAAGTGTTTGCCTCAGTTTCCTTATCTCTAAAATGAACTGAAGAAGGAAATGGCAAACCATTCTAGTATCTTTGCCAAGAAGACTCTCAGTAGGGTCAGGAAGAGTTAGATACAGCTAAAGTGACTGAACTATGTTGTTGATGCGGCATAGCTCTCTGTAGATAACCTACTTTTCAGCAGTGTTTTATGACCCATTCTTCTTATTCTTATGGGAAAAATGTGGGCTAGAATCTAGATGATTGTACAAAAAATGAATTCAGAACTGGTTCAATTAATCATTATCTCATTGGTCAAGGTCCTCACCAAGGAGTCCCCTTCTTATCTTTAATATTTTATCAATAACTTGGATAAAGGCATTCATGGCATCCAGTTTGTGACACTGGATGACAGAATAAGGCTCCAAAAAGATCTTGACCTGAATGAATTTGATTTGAAATTGAGCTGAATCTGTTAGGATGAAATTTGATGCGGATAGATATGAAGTCTTATAGTTGTGTTCAAAAAATGACTTTTCAAGTACAAGATTGGGGGAGATATGGCTAGATAGCTTTTATATCAAAAAGGTCTGAAGATTTTAGTAGATAAAATACAAATTCAGGAATAGTCAATGGGATGTGAGTTAATGGCAGCCAAAGAATATGTATAACACTCTGAAAGCTGCTTTAGAGAGGTGTCAATCCATCAGTTAGGAGGTCATGGATCCACTATGCTCTTCCCTGGTCAGGCCACTTCTGACGTGTTGTGTTCAGTTGTGGGAAAAGCAGTTTAGGAAGGATGTCAATTTGGAGAACAGCTAGACAGGAGTGGGGAGCCTGTGGCCTCAAGGCTATATGTGGCCCTCTTGTTCCTCAAGTGTGGCCCTTTGACTGAATCCAAACTTCACAGAACAAATTCTGTGGGTTTGTTTGGATTCAGGGAAATGACTGCCCTTGAGGACCTTCACCTCAGGTTCACCATCCCTGAGTGCTAGAACAACACAATAAGAATTGTAAAGGGCCTTGAATCCATACCATCTGAAAATCGATTCAAAGAATGGAGGGATCTTGGATGTGGAGAAGACAATGCTCAAAGGGAGTTTTAAATAACTGTCTTAAAGTGTTTGAAGGGCTGCCATGTGGAAAACAGAGTATTGGGCCAGGTATGTTTTGCCCTCAGGAGGACCTAAGTTCAAATTCAGCCTCAAACACTTCAGTTGTATGACCCTGGACAAATCACTTAACCCCAATTGCTTCCAGAGGGGAAAAAAATGGAAAAGGGATTATATATGCCTTGTTCGGCATCAGGAGGCAGAACCAGGAATAGCGAGTAGAAATTTTCAAAGAGGCAGATTTCAGCTTACTATAAGAAACAAAATTTCTAACCATTAGAGCTACTTCAAAATGGAATGGTCTGCCTTGGTAGGTTAATGAGTTCTTACTCACTGGTGGTCTTCAGAGACTGAATGACCACTGTCTGGTGTGTTGAACCAGAGTTTGTTTTGTTTTTCCTGTATGTTTGGGCCTGAGGTCCTTTCCAACCCATATAAAAATGCTTTCTATGATTTATTATCATGTAATCGGTCATTATTTAATGCAATTAAAATCATCATCTTGGGTCTTTAAAACCTTCCTGGGGCAGACTTGGATATTCTCTTTTAGTTCCTATCTATTTTTTTTTCTTCCATTGTCCTTTTTGGGGTCATTATCACACATATCCCCTGTCAGTCTCCAGTTACCTGTTTATCATCTTATACCCTAACTTCTCCCCTCTTGCCTATATCTGACCTTCTTTAGTTTTTTTTTTTCCTCTTTGCTTTCTAATTTGCCAGAGACATTCCCTTTCCCAGGCATAGATTATGGAGTCTTACATGTGCGGAGTAGGAAGAAGGGTTTGTCTGGACTGTAGTGTATATGTGAAGTGGGTAATGGCTTTATCCCCACAATGCTGACCTTAAAGACTGAACTAAGGGAGGGGCTATATTTGTGTAATATGGGGGAATTCACCTTTTTTGCCCCGAGACAGGGAAATGCTTGAGTATGAAGACTGGCAATAAATGAATTCTGCCTGAGCCTGGATAGCTGCAGTTCATTCTGCTTGCCCTCTCTCTGAATCTGGGGTGCTAACCTGGGAGACAACAGGCTGGAGGGCATGTTTGGGTTCTGTTTCCTGCAGTATGGGGAATTCCATGAGCTCTTGGCCTGAGAGATCCAAACAAGACCACAAGCTTTGTTGTGGTGGATCACTTAGGAAATTTGAGAGGCAAACCAGATAAGAACTTGGGAGATGAACTAAGAAAGAGTGAGGTCTAATTCTCTGTATTTGTATGTAGGATCCTGACACCATCTTCCTGTATGGATACACACACACACTTGTTTTGTTGTTTATTTCCGAGGTTGTTGGATCATAGGATTTGTTTATTTCTTTTGGTTCCAATATCCTCATATGCTTCCTGGAGACTCAAAGGCTTAATCCTTCCCCCACCAGGGTCTACCCTTCCTTCTCGGTGTTCTGTGCCCTCTGATGTGGTCTTCTCCCTACCTTTTATATCAAAATTAATCCTTTCTGTGTCCCGTCCCTTTAGGCTTCCCATTCTCTCCTGTGGATCATAGGATTTAGAGTTAGAAAAAAATCTTAGAGATTATCTCTAATGTTTGGTTGTCTCATTTTACAAATGAAGAAATTGGCATATTACCCTGTAGTGCACAGTTATAACCTTGTTTTAAACAAAAACTCCAAAAAGATTCTATGCTCTTTTGATGAAACAAGTAACTGAAGAAAGAAGCCCTCCCCTCTGGCCTCCTTATAACCCAGAAAATTGAGAGAAAATTGTGACATTTAGGAGACCTGGAGAAACTCTAAATGCAAATTGAATTATAATTTTTTTCACTATTTTCTTTCTTTCTTTTTTTTTTGCAATATGGCTAATGTGGAAATATGTTTTGCTTGATTTTGCATGTATAATTGATATACAGTTGCCTTCTCAATGGGTGAGGAGGGGCTGGAGGAAGGAAAAGGATTTGGAATTCAGTATTTGGAAATAAAAAGAAATTTGGAGGGGGACACTCGCAAGCTGAGGTCTATGTTTGCTTTATCTGTGGCGGAATGAGGAGCAGAAGAGAGGAACAGTAGAGATATGGGGCATGGGGGGCCCGTGGGCCTCCTTTTCCCTGTATGTAGATACAGTATGGCTAGCATGTCTCATACAGTCTATCTGTACAGTTTCATATATACCAATATACCTTGTTCACTATGCTCTACATGTGTCTGGTAGGACGTGCTGTGTCCTACTGGCAGAAAAAATAGATGTGAAAGGCTTCTCCATCTTTCTTCATGCACTATGGCTACCATTTGCTATAAAATAAGGCCAAACTGGGGACCACTGAGTGGCATGGGATGATGGGTTTAGATGACTTCTAAGGTTGCTTGTTGTTCAGTCATTTCAATTGTGTCTGACTCTCTATGACCCCATTTGGAGTTTTCTTGCCAAAGATACTGGAGTGGTTTTCCATTTTCTTCTCCTCATCTTATGGATGAGGAAACTGAGACAAATAGTTAAGTGACTTGCCCAAGGTCACACAGCTAGTAAGTGTCTGAGGCCAAATTTGAACTCATGAGGATAGTCTTCCTGACTTTAGGCCCAGCAAGTACCCTATCCACTGCCCCACTTAGCTGCCCCAAAGTGCTACCACCTAGAAATTCTAACTTAGACTTCTGGATCAGGATTCATTACCATAGCTGTCTACTGAGGAGATGTGGTCAAGTATCAGTCAGCTGATCAGTGAGCATTTATTAAGTGCCTATATGTACTAGGTGTGGTGTTAAATTATGTCTATATAATATATAAATATATATTTCTAAATTCAAATATATTTATAAAAAGGGAAAAAGATTAGGGAAAAAGAAAAAGAACCTATATGTTCTTAAATGTCTCTAACAGCTCTCTTTGTGGTGGCAAAGAATTGGAAATTGCAGGGATGCCCATCACTTGAGGAATGGCTGAACAAGTTGTGGTATAAATGATGAGCTTGATGATTTTACAAAAACATGGAAAAATTTGTACAAAATAACAAAGAGCAAAATGAGCAGGACCAAGAGAACATTGTATACAGTAACAACAATATTGTTTTAAGAATGACTTTGAGCAAGTAAGTTATTTTGTCTGTTGTAAATAACCAAATTAACTATGAAGGACATATGAAGAAAGATGATATCTGCATCCAGAGAAAGAACTAATAAATAGAAGTATGTAGAGAATAATTTTACATATAGGTACCTATTTGTGTCTAATGATAGCCATCTGGACAGGGAGGGAAGAAAAAAATATATTTAAATGATAATTTTGTTGTATATTTGGAAGGAATAGCAAGTTGTGCATAGTAGATTTACAGTTTCATGTACAATTGTCTTTTTTATTGTATTGTGTTATGAAAATGCTGTTTTATTCCATAAAATAAAAATGAAATAAAAATACACAAACAAAATTTAAGGTAATTTCAAAGGAGAAGCACTGCAATCACTTGGTGGTATTGGTGGCAAATTAGAAAAAGCCTCATGTAGAAAGGGGCACTCGAGTTTTGAAGGAACTTAGGAAATCTAAGAGGTAAAGGTGAGGAGGTAGTACATTCCAGACACTAGATCAGCCTAGTACAAAGTCACGGAGACAAAACATGGAGTTTACCGTGTGAGGAATACTAGGAAATTTAACTGAACTGTTGAGCTTATGATGAGGAGTCAATAGGTGGTTCACTAGAGGTTTCTCTGAGATATCTTGGTAGATAGTGATAATAGAAACCCCAGCCTAGGATTTTAGTCTGTGACTTTTGGCTCAGTGTCTCATTGGTGACCCTGGGCTCTTGAAAGAATAGGCCAGCAAATCACAAGCCTCCAGTGAGTCCTACGATTTTGGAAGATGGTTATAGACCTGATTAAGGATTTTTTATGTGTCCTGAATTCTGGCATGACGCAGTAGGGGGAGAGTGACCTGAGAGCAGATGAATTTTTTCAAACAGTAAATTTCCAAATAGTTAAGTTGTTCAGGAGGTGGGTGTCAACACACAAAGTACCCATGCTGACTAATCCCCATTAGTCTTTGAGTACCATCTGAAATTTTGGTGGGGAGTATAGGAGAGGATGTGAAATTCAGAAGTTGGGGCAAAATGGTGGCCAATTGCAGTGTATATCTCCTGTTTTCATTCCCTGACTGGCATTCACCTGCCTAGTGGAAGTAAATTGCAAAACTTATTCCAGAAAGGCAGCTCTTTCTTCCTCAGAAGAATGGTAGTTGTATTTTTTATCAGGTTTTTTTTTTTTTTTGAAGCCTGCCTTTGTCTCACCCAATCTCCTCCATGTTCCAAAGCTCCCTTGAATGTGTATCTTTACGCTTTGCTTGTCCCATTACATTTCTTTCTCATCCTGGTCAATTGACTGAAGTGTTTTGTTTTTTAAGTTAAACCATTTAAACTTGTTATATAACATATTAAGAGAGTATACTTTTTCAAAAAAAAATATAATTATGGATGTTTCCTGATGAAATCTTTTTTCTTTTTTTTAATTCTCTGAATGGTTTCATAGTAATGAGAAGGATTTTTTTTTCATGGAAAATTAAAACCTGAAAGAAGCATAATTGTCTTTATGTAACAATTTTCCTTTAGCATAATGATAATAAGAGCATGTCAATTTTTTTTCCATTACATCACTGGTGAAACAGCAGAAGAATGAAGGGGGAGCTGGAGAGATTTCTCTTTTATAGTTGAATCCGTATGGAAACAGGTCAGGAGAGAAGTTAGTTGACTGGGAATTGTTTGTTTATGAATAAGGTTTTCCCAGAGGATGTGTAAAAAGAGAAATAAATTTTTGGATTGTTTTAGAATATGTCAAACATCTATTTCCTAATAAATGTTTGTGGAGTCAAATTGAAGTCAAAGTATTAGAGGAGGGCGTGATATTGATGGAAATTTTGCTATTTTGGGAAAAGTTTATTATTCCTTTTTTTGCATTAGATTATGCACTCATTTTGGTGCTATTTTTAGTGCTTTTGACTCTCCCATTAAAGCATGATAACTATTCCATGTTTCACAACTTTGGAACTCAAGTTAAATTTGTTCCAGCTTATTTACTGAAGAAATGACCCAAATTTGAAGTTCATAATTCTTATTCATCTTGTTGTTTTGTATTTTTTTCCCAAGAATTTCTGATCACAAGGTTAATAGGTTCTGGCAGTGTTCTAGACCATTTTGAATCATGAGATTACTTTAGAAAAAAAATTTGCAAAAAATTCTGTTATCCTGGAGACCTTCACTGTGGAGTGAATGAGTGTGTGCTTAAGGCCACAGAACTTATTTTCTAGAACATTTCAGGATAGTAACTTATTATATATATATATATATATATATATATATATATATATATATACACCTTTTATGGTTTGTAAGACATTCCCCCACAGGTAGTCAATGAGTGTAAGTTATATTATCCTCATTTTTTATAGATAAAGAAATCAAGGTTCAGAGAGGTTGTAATTTATGGCACTATGGTGGATTGGCAGTATGACCTAGGATTCAAGTTTGAGTCTTGTAACTCCAATTCTACTGCTTCATAAAAATACCCTACCCTCGAAGGAATATGGATATTTGTGTGTAATTTATGTTGTATCCCTAGGTCACACAAGTCGTAAAAGGCAGAACTGGTATTCAAACTCAAATATTTTTATTTCGAATCCATTTTTCTTTTCACTGTACCACTGTCCCTCGCATATGAGTGTCCATCGAGGAAACTGATGGCAGGTTGCACCAGCTGTCTTCAATTATCTAAAACTATTGTATGAAATAGGGATTAGACATGTTCTATTTGTCCTCAGAGGGCAGAATGAGGAGTAAGGGGTACAAGTTAGAAAAAGAAAACTTAAGTTTTATGTCAGGAGACATAACTGTCTGCCAATTAGAGCTGTACCAGACTGTAGTGGACAGCCTGGAAAAATGATGAGTTCCTCTCTACTGCAGATCTTCAGGGACAGCCTGAATGACCACTTCTCATGTGTTTTCCCAGGGATGCTTTCCTAGGTTTGGGTTGGACTAAAGACTACTTCAGGACTAGTTGCTAGTCCCTCACAATTTTGTGATTCTAGGCAGTTGGTGGCTTAGGTGGATAGAACTCTGGGCATGGAGTCAAAAAGATCTAAGGGCGAATCCACTTTCAGACACTTACTAGCTGTGTGACCCTAGGCAAGTCACTTAACCTCTATCTGCATCAATTCACTCTACTCTGGAATAGGGAATAATAGCACCTACCTTGAAGAGCTGTGAGAATCAAATAAGATAATATTTGTAAAAAATGTTTAGCACAGTTTCTGACACATAATAGGTACCATATAAATGTTTACTGTCTTCCATTCCCCCTGCCAACATGGTGGTTCTTTAGCTTTAGGGATGTTTAATTTATATTGATAAAAATATTCTTCATATGTAGAAATTCTTTCATAGGGTCATAGATTTAGATCTGGAAGGTCATCCAATCCAACCTCCTCATTTTATAGAGAAAGCCATAAAGGCCTAATAGCACTTTATTAGGTCCAAAGGGGAAATAAATAACAGGAAGGTATATTGGTAGGTAAAGTGGAAAGAATGTTGGCTTTGGAGCTTTAGAACCTGAGTTCTAATCTAGGCCTTACTACTTGTGAGTTGTGTACCTTTGGCAAGATACTTCATGTCTCTGGTCCCCTTTAGACCTAATGAAGTACTTAGGCCTTCTCCTTAGAATACCAGATAACTCACCTGGGACAGTTTACTCAACTAAGTGAAAAAATCAGTAAGACTGGTTGTGTAGTGTCATATCAACAGCCATTTTTTCTGTTGATCAACAAGCATTTATTGAGCATATACTAGGGTGCCAGGTATCATAGTACAAACTAAATAGTCTCTGCCCTCAAGGAGCTTATATTCTATTGAGGGAAACAACATGTACACATACAAGCATAATGTATATATGGGTATGTATGATATGTACACATATATAATGTGTATATATATGCACACAAAAAATATATGTGTCTACATATGTGTATATAAAGTATGTAAAGGGGAATCAGAAAAGGTCTCAGGGTGGAGGTGGTATTTCAGCTGAGCCCTGATGGGAGCTAGGAATCTTAAAAGTAGAGGCAAAAGGGTCTCAAGCATGGGAGACAGTCTCCGAGAAGGCACAGAGATGAGTAATACCATTCTTTACAGATGTTTTCTAAATTAATCTCATGTTCTTAATGGTCCAGAACATTACCAGTGGCTGTTAATGTGTGAGGAATGACAAGAGGGCCAATCTGGCTTGATTGTAAGATGTGGAAAAAGTAATAAAGTATAATAAGGCTGGAAAGGTAGGTTGAATCCAGGTTGTGAACAGCTTAACATACCAGTTAGAGAATTTTGTATTTTATCCTGTAGGCAAAAGGGAGATATTAGAACTTTTTAAGCCAGGGTAATATCATCCTTAGATTAGACTTTAGGAAAATCACTTACACAACTTTATGTAGGTTGGATGAGAGAGAGGAGAGACTGGAAGGAGAACACTCATGAGACCTTTGTAGTAGTGGAGGGGAGAAGTGACAAGGGCCTGAATTGGGGCAATCTATGTGGGAACAGAAAGAAGTTGGATGTAATACATATTGTGGAGGAAGAATTGATAAGACTCCCCAGTTGATTGGCTATAGGTGTGTGTTGGGGGGTGAAGAGTAGAGGAAGATTCTGAGATTGTGAATTGAAATGACTGAAAGCATGTACCTTCCAGAGGTTTTTGGTAGAAAGGAAACTGAGCTCTATTTTGGATGTGTTAAGTTTGAGATACCTGTGGGGTACCCAGTAGGAACTATCCAACAGGCAGTTAGCTATACGAGACTAGAGCCTGGCAGAGTAGGAGGGTTAGTTAGTTACATATGAGAATCATGTGCATTTGAGATGGCAACTGAGCTGATAGGAATTTATGAGATCTTTCTCAAAGAGAGTATTTAAAGACAAGAGGGGGAGGTCCCAGGACAGAGATTTATGGGAATTTTACATTTATGAGCTGGAACATGGAACAGTGTGGCAATTGTGACTAAGAATGAGAGGTCAGAGAAGTACTAAGAGAGAGTAATGTCATGAAAACTGAGGGAGGGGAGACTATCTGGACTATTTCCCTGTCCCTGTATTGATCAATCATGGGCTATGTGGGAGTGAACTCTCCCCAATCCTTATTTCCTATTCTCTTATCCCCCTCCTCCTCAATCCCCACCCTACATACCCCTTCCACTTCCATAATGGACAAACTTTTCTTCATCTGGGATCTTTCTCTCATCCTCCATCCATCAATAAAGCCTCCCTGAGATCTGACTTCCCCTTCAACGGTCATCCTCAGTCACCTTCTCTCACATCTGAGGCCACAGATGTTATACTCACCATTCCCTGCAGTCAACCATGTCAGAACTGAGAAAAAAGCCATCATATTTGACAATTAAGAGATCATTAGTATCTTTGGACAGATTAGTTTAATTTGATCGTTGAGGTCAGAAGCCAGAAAGACCTGAGTGATAGGAGAGAAAATGGAGGGAACAAGTTTTTATGAGGAGTTTGGCAGTGGATTTTATTGAATTCATTTTCCACTTTTATTTGTCTGCTTCTGTGTGGTCCTCTCCTACCTAGGCCATACCCTTCTGGGCACTGTATATATGCCTTGCACTGTTTTCTTCCAAGCATGCACTCATATTTGCCCTCCGCTTTTCCTTTATCCCCATTACTGGAGAAAACAAAGATAAAAATCAGCTTAATTAAAAATCTCAGCAACCCAAGTCAGGCTTGTTGGTTTATTTATTTTCAGATGCATGAAATGGGTTGTAGAGGAAGTAATTTTCCAATAAAAAGCTGGAATTCTAAAGAAAAGATGGAATTAGAATTCAGTTTCTATGCCTTTAAATGGTAATTTGCCCCACCAGCCTTACTTATTCCCAGAAGTAGCTGATGTCTAGGCTATGATACGCAGTTGGATGTATAAACCATAGATTTGTTCCTTCTGTAGCTGTACCTGGCACAGACACCACAAACGAACAGTGAGCTGGGCCCAAATTGGAAAGAAAATGATTGGATTGCCTTTGGGAGATTGCACACTTCTTAAAATGACCTTTTTTTTTTTTTTAAATCAGTGTTTTTTCCTATGATATCACATGACTGAGAGGCCATGGAATATATACTTCAGTCTCTGGAGGATTGAAATTGACAATTATTTCAACAGAGAGGTGTCCCTGTCAGACATGAAGAATTACACAAGAGAAGCAGCATTAAAATGGCATTAAAGAAATAAAGGACTAGAAAAGAAATGCATCAGCCACGTAGTAAGAGCAGGAGATGACAAGTGGAGCACCCATGTGCTTCATTTGTGAAGTAGGTTTTCCAGTGTCACAGAAGTTTGAGAAAGGCACTTAACATATGGGTAGATCCCCTCCCAGTAGATCTGTTGAGGTTTAAGGGTGTTAGGACCCTGAAAAAATGACATGTGGGTCCTGCCCAAATGAATTTGACCCAAGTCTTCTTTCAGCCAAAAAAAAAAAAGGTTTATTAAAGATCTGCCATATTGTCCAGATTCTTAAGGAATCTCAGCATGGGCTAGAGTCTTAGGGAATCTGTGCATTTGTGACGCTTGTATTGATAAGCCAGCCAGACTGAATCTGGCTGAATCTGAATCTGAACACTTTCATGGAAACAAGATGGCTCTTATATACAAAAAGACTGGGAGGAATCTAGGAGTGGCCAAGTAGTCTGGGGTGACTGGAGCAGGGGTCAAGGGAGGACCTTGATGGGAATGGCCACTAGATTGGAGTAACAGTGAGGTAATAGAGTAGGGCTGGGAACACCAGGGACCTGGGCTACTTGGCCAAGGAGCGGAGGTCTGTGGTGGGGCCAGGTGCAGACAAAGCACGACCAGTTGACTGGGATGGGTAGATACATCAGGTGAATGCCAGAACAAGTGGGAGTATTCAAGGAAAATTCATGGGAGTTTCCAGATCCTGTAACCCGTCAGATCTATGATAGGACCTAGTCGAAAACAATTGGAAGGCCTGGATGAGTTGTGATCTCTGACGCTGGAGGCAATATCTAAATCCATGAGGTGACAGATCCAAAGAAATATTCAATGGAGTGGATGTGGCTATTCTTTTTCCTTCAGAATGTAAAAGTATATTTTTTTTTCAATTTTACTATTTTATTTTTTCCCAATTATATGTAAAAACAATTTTTAACCTTTGTTTTTTATAATTTTGAGTTCCAAATTCTCTCCTACTCTCTGTCCTCTCCTCCCATCATTGAAGCAGTTTGATACAGGTTACACATGTGCAGCCAAAGCATGTTTTCTTTTCTCATGGTCAAATGAGAATGGTGCAGTCCTTTATCTCCTCATACCTGGACTATTACAATAGTCTGCCTGGTCTTCCTGCCCCACATTTCCCCTCATTTAAGAAATTTCTCACATTTAAGAAAAAAATGTAAAGATAAAAAAAAATATGTGATTATTTTTATCTTTTGTTTTTGCATTACTTCTGCCTGGGCAGGGGAATCACTAGATGTTTTCATTACCACTGCCACCCTGACCCTCTTCCAGCCTCCTCTGAGTAGGAATAGCTGTAGTAATAGATCAGGGACTATACATATGCCCAGCTAGTCCTACACCCTCTACTGTACCACTTGAAGTCTCAGAATGACTCTTTTTCTGCCACTTACTACTATCTAGGGCACCTGGGTGGTACAGTGAATAGAATGTCATACCTAAAATTAGGAGAACTCATTTTCCTGCATTTAAATCTGACCTTAGACATTTACTAGATGTATGACCCTTGACGAGTCACTTAACCCTGTTTGCTTCAGTTCCTCTTTAAATTGAACTGGAGAAGGAAATGGCAAACCACTCCAGTATCTTTGCCAAGAAAAACCCAAATGGGGTCACAAAGAGTTGGACATGTTTTACCAAACAAATCCTTTTATGAAGGGGATTTTTTTTCTGTGAAGTTTGAATTCAATTTAAGGACCTCACTTGAGGACCTGGAGGGCCACATATTGAGGCCGCAGGTTCCCCACCCATCTAGCTATTCTCCAATTCGTTGATGGCCTTCCTAAACTGTTTTTCCCAGAACTGAACACAATACTTCAGAAGTGGCCTGACTAGGGAAGAGTATGGTGGATCCATGACCTTCTAATTGATGGATTTATGCCTCTCTTAAAGCATCTCCAGAGTCTTACATATATTCTTCGGCTGCCTTTAACACACCGTCGACTCCTCCTGAGCATATAGTCTGGGAAAATCTCCCGATCCAGGTTCCCCATCCCTGAAATCTGAACCTTCTCATACCTGCCGACACACTCGTCCAGAAGGCAGAGCTGTGATGCTTGGCACTCCTTGCCCTTCATTGTCACTTTTATATTTCCCATTTCTTTCCATCCCTCAGCAAATACTTTTCTGTTGAAGTCCACTCAATTAAATTTTCCACCAACCCCCAGGTCATTGTCCCTCCTTTCTCAAAGAGTTTAGCACCTAGCTCACCCATCTTTTCCTCTCTTCCCCTGTCCCTGTAGGACTTCTGCACCTTTTCAAATGCCCTGAAATTTTATTTGCTTTTATTTTTATTTTAAATTTATCTGCTTTAATTTGAGTGTAAACTCCTTGAGATAGGCAGCTGGGTGACATAGTAGTGAGTGCATGGACCTGAAGTCTAGAAGACCTGAGTTCACATCTGCCTCAGGCATTTTAGAACTGTGTGTGACCTTGGGCAAGTTACTTAGCCTTAAACAGCCTCAATTTCCTCATCTGTAAAATGAGCTTAATAGTAAGAAGGTCAAATGAGATAGCCTAGGTAAAATGTTTTGTTGACCTTAAGTGTTATGTTAGTGCTGGATAAGTATTAATGTTTAACTAGAGTCATTGCAGTCATGTCCCACACTTCATACCCGTTTGGGTTTCCTTGGCAAAGATACTGGTGTGGCTTACCATTTCCTTCTCCAGCTCATTTTACAAATGAGGAAACTGAGGCAAACAGGGTTTAGTGACTTGTCTAGGGTCACACAGTAAATCTCCAAGGGCAGATTTGAACTTAGGTCCTCCCAACTCCAGGACTGGCAGTTTATCCAGATGAGCCCTCTAATTTCCCTTGGCACATACTCATAAATGTTTTTTCATTCATTCATTTTCCTGTCTGACTCTCTATTCATATAGCTACCAACTTAGTTCAAAATTTCATCACCATTAAACTGGATTTTTTTTGCAATAGCTTAATTGATCATCCTACTTCAACTCTGTCCCCACTCCAGTCCTAAACAATGATGCCAAAGTGATTTCCCATGTTATTCCTCAGTCAACCTCACTGCTTCCTGTTTTTGCCTCTGGGATTTATAAAATATAAGTGCTTTGGTTTATCAAAAATCCTATGCACCTTAGTCCTAACCTGTCTTTCCAGCCTTCTTTTCTTCTACTATCTGCAGTCCAACAGAACTTACATGTAATACTCCATCTCCTGTCTTCATGCCTATGAACTGGTTGCCCTGCAACCCCTAAATGCATTTCTCCCTTATTTCTGCCTTATGGAATCCCAATTTTTTTTTTCCAGATAAGAATCAAGTATAGCCTTGAATTCTTTCCCCCGCTTCCCCAACTGCTAGTGACAAACTAACCAATATATATCTAAAAAATTCTGACTGGATATCAATATTCAGTATCTTTGTTCCCACACCTCTGCAAAAAATGGGAATGGAATTGAAGCAGAGGTGCCTTCAGTGGGGCCAAGGTTGATGTTTATAATTTCACAGCATTCAGCTGTGATTGCTTTGCTGTTTCTTTTCATTTGTATCATTGTAGACATTGTACATATTGTTTTCTTGCCTTTATGTTACTTTGTATCAGTTCATATGAGTCATATTTGGTATTCATCATATTTGTCATTTCTCTGGGCACAGTAATATTCCATTACATTCACGCCTCACAATTTTCTTAGCCATCTTCTAGCTGATGGACATTTACTTTGTGTGCAATGCATTGCTATCACAAAGTGTTCCTCGATAAATATTTTGATTTATATTGGGCCTTTCTTTTTGTCATTGAATATCCTGGGGGTATATGTTCAGCAGTGGAATCTCTGGGCCAAAGAGTACAGATATTATAATCAATATATTTGCATAATTCCAAAATTATTCAGTTCATCAGTTACATCAACAATACATTACTACTTTTTCTACAACCACGCAACCTTATCCATTTTTTCTCATCTTTGTCAGTTTTTTAGGTAAGATGAAAATTTGGGGTTGTTTTGATTTGCATTTTTTAAAAATAGTAATTTGGAGCATTGCCACTTCCAGATTTCCTGTTTACTTCCATTCCACTTCCATTCCATGTGACTACTAATAGTTTTCAATTCTTTGGAGAATTGTTTGTTTATATTATTTGATCACATAACTATTGGGGAATGGCTTTTGTTCTTATATGCAATATCCTGCAACTTTGGGGAAGTTGTTCATTGTTTCATTTAGTTAAAAACATCAGCAAAGTGTAGGTGATAAATTAAAACCTCACAAATCATCAGCGTTTCTGTATATTACCAACAAAATTCAGTAGGAAGAGATTGAAAGACAAATTCCATTCAAAACAACTTTATTCCTTTCTTTTAGTCCAAATCCCTTCCACTCCTCTTCCCCACCTCCTACTTTTCCCACCCTGCTGGTTTCTGCCGGGATTTAACATTGCCAGGCATAAGTGGTACTTGAGGTTTAAAACATCATTTTCAGCTTTGCAAAACAGAGGACTTTACTTAATCACTTTATCCAGTGCCTTTAAAATTTTTTCAGGCTGCTCTTTAAAAGTAGCATGCCAGCAGTTGCTTCAACAGTGGAAAGAGTGATCTGCTCAGAAAACTAAGGGAAGTCAGTCAGCCCTAAGGGGTAAATTCATATTTGGCTTTCCACCCTTTTTAGCCAATGTTGTGCCTGGCTGCAGCTGTACTTGACCTCTTCTAGGGATCTGGCCTTCACTTTTCTGAAAGCCAGTTCAGATCTACTTTGTTTTTTTTTCACATAGTTGCAACTGTATAAGAACCTTCTTGATTCCAGTGATAGTAACACTGATTCCAGGAATAGTAACAGGGTAGCATCGTTCAATGAAAAGAATGTGATTTGGAGGCAGAAAACTTGAGTTCAAATCCTGACTGCCACATATGACCTGTGTGACCTTGGGCAAAACATTTAACCTCCCTGGGCCTCAGTTTCCTTAATTGTGAAATGAAAGGGTTGGACTAGATGACCTGTAAGGACTGCCCCCTCCCCCCTTTTTTTCCAAAATCTACGTTGCTATGCTCCAAGGAAGAATATTAGAATGAGGGTTCTTCTCTCCGTTGTGTTGGTTAAAAAAAATCAGTGGTTCTTCCTTGCACTGGTACAGTTTCAGGGAGAAGCAGCATTAAACCTGATATGAGTGCTGACACAGTGATGGAGCAGAGCCTCCTGGCACTAAGCTTGGGCCAGGCAAAAGAAAGGGAAATATAAGTTTGGGCAGTTATCTTCAGTGACAACTACAACATATTACATATTTTTTGCCATTTCCTCTGTTATTATAAGCCGTGTGATGTTTTTGCTTGGGAAAATGAAGAGGGAATGAAATGCTTCCTTGATAGCCAAAAGACAGTAGCTATTTGACCTGCCAAATATCATAACTTGGGAAATTTTCTAAATATTTGGTTTGATACCTAGATAAAGAAAGTGAATGGGAAGTTGTTTTTCCTCCCCCTGTTGCAGTAGCTCAGTCCAATTTCTTGTGGTACAGGTGAGAAATGTGCCATTTGAGGGCCCCAAATTGCCCTATTTTGCAAAGTTAGGTGACTTTGTGGAGACATGTGGTGTTCTGTGACTCCATTTCTGATGGGAGGATTCTACTTTACATTTTTACAATCATTCCTTGCTTGATTTGCTTCTCTCTTAGTTTACTAACCTTTCATAAAATAGAGGGGTTGGCAGTCTATTCAAATTTAGTTTCCATATTATTGATCTCTTCTCCTGGTGTTTATTAGTATGAAGGAAATTATGGTTTTGGTACTGGTCATACATGTATTTTTTAAAATTAAATTTTATATTATTTTTCAGTTATCAAGCATTTACTTTTTCTCCTTCTCACTTCTCCCTCCCATTCTTCCAGTGGAAAAAGAAAAAGAAAAAAGAAAAACTCTGGTAACCAATATGTATTGTCAAGCAGAACAAATTCTCCTATTGGCCATGTCCAAAATATGTCTCCTTCTGCATATTTTGTCCATCATCTTTCTGTCAGAAGGTACTCTGAAATCATGGCCACTTCACTGTACCAATCAGAGTTCTGAGATCTTTCATAATTGTTTTTTCTAACATTGTTATAGCAGGAATTGTTCTCTTGGTTCTGCACACTTCACTTTGTATCACTTTTATAATTTCTGACAGATAGCAACAAATAATAATCACATTTATAGAGCACCTACTCTGTTCCAGGTACTGTGCTTAGCATTTTCCAAGCATTATCTCATTTGATCCTCGAAACAACCCTGGAAGAAGGAATTTATCTCCATTTTATAGATGAGTCAAACAGAATTTAAGTGTGGTTTTTGAGTCCGGATTTGAACTCAGGTCTTTCTGACTCCAGGCCCAAGGCTAGATCTGCTTGGCCATCTTGCTGCCTTACAACACCGTAAGTCATACATGTATTTTGAAAGGTTAAGGAATGGTGTCAGGTAGCAGTTATATAGAAAGGCAAAAGGTTATGGAAACTGTACCATTGTTTTCCGTTTGAGTATCATAGGCTACAAGCTCCAGCAGTTGACAATATATGCTTTGAGTGGTTCTCCATCACCTTTTCAGTGTCCTCTAGAAGAAGGCTGGGTGTCTTCTTCTCCCCAGCTGACCTAATTCCCTTTCCCATTGAATTGAGGCAAAACCAATCCTAATAGTTTTCAGGTCTCTACACAGTAGGCACTGTCATTGCCAATTGTATCCTTAATCAATTCTGAAGTTTGTGCTTCTGTGAAAGCTCAGGTAGCCAATAAGGGGCACTGTAAGCATTGCTTTTTCCTTTCAGTCAGGACTCTCAGATCAGCTGGTTGTCAGCCACTCACCAACTCCTCCCCAGACTTCGATCCATCAATATATATTTATTAATCACCTACTGTGTGCCAGGCACTATTCTAAGAACTGAGGATATGCAAAGAGGCAAAAGACAGTCCTGTTCTCAAGGAGCTTGTAGCCTAATGGAGGTGATAACAAGTAAACTATATACAGGATAAATAGAAATAATTAACAGAGGGAAAGCACTAGAATTAAAAGGAGTTGGGAAAGTCTTCCTATAGAAGGTGGGATTTTAGTTGGCTACACACCTCTGCCAGGACAGAGGCAGGTGTCCTGCTTTCAGTCTAGAATAGGGCTTCTTAACCTGGGCTTGGTTTTTAAAAGTATCTTGATGACTATATTTCAATATAATTGCTCTCCTTTTTAATCCTGTGTCATTTATTTTTTGCATTTAAAAACATGATTCTGAGATGAGGTCCCCAGGCTTCACCAGACTGCCAGAGAGGTCATAGATCCCCGCCCCCCCCCAAAAAAACGCCAAAACGACTGTCGTCTGGGAGTCTGTTTTTTCCGACAATCAAATCATTTAGCTCCTTCTACCTAACTAGCTTCTTTCCTTCCTTTGAGCTATGACTAGTTGCCTTTTCATAAAGGATCATTTCCTTAGTAAACAGTTTAATCTGATTAGTAAAAATTATACCTGTACTAAAAGGCAGCTGCCTACTTGCTCAGATGAAATAAACAGAAAGTGAAGGAATCTGAGCAAACTTCTCCATTTTAGATAATTTGCATCTCTGACTCAATAGAAGCAGAGGGGAGATAGGTTTGAGTCCCAGAGATAGTCTGCACTAGGAGGTACTGAAATTCTTAGTTGACATTGTAGTGGGAGCAGAAACTCCAGTAGGTGCGTCTGCTCTTGTACAGTTCTTGCTTGGACCAACTCAGCTACTCAGTTGTCTAGTTGAGTCTCTGGCTCTGCCAAGACCTCTTGCTGATTTCTCTGCTAGTGGAATGGGAAGTTTCTTCCCTGGTCACAGAGACAAGCCAGGGCATGGAGAGAGAAATTCTCTCCCCCACCTTCACTTAGAAAGTCTCATGCCAAGAAACATTCGGGTGCCTAGCATACGTCCTAGGAAAATCTTCAAGACTCAAGAATTAGGTAGTTCCAAGACTTCCTGGAAAATGATGTCCTTAAAGAGGAGTAACAGAATTCCTCAGCCAGCCAGGGTTTGCTATACTCAGTTATGGTGGGTCTGCTTTGTCACTTGTGTGACATTATGGTAGTCAGAAGGTTGGTGGAATTTCAGTTATCTCCTAGATAATGCTTTTTGAGGTATTGGAACCTTACATTATTGTTATTTTTGTTTTGTTAAATCCTTTTAACTTGTTAATCCTTGTTCAGTTGTATCTGACTTTCCATGACCCCATTTGGGGTTGTCTTGGCAGAGATGCTGGAGTGGTTTGCCATTTCCTTCCCTAACTCATTTTACAGTTGAGGAACTGACGCAAATAGAGCTAAGTGACATGCCCAGGGTCACCCAGCTGGTAACTTGTCTGAGGCCAGATTTGAACTCGCAAGAATAGTCTTCCTGACTCCAGACCCAGCACTCTACCCACTCGAAAACAGCACAACATAAAAAAATAGCCTAGCAAATGGAGGCCATTGGAAACTAATGGGAAACAGATGAAAGCAAGGGAAATACATTGGTATGGGAGCTAGATATTCAGCTTACTCTCTGAGCAGACGAGAGCCATTTAGTCTGGATGTGCCTCTGGAACACTGAAGACTAAATAAGCAGAACAGCTGAATTTTTAGTTGAGCCAAGACATGAGACAAGGAATAGAGGCAGGGTACAAAAGTGGGAAGTGTCATGGGTAATCTGAATTTCTGGGTTAGGTTTTGAATTTTCCATTTGGTGTTTAACTATAGGGTGTGTTCATCATTGTGAAAAAAAAAAACAAACCTTCGGTTGACATCTTATTTAACTTGACTTTAATATTGCCCAATCACACTCTTAGGAATCCTGTAATCTTAGAGTTTTGGGACCTTTAGAGAACATCTTGTCTAAACGTTTCATTTTTGTACGATCATGGAATGTAGAGCCAAAACAGATTTTGGAGTTCACCTAATCCAGTCCCTTTATTTTACAGACAGGAAACTGAGGCCCAGAGAGGCTAGATAAATGTCCCATAGTCACACAGCTCTTCTGTGCTCCTTCCACTGTATACTATGGCCCAGAGAACTTAAATGATTTAATTAAGCACGTATGGTACCACAGCCACTTTGGTCAGTGTTCTTTCTAAAAATAAAAAAAGAAGCCTCCTGGTTGCCTTTTTTTACATATTATTTTCCAGTATACTTTTCTCCCCACCAAAATTTCCCTGGTAACAAAGAAAAATAGCTAAGGAATGTGTCTAGCAAAACAGCTGTGCCTGATGCCATATTAAATGTTCTCTTCCCATAGTCCCCCAACTCTGTACCATGATGAGGGTAGAGTGTTGCTTTTTTTTTTTAATCTCTCTCCAGAACCAAGATAGGTCATTTCAATTCATCTGAATTCAGCTGCCACAAAATGATGATTTTATTTACAATCTACTGCTTCTTATCCCTGAGGCATTCAGTCCCCAGGTGGCACCATCCTTTGATATAATCTGTGAAACTTTGACATTGAACAGTTGCCCAGTCCAGTGGTTTTTTTGGGTATCATAATGCCTATAGAAGGTATGCCAAAGTCATTAAGTGTGTGGATTCACAGGGCAGTAGGTTTCCCAATAGTAATTGGAACTTGGCAGATGTTTTTTTTTTCCTCCCCACCCCAATAGTTTTTTTCAGCAGCTGCTTCTGCCCCCTCTTCCAGTTCCATGTCTCTCAGGCCAGATGCAGTAATTGACTTTGTGATGCATTCAGAAATACTCCATACTAAATTTCAGGGCAAGATCCTGTGTGCCATCCGACAGCTGCCGTACAGCTCTAGTGTTCACATTCCGGGACATTAGATGATCAGTCTGTCTGTGTGAGGTTTCATCTGCCTGGCAACCAGGCATACAGAGACCTGGAAACTGTAGGCTGATATGCAGACCAGAGTCTCCAGACATATGATCGAAGTCAGGAGAGAGCAGTCAAAATAATCCATACCGTCTTTGGAGAGTATCTCCATTTTTTAAGTCCCCCAGATGGTTAATGAATTCCTGAAATGCTGACTTCAGCAGTAAAGACATATCTAGAATTACTCAATTTCCTATTATGGCCTGGCTCCTGGGCCTAGGCTAAGCTGACCATGTGAGTGACCATTAGATCAAAACTATGTCCTTACTTTTGCTGATGAATTAGGGTTTCTTTAGCCTTTTGCTTTTCTCTAGTTCTTTACTATTCTTCCTTTGATCCTGCCCTTGGGGAAATCATTGTCAAGGCTGACCTGTTAATTGCCTTCTAAACCCTTATGGGATTTGGCATTTCTTTATGGATGGGGCAGGGGAGGAGGGTGCTGAATTAAAATCTATTTTCTAAACTATTTTATAACGCACAAATACAGTATACTTAAATCAGTTCTGTTTCTCCTAGCTCTGGATGTGTAAGGGAGGAAGATTACAACCCAGTGGGCTTGGCATGCTGGTGTAAAACTAAACAAATTCGGATATGATGTAACCCTAATACTGGGGTGGTCCCAAACGCCTTCAAAAAAAAGACTATACTCTCTATGAAGAACGAGTTTGTTCTGTCTCTCCTGCATCCTAACTCTCTTTTCCTGGTAGACCTCACCCAGTGTATGAAGAGTCTCAGATCATTGGAGCTAGAAGGATTCTTGCAGATTTTCTAATTACAATTGACTTAATTTAACCCCTCATTTAAGAGATGAGGAAACTGTGTTCTAGTGGAGTCAAGTGACTTGCTAGGGAGAAGCACCTTCTTTTTGGTGCCAAAGAAAGGTGCTAGATTCATTAACTGTGTGTATTCACAGGTCAGCTGGTACACACACCATTAGGTAGATTTGCTTCTTTACTCAGTTTTGCTTAACTATTTTTCAGATGGCCAGTAGCTTTCAGACAGTAGCAATAGGTTCTAGCTGACCTAGAACCCAGCTCTTCTGACTTCTTACTTGGTGACCTTCCTATTCTACTTCCTTTCTGCCATTAGACTCTCCCCTTTTCAGTTTCTAGGAACATGACCGCCCCTTGTGGTGGGATGTGGAAGGAGGAGGGGAATTTTCCTTTAACAATATCAGTCCACTCTGCCTACACATGAGTGAGAATAAGGTTCATTAGGTTAACTGGTTCCAGCTTTTCCTGAGGTGGGGGATATATTTGAAACAGCCACTTTCTTTTTTCTCATCCTGAAGTGGGCAGTCCTAATCCCTATAAAGTATTCCAAGTTTCCTTCACCCTTCCTTTACTCTTCTTATGCAGTGGAAGCTTTTCCTAGCATGTTAGTGCCAGAATGATTTGAAGTCCTGATTTGTCCATCTCCCACATATGCGAAGGGATGAATTCATGGGTAGTCTCGTTGGTACTGTGTTGATCCCTGGGACTTCTGTGATGGAAGCTTCGAGAGTTTGGTGGAAACTTGAAGTGGGGGGAGCTTTTGCTAAGGCAAATTTCTAAGGGAACAGGCATCTTCCCCCTCTGCATCTTCCCTTTTCTCCTCCTTCATCAATCCAAACAAAATGAAAGCTGATCCACTGGCCTGATAACTCCAATATGCAGCCCTACTCCTGATGAGTCCAGGCTCCTTCAGGGATAGTCATGGCTGGGGGAAGTAGGCAGATCAAAGAAGGCAATTAGTTTTTTCCAACTGGGTGCTCCATTTCCTACCTTTTAATAGAGGAAGGAAGCATCTGGGTCTATCAAAACCTGTCTGTAAAACTGCTCTTTCAATCCCAGAATTGCTGACTCTGACAATAGGATGTGCTGAAATTAGGGTTCCTTCAAAGGGAGTTTTTTTAAAACAAGTCCTCAGGGGCCTTGAGTAAGTATAATTACGGCATATTCATTTGAAATTTTTTGATGCTCGAATTTGTTTCATTTCCAAATATAGTTTCCAGCTATTAAATATGCTCTTTAAATAAACCAGGATTCTCCTGTTGTAGATGCTAAAAGTGTGGTCTTCCCAGGATAGCTGATCTTTTCACTGCTGTTAACCTTCACCTTCAGACTATGAAATCTTAATTTGGATTTTAAATAAAACTGGCTTGTGAAATATGTCTTGTAAAATGGGATTGAAAGCCAGCTGTGGGGTTTACCAAGTTTTAACCTGAAATAACTTGTGGTAGACTGGGAAGAAGCCTTCTTCCTTCCTAATTTCTCCCCTCTTTACTTATGCAGCTTTCATGTAGAAGAAAAAGAGAAAAACAGAAAATAATTCAGCCATGTTCCTCCTCACTCTGGATTGGTGGCAGTTTCATAGGGTGGACTGCTTTCCCCTTTCTTAAAAAAAAAGCTTCCCTTGACCGTAGAATGACCTCAAGCTATTGTCCTATATCCGTCCTCCCTTTCATAGCTAGAAAAAGCTGTCTACACTGGTTGCAATCTACTTCTCCTCCCACTCTTTTCTCAACCCTTTTCAGTTTTGCTTCTGACCTCATTAGTCAACTGAAACTGGACTTTCCAAAATCACCAGTGATTTCTTAATTGCCAATCCTAGTGGCTTGACCCTTTTCTCCTGCATATTCTTTCCTCTCCAAGTTTTCATGACACACTTTTCTCCTGGTTCACCTGGTCTGCCTATCCAAGTGTTCCTTCACTGATTCATTTGCCAGATCATCTCACTCCCTAACTGGATTTATCAAAATGATCTTTCCTCTCCTCTCCTGCCTGTCCTTTCTTTTTCTCTTTTCTCTCTTCCTTCTTCAGCTCTTCTCTCCCTGTACCATCTTTTTTGTGATCTCATCAACACTGATGGGTTCAGTGATCATGTCTATGCAGATGACATCTAGATTTGTATATCTGAGCTTTATAGCTCTCCTGAGCTCCATTCTTGTATCACCACAAGCCTATTGGATACTTTTTCCTGTGTCCACATTTAGGTAGGCAGTTCATACTTAATATATCCAAAACAGAACTGGTCATGTTTCCCTTCAAACCTACATCTTAGTCTAACTTCTTTTGGTGGTACTGCCATCTTTCCCGTCAAGCTAGATACAAAGCCTTGGAGTCATTCTCAGCCCTTCCCTTTTCCTCCCTTCCCACATCTAATCAGATTTTAAGTCTAGTCAATTCTGCCTTCTATGTAAGGTGAATTTTAGTCTAAGTAAGGTGGATTTTAGTGTGTGTAAAGTGAATTTTTATTATTTCTCAGTGTTCAGTTTCCTACCATCCATAGCTATAGCAATCAACAGTCCTCAGGTATTAGATATGAGTTCAATTATTGTTCAAAACATCTCCACCATGCTTGTGCATAGTTATATAATGGTAAATAAAATAAACATCCACTGCAGCTGCCCAGTGAGATACAGGGATCAGGTGATATTAAACTTGTGAGGCTACTGCTGGCAATGTGCCTTCTTTGTCTGTTGGTCTATAAAACAGGTGGTCACTAGACAGTGAATGGGAAACACTTAGAGTTGAATGTACAAATGCTGTGTGTGCCTCAACTGGCCCCCTTGAGACTTGAGGAGATTTAGGGGAAGCACAAGTTGTTCCTGTCTCGATTGACCCCATCAAGATGTAAGGATAGTTGCCCCCTTTCTCACTGACCCCTGTGAGAAGGGTGATTAGGGAATGCTGTAGGAGTTCGTGCTCTCATCAGCAGTGTCTTCTGAAAGAACTAGACTAGAATAAAGTAAGATTATTAATGCCTTTGTAGTGTCTTTCCTGTCTGACCAAATAAAGATTGAACCTGTGCTAGCAGCCCTCAAGTGTGCTGTATTTATCTGTGTTGCATATCTTCACAGTACTTTCTCTTAGATCACATGGCCACTGGAACCCTAGTTAAGGCTCTCATCCCATCTGCTCGGGATGTATCCTGCATTTTTATTTTAATTGTTCTTTCTCATCAGTGTAATATCATTTGATTAATACAATGGCTGGGTATAGGGAAGAAATTCAGAGAGTGAAGGAAACAATCATAGGAGCACAGAATTAGTTAACTAGCATTAATTATGCATTTACTGTGTGCCAGGGACTGTGCTAAGTCAGCACATGGCATACAAACTATTGAAGTAATTTCCTAATTACTACCTCCAGTCTCTCTCCTCTTCAATCTGTTCTCCATACAACTACCCAAAGTAGTTTTCTGTGTATGCTCTAGCATAGGTCTGACTATGTCACTCTCTTGCTCAAAGAGTTGAGTTGGCTCCATATTGACTCTGGGATAATATGGGAACTGCTCTGTGTGTCCCGTGGAACCCTTTGTAGTCTGATTTCAGCCTACCTTTCCTGGTTTATTACACACGATTCTCCTTCACCATGTATGTTCCAGCCAAACTTTCCTTCTTGCTGTTCCTTGTACACAACATTCCATCTCCTGTCCCTACATCTTTGCTGTCCCCCATACCTGGAATGTACTTCTTCTGTACATCTTTCTCTTAAAACCCTTAGCACCCTTGAAATCTCAACTCAAGCCTCCAAGAGGCCTTCCCTGACTTTCCCAGCTTCTAGTGCTCCATCACCCCAAATGACCTCTTATTTACTGTGTATATATTTTGTATTAACTTGTATATGTCTATTTTGTTCCCTCAGATAGATGGTAAACCCATTAAGGTCAGGGACTTTTTGGTTTTTATATTTGCCATCCTGGCGCTCTGTACATATTAGGTACTTCATAAATATGTGCTTATTTAATTAATTTTATTCTTAAATCATTTAAATACAAGGTTTTAAAAAATCAAACATGGAAAGTTGAAAAGGTGAAGGAATATTGGAGTATGAAAGGAAAAAGCTGTTTCCGACTCTATTACTAAAGCACGTTCTTGGGCAAAGCTAGCCATTGAATATTCTATAAATAGGAATCCTGTATTTCCAGTGAAGTCTCTTTGCAAGACCCTTACATAAATGTTAATGTAGAAGAAATTAGAACCTTGCCTTGTCCTTTCTTTTCCCTCTCTTCATCTTGTAGGTTGTACTAATGTTATTTGGATCTTCTGTTAAGGCCCTGACACTTGAATCTGTGGTGAACGTCCCATAGCATCTGGCTTCTCATCAGTTTCATCAGCACCACCTCCAGGCTCAGCTTAGTGTAAATGACTACGCCTTGGAATATAGCCAGTTCCCCAGAGAAGAAGAGCTGGTACAGGTAGAAATGAAAAGCTCCTTAGGCCATTTTCAGGGAACATTAAATCTAACCAACTGCTTTTGGGTGAATTGAAGTAGAACAACAAAAAATAAAGGGGAGAAGAGCAAGAATCAGGTTGTGATTCAAAGACCCTTGGGTCTACAACTTCAAAAGGTGTAGCAGAGATAGACCTGTTAGAAAACAAGGGTAACAGACCGTGTAGTGCACAGCCGTCAGAGAGGTGAAATACCCTGTCCAAAGTCACACGTTTAGCTAGTGGAAGACTCTTTTCAGCCAGTGGCATTTAGTAGGCCTCAAATTCAAGAGCAAGTGTCACATGTAAGAGACAGCTGCTGATGTAAACCAGACTTTCATAAAGACAATCTTTATGTACATAGCCCCATGAAAAGAACTGTTGTTCACACAGTGATCTTTCCATATTCTCAGAAGTAAGTCGCACCATATGTAGCTGATGAGGACATAAGGCCAATGGCCTTCACCTCTTCCATGGAGTTCTATGAAGAAAATGATGTAAGACTGATGAAAAATACTGCGAAGAACAACTCCACTCCATCTCGGGGACCTCCAAGGCCATCTGGTCTACACTAGAATCACCTCTAAACCATCCTCAACAAGCAGTCATCCAAACTTCACTTGGAGACCTCAAGTGAGGGGCAGCTCACTACAGCCTTAAGCAAGGATTCCTTTTTGAATAATTATAATTCCTAGGAATTTTTCCTTACATAGAGTCTTAACTTCTTTTCCTGTAACTTTCGCTCATTTTTCCTACTTCTCTCTAGGGACAAGAAAAAGTCTTTTCCATGGAATGACCCTTCAGATGCTTAAGATCATTAGATTTAGACTTAGAGTAGGAAGGAACCTTAGAGATCATTGAATTCAACCCTTTTGTTTTATAAAGGGGAAGCCTGAGGTCAAGAGAGAGTAAATGTTTTCCAAAGCTAATAAAAGTAAGAAATGGCAGAGAGGATGTGAACCTGGCTATATCATGTCTACCTTAAATCTTCTCTAGACTAGGCATCCCTGATTTTTTGTATTTTATTTTTAATTTATGGGATAAAACAAGCATTTCCATAATATAGTATAATAAAAAAGATGATGGTACATGAAACTATAAATCTGCTATGCACAGCTTTTTGTTACTTTCAAATATACAACAAAATTATAATGTAAATGTCTTTTTTCTTCCCACCCCCTCCCCTGCCCCAGAGATGGCTACCATTAGACACAAATATGGGTGTGTGTATGTGTGTGTATACATATCTATATGTATATGTAAAATTATTCTATATGTACTTTTATTTATCAGTTCTTCCTCTGGATGCAGATAGTGTCTTTCTTCATATGTCTTTTATAATTAATTTGGGTATTTATAATAGTCAAAGTAACTTATTCATTCATCTTACAGCCTATGACTTTGAGGTCTTTCACTGTCCTTGGTACTCTCCTCTGGACACTTTCAAGCTTGTAGGTGTCCTTCCTAAAACTGTGTATGTGGAACTTAATGTGATACTGCGGATGTGTTCTGTCTGTGCCAGAATTCAGTGGAGTTAACTTCTCCTTAGGTCTGAACACTTTCTCTCCTAATACACCCTAAGAGCACAGAAGATTTCCAGTAGAAAACAAGAGAAGTAGAGTTGTTTGAAGCCTGAGAAATGGTTCGACTTGCTTAGACTTAACCCCCTCTCTCTCCTTCTATGGCCATAAGCCATTGCATAATTACTCTTCACATTTTGGATGGTTGTCAAGGGGAAAGGTTGTCAAATCTTTTTCAATACAGGCATTTGCTTATATTGTTTTCTGATTCTCAGCTTACTTAATTAGATCTTATGACTTTAAATTCACATAACATGGGTCAGATTGGGTTTTCTCTTAACAGCATTTAAATAAAGTTGAACTGCATTATATCCTATTTCCTTATTGTATGAATTTGGATATAAGGCAGGTTCAGTCACATTTCTTGAACTATGACAACTACCTATAGTGAAAAAGCCTATTATCACTGTGTGTCATTGACCTATGAATTGGTATTGGTTATATTCTATCAGATCCTAGTCTGTGAAGGCAATAAAATCAAGTGGTCCTATGGTGTTTATACATTTTTCTATTGACCTGTTCTCTTGAATTAACAATATAATTGATGTGGAGGACTCAAGTGAATGACTTATCATATCTAGGGCAACTAAATCCTAGAAATAAGCGATTCATGTGTCTAGATCAATTATCTCCAAACTTCTTTGATCATTCCTGTTAGGAAAAAAATTTTAAGGATGCATTAACAGTATAGCTTTATCTGTATCTGCATATGTATATATACACTGATGAAATAATGTTTAATCTTAGGGTTTATCGAGCAGGGGAGTGACATTGTCAGACCTGCACTTCAGGGAAATTATTTTGGCCATTGTGTGGAGGATGAATATAAAGTGGGGAGAGACTTGAGGCAGTGAGAGCAACTAGAAGGCTACTGGAATAGCCCAGAGGTGATGAGGGCCTGCATTAAGGTGGTAGCTGTATTTGTAATGAAAATGGGACAAATGGGAGAAGCAAGGTTGGAATCATGGAAGTATGATAGTTGATTGGTTATGTGGATGTGAGGGGAGGGAAAGCAAGGAGATGCAGATAACTCTGAGGTTGTGAAAACCTGAGTGACTGGAAGGATGGCATTGCCCTCCACAGTAATAGGGAAGCTGGGAAGATGGGTGAGTTTTAGGGGAAATCACATCTGAAATCCCAGTTGCAGTCCTTCTTTGCCTGCAAATAAGTTTACTTCTCTGAGCTTCACTTTATTTTTTGTAAAATTTTGTTACTATTTGTTATTTTTTGTTATTATTTTGCATGTGGTGAAGTGATAACTTTGTAAATCATGAAATGCTGTATAAATGTGAAACGTTATAAATATCATTTCCTGGTTAATCAGTACTTCTACTCAGTCTTGAGTATACATTTCCCACATCCCCTTGATTCTCTTCTATATATATTTTAATTTTTTTCTTTTTTTGCTTTTGCATCACATTTGCTTCTAATAATTGGGTCACTAATGCATCATTGAGAGAGTTGTGCACTGATCCAACCATTCTGTAGAGCAGTTTGGAACTATGCTCAAAGGGCTAACAACACCACTACTAGGTCTGTGTCCCAAAGAGATTATTTTAAAAAACGGAAAAAGACTTCTATGTACAAAAATATTTATAGCAGCTCTTTTTGTGGTGGCAAAGGATTGGAAATGGAGGGGATGCCCATCAATTAGGGAATGGCTGAACAAGTTGTGGTATACGGTTGTGATGAAATACTATTGTGCTATAAGAAATAATGAATAGGCTGACTTCAGAATAGCCAGGAAAGACTTATGTGAACTGATACAAAGTAAAGTTAGCAGAAGCAGGAGAACTCTGTACACGGTAAACAAGCATTGTATGCTTGAATGTCTTCACTATTCTTAGCAATACAGTGATCTAAGATAATAACAAA
The DNA here is from genome assembly GCA_028658325.1 of Potorous gilbertii. Classification (NCBI taxonomy): domain Eukaryota; kingdom Metazoa; phylum Chordata; class Mammalia; order Diprotodontia; family Potoroidae; genus Potorous; species Potorous gilbertii. Next base: position 52,269,352 of record CM053773.1, read on the forward strand.
AGGCTCATGATGAAAATGCTATCCACATCCAGAGAAAAACTGAGAGAGTCTAAATGCAGATTGAAGTATACTGTTTTCACTTTATTTTATTTATGGTTTTTCTTTTAGTCTGTTTTTTTCTTTCACAATACGACTAATATGGAAATATTTTATGTGATCGCACATATATAATCTATATCAAATTGCCTTCCATCTTAGAGAGAGGGGAAGTGAAGGAGGAAATTTTGAATTCAATTTTTACAAATGAATGTTAAAATTTGTCTTTACATGTAATTAGAAAAAAATACTATTAAAATACATATTCATATATATAACCCTCCTCATAAAGCCATCCCTTTTAAGATTAAAAGGAGAGACAGAAAAGCAATTCAGTAAAGCTAACCAGTTTGTCCACTGTGCCTGATGGTATATACAATGTTCCCTTTCCATTGATCCCCACCTCTGCAATGAAAGGAGTTTCCTGATTCACTTAAGAATTTCCTGGGGGATGCGTTCATGTCTCCATTGCTCCAGCCAGTTTGATAGCAAATGCTTTAATAGGCAACGTTGGATAAAGAAAGTTAGATTTAGAAAATTCATACAATGACTCTCTTCTCCGCTAAGTTTCTACTGAAGTTTCTCCCTACAAACTTTTAGGTCCTTTCCCAGATCTCCTCTTTTCTCTTCCCTGTAATTTGGCAGAAGCTGAAAGGATTATGACCACATACAATCTGTTTGCCAGCATAAAATGCCATCATTCTTTTCCCCAGTTGTAAAAAACACTTCTCAGTGTTTGCCCAACCAGCTTCAAGCTTCTTTTCTCTTTTCCAATTCAGTTTTTGCTATTTTTCCCCCTTGAATAACAGTGATGGCAGAAGCAGTAGTGAAAACTGAGTCTAGCCTGTAAGATTTATAAAGTCAGTGATAGTATCTCATTTGGTCGTGCTTACTGCACCTGAGTGAGGTAGGTACTTTGAGTCATCTCCATTTTTATAGCTGAGGACACAAAGAGTGAGAGGTTAATGACCTGCCCACAGCCACACAGGTATTAAAAATCAGAGGCAGAATTCAAACCCACTTCTTCTGACTTGAGGTACAGTTCTTTTTCAACTTTGGTAAGTTTTGAGAACTGTTTGCACAAAGGTCTGAGCCATCATGAGTGATACTAATAATGGACTTATGGAGGTATCCTATTGTGTCTTAGCAACATTCACATGTAGGATCAGCCAGTTTCTGAACTACTGTTGATCAGTGACCAAATATTGAGTTAGCTCTTTCGATGTACATCTGTTTTTTGCTTATGAACAGATTTTTGAAGGAGACTGAAATAACAAAATGCAGACTTGCCAGAACGTAATTTTAAAAAAATACAAACTGATAAAACACATTTTTAAAGTTGCAAAAGAGCTTTTCAACCAATATATTTCATTATCCAGACTTTCTTCTATTGACATTAGTTTACTGACTCCTGAAGAAAAGCAACAGGGAGTCCTTGCTTGACAGTTGATTCCTAAGAGAATAGAAATCTTCTGACATGGCAGATATTCAGGAGCAGTCCAGAAAATGGGAAAGTATATATCTTGCTTCAGGTCAGTTCTCTGGAGGAGTGAGGCTGAAGGTAAAGGCTGATGAAGAAAGTCATGTGATTTAGGTAGTCCCCAAAATGGAAATCATTGACAAACCACATTTCCAGCCCTAGCCCTAAGTGTTAAGTATTGTGGATCAATTAATTTAATTGCAAATTGAAAGATTGAAGGCAAAAGGAAAAGGGGAAGGTAGAGGATGAGATGGATAGATAGTGTCATGGAAACAACAAATGTGAGGTTGGACAAACTTCAAGATAGTGGACGATAGAAGGGCCTGTTGTACTATGATCCATGGGATCACAGAGTTGGACAAGACTGAATGACAACAGCATCATTTAATTTTGAGTTGGCTCTTTGACAGATGCTAAGGACCTTCCCTTACAGCCATGATGTGGATTATATAACCCGGACCTTGCCTTCAGTGGTACTGTGAGATGTGTGGACTGTACAGGTCTGAGAAAGGAGTTCACTCTAACTCTTGAGTACTGTCATAGCAAGGGGTCTTCAACTTTAGGGTAGTTATCTAAATTTGAAGGATTATTTAGGTCCCTGGAGTCACTGAGGCTCACTGGAAGAGAAGGTTGCTCAACTCTCCAGCAAGAGTGCTTTTTCTCAGCAATAGCACCTTCAACCCAAGGGAGTACTTTAAATCTAGAGGATTATGTTACAAGATCCTGGGAAGTTGGGGCTTACAGGAGAGAGAGAATATTTGTTTTGATTGTTTATGGACTTGGACACAAGTCCTTTGCATTTATTATCAAGATAAATAAAACCTACCCCATATTTTTTTGTGGGGAGGGAGAAAGAAATTTCCTTTACTCCTTTTGTGGTCATGGGGAAGAGGCTCTAAGACTTTCTCAACTGTAAAATGAAAGGGCCAAACTGGGTTTTCTGCAAGGTCCCTTCTACCTCTAAATCCTAGGCTATTTCCTTAGGGTGTGACAAAGTTGCTTTAACCAGTCACTTCTGTCTCAGAAACAAATTTCCCATAAAAGCAAATCCAACTCCCCCAAACACCTGACTCAGGGTCTGTTCCTTCCCTCTCCCTTTAAAAAATGGAATTTGTCTTGGGACTGAATGAATATTTGAAAAACAAAATCTGATCTACTTTAAACACCCAAATCTGTTCAAATAACATTGAGGTTGTGACATCTGTTGACAAAGGCAGGAAATTCAAAGCAGCATGGCTGACACATTGTATTGAGTTCTGATATTTTTGGCATCTCTCAGCCTGTGGCTGGGGAGGCCTGTGTTGTTGAGATGCTGTGGGAGAGTTATTCCTGTTCATGGCCATCTAGGGCACTGGGCAGGGAACATTAGACATGAAAGCACTAGACAGGGAATCAGGAGACTTGTCTAGGCTTTATGATTGGACATGAAATTGGGAAACATCAAGCTTGGGGACAGAGGATTATAAAATGTTACTGTTGAAAGGATTCTCTTGGGTCATCTTGGCCAACTTCTAATTTTCTAGACGAGAAATTTGCCCCATTGGCAAGTGAATGGTGTGGCCACAAAGAACTCAGATTTCTCTCCAGCCCAGTACCAGGTCAGGCCCCTTTCCAGCTCTGGACTTACTTACCACCCAGGCCATAGTCCACATTGCCACGACTGTGTTTCTTCCTCTAGGAAACAAGAAGAGGGATATTTGCTGTCAGGGTTGGGAAAAACTCCCATGAAAGAGACTGAGCAGACTCTCAGAATGCCAGGCTTTCCTCCAGGCTCCATACTCACCCACAGAAGTTCAGGCTGCTGGTATAATGTCCAGTCATCTGTTGGTTCTCCATTACCCTCCCAGTTGGAACTGATGGAATCTTAACCAGCAGGAAATAGAATCCCAAAAACAAAAGCATATTTTCCTAAGTAAATACCCAAAGTCATAACAAAAACTGCTTCATTGGGACACAGGCATAATTGAGCTCTTTCCATTGTGAGACACTTCAAACAGTGTTTTGAGTGCTGTGGAATTTGTAGGGCAGCCTTGAACATGAGTCTGAGAGGGGCAAAGCTTCTGGTAGGTTGATCAGTGTTAATTGAACTTGAAGTTTTAAGCTTAAACCAGTTTCCCATTTGTTATTTCATTTCTAGTCCCCATTGCCCAATGATCTGAAAAGATTAAGGACAAACTGTAATATTTAATCAACAAATTAGACTGTAGGTTCTTTGAGGGCAAATACAGTGTTCGTTCTCTGTCTCTCAGTCTCTGTGTCTCTGTCTCTGTGTGTGTGTGTGTATGTATGTACATATGTACATATGTATGTATTGTCTCCCCCAGTGGAATGTAAAGGACTGTTGCATTTGTCTTTGTATCTCTTTTGCCAAGCACACAGTAAGCACTTAATAAATGTTTCTTGATTAATTGATTTCATGATATCTTTCTATGTTCCATGAAGGACTTCAGGGCTAGATATGATATAGTTTGATGATATATATGATATAGTTTCTTGACATGATATAGTTTTCTCTCCATAAGTATGTATCCCCTCCATAATGCATGTAGTGGGTAGACTGGACCAAGAGCCAGGAAGATACACATTAAAATGCAACCTCACACACTGACTAGCTGTGTGACCCTAGAAATGTCACTTAGTCGTTCTCTGCCTCAGTTTCCCCATCTGTAAAATGGCTATAATAATGATAGCACCTACCTCTCAGAGTTATAGTGAGGATCAAACGATAATATTTATAAGACATTTTGCAAACCTTAAAGCATCATGTAGATGCTATTAGTATTATTCATGGCTTAAGTCTCATTTTCATGACCAACTCATAGTCTTCTTAGCTGTGCCTGTTTTCTTGTTCAGTCATTTTTCAGTCATGTCTGATGCTTCTTGACTCCAGTTGGGGTTTTCATGGCAAAAATACTGGAGTGGTTTGCCATTTCCTCCCCCATCTCATTTTACAGATGAGGAAACTGAGCCTAACAAGGTTAAATGACTTGCCCAGGTTCATACAGCTAATAAGTATCTGAGGCTAGATTTGAATTCAGCTCTTCTTGACTCCAGGACCTGCATTCTATCCACTGTGCCACCAAGATGCTCACTTGTATTCTTACCTCATATTTTATTATGTAATTCTATGTTTGATTGTCCCATAATGTAATTTATCCATGATATGACCATGTGGAAAAGACTCAGCCTCTCAAATATCTCAATTTCTTATTTGTGAAATGAGTGACTTGACTTGGATGGTCCTTGACGTGTCTTCCAGTGCTAATATTCTCTACCTTTCTTGTTTTTAAAGATGGCAGAGAAAAGGCAGGGACTCACCCGAGCTCTACCAAATTCCCCCCCAAATACCTAGAATGCAGTCTACTTGACTATGTATACCAGCAGATTACTGAATCTAGGCCACAGAGTTTTATTTAATCATGGATCTCTAGCTCATCAGTATCTAGACCTAGATCTTCAAATTGATCAGGCCTAAAAGACACAAGTCTAGTTTCAACTTTTGACTGGAAAAGTATCCTGACTTGCTTTCTCCTCAGTTCTCCCTCCTCCATTAAACCATACATTGCAACTCTTTACTGTTATGGGCCCTTCTTGTGTTTAGATGACCTGCCAGCTACAAGCAGCAGATGTAAGCCCATAATCATTTATTAGGTACCTACAATACATCAGGTATTAATTAAATAGTGGAAATACAAAGAAAAGCAAAAAACTTGGTTGTTGCCTGCAAAGAACTCACATTCTAATGGAGGAGACAAGATGCAAACTCTGGTATGCCTTGTATACAAGACACATAGAGTGCACTGTAAATGAAAGGGCAAGGGGGCAGAGCCAAGATGATGGAGTAGAAAGACACATATTCTCTAGTTCTTCCCCCACAGCCCACAAAATACCTGTAAAAAATGACTCTCAACAGATTCTAGAGCAGCATAAGCCACAGAACAACAGAGCAAAAGAGGTTTCCAGCCAAAGGTAACCTGGAAGGCCAACAGGAAAGGTCTATCTCATGAGCTGCTGAGCGGACCAGACCCCAGCCCTGGCCACACAGCACTGGGAGAAATAGGAGACCTCTGGGGCAGAGTTCCCAGCAGGGAGAGTCCCAGATCCCTCAACCCACAAGTGACAAAGAAAGCTCCAAAGGTTAGTGTGGGAGGGCTTTCGCAGCTGGGCAAGAAGGGAATGGGGTTCCTCCAGCAATAGTCCCAGGTGAGGGCAGCAGCAGCAGACTGCAGGCAGCTATTGTGGCGGGGAAGCAGCCTGGGTCCATTGTCCAGGCAGCTTAGCTTAAAGCCTGTGGCAGTAGGGAGCAGCTGATCTAAACCTCAACCCTGAGTGACGGCCCTGCCCCCACTCAAAGCCATGGGAAATCCAGCCTTGAACACAGTACTGGGGAGAGGAGAGGCCATAGGACCATCCTCTTGACAAAGGATTCAGAAATCAAATAACTGACTGGGAAAATGCCTGAAAAAGGGAAAAAAAATAAGACCATAGAAGATTACTGTGTTGGTGAACAGCTGTCTCCTCCCATCCTTTCGGATGAGGAAGAATAAGGCATACTGTCACAGGAAGTCAAGGCCCCTGCCTCCATGCCTCCAAAGTGAAGTTAAACTTGACTCAGGCAGTAGAAGAGCTTGAAAAGTGAGTTAGCAACTTGCTAAAGGAGAACCAAAAAAATGCTGAGGAAAATAACACCTTTAAAAAGAGGCTAACTCAATTGGAAAAAAGAGATCCAAAAAGCCAATGAGGAGAAGAAGGCTTTAAAAAGCAGGATTAGCCAAATGGAGGAGAAGGTTCAAAAGCTCACTGAACAAAATAGTTCTTTGAAAGAAAGAAATGAGTTCAGGGAACTGAATGACTATGAGATAAACCAAGCAATTAAAAAACAAAACCAAAAGTTTGAAAAAATAGAAGATAATGAGAAGCATCTCATTGGAAAAATAACTGACCTGGAAAATAGATCTAGGAGAGCCAATTTAAAAATTATGGAACTACCTGAAAGCCATTATCAAAAAAAGAGCCTAGTTATCTTCCATGAAATTATCAGGCAGAGCTGTCCTGATATTCTAGAATCAGAGGGTAAAATAAATATTGAAAGAATCCACCGATCACCTCCTGAAAGAGACCCAAAAAGAGAAACTCCTAGGAATGTTGTGGCCAAATTTCAGAGTTACCAGGTCAAGGAGAAAATACTGCAAGCAACTAGAAGGACGCAATTTGAGTATTGTGCAAATACAATCAGGATAACACAGGATCTAGCAACTTCAACATTCAGGGATCGAAGGGCTTGAAATAGGATATTCCAGAAGTCAAAGGAACTGGGATTAAAACCAAGAATCACCTACCCAGCAAAATTGTGTATAATACTTCAAGGGAATAAATGATCATTCAATGATATAGAAGATTTTTCAAGCATCCATGATGAAAAGACCATAACTGAATAGAAAATTTGACTTTCAAACACAAGAATCAAGAGAAGCATGAAAAGGTAAACAGGAAAGAGAAATCATAAAAGACTTTCTAAAGCTGAACTGTTTATATTCTTACTTGGAAGCATAATACTTATAACTCTTGAGACTTTTCTCAGTACACACACACACACACACACACACACACACACACACCCCTATAGACAGAGAGTACAGGTTGAGTTGAATCAGAAAAGATGATATCCACAAAAAATAAAATAGAAATTAAGGGGTGAGGGAAGAAAATACTGGGAGGAGAAAGGGAGAAATGGAATAGGGTAGGCTGTAGCCCATAAAAGAGATAAGAAAAATTTTGTTCAGTGGAGGAGAAAAGGGAGAAGGGAAGAGGGGAAAAGTTAAGCTAACTCTCTTCACATATGGCTTAAGGAGGGAATAACATGCTCACTAAATTTAGTATGAAAATCTATCTTACACTACAGGAAAAGTAGAGGAGGAGGTGACAAGTGGGGTGAGGGGAATGATAGAAGGGAGGGCAAATGGGAGAAAGGAGTAACTAGAAATAAACACTTTTGGGAAGGGACAAGGTCAAATGAGGGAATAAAAAAATAAAGGGGAATAGAGTAGGATAGAGGGTAATATAGTTAGTATTACACAACATGATTATTATGGAAGTCTTTTGAAAGACAGTCTTAGAGGAAAGGCACCAGCAGTGGGGGTTGGTTGAGGAAAAGGCCTCCCGAAGAAAGTGGGATTTAAGATGAGTCTTGAAAGAATCCAGGAGGAGGAGGTAGTGTTCAGGGATGGGGAACTGCCAGGGAAAAGTCATGGAGTCAGAAGATGGAGTGTTATGTTTAAAGAATATGGAGGGAAATGTAAGAAGCATGGAGATGTGGGAAGAGGCCAGTTTGTGAAGGACTTTCAGAGCCAAACAGAGGATTTTATATTTGATAGTGGAGATACAGATAAATTGTTTGAGGGAGTAACCAGTCTCAATAGCTGATTGAATCAGGGAAGTTTATTCTGTTTTCAGGGACTGAAAACTAATGCCATGGTGATGAACTTTTTGTGTAGGAATCCTGGTAAGCTTCATCCAGAAAAATTGAAAAAGAAGATATTGAGGGAGGGAGATTGGGGATTAGGTAACATTTCCACACATTCTCTTGTCTTGTCCTCTTAGTACATTGACTGTGCCTAATTTAGGTTATCATGCTTTGAGATCTCAGCTATCATTGACTGTCTGGCCCCTAATGATTTGAACCTGAGGCTTGAGGATATGCCTATTTCTTATTTTCCATGTATCTTCAATCAATCAATCAGTCCACAAATATTTATTGTTATTGTTGTTTAGCCATGTCCGACTCTTCATGACCCCATTTGGGGTTGTCTTGGCAAAGACAGTGGATTGATTTGTCATCTCCTTCTCTGACTCATTTTGTAGATGAGGAAACCAAGGTAAACAGGATCAAGTTACTTGCCCAGGGTCCCACAGCTAGTAGGTGGCTAAGGCCATATATGAAATCAGGAAGAGGAATCTTCCCCTCTCCAGGCATTGCACTCTTTCTGCTGCACCACCTATCTGCATTTATGAAGCACCTACTGTGTGCTCGGCTCTTGGGGATACAACCACAATAAATGAAATAATCTGCTCACAAGAAGCTTACATTCTTGGGGTTGGAGAGATAACAGGACCATATATACCCTATATACAATAAATACAAATAAATGCAGATAAATACAAAGTAGTTAAATACACAGTTTGGGAGGGAGGTCCCAAAGGGACAATCACCTAGAAGACTGTGTTTGAAGGAAGAGAAGGATTCTGTGAGTTTAAGGGAAGGAGGGAGCATTTGCCAGGCATGAGTGAGAGTTATCACAGAGGCACAGAGATAGATGTGAAGAAAAGAGAGAAAGCTACTTTTGGAATTGTTGAATTGGGACTTTCTTATCATTTTCAGGCAACACTTTGAGTGGTCATATGGGCAATTTAAACCTAAGAAGAAATGCAGGGAAAAGTAGTATTCTGCTTATGGGTTGGGGGAGTAGGAAGCTTCTAAATGGCAGAGATCAGATTGCCCCCTCAGTGTGGTCCAAGTACAGATTCTGATGGCCAGAAGGCATGTTACTGGCCTGCATAAGGCTGTTCAGTCAAACAGTTCATTGCAGTGATCCAAGCTTAGCTTTTTACCTGTCCCATTCAATCTGGTTAGTCAAATACTCTGAACCGCTTTGCAAACATGCACAGTTCTTTAATATCCCTGGGATTCTTCCTGAAGTAAAGGCCCGTCTTTTTAACCCTATTATTCTTCCAGTGACACATCCTGGGGTAGCCTTAGCACTTGGTATGGTGCCTGGAATACAGTAGGTGCTTAATAAATGCTTATTGACTTGGGCTACCATAGTTTATTAATAATCTATAACAATGAATAATGGTGATGATAAGCTAGCGTTTCATGTAATGCCTTAAAGTTTTCAAAGCACTTTATATATATTAATTCATTTGATCCTCCCAACCCTGTAAGGTCAACACTATTATTGTTCCTGAAAATGGAAGTGAGCAGACCTGCCCAGGGTCACACGGCTGGAAGCTGCCTGAGGCAAGTTCCAACTCCTCTTGGGTCTTCCAGACTCCAAGTTCCATACCTTATTCACTGCATATAAAGAGCTCTTAATATAAGGACACCAAGAGATAACTGATGGACGACCTGTGCGCACACGCCATCAAGAGAACCTGAAGATGGCCCTCCACCCTCAAGGAAGACCCCTGTGGCAGACTTCTGTGTGGGCATGGCCAGACGATGTGGATGGGTTGTGACTGGATCAATGAAAGGAATACCAATATTGATGAGTTCACAGCCCCATTGAAATGTTAACAATAATAACATGGACAGCATTATTATAATATAATCATTTTGTTATCATAATTCAATATTGGCCAATACACTGTTCCATTATAGTCTCTAAACAGGGTTAAGTGGCCTTCCCTTGACTTCGATGTTTCCATGGTGCTTGCCCGTACCACGTGGACTAAATAGAAACCAGCCTTGCTATGGATACTCTTGAGTCTCTGATCTTGTAGTGGATTTGGACCTTTAAATGAGAACTCAGATCTGTTCCTTTATCTCATACTTCCCAGTGTTCTAAGAAGAGTTGAGTTTTTTAATAGGTCTTGAGGGGTCACAGTGATCATAAGCCTTTATTAATGATGATTAGCTCCCTAAGATAACCTGTAGGACTAATGCCAATTATAACTACTTTGCCATTGACTATCCGGTCCCTCCTATGATATAATTAATCAAGGCCAGAGACAGTAGTAGAGCTGCAGAGGATTTTGTTTCCCCAAGGTTGGGGATGGGGGAGGTATCATGTTAGTTTAGCAGGTTTTATTAGGTACATTGCAGTTTTTCATTAATTATAGCACTTTCTTGGTTTGTCCTTCCTAATCTGTCTTGACTACATTCATATTCACTTGGGGTGGGACTCTTTTTGGGGGTAGGAATAGAATCATTTTCTCCTTTTCCTTTAATCCAGCCATCCTCTCTGCTCCTCTCTCCTCTTTGCCTTTGGATCAGAGTCATTAAATCCTGCTTCTTTTCATGAAGTACTGTGGTTTCAAGAAAAGGAAACTGTTTTATAATCCATGGGGAATATAGCCAACTCAATCTCTGTGCTAATGTGTGTATGACTAATTCAAATCCATAGATAATGGGAAAAAACGTGGAATCATCCACTCTCAGCTAATAGCTTCGACTTTATCCCCCACTAAGCTTCTAACTTCTTGTCATAGTTGCCAACATATGGCCACTGTAACCTATTTGTGGCAAATCCTCCAGTGGTCATATGGACTGACTGTGATACATTGAGAAATTAGGCACCAGGAGAGGTGGAGAAAAGTAGAAGTTACAACAGCAACCACGACCTGGTTCATCCGCCAACTGGTTCATCAGCTTTTGTATCTGGAGAATTAACCCTATTCTTTGAACTTTGTGTGCTGATATTGTTTAACCTGTAGGAAAACCTATCTTCCTGTCCATTTTTCATATCTGTTTTTATGATAAGGTAAAAAGCCTGACAAGGGACTCCTCAGTTATGGGTAATATGATTTAGAGGTAGAGTGAATCTTAGGATGGTGTACTCCAAGACTTCTTTATTTTTTTAATGGCAGTCTAGTGATACCTTTGGGCCACTTCTCAGAATTGTGTTTATTTATTTATTGGTTTACTAAATTGAGTTTTATTTTCAGCTCTGCATTTTCTCCCACCCACCTCCTCCTAACTTTGAGAAACAGAACAGTGTTTTTAAATATAATTATAAATGAAAGTAAAAATAAATATAACTAGAATTACCAAGGAAATCAATTTTAGTGAGATAGACTTATCAAAATGCTTTTTAAAAAAAGTTAAGAACCCCTGGTGTGGTCCAACCCCCTCATTCTACAGATGACATTGAGATTAAATAATTTGCCCAGTGTTACACAGGTCATCAGCAGCTGAGCATGGATTCAAAACCAGAGTTCCTTGACCCCAAATCCAGTGCCCAGATTCAACTGTTTCATTCAGAGCTGTACAAAGGAAGGGAGAAAACCCAAGTTAATATAAACAACTTCTTGTTGCCTAAAATTCCAACATATCTAGTCAGCATTTTAATGGTCTGAATGTAAAACAGGCTGTTTGTTTTAATTTTACAATAGTAAGTCTAGTATATTGGGTTCTTTCTCTTAGCCCGTCGCTAATGCAATTCTAAAGGTATTTAAGTGTCTATTATACGTAGCACCCCGTATAGTAGACATATATGGAGACATATGTCTCGGGAAAGGGACTATCCTTAAAAGTTCTCATTTTCATCTTACCTTATTTGTACAGAATTAATCTTTAGTACACGGTTATTTTAATAGGCTTTAAGAGCTTGAAATTGAATTAAGTCTTTTGGGACACCCTGTATGACTAGTGCTGAGAAGGGTATAGGAGAAGCAAAGACTTGTTAAGAACTTTCTTCTCACTGGGAAATTATTCAATTATAATACAGCAGTAATTGATCAAGTGCCAAATTGGGCACCCTAGCCAGTCGCCAGATTCTTTCCTTCACCCTTTGAAAAATCTTACATTCATTTTTACTTTCCGTTGTGAGTTCATTTGTTGACATATTGATCCAGTTGGTGCTTCCTTATCAACAGCCATAAGATAATTTCTTGCTAATTAAGGAGCTCTTCAGTTATTTCAGCCAAGTCCAACTCTTTGTGACCCTATTTCAGGTTTTCTTAGCAAAGATCCTGGTGTGGTTTGCCATTTCCTTCTCCAGCTCATTTGACAGATGAGGAAATAGACAAATAGGATTAAGTGACTTGTCCAGGGTCACACAGCTAGTAAGTGCCTGAGGGTAGATTTGAACTGCAGGCCTAGAGCACTCTCCATTTCACCATTTGACTGCCCAATTAAAGAGTAAAAAAAAACCTTTGTTTTTTTTTTCTCCCCTGTCTTCTATAAGTTTGCCATACTCGGTCACTTGGTGAGGTAATATACTCTGTAAACCCTTAGAGCAGACAGTGGAGGAAGAGAATATGTGCTATGGTCAATGGCAAATGAACAAATATTTTTGTAAAATGTAATTCAGAGCTGTTGGTCTAGATCAGCACTTCTTCAACTGTGCATTTGACCCCATATGGGGTCGCCAGAATTTTAGCAACAGTAAAAGATTTTTGAATGTGCAATGGCTAAAAATTAACCAAGAATCAAACGTAATGAATCTGAGATGTTTCTGGCAGCCCTTGTCTGTGTTGCATCCTGCAGCTTCGGTTCTGAACACAAAGCATGCACACTGTGCATACCCTCGGGCCACACAGCACCCAGTGAATGCCACTGAAACTCAAAATGGTATTGTGAGTGAAAAAGTTTAAGAAACCCTGGTCTAGATGTTAAGAAGCATTATTGGGCCTTTTAAAATGACTATGCCCTGGAGATTAGCTCTATACACATTGGGCACTTTTAATAAAAGTCCCTTCTTAGAGTAGAGACATGTGTGGTGTGGGCAGTGGTGAGTGGTGGCCACAAGCCCCCTTTTAGGAAGGAGGGCCAAGCAAGGACCTACATCCAAATGCCAGTCAGAGACTCAAAGTACCCTCTTCTGCTTCTAGGATACGGCTGTGGTTCTATTATATTGTGTAACTTTACTTTATTTAGATACTGGTGAAGGACCAACCAGAGTGCTTTCTAAGAGAGTGTTTTTTCTCTGGTTTTGAAAAAAGGAATTCTTTATTGTGTTGTTTTTCTTTCTTAGAAGGTATAGATAAGGGGCATCGAGGTGATACAGTGAATACAGCACTGGTCCTGGAGTCAGGAGGACCTGAGTTCAAATCTGGCCTCAGACACTTGACACTAGCTGTGTGATCTTGGGCAAGTCACTGAACCTTGATTGCACTGCCTTTCCCTCTCCAAAAAAATAAAATAAAATTTAATTAAAGAAAGAAGGTATAAATAAGTGCATCTAATCTTATGTACAGACAGTCATTGTAAGTGAATCCTCCACAGAATAGCTAGTACAATCAAGAAGCAAAAAACCTGATCTCCCTTCAAAGTCCTTTGTGCACTTTGTTTTATCTTGAACAACTTAGCGAGGAGTATTTTCAGTACCTAATGTTCTGCTGGCAATCAGTAAAGGTCAAAATTCTGTGCATAGAACAGTGATTCGGAAGCAACATTGAATGCACGCTTGTGACCCGAATCATAGGTAGGGCTAATGGACCAGAATGGAGGTGGATGTGGGAGAGGGGCAGGGAATGAGGAGAGAAGGAAGGATGCCAGGACACCCCAGTAAACGGAACTAAACGGAATCCATGAGAAAGCACAAGCCAGATGTCACTTAGACTTTTTGTCAAAATTATTTCTGCAGGTTATGACAGCTGGTTTCTCAATATTGCTGTTTGACATGGTTCTGGACATTGCAATGGTGGCTTGGTAAGTATTTTGTTGAAGGATGGGAGTTGGCTGTTGGTTTGGTGAGTACCATTGTCTAGGGTTAAAATGGCCACTGGTGGTTTGGTAAGTATTTTGCCTAAGCTGGGCCCTCTTGGCTTGGTAAATTCCATGATAGCAGATGGCCATTGGGCATTGGAATTTCGTGGTATAACTCATAAGGAGCAGTGTGGTACAGAATGAGTGCTGGATTTGTGATAAAATCAGTAACCACAACAAAACCCCCTGTATTTGAACTGAATTCTGCTATCTCTTACCCTATGACCTTGGGTTTCTCTGAACCTCGCTTTCTTCATCTGTATAAGACACAAAGTCCTACACAGATCTCCAGAGAATTTGGATTCAGTCTGGAGGGTCTGTTGGCCATTGTTGTCAGGGTCCCATTAGCCTTGATTACCAGAGCCATGCAGTCCCGAAAGAGGGTTTGGAAGGTATGGTCGAGGAGACAGTTGCTACTGACTTTGTCATACCATGTCATCACTTCAGCATATTCTGTGCCTAAGATAACACTCAGCTTACAAAAAAGCCCAATGCATGAGACCTTTTCCAGGGACCATGACACACACATGTCCCCAGTGCCATGATGCTCTGCTCTAAAGACATCTATCTTTCTATGCTCTCTTGGTTTTCTGATTGATCCCCCATACATGTAGATCTGCCAGCATAACCTGATGGCTCATCTTGTGCACTCGCCCTGAGGCCCAGGCTCTTCCTGCTTTTGTCTGCTACCTAAAAGCAGGGGTGGGGGAGGAACAAGGAGACTTTGATGCCTTCCTCACTTAGAATTATTGGAAACAGCTGTGGCAACTGCCATGCATTTCTAATTGTGGTCAGAAGTATAATAACAAACATGCCCTGCCAATTATTTTACTGTTTACAAAGTACTTTCATATCCATTATCTCAGATGATCTTCACAACAACCCTGTGAGGTAGGCAGGCAGGGTTTCATTATCCCTATTTTGTAGTTGAGAAAACAAAGTCCCCAAGCTATGGAGGGACTTGCTCAAGGCCATACAGTAAATACATTAGAGGGTCAGGACTTCCATCCAGGTTTGTTTGGCATTTTTTGCTCTGAGAGGCCGAAATGATAGAAAGGGGAGAACACTGGTTCCAGAGTCCTGTATTCAAATCCCCCCTATGCTGTTTGCTACCTGTGTGACCACAAACAAGTCATTTCTATTCTTGTGGTTCTAGTTCGCTAATCTGTAAAATGTGGGAGTTGAATTAGACAACTTCTCAAACCCCTTCTAGCCCTCAGTCTATCCCATCATGATGCTGTAATATCTCTAAAGATAGATGCAAACAAAACTAATGAGTAGCTATATTACCCATAGGGCAACATTAGAATGGACATCAGGCTTTCTAAAATCAGTTCTTGTTAATGTGGTGTATTTTCCATGTGTAATGAATCAATTGAAAGCTACCTGCTTGTTACTTAAAAGCAGTGTAGTATTGAAGATAAGAGTTCTGGACTTGGAGCTAGGAAGCCCTAGGTTCAAAGCCTATCTCTGACCCTTACTAAGTGCATGACTAAGCATTTATTCTGCACTTGTTACATCATGCTAAGCTAGGGATAGGAGGAAAGATAAAAACAGTTCCTTCCATACAAGGAATTTATATTCTAATGAGAGAGACAATCAAGTTAATCTGTATCAATCAGTCAGGAATATATTAAGTGCCTACTATGTGCCAGGCACTATGTTAAGAGCTAGAGATACAATAAGAGTCAAAGGACAATCTGTGCTCTCAAGGCTCTTAAGAATATTTTTTTTTTTAATTTTTATTTTATTTATTTATAAATGTTCTACAATCACTTCCTTAAAATTAAGATTTTATACCCCCACACCTACCCCCCCCACTCCCCTCCCTCCCCATGACAGCATACAATTTTGTATAGGTTCGACATATACTTTCCTATTGAGCATATTTTCCCTATAGTGATGTTATGTAGTCACACTGAGATAAGTGGAAGAAATCATATAACAAATCAAAACATAATACACTAAAACCCACAGACACACAAACATGATCTGCTACATTCTGCGAATGACTTCCATATTTCTTTCTCTGAGTGTGGAAGGCATTTTGCCTTAGAAAATTGACATTGGGATTTTTTTTTTTCAGTAAGTTC
>CM053773.1:52285887-52316694 GCA_028658325.1 Potorous gilbertii
GCTATTTTTTTGATCATGGCTTTCAGGTAGTCCCATAATTTTTAAATTGTTTCTCCTGGATCTATTTTCCAGGTCAGTTGTTTTTCCAATGAGATATTTCACATTGTCTTCTATTTTCTCATTCTTTTGGTTTTGTTTTGTAATTTCTTGGTTTCTCATAAAGTCATTAGCTTCCATCTGCTCCATTCTAATTTTTAAAGAACTATTTTCTTCAGTGAGCTCTTGAACCTCCTTTTCCATTTGGCTAATTCTACTTTTGAAAACATTCTTCTCCCCACTGGCTTTTTGGACCTCTTTTGCCATTTGAATTTGTCTATTTTTAAGGGTGTTATTTTCCTCAGCATTTTTTTGGGTCTCCGTTAGCAAGCTGTTGACCTGCTTTTCATAATTTTCTTGCCTTGCTCTCATTTCTCTTTCCAATTTTTCCTCTACCTCTCTTACTTGATTTTCAAAATTCTTTTTGAGCTCTTCCATGGCCTGAGACCACCGCATATTTATTTTGGAGGTTTTGGATGCAGAAGTCTTGACTTTTAGGTCTTCCTCTAATGGTATGCATTGTTCTTCCTCATCAGAAAGGATGCAAGAAAATAAAATACCTGTTCACCAAGAAAGTAACCTTCTATAGTCTTATTTTTTCCCCTTTTTTGGACATTTTTCCCAGTCAGTTATTTGACTTTTGAGTCCTTTGTCAAGAGGAGGGTATACTCCAGGGACCTGGAAGTTCTTAATTCCTCCAAAGTGGCACAATCATGGGAGAGGAGTATACTCCTTTCTTGGCCTGCACTCTGGTCTGGGAGCTGCCAGAGCTTCTCTGTCCAGAATCTGAGAATAGAATTCCATGCCCAGAGCTTCAACCAGCTCCACCACATCAGCACTCTTCCTCACCCCAGGACTGTCACTCAGGACTGAGATGCAGATCAGTGGATCAATTCCCCCAGGGTCTATAGGCCTAGGGCTCCAAAAATGGATTCTACCACTGCAGTAGCTGCTGCTGGTGGGGCCAGACTGCATTCCCTTCTCACCCAAGTGAAAGAGCTTTTTCATTGACCTTGGAAGCTATCTTTGATGTTTGTGGGTTGAGCAATATGGGAACCGTAAGGAATTTCACCCCCTGAGGCATGCTCCAGTCCTGTCTGTGCTGTGCAGCCATGGCTAGGCTGTGCTCCATTCTGTGCCCAGTGCAACAGACCTTTCCTGTTGACCTTCCAGGCTGTCTTGGGCTGGAAATCTCTTTCACTCTGTCGTTTTGTGGCTTCTGCTATTCTAGAATTTGTTGGGAGTCATATTTTACAGGTATTTTATGGGTTATGAGGGAGAGCTTTCACAGGTTCATCCTTCTACTCCACCATCTTGGCTCTGCCCCCCAGGGCCTCCACTTCTTATTGAGGTAGCCCATTTCATCTTTGTTCAATTCCAAATATTAGGAAGTGCCTTTTTTACATCAATCCCAAACCTGTCTCTCCTCAACATGCACCCAACACTACTGGTTATAAAATAAAGACAACAGTATCTACCTCACAAGGTTACTGGGAGTATCAAATGGTCTAAAATATATACAAAGCATTTTGCAAACCTTAAAATGCCATATAAATGCAAATATAATCTGAATTTTGAGAATGGGAAAACCCATTTTGAATAAGACTCTCCTAAATGATAGAAAGAATGATGATTTACCACTCATGTCAACTCAAGGGTTGGAATTAGTTCAAGAGCTTTGGAGAAAAGAAACATTCTCCATTCCTTCTTTGAGAGAAATAAACATAGCTCCCGAGAGTCTCCTTGGAGAAGAAACTTCAGAAATGGCAAGCATGTAGCAGAAGCCAGTATTTCAACATGTTCATCATTTCCAGTTTCCTTCCCTAAAGACTCAGACCTCAGGTGATATGGGGGCCTCTCTCTTGGGTAAGTGATATGCCAGCTTGCTCCCATGTAAGAGCTCATTCACCCTCGTGTATTGTCCAACATATTCTCATCTAAAGACTTTCTCTGATTTTTGTCTGCTGTTTACTCGGATAAAGAAGTTTACTCACTATTCATTATTTGTGATGATCTTTTGTGTAACGAGCATTTGATAGAAAGAAGTCAAGTCTGTGGGTGGAAGCTTGAGTTATCCTTTCTCCTTTAAGAGACAGCAGCCAGGGGAGTGGTTTAAGAATCTAGAAATTGTGCCCCAGATCATCAATATGGGAGAAGAAAGTACAGAATCTAAATGTAATTCTATTCTGGTATCTCTTCTCAGAGATTGGAAAGGTCACCTTCACAGTTACTCCTGTTCCTTTCCAGTCAAGAACTGAAGTCTCTTTTAGAGAGGGGTGGGTTATCTTTGCCCATGCTACTCAATCTAATCACATTTAGACAACATATAAATATTCACATTTTAAATGAATAGTATACACCTTATGCTGTTATCATTTAGTCATGTCCTAAACTTTTTTTATGGGGTTTTCGTGGCAAAGATATTGGAGTAATTTGCCATTTCCTTCTCCAGAATCCCCATTTGAGGAAACTGAGGCCAACAAGGTTTAAATAACTTGCCCAGGATTACATAGCTAGTAAGTATCTGAGCCTGGATTTGAACTCAGGTCTTCTTGACTCCAGACCCAGAGCTCTCTCCACTGTGCTACTTAGCTGCTTGTGGGTAAGGTCTTCTAACCAGGGTTTCCCCCTGGTACAGCCTCCTATGGCCCATGAATTTAAATTATACCTTGTATCTTTGATGCACATATTCTCTTCTCATTGTTTATATACATGCATGTTACTTGTACACATCAATGCTCTTTGATAGTAGGGACAGTCTCTTACTCATCTATCTCCCTCACTGCCTCGAACAAGCCTTTGTGCATGGTAAGTACTTAAATCATGTTGGTTGTTGTCGTTGTGCTTGTGTTCGTCCTTTGTTGCCAAAGAAGACCATGCCATCAGAGAAATGATGACATGACTCGCACTTGACTTTGTTTTGAGTGAGAGAGGGCTGCCTCACTTCTCACCAGCCTCACTTCTCCTCCAGAGTCATCTGAAACCAGTTACCAGATATTCATCAGGATAAACACTGAATGAATGGGTGGATGCTCAGGGCTTTGTGGAATCCTCTCTGCTGGCCCCAATCATGATGCCTTGCATGTACTTGAATGATTTAAGGACTTCCTTAGGATTTCTTCCATAAGGGTATCTATTGAGAAAGGAATTTATAATTTTCATATTAATCAATATTATATGTGTAATGAATATACTAATTAATTTAGTTTTGTCAAGAGGTGCCTCCCTGGCTGGGGAGCTCTGACTCACAATGCAGCTAATTAATCAAAACTCTGACAATGCTCACAATCACTGTTTTTTTACTGAAGCAAATCCAAGACTGAAGAAACTGTTCTTGTCACAGAACCCTGATTCTGTACTTTAGGGGAGGGGGTCACAACTCCAAAGACTTGACTCCAGAATTGTTGTTTTGTGGGACTTGCAGGTTTCTTTGGGGAAAACACTAAATGATTGTTTGTAATTCACCTTCCCCATTCCTTCTCCAGTTGTGATTTAAATACATAACCTGTGCTTTTACTTCAGTTAAGAGAACATTCCTCACTCCGAAAGTGATTAAACTACTTAGTCACTGGTACTCCCATCTCTAAGCCAACTTTGCATGACTCCAAGCATTCTCAGGTTAGAGACTGGCTCAGTAAAAATCATCCTAACGTTATGTGAAAAGAGTGGTGACTCTGCTGCTAAAGACCCTGGGTTCAACTCCTGCTCTGACCTTTGGACCTAGGCCTTAAATTTAACCTCCCTGGGACTCAGTTTTCTCTTCTGTACAAGAAGAGGGTCAGATGAGATGATTTCTAAGTTCCCTTACATATCAAAGTTTGATGATCCTATGTTCCCACCCTTAGTACAGCCTGCGCATCTTCAGTAAGCTTGGCAGATAGTTTTCAAGAGTTGTGTTGATGAATTTCATCACCCTGAAGCCTGAAAGGCTACTGACTTTGAAGTCAGAGGACCTGGGTTCAAATTGCCCCTCTATTGCTAACTATGTGTGTGACTATGTGGATAAGTCATTTAACCCAAATTAACTCTTCATTTTCTATCAGCAGCTCTGCTTGGTTTCAGCTTCATGGAATATCCCCTGAAATCATATCCCTGCAGAGTGACACAGTGTTTGATACTTAAAACTTCCCTCTGTTGCCTCTCCCCTCTGACTGGAAGGTTGGAAGGTGGAACAGTAAGCCTGTCTCAAAATCTTCCTTTACTGAGGACTCTGACCTTTCAGAACTTGCCAGGTAACTCCCCTTTATGGAACATGGTTTCTCCCATTCATTTTAATTCTTCTATGCAACATGACTAATGTGAAAATGAGGTTCATAAGAATGTATGGGCAGAACCCACATAAGATTGCATGGGGAGGGAGGGGGAGAAAAAAATCTAAGACTTATAGAAGTGATTGTAGAAACCTGAAAACAAATAAACTAATTTTAAAAAAACTGCACAGAACATCATGTCCCCAAGATGGCACCCACAGTGGGCTCCCTCCTTGTGTTGTCTTCACCCATTAGATTATAAGCTCCTCCATGGTAGGAACTATATTTCTTTCTTTTTTGTATTCTTACCACTTAGTCCAGTGTCAAGCACATAGTAGGCACTTAATAAATGTTGATTGAATTGAACTGACTAGATCCTTTTGAGGCCTATTTCCTTATTTCTAAACTGAAGGGAGTGGTCTAGACCACCTCTACTGTCCTTGGCAAATCCATGAAGCTATGATTCCTATTATCTATAAAATCTAAGGTAACTTAAGCAACTGGGGCCTTAGTTTTGTCATCTGTAAAATGAGGGGATTGGATTATATATTATATGGCTTCTAAGGTTACCTACATCAGTTCTACATCTACGAACCTATGATCCAATGGGCTGACCTTAGCTAGGTTAGCCCTTGGTTGGACAGCCAAACAGGGTTATCATTGAGGACACTCCCACTTGGTAAGTCCTGCAAGGGTGGGTACCTTACTGGCCCTGCCTCCCTGAAGCTCAGATCAGCCTCATGCCCTGAAGAAAGATTAGGGGATGACTCTGGAGGAGACTTTGCACATAGTAGGTGTCTAACATTTGTTTAATTGAGTGAAGGGGGCTAAGTTGCTGTTAGGCCCATCTCCATTAAAAAGAGTTTTCACATCCAGAGACTTGGGAAATGATTTCTGGATAAGAAATAAAGTGTGAGGCCAAGCAACTGACAAATCTACTTACCTTTCTTCTGCCAATGAGAGAAAAGCTGATCATCCCTCACCCCAATCTGAGGCTAGTTTGTTTTGACAAACAGCCTGAGAAAGAGGGAGTTGCTGCTGACACACTGCCTCTAAGCCTTATCTGGAGAATGCCTGACACTAGCCTCTGAAGGAAGTTATAAAAATGTGCTTATGCTGCTGGTCTGTCTTGATAAGATTTCCAAATTGGAGCCCAAGTTAGAAAAAAAAATACACAACAACAACTTTGGTTCCTCTGCTTTTGGCCCCGGATGAACCCAGACCCATTTCTAGGCTGCTGTGATAAAATGGGGGGAGGGGTCCTGCTTCTCTTGTTCACTGGTAGGTGTCAGGCTCACCCTTCATGGTCACCAACAAAGGGTAAAAGGGGGAGAAGAGGAATCCTATGCTGTTGTAGTGACTTTTAAAGCTCCCATGTTGGGGAACATGCTAACTTCATCAAGCTCCTTGCCTGGAAGACCTCTCTGTATATTATGCTACCATTCATTTTTTTCCAAGATAAATGATTATCAGGAAGTAAGTCCCAGACAGAACCATAAATCACAGAATGACTCCCAACTGCTAAACACTGAGGAAGGGAGGAAGACAGAGACAGAATCCACAGAGATAGAGACCAAAACTAAGGAAGTAGAGGAGGAAAGGAATATGCATTTATTTAAACAGCTTTTTAAGTATTACAACAAGCCCTCTCTGAATTCCTGTTAAGACAAGATCTTATTTTGGGAATGATAAGTAGGGCTGTTGTCTTTGCTCGTTGCTGGTGTCTGAGCCACAGGACTGAGATGATAATTGTTTAACAACCAGCTCTCTGGGGAAAACTGTGCTTGTGACATACTTTTAAGTTTAATCTGGATAGTTAACATTTCCACCATCCCTTTCTTAAGCCTAGTAATCAACAAAACAATAAATCAAGCCCTGACTTGGATTATTTGCTAATTTCTGAGGTGCAACAGTGCCCATTTAAAATTTAACAACTGGCTTCCACAAGCAGCCACAAGCTGGCTCCAGCATATCCCTAAGAACCTCTCAAGAACTCCAAACTAGAAATGGTCACAGAATTCTGAAAGACTAACCAGAGAGAGGGAAGCTAAGTGGCCCAGTGGACAGTCGAGAAGACTCCTCTTCAGGTGTCCAAATTTGACCTCAGACACTTATTATCTCTGTGATCTCAGGCAAATCACATAAACCTGTTTGCCTCAGTTTCCACATCTGTAAAATGAACTGGAGAAGGAAATGGCAAACCACTCCAGTATCTTTGCCAAGAAAACCCCAAAAGGGGTCACGAAGAATTAGAGACGATTGAAAAAACTCAACAACAGCTAGGTACAAGGATTTATATCAAGGAGCAGGTGCAATGTCAGAGCTGGAGAAGATGATAGAGATCATTAAGTTCAGTCTCCTCATTCAGTAGATTGGGAAACGGAGGCTCATAGATAGGAAGTGATTTAAGTAAAGTCATGTATCCCATCAGTATCACATCTGGGACTAAAACCTAAAATCTCTGACTCCCAGGGCTGGGTACCCCCCATTGTACACTCTGAATCTCCAAGTCATAAGGATACTAAGAGGTCATTTAGCTATTCTCCCACTTAATTCCAGAATGCTGTCTACAGATGAGGAAACTGAGGCAAGCAGATGTTAAGTGACTCACCCAAGGTCACATAGTGAGGAAGTGTCTGAGGCCAGATTTGAACTCAGGTCTTCCAGGCCAAGAGTACCTGGCTTAATAAGATGCTTAATAAATGTTTATTGAATTGAATTAAACTGAATCTGATGGGTCACCTAGCTGTCCCTTGAATAAATTCTTAATAAATGTATGTGATTAACAATTCATTGCATTTATTATGTGATGATATAGGAGAAACAGTACTGCTCTTGAAGACAATAGACCTGGGTTCAAGTCCCAATTCTAACACTTACCAGATAACCATGGACAGATGACTTAACCTCTCTGAATTTCATTTGTAAAATCAGATTAATAAAAATGATACTACTTCCTCACCAAGTAATGAGGAAAATTCTTTGTCAACCTTCCATATTCCATAAATATGATTTATCATCATGGATGGCTCAAATTGTAAAAAATGCATCCTACGGAGCCAAAAATCTTTCTCCCTGAAACTTCACCCTCTTGGGCCTTGTTCTGCACTATGTAGCTACATGTAACAAACAACCTTTCAAATCTTTGAAGGCATTTTTCATGTTTCCTTTTCATATTCTCCCCAAATTTTCTCCACCTCCTAGCTTCCTTATTTATGTTCATAAAAACCATCTTGTCAGTCACCCAGGTTCAAAACTTCACACTGTCATCTTTGATAGTTCCCCCTTCGTTGTATCTTACACCCAAAAGTCCTCACATACCATACGTTTCTACTACTGGAAGAACTTGTGTTTGTCCTTCATTTTCAAAGAGGACCATGACATCAGGTAACAATGACATGACTTGGCATTGCCTTTGATTTGAGTGAGGGAGGGCTGTGCAAAATCACCATCCTCACTTTCTCCTCCACAGCCATCTGGGTCCAGTGGCCAGATACTCATTAGGATGGCTGGAGATGGCCCAGAATGCAATGGGAGACCCTGCCCCTTTTAGGCTAAGCGCTTTTCAGGTTCTCGCTTTGAGCTCTGTATGCTACATCACCATCCCAACACATACACAATAGAAAGTAAGCTCTTTGAGATCAGGGGCTCTCTCATTTATGTCTTTGTATCCCCACTGCCTAACAGTGCCTAGCCTATCCATCTCCACCTGTTGAAATTATATGTGTCCTTTGAGGTTCATCTTAGATGTAACCATAGTATCTTTTCCTCACTTCCATCCATTAGAAATACTCTATTTTTTCTCAGAGAAATCATGGTACTTCCTTTGTACATCTCTTCTCCTGTTATCACAACTCTACTTTGGCTATAGTTATAGTTACTTGAATGGTCTTGCCTCCCCTGTTAGTTGTAAATTCCTCAAGGTCAGGGATCCTATCTTGTCTCAACCAGTCAATGCCATACACAGTAAGCCCTTAATGCATAGTTGGTGGATCGGGAATGGTAAGTTCCCAGACTTGTCTTTGGGGATTGCCTTCAGGACCAGTTTATGAGCCACACACGACAATTAGTTTCAGAATCACATAGTTATAGTCATTTTTGACTAAACATGGCAGTACTCAGCTGAATTAACTAACCAATTTAACTTGATTTAATCCCAATGGATTTTTGGTCATTTCCAAAAATCACACCCATCTTCAAGGACTGAAATTTCCACCAGTAAAAAGACTGTTCAAGATATGTACGGGAGGTATTTATTGAAGCAATGGCAATATTATTGGATTATACATGTACCCTTGCAATGTGATTTGAAATGGATAACACTCATTTAGGTCCATGAGTTGGAGTACTTTTGTTTGGACTTGTGATTTCATTGGTAAAGGGAATTCCTTCTCCTAATGCAGGTCTACATCTTCTCTGTGACTTAAAGTCTTCAAGAGTTTTGTGAGGCCTCAAAAGGTTAAATGACTTGTCTACAGTCCCATAGCTAGTATATATGAGGTGCAGCATTTGAACCCAGGTCTTCTTGACACTATAAGCCAAGCTATTTGCTCTTTTGTTTTCAGTTCACATGAATTTACATTCATGGTTCACATTTCTGGTGAATCCAAGCCTCATTCCCACTTCTGCTTAAATGGTATAATGCCTGACCCTTAATAAGTACTTAATAAATGTTTGCTCGATTAAAAAGAATGATTGGTGGCCCACGATCTTCTGGTCAATAGAAAGGACCCCAACTTAAATGAGAGTTATCTTTGAAAGTCTCAATAAACCATCTGAAAAGCAGCCTGAATGGAATATTGGTCTTAGGACTTTTGTAACCTCTTGGGAGGGGCTACACAATTCACCACTAAGTCTTAGCCTTCTAATTATTGACTCTTTAGGTTCCTCATTTCTATCCTGGAAAGATCACTCAGGATGATGTTGTGATGTTGTCCTTGAGAAAAATAAAAATTTGGAGAGACTCATTTAATAGCATTTAATTCAGCAAATCAATTAAGCCCCTTCCTTATGCCAACAACTATCACTTGGTACCAGGACACAATCAGTCTATACATCAGTCTCTATCTTCATGGCACTTACAGTCTAGGTTTGAGGAAAAGTCTACATATTAAAGAGATGTGCATGGAGGAGAAATTTCCTTGTGAGGGGATAATGTAACCCTAGTCTTGTTTTTGCATACAGAGTTATTTCAGCTTTCCCCTAGGTAAAGGCAATCAATCCTCACCACAGAGAGTGAAGATGAACTCTAGGCATTAGAATTGTATAGAACTCTACCAACTGATGAAAACAAATCTCTCCTTCAACCGGTGTCAATAAAGTCAGTCAATAAAGCAACATCTGCTTCATGCCTAATATTAGGCTAGGCACTATTAGGAATAGAGAAAGGGGATTATATGTGGTTTCTGCCATCCAAAAGCTTACAATCTAATTAAGGCTACACAGTTATCCCTTTTACAACTTGACTTTACCCATCATGATTTTAATATATCACAGTTTGGCATAAGAAATGGGAATTTGGGGTAAGTTTTGCAGAAGTTGCAGATGACACAGAAGTTTAGAAACTCAGAAATGTATAAAATATATGTATGGTATTATATAATACCAGCATATTTTATCTTTTAGTACTGTAAACACCTATAAAAGAAAAAGAAAAAAAAATCAAACTTTTTCTCTGATAGGAGGGCCAAAAATTGTACACAGATTTTCCAGATCTAGGAGGAGGGGCATCCCGTCCCCAACCCCCCCAAATGTGGAAGGGATAACCGTACACATGAAATAAGATATAACAGTATATTTGCCTGCAACTTTCTGCAGATGTAAGCACCAGTGCTCTTTGGGTGACTAATCTGCAGTGTCAGGAGGGGATAAGAAAGCTGAAAGCAAACAGTTGTGCTGTGGCTAATGGCTGCCTGGTGTCCTCCCCATTAAAGACTAGGAAGGACAAAGGAAGTTCAGCCCATGCCCTACCAGGGTGAGTCAAAGATAGTGCAAGTGAGCTCTGGATTGAGGAGGGATGTGCAGAGAAGACAATGGGGTGGGGGGTGGGAGGGCTGGGGAGTGGTCCAGAGAGAGAGGAGAAGAGAACCCTTGAGTCGAGGGATTCCAAAGTCCCAGTGTATTACATCTCTATTTCCTTGCTCCCTGTGTCTGCTATTAATAGCTATGTCCCACATGTGTTCACTTGAAGTTATTTGGAATATAGAACTTAATTGTTCCCCTGCTGGCAAACACAGCTAAGCCAACCACAGCCCTGGCCAAACTCTTTTCTATCTGAATGCACGGGCCTCGTTTGCCTCTTGTCTGCTCCCTAGTGACTGTTGGCTAGAAGCAGAAGGTCACAGTCTGAGCTTTGGTCTCCAGGTACTCCAGAAAGGAGTGACAGGACAAAAGTTTTGCCTCTAATTTGACCAGGCAATTGAAATGACTGTGGTATGGTGGAAAGAGGCTGAGCCCTGGAAGGAGCTCATCAGAAGAGAAGGTGAGAGAATCAGTCTGGGTTCTTCCAGTCCCTGCTCTGACACCAAGTATATGGTCTGGAGTAGTCTCTTTGCTTCTTTTTGCCTCAGTTTCTTTCCCTGAAAAAATAAGACGGCTTAACGAGGACCTCTAAGATCCCTGATGGCTCTGACATGCCATGATTCTCTATTCAACTACCCAAGTCACTGTTATTCCGAGGTCAAAGGCAGGAATTTCTTTTTAAATGCCCTTATATTTGTCTCTAGGTTTTTTTTTCCAGTTTTGTTGTCAGGGCCCTAGGCCAATACTTCATTATTAATTCCCCTAGTTCCGGACTGAGAAAGTGGACCACAAATGACCCTGATAACTCAATTTATTGTAAGTTAGATACTTTTAAATACAGTTTTAAAGTGTTTAAAGCCTCCACTGAGGTACCATATCCATTCTGAAAAGATCTGACCTTACCTCTGACCTTGAACCAGCCTCTTTTTTACCAATCTCTTGGTTCCTCTGGGGCTAGTCCTGGACACACCTGCTCATCCTTCCCCTCAATCATGATAGACTCCCCCTCTTCACCCAGCTTGAATGAATGATTGAATAGCATTTACTTATTATCTGCTAAGCACTGGGGATACAAACAGAAAATCAGAGGCAGTCAAAAGCTCATATTCTAATAGGAAGGCAAAACACTTCTAAGAGGTTCCAGCTGTAAATCAGATGGACAGGCCCCATGATCCTTTGGGTAAAGAAGATGATGATGCATCTTTTCCAGCATCACTTCCACTGACAAAATCACACCCCTTTTTGAAGTTAAAGCATTTGGCAATGTCAAGGACTTCAGTGTTGAAAACTTTCTTTCCTGGAACTTCAGTGGCCGGGGCTGCTGAAAAGGCAGGGGAGAGAGGGAAAAGCCTGCAGAAGTTGCAACTTCTAGTTTAGATTCCATTGGGGCTGCTCCCCTGCATCATGGCTGGAGGTGCCAGGCTGGCATCAAGGTTGGTGGTCTGCATGGGAAGGAGTCCTCCCAGAGTCCTTGGGCTTACTGTCTGGAAGCAGCAATCAGTCAGCAATTGATACACTGGGTGCCTGCCAGGCAAAGAAAGACACAAATGTGGTATTCCCTCAAGAAGCTCACATTCAGGCGGGGCAGACAATATACAAATAACTGTATATAAAAGTATATACAGAGTTGTTGATTCATTTCAGTCACATCTGACTCTTTGTGACTCCTCTTGGGGTTTTCTCCGTAAAGACACTGGAGCTGTTTGACATCTCCAGCTCAATTTACAGATAAGCAAACTGAGGCAAACAGGGCTAAGTGACTTGAGCAGAAAACTCATCTTCCTGAGTTCAAAACTAGCCTCAGACACCACGTGTGTGACTCCAAGCCTGTCACTTAATCCACTGAACCACCAAGCTGCCTCACATACAGAGCAGATGGAAGGTAATGTCAAAGGAAGGAGCAGGGGATCGCTGAAAGGAAAGGGGACCAGGAAACGCCTCTAGTAGCAGGTGAGACTTGAGCTGATTCTTGAAGAAAGCCAGAGAAGACAGGCAGGAGACAGAAGTGATGTTCCATTGAGGGCTCCTAGAATGTGATTAAGAGGAAATTGTAGACTATTAGAGTTAGACAGGACCTGAGAAGTTATCTAGTCCACACCTCTTATACACACATACACACACACACAGAGCAAACTGAGGTGTTCTAGGGCAGGGTTTTAAAAAAATTATTATTTATTTGTTTTTAGCTTTACAAAAAACTTTTTTTAGAATTTTGAGTTCTAAATCTTAGGACAAGAGTTCTTAATCTCTTCTATGTCATAGACCTCCGACTGGTGAAACCTATGGATCCCTTCCTAGAATAGTGTTTCTAAATGCATAAAATAGAGGATTGCAAAGGAAACCACTTGTATTGAAATAGTTATCAAAATAGTTTTAAGAATAAGCTCATGGACCCCCAATTTGAAAACCCCTAGTTTAGAGGCTCAGGCACTAGAATGGGGGGATGGAGTCCAGGGATCTGTGACAGCTATTCTCTAGCAGTCTCCCCACTTCTTCCAGCCTCAGAGTCCCTCTTTAAGGAAATACCTTTGATTATATCAGCCTTCTCCCTATTTCAGAGTGGGCATGTGAGGATTAATAGTCCCCTTTGGGACTTCACTGCAGTCCCATGGGCCTGGGCCAGTGGAGAGGGGCACATAAATGACTCAACTTTACCTTCAGGCCTTAATGATTATTTTAATGAGTTTTTTTGAGTCTGAAACCGAGGAAGCTAGGAGAAGTGGCAGAGGACTCCTGAGGGCACTCCCTAGATGATCCTCAGATGAAACCGGACTAAAGGTTTATTGTGAGTGTTTGTTTTACTGAGGACAGGATCGACATGGGCCAGGCCTTGGAAAATCAGCTCACAGCAGGAGTAAAGGTTCTCTCATTTCAGCTGGGAGGAGAGGACAGCTTCAGCATTTCAGGCTTCCTAAAGCAAGCAAGGCTGGTGCCAAGGTCCAGGCTGGGATTAGCATTTCACCCTGGGCTGCTGCCCGGGGCCAGCAGGGAGCTGGTTGAGCCCCTGGCCAGGCTAGATCTTACTATGGTTACTCATTTTCTGAGTAGGGCCCTGGGGAATTTGGTTCCAGGCCACTCCAAGGCCCCAGAGGGGGAGAGTGCCAGAGGTCAGTTGGTCAGTTAACAAGTATTTATTAAGCCCTTACTATGTGCCAGGCACCATGCTAAGTAAGAACAAGGGACACAAAGAAAGGCAAAAATCCTGGTCCCTTCATTCAAGGAGCCCAGGGTCATGAAAGTCCCAGCTTATACAAACTCAAAGCCTTCTACCACCTTCCTTTCTAGCCTTATCTTTCAAAATAATAATAAATAAACAAAACTCGCCTTAAAAAAGGCAGGTAAAGAGAACAAAGCACTAGATTTGACATCAGAAAACTTCATGTTCAAACCTCACCTCTATTCTTGTCTATATTTGTAACCCTAGGTAAATCACTTCACTTCCCCTTCCTCAGTTTCCTCTGCTGTAAAAGGAGGGCATTTAAGCCCAATGGCCCCAGAGCTACGTTCCAACTCAAGACCAACGATCCAATAATAACTGATGTTTCTATAATGCTCTGAAACTTTCAGGACACTTTCCTCACAATATCCCTAGAGCTAACATCCTATGATCCCCTTGGAGTCTTTTATAGTCTGAGTCTTTTACAGAGGAGGAAAACAAAACTCAAAGATATGTACCCTGAGTCATACAGGTAGTTAGAGACAAAGGTGGAAGTGCAGGTAGCTGCTAGGCACTTCAGGCTCCTACCCCTGGATCCTACACATATACAAATCTTCTACAGGAACTATGTACCTGACAAGGATTGGGGGTGGAGGGGTGTAAGGAGTGAAAGAGACGAGGGTCACAGTGAAGGTCTGCTTAGGTCCCTACTTCTCCGGAACCAGACAAGACACTCTCTCTTGTACTTGCACAGACCCTATCAACTAGAACAGAACTCTAGGGTCCTGAACCAACAACACCTGATTCTATGTCTTTCAGAGAGAAGAAACAGAGGAGTCCCCTTGCAGGGCCCAAGCTCTGCTGATAAAGATCAGGAATGACTTTATTAGATAAGCCTGTTCCAAGTAACTGGGTAGGCTGAGCAGTCTCACCTTTTAGTCTGGCTTTCCCTGGAATGAATGGGCATTGCCTCAGTCAAATTGAGACCCCTTAAAGACCTTAGCTTAAAAAGGCCAAGGCCTCCCACTGCATCCAGGACTATCTTTATGTTGCCACTGGACCCAGATGGCTCCAGAAGAGAAAGTGAGGTTGGTGATCTTGCACAGCCCTGCCTCACTTAAACCCAATTCACGTGCAGGCCATAAGCCATAAGCCATGGCATCACCTCCCTGATGGCATGGTCCCCTTCAAGAAGGAAGGACAAACAACCACAACCCTAGAATGAAACGATGCTGATCACAACAATTAAGTTACTGATAGCATTACCAATTATTAAAATTAATCAGTAATTTTATAGTTAAATAATCATGAATAATAGCATTTATATAGCACCTACCACATGTCAGGTGCTGTGCAAGCTTGGGAGGTGGGTACCAGCACTATTATTATTCCTATTTTACAACAGAGGAAACTGAGGCAAACAAGGTCACACAGCTAGAAAGTACCTGGGGACAGATTTGAATTCAGGTCTTCCTGATTCAAGACCCAGTGTTCTATCCACTTCACTGCCTCTAAGTGACTTCAAAAAAGTATTCAATGCAACAAACATTTCTTTAGCCCCATATATGTATATATATATGTAGAGATACACACATATATGCACACACATATACATGTATACACACATATATACATACACACTTACATGTATAGGTATACACATATACATGTGCACGCACACAGACGCTTACATGTATTCATACACATACATCACACATGTGTATATGCACATGTGTTTATATGTGCATGTATATGCATGCACACATATATGCACATACAGCACCATAACAGGCTACAGAGGATTACAAAGATGAAAAGCAGGTCAGCGGATAACAGGTCTAGAGCAAGAAGGGACTTCCAAGGCCATCTATTATAAAACTACCTTATTGTCTACATGAGCAAACTAAGGTCTATTAAAGTGATTTGCACAGTCATATCTGCATGGGGTATATCTGAACCTCTCTCTACAGAATAGTGGTCCTATTACTGTACCATGTTACCTGCTTTCAAGTCACAGCTTCTCCAAATTCAATGAAAAAAGGATGAATGATTGATAAGTGTACCCCGCCAGAGTGTGCTACAATGTAGCTGTGAGCCATATGGTGACTAAAGAAAATTTGAGGAAATCTCTCTAAACCAGAAGAATTAAGGAGAGCTTTCTACAGAAAAAGTTGCAGGTGAGCAGGGCCTTGAAGAAACGGGGTTCTGATAGGGGGATAGGAGGAGGCATGCATTCTGGGTACAGGGCACTGCCTGACAGTGGAAAAGGGCAAAAAACCAGCAAAAAGTTCAGCTTGGCCAGAACATAGTGTGTGCATGAAGGGAAGTAAGGTAAAATATGACTGGACACGTAAGTCGAAATCAGATTGAAGATAGCTTTAAATGCCGGGCTGAGGAATTTTTTATTTTATCCTATATGCAATAAGAAGTCACTGAGGTTTTTTGAGCACGAAGGTGATGTAGTCAGACCTGGACATTAGAATAACAAATTTGTCTATTCTGTGAAGGACAGGTGGAAGAGAAGAAAGGAGACAGAAAGAGCAATTATGAATTTAATTTACTTTAATATTTTAATTTATTAAAGTTTTTACTTTAAAATTATTAAATCAAATTTATAATTTTTGTTAAATTATTAATAATTTATATTAATTATTAATGTAATAGTAACATCTAATTAAATAATTAATTTGATTTAAAGATCAAAATATTAAAATTTATTTTAATAAAGTAAGAGGTGACTGAGTCAAAACGAATGACAAGAGCCTAATCACATGAGTGAAAAGGAGACAGATTTGAGAAATACTGTGGAGGTAGAACCAATAAATCTTGGCAGTTAACTAGTGGTGGGGAGTTCAAGTCAAGATAGTGTCAAGCCCAGGAGACTGAAAGAATGGTAGTGCAATCAAGGAAAATAGGGAGGAACAGACGGGAGGTGTGAGTTGATGGTTTCATTTTTAGACATATTGAGTTTGAGGTGCCAAAGAAACATCCAAGCGATGTCCAAGGGAAGGACTGAAAACCAGAGGAAAGTTTGAGGATGGAATAATTGGGGAGTTTTCTGCATAGAAGTAATAACTAAAGACGTGCATGAGTTTTTGTTTTTAAGGAGAAAAAAAAGGTAAGTGTAGAGAAAGAAGATGGTCAAAGGAATGTCCTTGGGCATCTACTTATTTGTCCTGTTTCTGAAGAGTTGGACAATGACATCATGGGGTGATGTCCTGACTTGTGCATGAATTGTTAAGTTAGGTAGACTCGCATAAGTCATCAGCTTCACTATCTCTTCCAAAATCATTAAAGTCCAATAGCAAGACAAGAGTCAAGATGACTAGTAATGGCCCAGGATGCAGTGCATGTCCTTAGCATCTCTGCTATCTAACTAAGATCTAAATGCTCCACAGCACTTGCTGCAGCCACCTCCATGGCTATTGGAAAAAATTGTTTTCATTTGCCCATTCTGCTTTGGGAAGTCTTCACATCCTCCTAGTTCATCAATAGGTTTGAGGCCTGTTGGTTACTCTCAACCTGGTTTGGCCCATCTACCAAGATGGGACTACTGAGGGTGTAGCCACTGCACAGATTCTTGAAGCCATAGGTGAGAGTTGGGTGACAGGTAGACACCAAAGGTTGATGAACAGCCTAGAAAAGGGCATCCATATGGAGGAAGATGCACCCTGGAGACACTGAAAAGGAGTGATCAGGCAAGGAGGAGAATCAGAAGAAAGCAGTGCTTCAGAAGCCAAGGGGGCAAACAGGGGTGGGTCAACAATGGCAAATGCTACTGAAATGTCAAGAGATTGAGGACTGAGGAAAAGGTCTTGGATGTGTCAAAATAAAAAGGCAGTGGTTACTTTGGAATAAGTTTCAGTTGAGTGGTGGGTACAAAAACCAGACTAAAAGGGTTGAGGACTGAGGGAGTAGGGTGTGAATATAGGTGATTCTTTTGAAGAGTTAAGTCAGGAAGGATGATACCTTGAAGAAATAGCAGGATCAACAGGAAAGTTTGTTAGTTCATTTTGGGAAGGGGAGATATGTTTGGATAGCACCTACTATGTTTGTAAGGAGGGGAATAAAGGCCAATACAGATGAATTAAATGAAGGCAGAAGAGGGAAAGAAGAAGGAAAGAGAATAAAAATGACTTAAGATGTGAGAGTTTGAGAGCTGATCATGTTTGTGCCCAATTTTAGGCTTTACTCAATGTTAAGCAGAGGACTGGTGCTGAATAAATAAAATCTTACTATGAATTCATATTACTATACTACAAATATGAATTCATATTACTATACTATAAATTCCATTTCCATAAATGATATATTTCTATAATTAATATGTATTTCTATAAATGATGTAAACAATAAATATCATTTATATAGCCCTCTATGGTTTACAAAGTACAAATATTGCTATTGCCATTTTTCAGTTGAGGACACTGGCACTCAGAGTTGGCTTTCCTCTCTGACCTGTCTATAGACACAGGCCTGGTAAGTGCTAGAAATGGGACTTGAAATCAAGTCTTCTGACTCAGCATCCAGTGCTTGTTCTACCACATGCTGTTGCCAGAGAGTGTGCATTTTAAAAAAACTCTCTGTTCACATCTCTATAGAGAAATATCAATATTCATGCTTTCTTATGTTAGCTAGAAGATCAAAGCCTTCATTTACCTGGTGCAGTAATTAAGGGACTAGCGTGCTGCTCTTTTCCTTGCATGTTCCTTTGCTTTCTAAATGTCTGGGGCCTTACAAATGAAGATGGACAGATGAAGAAACCATGGCTAGTGTTTTACATCACTTTCTGTTTTGTTATTTTTAGTAAGTCCTTCCCATGATGATCCCAGGTGCCCCAGTCTGATTTGAGGACAAAGGAAATTAAGTGGGAGCAGCTATGATGCCTGAGAGAGAAGCCAGAAATTATGGAAAATGAGTGGGAAATCTGGCCATGTTGGATAACTGAGTTTAGTTGGGGAAAAAGGAGGCACGAATGTCATTTTGGTCCTTAGGAACCCAGATCATTCCCCCTTAAATAGAACACATCCTTTTGTGAACAGTGGAGGCACTATTCCCCCATTACCTATACTCCCATTCCTGAATTTTCTCTTCATGTCAGCCATTTCTGTGGCCATTTAACCATAGCTCTCTCTTGTCATTTCCATTAATATGATCCTAGAGGATTATGGTTGAAAGAGTCCTATAAGCCTCCTCCTTGTCTAGCCTCCATCCAGACCTCACTCCCAAGGATTTCAGGTAAAACAGTCAAGTTGAGATTTGCAGGGTTCTGTTTGTTTTGAGCATGTTTTTACATATGTATTTATATTTATGTGTGTGGAGGGACACCTTTGGATAAATGTAAAGTACAACCACATTCTCTTTTCTCCATCTTACAACTTATGTAGACTCAATACCATGTAGGACTATGCATGTCCTCCTACATGGAGGGGGCAGGAAGGATGAGGATAATCAAACTGAAAAGAAAATGTGATTTGTGTCTTTATAACTATAATAGAAGAATAATACCCCAAAATCATATAGTTCTTTTTCTCTATTGACAAAAAGGATTTTCTTTATTTGGATCAATAAAATGAAAACTAGATTGGACATAGCATCGAGAGGTATAATTATAACTGAAATATCAACAACAAAAAGATTCACCCAAATGAATCAAAACTGAATAAGGGAAATTAACAGAGCACACACCTCAGGCAATCTCTGGGCTCCCTTCTGCATTCTGACCCAACCCTTGAACTCAAGATATTAATTAAAGATTGAAGACTGTCCAGAGAAATGATTAAAGCTGAAACAAAGGAGCAGCGGCTTCTTTCAGCTGTCCATCTCAGAATTCACCTTCGATTTTAGGATCACAGACTTAGAACTTGAACAAACCTTAAGTCATCTAGTCTAATCTCCTCATTCTACAGATGAAGAAACTGAGAGCAAAGGTCACGTAAGTAGTGAGTATAAAGTTAGAATTTCAACCCTGGGCCTTTGGCTCTAAAGCCAACCTCATGAGACCCTGGAATGTCATTAACAAGAGTGGCTCACAGTCCCTTTTTCCTGAGGATTTTTAAGAAAAGTTTAAATATATCACTGGGATCCTTTGAGATCAGTACTGATTGGAGACAATGGAATGGACTAAGGGACATTTTACGGTACTACCCAGCCCTCTGAATACTTAAATGACACTTGAAGATGCAGGAAATACGACACCAACATAGCAAGCCACATTTTCTGCAAGTGAAAAAGAACAGGTCCAGCTGAACAGTCTGAGTTGAGTGAGGTCCATCGATGCATCCCAGCTTGGGGGAGAGGTAACAGACAACATAAAGCTGAAGACACCAAGTGAAACGTAACAGCAGGATAAATCTAAATATTCTGGAAAAACTTTAAATTATTTAGGAGGGACATGGAAAATATATGAAGATAGATTGTAGGTACAAACTTGGATCAGCATTCCTTAAAAAGAATCTTTTAAAGATTCAAACATTTTAATCATCACTGTTCGCAGCAGAACTCATCTGAAAATTTTAGAGCATAAACTTGGAGCTGGACTGGATCTTCCTGCCTCTTTTTTTCTTTCTTTAAATAAATGAATTAAAAGACATTTTCAAGAAACATCTGATGGTGACAAGCACTGTCCTAAGCAAAAGGGACAAATATAAATATAAAAATGAGACATCCTTTACTCTCAAAGAGCTAACATCTTATTAGGGGGAGTGAAGGGATTAACATGGGGGCAGTTAACACACACAGACCAGTAGCCAGGGAAAGGTTAAGGGTTAAGTGTGTAGAGAGTCAAGGGACAGCAAGTGGGGCCGTTCAGCAGTCACATGTTGGATAAGGAGTTAGGTGACCTTGCATCTACTCTCTGATCAGAACAAATGGGCCCCTGAGCAGTTCCAAAGCTGAGTGAACTGACTTCCTTGGGGAGGTCACTATGAATCCAAAGGTACTGCTGCTCCAGGTAAGAAGTGGGTGGTATGAAGGACAGTGGATAGGATGCTTATTTAGAAACAAAGAAATACTACTCAGCCAGTATCTTCCGTGAAAGTGCAGGGCTTCTTTAGAACAGGATGGTACATGGCTAAGCTGAGCTTCCAGCCCCCAACAATGGCCTCTGTGACTTGATAATATCCTTCAAGGATTCAGTTTATCTTCTGTCCTAATAAAAGGCTAAAGCTCTGTAAATTAGGGGATGTAGTATGATCTTCACAAAAGTCATTTAAACAAAAATTTTTTTTTGAGTCAAATCTTGATGATTTCCTCAACACCTTCTTTGCGGATCCGAATCCCATGTAAATCTTATTTTCTATTTACTGTAAATTCTGATTTTATTTTTGTGCCTCTTATATAGGGTGATAATATTTCCAATCTAATTCTTAATCTAGCATGGAAAAACCAAAACCTGTTTTCTTGTTAAGTGATTCAAAACCTCCTCTGGGATGCCACTGAATTAACTAATTTGAAGGCTTTGGGGAATGCAAGTTGTTTGGGTTTTTGATGTTGTTTTGGGTAGGGAAGGGAAGTATCTTTTACTTTTCAGGACATCCATCAGTGATTATAAAATTAGCTCCCTTTGGTGATAATTTAGTGTTAGCTTAAGTTTTCAATTTGCAGGAGATGGAACTGTGTGCAGAATTAAGAAGACAAATAAATGCAACACACACTTGATGAGAATTCAGAGAGATCTGGGAGAGGGAAAGAAAAGCAAAGACAATGACAGGAAACAAAGCCTTTAAGTTCACAACAGAAGACTTGGGCTGCCTTGCTGATTTCTAGCATGGTTCAGCATGGCCATTCAATTTCTCACAAATCAACTCCTTTCCAAGAAATTCTCTCCAGATGCTGCATACAGGTGTGAATTCTGTAATTCTTTGTCAGGCTGGAAAGGAGAATTTAGGACAGGGAATTCCCAGAATAGACCATGAACATACAAAATAAACCCAAGGCCCTCTGCCATACATTGTGAGGTAGTGTTGGAGGCTGGGAAAGGGCATTTAGTATAAAATGAGTTTAGTATAAAAATGAATCCTATGCTTCCAAAAATGTTTGGGAAAATCCCAGGGAAGATTCTATTTCTCCTCTCTGCACAAAGGAGCTGAGGGAAATAGGGGTACCAAATGACTGTGGGTGTCTCTAGTAGGATGGTGTGACAGACACTAACGATAGCCATGGGCAGCCATGCGTAGCCCTAACACAGCATTCTTCCAGATGGTCCTAATGGTAACAACATTAGAGGGTTACCCCTCTACTATCCTTAGGAACAGATTTTATTTGCCCTGAGGCCTGCCCCTCTTGTGAGGAAGAATTAGTTTCCCAGCTATGGCTCCCAATATTCTGGCTGTTTTGTGTTATCTGTTCCATCCATACAAATGTCTTGCTTTCTCCTTCAGCTGGCATGCGCAACTTGCAGGTTTCATGTTCCTTCTCTTCTCTATGTGTTCATCCTCTCTGAGTAAACCAGCAAGGCTTCTCCAAGTCCGCCCAGTAGAAAGCTGCAAACAATGGTCAAAAGGTTAGCTTTCAATCTGCTCCAAGTGACCTGTCCACAACAAGAGATCCCTGGCCTCTGTCCACCTAAGGCCAGTAATCACTGCCTTTTTCATAGTCATGGTTCTGGCTACCCAACTGGACTCAGTCCATGATGCTCTGGGACCTTCAAGATTTCTTACCCCCACTGAGTGAATGTCACCCAGTCCTTGTAGGAATGGACATAATAAGAATGAAAAGAGTAGGGACAGTCTTTATATATACACTATTTAAACATACTCCTTATATAAGAACAACTAGATGGTCCCAGGGATCACAGGAATTCCTTTGTCTTCCCCACCGCTGTTACCTGGCATTTCACCCCCTTCTTCCTTATCCTGCTTCAGGTGCTGCTACTTAGGACCATATTCTCTGTCCCTGTCCCTCCCTCAGCCCACTTTCATCCCACTCTCATACACCAAGCAACTGTCCCTTCTGAGAGAGAAAGGAGAGGTAAATGTGTGCTGGTCTTCATAACTAACATCCCAGCCCTGGTTGATCTCATCCATCCATCCCTTTATCCTTCCTTCCGTTCTCCAGACTCCCCCTACTCGAACTCCAGTTCCAGTGACAAAAACCAAACAAAACCATTCCTGTGTTGATTTTTCCCTGAAAAATTAAGGACTCCTATTTTACCTAGGTAGGCCAGTAGTACTGAGGATAGAGAGCTGGATCTGGAGTCAGATGGACCTTAGTTCAAACACAGACTCAGACACTTACTCGTTGTATTACCCTGGGCAAGTCAATTAACCTCTCAGCGTTAGTTTCCTCTTCTGTAAAGTGGGGCAAATAACAGCACCTCTCTCAAGGTCAAGGATCAAGTGAAATAACATATGTAAAGAGCTTTGCAAATCTTAAAACACTATACTAATGTTCATTATTAATATTGTTGCTTCAGTCCTTTGAGGGGGTGTGGGGAAGGTAAAGGAATTGGGTTGTACTGGTTGTACCAGAGTTAAGAAGTCCAAGGGACTCACTGCCTTCCTATTTCCAGTCCCTGATGACAATGGAACATGACGAACTTAGAAGTCTGTCTACACAGGAGTAAGTGGTTTGGTATAAATACCATTTTCTTCATTTTTACATGAAAATGGTTAGGCATGATGGCACATGCTGGTAATCTCTGCTACTCTGGGGAGTCACTTGAGCCTGAGCATTGCGAGCTACAGTGGGTTAAGGCAATCCAGTGTCCTACTGAAGTCTGGCACCAACAGAGCACGTCTCCAGGGATGGAGACATCAGACTGCAACAGCGAATTGGCCTAGGTCAGAAACAGAGCATGTCAAGGCTCCCAAGGCAATAAGTAATGGCCATGAGTGGCCCCTGGACAAGATAGGGAGACACAGTCTCAAAAAAAAAATCCATGAAAATGCAATAATTTAATGGTACCTTTTATATGAATGGCTTAAACTCCACTTTTAGGAGGGCAAGGAGAATGATATGGTAGTGAAAAGGGAAAAGCACTGGCCAGAAAAGTAAACATAATATTAAAAGATGTTAAGAGAGGCATGGTTCCAGAATTAAGGGAGGTAAGATTTCGTCTGTGCTTTGCCTAAGTCCCGAACATATATATTGTTCATAACTTCTACAATTTTTAGCATAAGAATGAATGAAGCTACTGAGTTAATACCATATCATCTTTTGGTCCCCCTGACCATATTCCCTGCCTTTCTAGTCAGTATGGTAAGTTTATAGGTAGCCAGTACATGGGGCAATAGGAAGAAGGAAGATGTAAAGGAGAACCTGCAAGTTACATACAACCCATCCTAAAGATCAAGAGTGTCATTTATAAATTGTATTACATATTCCTCCAAATCTACATCCTGGTAACAGGCCCTGAATCAGGGGAAGCCATCAAGGCCTTCTGGCACTGTGTTATGTCAATCCTAGGCAAGTTCCAGATATCCTCAAAAAGACCAGCAGGATACCAAATGGTGCTGATAATTTTCAGGTGATGCGAACTTGGTAACTTTAAAGTTTTACAAATAACTTTGAGATGATTTGGATATGTTAGTGAACTAACCCCAAGATGGCATGGATAAGACTTGGTCTCTTTCCCCTCCAAAAATCCTATAAACATGATACCTCAAACTTGTGTTCCTCAGCACTCTCCCATCTCCATCTGGGTCCATGCTGCTGAGTGCTCCCCACTCTAACCCATGGTCACAGGATTGATTCTCTGTGCCTCTCCCTCCCCTCCCCATCCTCTTCCTTGAGCTACCTCCCCTTCACCATCTTCTGGTTTTTCCAGTAGCAATGTATGGCTGTCAGAGTCGGACTATAAGGAAAGCTGAGTTCTGCAGAATCAACACTTTCAAACTGTGGTGCTGGAGAAGACTTTTGAGATTCCCTTGGATGGCAGGGAGATCGGATCAGCCAATATTTAAAGAAATTAATTCAGACTATTCATTGGAAGGTGGAATACTGAAGTTTAATACTTTGGTCATTTAATGGCAAGATACAACTCAGTGGAAAAGACTCTGAGATTAGGAAAGATGGCAGGCAAAAGGAAAAGGGGATGCTGGAGGATGAGATGGATAGATTGTGTCATAGAAACAACAAACATGAGCCTGGACAGATGTCAAAAGATGGTGAAGGATAGAAGGGCCTGGCATGTTGCGGCCCATGGGGTTATGAAAAGTTGGAAACCACTAAGTGACTGAACAGTAACATTTCTTATTGATATCTAGGAGACCCCATGTAGTGAACTTTTTAGAGGATACTATCAAGAGTCCTACCAAATGGTCAGGCATGGATGGGTTAAGATCTCCTTTACTGGAAGGAACTTACAAATCAATAAGCTCACAGATACACTCAAGGGTCGAGGACCTCACTCAATTGGAACACCTCTAAAGCTATGTGACCTCAATGGCAATGTGCATGAGTATGAAGGGTCACAGTGACTTGAGGCCAAGGGAGGAGAATGGCTTTTACTCTTAAAAACCTTAAAATGTTCTGTTTCTGCAAATTTTAACTAGGAACGCTAAACCTCCAAAATTGTTAGAGAAAAGCACAAGGCAAAAGACTAGCCCTATGACCTTTGTAGTCACAGAACAAAAGTGTGACAATCTTGCATTTCTCCCCATTGGCTTACGAAAAGCCAGAAAAAAGTTGGTGAATGCTAAAACACAAACAAATCTAGTGGAGGGGTTGGGGGTGTGAGTAGGGAGGAGGTCATTTGTAATAGCATTATTACGTTTTAAGCCTGAGATTTCCCAAATTGTTTGTGAATCACGCAATCCCCACCATTCCTGAAATGAACAAACATCAATAACGAAGAAATAAATTTTTACTGCTGAGCTCATTGGCTGCATTTATAGTCTGAGACCACAATACAAACAAGCTTCTCCTTTTAAGCAAGTCTATAAACAGGGTCCATTGGGCAGGCTGTGAAATAGGTGAAGGGTCTCCCTCCTTCCACCTCCCCCATCTACTTCTTTAGTCTTTCAGCCCTTCTTTGTCTCTTCCATCAGGCATTCAGTACCCTCTGCTACTTCCAGATGTGGGTGGTCCCTCACTGTGATGGACTAGTCTCTTTGTCCGATGCCTGTGCTCTAGACTTGAGACTCAGTGGTTCTTAAAGTGTGGTCCAAGGACCCCTGGGAAGGGATGGGTTCCTCAGAACCTTTAAGGGGCAAGATCTAATCTGTTCTCATAATATTGTAAGATATTTCAACTTCCAATACAGTAGATATTGATAAATATATAACCCATATTTGGGGGTCCTTGATAATTTTTAAGATTATAAAGAGCATCTTGAATCAAAAATTTTGAAAATCAATGCTCTAGACCAGTGGTCTCAAACTCAATTAGAAATGTTGTTCTTGAGTCATGTCCAGTTTTTCACGACCCAACCTGGGGGCTTCTTGGCAAAGATACTGGAGTGGTTTGCCACTTCCTTCTCCTATTCATTTTACAGATGAGGAAACTGAGGCAAGCAGTCACACAGCTATGAAGTGTCTGAAGCTGGATTGGAACTCAGGTCTTCCTCATTGCAGGCCCAGCATTTTATCCACTGTGCCACCTTGTTGCTTTCAAAGGGAAATGGGGGCCACTAACTCATACATAAGGATCCCTATGGGTCACACACTGATTTAGTTTTTAAAATGTATTATCATCTGTTTTACTTATTTTGTTAAATATTTCCCAATTACATTTTAATTTGCTTTGGGCTGTAAGCTGTGTGTTTGACACCTCTCCTCTAGATTCCTCCTGTTTCCTCTCTCCACATATTCCCCTCACACCATAACTAGCTAGCTCCAGAACTGGAGTCAAGAAGACCTGGATTCAAGTCCAGCTTCAGACACCTGCTAGCTGTATGACCCTGGACAAGTCACTTAGCCTCTCTTAGCCTCAGTTCCTCATCTATAAAATGGGGACACACTGGAGAAGAAAATGGTGAACCACTCTGGCATCTTTGCCAAAAAAGTCCATGGGGTCATGTAGAGTCAGATACAACTGAACAAGAACAACAGGCTGGGTGATAAAAGCTAATATAATTAATCAATCTGAACAGAGAACCATACTGGGCTAGTTGAGAGAACCGCCCCATTGGGGAGTCCAAGACCTTAGACAGCAGCTATATGAATATGAAGCTATATGCAGTTAGGGAGTAGAGTGCTGGACTTGGAGTCAGGAAGACCTAAGCTCAAATTTTGACTCACACATACTTACTAACTGTGTGATGTTGGGCAACCAATCAACAACAACCTCTTCAGTGCCCACTGCGTGCGAGGCTGTGTGCCAGCTGCTAGGGACAGAAGTACAAAGAATGAAACAGTGTAATGGGGGAAAAAAGAAATATGCATAAAATATATATATACACAGCTAAAATATAAAGTGAATCAACACATACAAAGTAGTTAAATCTAAGGTATTTGGGAAAGGAGGGCACTAGTAATTGAGGAACTCAGGAAAAGCTTCATGAAGAAAGAAATTGGTGTGTGTGAGCATCATCTTAAAGAAAGAGAAGAATTCTCTAAGGCAAGAGGTAAGGAGGGAGCAATTTCAAGACATTAGGGACAGCCAATGCAAAGATGGAAAGTACTCCCTCCTTACTTCTGCCTTAGAGAATTCCTCTCTTCCTTTAAGATGATGCGCAAACACCAACTTCTAGAGAGTGGGGATTGTTTCATTCTTTGTACATACATCCCTTGTCATATATACAGGTACAGGTAGTTGGTGGGCAGAGCACTGGACAGGAGATGGACTGTTGCTTGTGAACAACAGAGAGAAAACCTGTTTGTCTGGGTTGAAGAATGAGGGGGAGTAGGCAGTCATGCTAACTGAAACTAGAAAGATAGGCTGGCATTCTAGAGAGCAATATGCAACAATGCCCAAAGGCCTATAAAACTGTGCATACCCTTTGATTCAACAATACCACTACTAGGTCTGTATCTCAAAGAGATCACAAAAAAGGGGAAAAGATCCACATGTTCAAAAATATTTATAGCAGCTCTTTTTTTAAAGGCAAAAAATTGGAAATTGAGGGGATGCTCATCAATTGGGAAATGGCTGAACAAGTTGTGGTATACGAGTGTAATGGAATACTATTATTCTATAAGATATGATGAGCAGGCAGATTTCGGAAAAACCTGGAAAGACTTACATGAACTGATGCTGAGTGAAGTGAGCAGAACCAGAAGAACACTGTACACAGTAACAGCAACACTGTATGATAATCAACTTTGACAGACTTAGCTTTTCACAGCAATATAATGACCTAAGACAATTCCAAAACACTCATGAGGAAAATGCTGTCCATATCCAGAGAAAAAACTATAGAGTCTGAATGCAAATTGAAGCATACTAGTTTCTCTCTTATTTTTTCTTTCTCATGGTTTTTCCATTTTGTTCTGATTCTTCTTTCACAACATGACTAACGTGGAAATATATTTACTATGACTGCACATGTATAACCTATCAGATTTCACACCATCTTGGGGAGGGGGGAGAAAAGGGACAGAGAATAAAAATTTGGAACTCAAAATCTTATAAAAGTGTATGTTGAAAATAAAGAAAAAAAGAAGGAAGGAAAAGGAAAAAAAGAAAAGGAAAGAAAAGAAAGAAGGAAACAGGCAAAAAGAGG
Organism: Potorous gilbertii; assembly: GCA_028658325.1. Classification (NCBI taxonomy): domain Eukaryota; kingdom Metazoa; phylum Chordata; class Mammalia; order Diprotodontia; family Potoroidae; genus Potorous; species Potorous gilbertii. The sequence goes on from CM053773.1 coordinate 52,313,957, forward strand.
GAGAAAGGTTGGGGTCAAGTTTTATAAGGCTTTAAAAGCTAAAATGAGGATTTTATATTATATTTAATCTCAGAGGCAACAGGGAGCTATTAGAATTGATTGAATAGGAGAGTCACATGGTCAGATCTGTGATTTAGAAAAATTACTTTGACAGTAATATGTAGAATAGACTGAAATGGGGAGAGTCTTAAGGCACAGAGACTAATTAGGAGTCTACTGAAATAGTCTAAGTATGAGGTAATGAGGGCTGAAATAACTTGGTAGCAGTATGAAAGGAATAATTTTCTTTTAGTCTCAGTTTCCTCAGTTATAAGACATAAATAAAAATAGCATATGTCAAGATATTAGGAGACACCCTGTTTTCCAGAGCTAAGGCCCAGAACAAAAGCTGTGTCCTGAGCTTGGCATAACAACAACCCTTTGTGTTTACCTTCTGGAACTGTTGGTCCTTGATCTCAGGCAAACACAGGTCCTGCTACGAATGGACTTTTTGTCACTAGACTGTTGTTAGACTACATTGTTTGCCCCTTTGTCTAGCTACAAGTATATAAATCAAGGTTCAGCTACACTGCAGAGGGTCCCCAAGTACAGGCAAGGCCCCAGTGAGTGTGTCTAATCTGCCTCCTTGCTTGTAAACTATTTCCCTCACTTTAAAATTAAACTTCTATTTAATTCCTGACTCACCTGTCTCTCTTTGTTTGGCTCCAGACCTCCACAGGGTAGAGGCTGGTTCACACACCTAATTCATGGGACTGTTGAAAGGATCACATGAGATAATACATGTAAAAACTCCGTAAATCTACATTATGTTAATAATTATTAATAAGGTATATTATATTATCATTGTGTGCTTTGAACTAATCTGGGGTCCCATTAATAAAAGGTCCCTGCTTTAGTCACGGAGCAATAGGAGTTCAAAGTATTACTCTTCCTAAACAATAACTCTGTATTTTAACAACACAAAGACCTTATAAAGGGCATGTAGTACCTCAGTGGAAGACTGTGATCCAAGAAGATGCTCTAGAGTAGGATGGGAGGTCTCTCAGCACCACCTATTCCTGCCAGTTACATAGCTGAAGATGACTTTTGTGGTTCGTTCAGTCATGTCTGATTCTTCATGACCCTATTTGGGGTTTTCTTGGCACAGATTTTCTTGGAGTGATGTGCCATTTCCTTCTCCAGCTCATTTTACAGATGAGGAAACTGAGGCAAACAGTTAAGTGATTTGCCCATGGTCGTACAGCTAGTACGTGTTTGAGATCAGATTTGAACTCAGCAAGATGAAGACTTCTTAACTCCCAGCCCTGTGCTATATCCACTTACCACTTAGCTGCCCCACAAGAAGACTTTTTTTTTTTGTAAGTGTTGAATAAATGTTTTATTTATTCAACTGAATTATCAGCTTTAAGTCATTCCCAACCTCAGTCCATCCTCCTCAGGCCTAAGAAAATATTTACCTTTGAGTACAGATCTGATCAAGTCGTTGCCACACTCAAACTGCAGGGCTGCCCTATTGCCTCCAAGATGAATTATCAGCTGCTTTGTTACCCAAGCTACCTCTCCAGTTTGTTGGACCATCTTTCTGTTCCGTACATGTGAAACTCCACCTCCCATCTCTGGGCCTTTCTCCCTGAAGTCCATCATACCTAGAAAGTACTTCTTCAGTGAATCCTCTCTTCCTTTAAGGAGAAACCCTAACACCAACCTCCTCCAGAAAGCCTTCCCTGATTCCCTCAAACTATCTTAAATTTAAGGATTTTATTGCGCATATGTTTACATGTAGTTACTGTCTTTCTCATTTGCATATAAATGCCTTTAAAGGGGGGAATCATATCATTCTTTGTATTTGTATCTCTGTTCTCTACAGGATGAGGTATGGTTCCCAGCTAGCATTGTTTGCCTCTCCCCCGCTTCCTTCTCCTTTCCAAAGGAAGGTAAATTTGGATGGCCAAAAGTTACCCAGTTGACCTGGATTTTACTGCCTCCTTTCGTTTTCTCTTTCCGTTCTCTCTCTTTTTTTTAAATATAAATTTATTTAACTTTTTACATTCATTTTCACAAAATTTTGGGTTCCAAAATTTTCACCCCATTTGTCCCCTCCCCCCGCCCCAGTACACTGAGCATTCTAATTTCTCCTATCACCAATCTGCCCTCTCTTCTATCATCCCTCCCTTCTCATGTCCCCATCTTCTCTTTTGTCCTATAGGGCCAGATAAATTTCTATTCCCCATTACCTGTATTTCTTATTTCCTAGTAGCCAAAACAATACTTGACAATTATTCCTAAAACTTTGAGTTCCAACTTCTCCCCATCCCTCCCTCCCCACTCTTTGGGAAGGCAGGCAATTCAATATAGGCCATATCTGTGTAGTTTTGCAAATGACTTCCATAATAGTCGTGTTGTGTAAGACTAACTATATTTCCCTCCATCCTATCCTGCCCCTCATTGCTGCTATTCTCTCTTTTGATCCTGTCCCTCCCCGAGTGTTGACTTCAAACTGCTCCCTCCTCCCATTGCCCTGCCTTCCGTCATCCCCCCACACCCGCTTATCTCCTTCTCCCCCACTTTCCTGTATTGTAAGATAGGTTTTCATACCAAAATGAGTGTGCATTTTATTCCTTCCTTTAGTCGAATGTGATGAGAGTAAGCTTCATGTTTTTTTTTCTCAGCTCTCCTCTTTTTCACTCCACTAAGAAGTCTCCTGCTTGCCTCTTCTATGAGAGATAATTTACCCCATT
>CM053773.1:52317194-52341953 GCA_028658325.1 Potorous gilbertii
CAATGACCAAGGCGGGAGACAAGATAGTAAGAACTCCGTTTATTCAAGCAGTGAGCGGTGCTTTTATCTCTTTTCTGACACCAGTGCCCTAAGTGAACCTATCAGCAATTAGTTTGCCCTTATAAGGAAGTAATTTACCTTTAGCCAGGACTGCCCAGGGTGGACACGTAGCCCCTAGAAAGAAAAACATTTTTGGCTTCTTTGTTCTCAGAAAAGCCCGGGGGAAAAAGCCTTGAGCAAAACAGGGGTGGAACCCTTCCTCCCAGTGCCATCTTGTTCATGCCTTACCAGTCTCCCCTCAGTTTACCTGAGGCGTGACCAGTGAATGCCGTCCAAGAGGCTGGGGGTTGGCAATTCTCTTACATCTTTGATTAATCTACCCATCCATCCATCCATCCATCCATCCATTCATCAGTCAGTGAACGAGGTTTTTCTTTTATTAAGGGATACAATATGCCTCTGGCTCTCCCTGATTGGCCAATAATAGGTCACAGCCCAAGCCTCACCGGCTCATTGTTTGGATTTTAATGTGTCAGGGAGTGTAAATAGCAACTGTTTCAGTTCTGGCCAGAAACAGATCGATTCTTTTGTGAAGGTAACCAGGTCATCTTTTTGCCTCAGTTCTTATCTAGCCTTTAATTTTTTGAATGGGTGTTGCCTCAGACAAATTGAAACTTGGGAAAGAACCTAGCTAGCCAAGGTTAAAGGCCTCTCACTGCCTCTGGGGCCCATGTCTTGCCACTGGACCCCAGAGTCTAGAGGAGAGAGTGAGGATGATGACTTTGCACAGCTCCACCTCACTTAAATTCAATTCATTTGTAAGTCAAGACATTACCCTCTTAATGTGACTGGTTCTTTCTGAGAATGAAGGACAAACAACAAATGACAATAAACATACACCAGTCATGGTAGCGACATGGCACAGTGGTTAGAGTGCTGGGCCTGGAGTCCCAAAGACCTGAATTCAAATGTGACCTCAGACACGGTGTGAGCCTGGGCAAGTCACTTCACCTTGTTTGCCTCAGTTTCTTCATTTGTAAAATAAGTTGGAGAAAGAAATGGCAGACCACTCAGTGTCCTTGCCATGAAAACCCAAACAGGGTCACAAAGTGAGATACAACTGAAATCACTGAACAACACGTGCTAAGTGCTGGGGATAAGAAAAGGAAAGGCAAGAGGTGGCTACCTGCAGGGAGCTTCATTTTAGTGGCAGAGGCATTTAAATAATTAGGAATGTATACAAGATGCAAACAGAGTGGGTGGAAGGTAACCAAGAAGACAAGGATCTAGCTAGCAGCTGGGAAATGGGAAAGGTCTCCTGTAGAAAGTGATGGTCCTATCTGGTCTTGAGTGAATCCAGGGATTTTAAGACATGGAGGTGAAGAAGGGAGAGTGTTTCATGCATCAAGAACACTTGATGCAAAGGCATGGAGATGGGAAATGGAGCGTTATGTGAGAAAACAAGTGGAATCTAGATTTGGGGTTCTTGAAGGAGAGACAGCATGGTCCAACTTTGTGGAGCTCTCCGGCTGCTGAAATGTTATTCAAACAGAGTTGTTCTGGGAGGATTCGTCATGTCTGGATAATCCATTATCACCACTTGTTACACTTCTCTACCAATTCTACTTCTCTATATTTTGATATCTAGAGTAGAATCACACCTCCAGGCATTTATCTACCTGAAATATCATTAGTTGTAGATGATTGGTATGGAATCAGCTTTGGACTTAAGCCTTAAATATAATTAAAGTAATTAGAGCTGGAAGAGAAAGTTCTATTTCTTTTTCTTCTATTTCCATTTCCTGCTACACTGGTACTATTATGGGGGGAAAAATCCCTGGTAAATGCAAAGGGGACATTAATCAATCCATAAATATTTATTATTAATGATAAAATAGTTCATATTTATATGGTATGTTACAGCTCCTTAAATCCTTAAAATATCTCATTGGATCTTCCCAACAAAACCCTGCAAGGTAGGTGATGTTGTTATTTCCATTTTGTAATTGAGGAACCCCCTCATTTTACATGTAACCCCAGTTTAAGTAGATCCTCTTACAGAAACTCTGTTTACTGTTAATGTATTTTTAAGAGAAAGCATAAAGTCTTAGAGGATGACAGTTAACTATTATCCTAGAAGGGAAGGAAAATTATTATACATGGTTGAAATATTCTTTTATGTTTCTATAATATTGGTTACTGTTTATAAATTATATGACTAGTGATATTGATGCTTATCTATGAGGAATTGAGAGGGGATTTTGAGTATTTTCCTGAGATTTTCTGATTTAAATGTCATTGAGAAAATCTATGAAAGACTTGGACAGTTAACTGCTGAAAATTGATCATTTATAAAAGTATGAAATTATGATGCAGGAGCAGGCATTCCTAATTCTTTGAGTACTTGCCAGAAAGCCCACAAGGGCAGTGGCAAAGGGAACTGCTGCTATACTTTAATAAGGCATAGGACAGACATAAATAGTGAAAGGGGTATTGAGGCAGATGGCATCAGGACAGGGGATGGGATGGTGAAGCGAGGCAACTTGAGGAAAAGGATGGGGAGGGGGAGACACAGAGAATCACTCCTGTGACCATGGATTAGAGTGGGGAGCACTCAGCAGCATGGACCCAGATGGAGATGGGAGAGTGCTGAGGGACACAAGTTTGAGGTATCATGTTTATAAAATTTTGGGGGCAAAGAGACCAAGTCTTATCTGTGCCAACTTGGGGTTAGTTCATTAACATATCCAAATAATCTCAAAGTTATTTGTAAAACTTTAAAGTTACCATGTCCACATCACTTGAAAATTGTCATCATTTGGTATCCTGCTGGTCTTATTGAGGATATTTGGAACTTGCCTGGGACTGATATAGAAGGCCCTGACACATATTAGTAGGATGTGAATTTTGGTTAATGTATGATATAATTTGTAAATGATGATCCTTTGATCTTTGGGATAGTTTGTATGTGACTTCCAGGTTCCCCTTCGCATTCTTATTCCTTGCTATTTTCCTTTATGTTGTCTCCTCATAAACCTACTTATTATACTCTCTAGAAGTGGGAGGTGGGGGTAGTCAGGAGACAATTTTAACTAAATGCTCACAGATGAGGAAGATTGTGGAGAGCCACTCAGAGTTAACTGTCATGGAGAAAGAAATCAGACGTGGAGAGTTAGGTGCTGTCTTTGAAAGAGTATGAGAAGACATTATGAACTATACTCAGTCTATGGGGATCTTTTGAGAAAAATTTCCAAGAGACTTTAACCTGCATCCTGAGAGTATTGAATTACTGGACTGTGTGGTTCCAGTGTTCTGGAAGAGCCAATGGCTGCAGCTATTGGGGTTTGGGTGACCTCTCTGAGCTGATACATGGTTGAGATATTCTTGTATGTTTCTGTATTATTGGTTACCGTTAATAAATTATATGACTAGTGATGGTTGATGTTTATCCAAGCATATGAGTTTGGGGTTTGGAAGAAAATTTGATGGAACAAAAGTTTCTTTAGTTTTTACAAACTGAAATGAGGGCCTTGAGCTAATTAATGAATGAAAGCTTTTTAATTTCTTGTGGGGAGGCAGTATGGTGTTAGAGGTAGAGAGCTTAGAGAGCTGGAAGATTGTGTCTTGCTTCTGATACATATTAGCTATGGAGCAAATCACTTACGGTTCTAGTTAACTTTAAGACTCAGTTTCAGAGAAGGTACCAGCCTGCATTGAAGGGAAAGGCAAATAAGAATTTAGATAGCATTTACTATGTGCCAGGCTAAAGTGCTAAACACTTTATAAATATCTCATCTTACCTCCACAACAACCCTGCCAGGTAGGAGCTGTTATTTGCTCCATTTTATAGTTGAGGAAACTGAGGCAGATAGACAGTTAAGTGACTTACTCAGATTTAGTCAGTAAATGTTTGAGATTTGAACTCAGGTATGCCTGACTTCAGACCTAGTACTGTATCCATTACACCGCTAAGCTGCCTTAGATAAACCAGAACAGTGTCTCATATATGTAAGAACATAATCACCTACATCTTATAAGTCAATCTTCTTTCATGTACTACCTACCTATAAGTTATACAATTTTATAGAAGAATGATGAATGACACTTTTAAATAATTCATTGACCCATTGTACTTATGTAGCAAATAGGAAGACGTGTAGACAGAAGAGGACCCACCAGAAGCAATGTTTTTTTATAGATTAAACAGCTATAAGGCCACAAAACAACTGGAACATTTACAGGAAATCACCCAAAGTCTGACCACTCTTTTTGCAGGTGGGTCCAGTATAGAACATATTTATGCTAATATTTCTCAAATTTTCCTTTTCTGCCCTAATGTCTCTGCTGGCCTCTAATCTTGCATCATCAGCTGCCTTCCAGACATCTTGAACTAGATGTCCAGTAGACATCTTAAACTCAACATATCCGCAATAGAAACTATTATCTTTCCCTCTAAACCCTCCCTTCCTCTACCTTCTCCTTTTACTATAGAGGGCAACACCATCCTTTCCAATCCTTCAGACTTGAAACCTTGAAGTCTTTATGGCTTCCTCACTATATCTCACGTACCATATTCAATCGGGTGCCAAGCTGTTGAGTTTACCGTTGCCATATCTCCTGAATACTCCCCCTTTTCCCCTGATACTGTCACCCCCTTGATGCAGGTCCTCATCACCTCACACCTCGATTACTGCAATAATCCGCTATTGGGTCTACCTGTTCTATGAATGAGACACACTAACTCTTGGTTCTGGGCATTCTCTCAGGTTGTTCCTCATGCTGGAACATATCCTCTCTCCTCCACTTATGCTCTTGATTTCTCAGACTTCCTTTAATTCTCAACTCAAATCCTGCCTCCTGCAGACTTCCCTTACCCCTCTTAATTCCAGGGCCTTCCTGCTGTTATTTCCTATTTATCCTGTCTATAGCTGGTTTTGCATATATTCGTTCGCATGTTGCTCCCCTCCACCCCACCAATAGATTGTAAGCTCCTTGAAGGTTTTGTATCCCCAGCACTTAGCAAAGTTCCTAGCACATAGTAGGTGCTTAATGTTTATTGAATTGAACCCACATCCATTCTGGTTTTGTTCTCTCAGGCATGCCCTGTGGAACAAGAATCATTGATGAAAGAACTGCATTCATGACAATTTTCCAGGTTTCTAATTCTTTCTTCCTGAGTTCTGTCTTTCAGTTACAGGAATACCCACTGAAATATTTCTTTTACCTCTAAAAGCAATTACCTGTAGGCATGGTGCCAGGATTACATTCCTAGATAGGCAATATGGCGTAGTGTCAAAAGCACTACATGTCGGATTAGAAGGGACCTAGACTTGAATTTCATCTTTGACATTTATTACATATATGACCCCTTGGCAAGTCATTTTACTTGGCTAAGCCTCAGTTTCCCCATGTGTAAAAAGGGAGTAAACGTACTCTGTCTTATTAGATTATGCTTTGGAAACATTAAGGAGCTGCAAGAATGCCATGTTATTCTTGCTATTTGCTCCAAATCTTTTGTCCACATTTCCTTTTCATTGACTTCAGATCCCTCTTAAATAAAATGGGAATAGTGATAAAATAGGCACTATGTATGTCACCCACTTATTATTAAGAAGGGCTTTTTCAAACCTACCAGCAGCTGTGTAGACATGAGCTATTACTGGTTACTGACCTTGTTATACAGTGGCCAATTCCTTTCCTAATGAGCATTTCCTTGACATTCCCAAGAGAGATGAGTTTTCTGGTACTTCCCCTGACATTTTCTCCTTACAGATGGCTTTTTGTTGGGAAGTATTCCTATGGCCATCCTTGAAAGAGACTACAGGCCTTGGAACCAGAAGGGCCTGAATTCAAATCCTGCTTCGGCTACTCGTGTGACCCTGAGTGATGTCCCTTCTCTGTCTCAGTTTCTCGATGAGTAAATGGTGATAACATTACAAAAGGTTGTTGGGAAGCTCAAATGAGACTGATCTACATAAAGTGCTTTGCATACTATAAACAAATCATTAGCATTTATATAATGCTTTAAGATTTGCAAAACATTTTATAAATATTGTCTCATTTTAACTTCACAACAAGCCTAGAAGATCGATGCTATTGCTATCCCCATTTTACAGATGAGGAAACTGAGACAAACAGAGGTTAAATGACTTGCCCAGGGTCCTGCAGCTGGTGTTTGAGGTAGACAGAGGGCTTAACTTTCCTTACATGTCTCCTGTCCCTCTGGCTAAACTGCAGAAGAAAAAGAAAATTGCCCTTCAGGTGGAGAAGGTTGGTGTTGCTATGGAGCTTTCTGCACATCAAAATTCAAGCATTTCAGTGAAAGATAAAAAACTCAGCAACCACAGGAGTTTAGTATTGAACATTTTTATTTACTGTTACAAGAGGGAAAGCAGTTTGACCCCCTTCCCCTCCCCCCCAAAAAATTAAGCCCAAACCTGGTAAGGTAGAGTTTATGGTACATAGCAACATTTACCAAGTAGGTGGCCATCCCTAGACTGTCTTGTGGGTAATGAAATAAAAACCATGGTATATTATTAACTCCCTTTGACCATAAAGTGCCAAGGAAAACATTAATCTTTTCCATTTGGTAATTCATTTCCTGTTGCTTTTAGCATAGGATATCACAGGATGGTGAGAGGAGGGAGGAGTATAGCCTTCTGGCTCCAGAATCCCTGACCTGGCCAAACCTTGTGCTTTGACAGTAGAGTCTCTATCTGAAAAGGCCAATGAATCAGGGAATGAAATTCACCAGGCGGGGACTAGCTTACTGTTCTGGGGTCCCCGCCCCCAGAAGCACAATGACCAGAGGATGGAGATAAAAACATCAAAGCATAAGGCAAGTGAATTTCAAATCAGGACCTTCCTGATCAACATCCACTGTAATTCAAGGCCTAAAAATGGAAGTTCACTCACCCACCTGTATGGCTTGGCTTCCTATGTGAGCAGTACAATTTTTCCCATAAGCCAGTTTACTATTTGGGCCATGAATAAAGTTGCTTCTTAATTCTTGGCTGAGAGTTCTAGGCTGGATCATCTTGGTCCCTTGGAGATTGGCTACAACAGACAAAAGCCAATCCTGTATAAGTATGGAGCCTAGGTCCATGCCTGGAGGATAAGGCAAGAGCTGAGACCAGTTACATCCTAAGTCTCTCAGCATAAATATTTTTAGACAGGTCAACCTATACTTAAATGAATACTTGGTAGAACCTGGGGGTGTGGTGAGAGCTTTCTTTTAATAATGTAACTTGTGGTGTTGATAAGTTGACTGTTCACTTATGTATAAGTCTTTTTCAGTACCTGCTAGAAGACCCAATTCTTCCTCTCCCACCCAGAAGACTACCTTCCTGAGTCACCTGCAGCACAGCTCCCCTAAATCCCAGCTATTTGCTTCAGGGCAATTTCTATTCCTTTTATCTCCTCCCCCTTTCACCCCACTGGGACTCATCTCCAAGGTTATATATAAAAAAGTAGGGATAGACTTTCATTAAATTGAAGGTCTCTTACTAAAAATTTCTTCTTTCCCAGTCTAACTCCTCTCCATCCCTTTAAAAAATAAACAGTCCCTCCTGAACCAACTGAAATGAAAGCAAGGCATAAAGGCATAAAGTAAATAAAGAATTCTAATATCAAATGATTCTTTAAAGGAGACCAGATTGTTTTCTAACCCTTCAAATATCAAAAAACAAATCATACAAAGGTAAAAAATATTAGTACATTGTTAAAAGAGAAAGAGGGGAGGTCTAGGATAACAAGGGGTTGGACTGGATTTCCCATTTGCACTTGGGTGGTTGTTATGTGCCTATCCTATTGTCTGCCTTCAAAGTTCAGGAGCTGGGAAAAGACTGAATGCAGAATGACAATGGGAAGACCCAATGGGGAGACATTTCTGGATGCCTGGATCCTTGTCACTTACAAACAAAGCAGCTTGCCCTGCCCTGGGCCATCTCTAGGAGCAAGACACCCAGGAAGAGGCTAAGGGGTTGTCTTCTAAGTTTAACACAAGAAATCTCGAGGTGAGGTTCTTTTTGCTGATAGACACCCCTTGATACCTTCTATTTGGGAGAGAATGATTGAGTTAGAAAGTCAAGAGTGTTCCAGGAACCATGAGCCTAGTGATGCTTTAGCTATTCTGGAGCGCTCACCTGCATGGGATTGGTGCAGCTCCACAGCCATCTGCTGATTAGATGGTCTTATCTTCCCCCCTTTCTGGGTCAGCTGAAGCGCTGGTCTGACCCAAGTGAGCTCAAACTCGTGTCTGTGCACTACAGTCCAAAATCAGTCCACCCTGCTTCCCAATGAGCAAATGTAGGCAGGCCTCCAAGTCCCAGGAAGATGCCTCCTCCCCACGTCTGCTGGGGTTTTCAGGTCCCTTTGACTCCATGACTTCAGTCTCTCAGCAGGTCAAAGTTTGTGGATCATATTTCTCCTCATACCCACCTCTCATCCCAGGCTAATGGGAAGTTTTGAGTCTCTCTCTCTTTATTAACTGGAATTCAAGTTCTACAGGTCTTGGGTAGAAATGACAGATGAATTTGCAATGCACCAGGACGGGGATGTTGGTTAGACATATGTGCATATATATACACACATATATATTTTATATATATATATAATAAATATTTTAAAATTCTTTCTTTACATGATCACAGAAAGGTTCCTTCAATCCTCTGGCACCCACAGGCTGACACATTGTCTGTGTGACATAGGATGGAGTAGCCTTGGACTTCTGGTTCATTGCCCCAAGCTCTTCAGTAAAAGTTGCCTAAGTGCCTGGAATTGAACTGTGAAAATTCAGCCTGAAATTGGCTCCTGGATTACATGGTAATAAATTTTACAAAAAGGCAAATCCCTACTTCCACCAACTCAATTTTAAGCTTACTATATTGTCTGTCTCAGTTTTCAAAACTCCAAGTCACCAATTCTACAACCTTACTCGTCCGCACTCCGCATCTGCGTAAAACAGTTTCACAGGTAGCACAACCAGTGTGCTCAGGAAACACTCTAACATAGAGTACAGAAATACAGCGCGACAGAGTGCAATTGTGACCATCGCCCAGGTGGGAAAGTGCAGAATGGAATACACATAGGCATAGGTGGGGGCAGCAAAGGACTTTAGAAAGAGAATAGAAATTCCCCAACGGCCAGTCACTTTAGCTTTAATGCAAGCAATGCTGAGGGTGGCTAGGTGGTGCAGTTGGATAGCATGTCAGGCCTGGAGGCAGGAAGATTCATCTTCCTAAGTTCAAATCTGACCTCAGACACTCACTAGCTATGTGACAAGTCATCTAACCCTGTTTACCTCAGTTTCTTCATCTGGAAAATGAGCTAGAGAAGGAAATGGCAAATCACTCCAGTGTCTTTGCCAAGAAAACCCCAAATGAGGTTATAAAGAGTCAGATATGACTGAAAAATGACCAAACAACCAAAATAACAATACTGAAGTGAGTGGTCTGCTGCTGACTTGTCTCTCTTGGTTGAAGCAGGTGAAACTGCCATCTTGAAAAAGGCATAAAAAAGGATAAATGATCTAGGGCTGGAAACTGAAACATTAAGGATGATCTCACTGCTTACTTTTCCCAAAAGTTACATTTTCAAGGAAACTATTACACTGTTCAGAGACTAGGAATGTAGTGTTCCATACATACAAACGTACATGTGCATATCAACATGCACACAGACATACACATTCACTACCTCCCCCCTCCCCTATCCCAGGAAAAGTGCACTTCCAATATCAAATACAAAAATAAATTGGCACACTCTTTTTTTTGACACAGTGAAGGTATCTTTTAAAAGCTTTCCCCCACTTCTCAAAGTCTTTTCCCCCCTTTCCCTTCAACTGCCCCTACCCCAGGTTGGAACAGGCCAATAGAGAAACAGTAAAGGAGAGAAGGTCCTGGCCTAGGTTTGCAAGGTGGACAGATGACCAGAAGAAAGACTTGAATGGAGACTGTGAAAGACTCTTGTATTTCAATAAACTGAGATGGGCAACAGAATATCTCTCCCTTGGTCCCCCAAAGCCCATTTTTTAGGGGCAGTGCTGGGCCTCCATGGTCTCTGTTGCGTTCCTCCGCCTTCCTTTGATCTGGGTAGTCAAGAACTCCCATGAGTCTATCTAGGCTGAACAGACCAAAGAGTCCCTGAAATGTCTCTAGTACAGTTTCTACTACAGAAGAAAATGATGTTGAATGAAAAAAATTTTGGTATATTCCGAGTTCTGTCTTTGCGTTTCCAGTCGTAACTGCTGCTCCACAGACCTCAAAGGAAGCGGCTGTTCCCTCCGCCCCAGGAGGGTGGCCTGTGCTAGGAATTTTGGATCAGTCGTCTGTAGTGGGGCATGACTTCATGCTCAGGCAGATGGAGAGCAAATTCCAAGGCCACTAAGACTGGGAATTCAAAGGCAATCAGCTCTCGTCGGTTCAGCCGGAACTTCTCTTCCAGTTTCTGAAACAGGAGGAAAGAAAATAATAAGCATTTAAGCCACGGTATTAATATCCTAGATTTTTCCATTGCTGTTCAGTCGTTTCAGTTGTGTCTGACTCTCTGTGACCCAATTTCTTGGCAAAAATCCTGGAGTGGTTTGACATTTCCTTCTCCAGCTCATTTTCTAGATGAGGAAACTGAGGCAAACAGGATTCAGTGACTTACCCAGGGTCACACAGTCAGTGTCTGAAGCCAGATGTTAAACTCAGGAAGATGGGTCTTCCTGACTCTAGGTCCAGTACTCTATCCACTGCACCACTCAGCTGCCCAGGTTTCGCTACATATGACATTTAAATCACTCAGGGAGTATGTACTGAGCATCATCTTTGTGCAAGGCTCCATGTTGGTCAAAGATGGGATATGATGGGAGTTTAGGGTGCTGTTCCTGGCTTTAGGGAGCTTACAATTCAGGAGGAAAGCTGAGGCTAACATAAGACACAATCAATCAGTAATCAATAAATAAACATTTATTAAATGCCTATTATGTGCCAGGCTCTGTGCTAGGTGGTGTAATGAATAGAATGTAGGATCTGAAGTCAGGAAGACTCATCTTCCTGGGTACAAATCTGGCCTCAGATATTTACTAGCTGTGTGACCCTGGGCAAGTTACTTAACCAACTCGGTTTGCCTCAGTTGCCTTATCTATAAAATGAGCTGGAGAAGGAAATGGCAAACTCCTGTAGTATCTTTGTCAGGAAAACCTCTGATGGGGTCACAAGGAATTGGATACAACTGAAAAATGACTGGATAATAGCTATGCTAAATGCTGGGGATACAGAAAGAGGCAAAAGGCAATGCCTGCTCTCAAGGACAGTAACAAAGAATATATGATTGTATATGATGGAATTTTGGACACGTTCAAATCAAGCTCTGTATGAGTCAGCAGACCAAGAGACCTGATCTTTAGTTGCCCGATGAGGGGCATGCTTAGACCTGTGGAGGTGATGGTCCGTTTGTCCTCTGCCTGGTTAAACCACACCAGGAAATCTGTGTTTAATCCTGGGCTTCTGCTTTAGGAAGGGCATTTGATCTGCGGGAAAGCTTCTAGAGTAGAGACTCTTTTTTAAAAAAATATTTTATTTTTATTTTTCCCCAGTTACATATAAAAACATTTTTAAACATTTGTTTTAAAAACTCTGAGTTTCAAATTTAAGGAAGAGAGACTCTTAATCTGGGGTCTATCGATAGATTTCAAGGTGTTTGTAAACTTGTTTTTAAAAATATTTTAATAAATGCTTTGTGAAGCAAGCAGAACCAAGAGAATGTTGTACTCAGTGACAGCTACCATGTGCGAGGACTGATTTTGATAGATTTAGCCATTCTCAGCAATGCAAGAACCTAAACGTTTCCAAAGGACTCATGATGCAAAATGCCATCCACATCCAGAGAAAGAACTATGGAGTCGGAATGCAGAATGAAACAGAATATTTTTGCTTTTGTTATGTTTTGTTTTTCTCATGGTTTTTCCTATTTTAATTCTTCTATGCAACATGACTAATGTGAAAATGTGTTTAATGGGAATGTACATGTAGAGCCCATATAACACTGCATGTAGTCTTAGGGAGTAGGGGTGAGGGAGGAGGAGAAAATTTAGAACTTATGAAAGTGAATGTTGAAAACAAATAAATACATTTGGATTTAATAACTGTATAATATACCTAGCACTTTAAAGTTTTCACTATGTTTTACAAATATTATCTCATTTTATCCTCACAATCACTCTCGGGAGGGTAGGTATGGTTATTTTCCCCATTTTATAGATGAGGAAACTGAGGCAGGAAGTCCAGCGACTTATCCAGGCTCACATAAACAAACAGTAAGTATCTGAGGACCGATCTGAACTCAGCTTTTCCTATCTACTGTACCGTCTAGTTGTCTAAACTGTAATTCAACATAATGAATATCTCTTATAATCCTATGCATTTTATTTTATGCATTTAAAAACATTATTCCAAGAAAGGGTCATTAAACTGCCAAAAGGATCAGTGGCAGAAAGAGGTTGGTAACACCTGGCTTAGAGGGAGGCAACCAGAATGACGTTGAGATCTTGTCATATAAAGACTGGCTGAAAGACCTGGAGATATAAATCTAAGGGTGTTTAGACTTTAGAGACAAGACTTCAATGTCAGCTCTGAGTTCAAATTGTGTCTTTGACCATTCTGGCTGAGGGACGTGGGGCATATCACTTAATTTTCCAGGCAATTAGGATAAGATGCAGAGAAGCTAACATGCATTATCAGAAAAGATTTCCTTCCTATGCTGGTGAAACTGGGGATTCCCCCTTCCCCCTTCCCCCTTCCCCAAATGTTTAGATTTGAAGGGGAGGGTATGGGGACATGATATCGTTCTCAGAAGGCTACTACATGGAGGATGGATTAGATTTGTTATATTTGGCCCAGAGAGTAGTCCTAGAAACAAACAGGTCGAAGTTGTAATGAGGAAAACAAAGTGGAACTAAGGACAGATTTCATAAAAACCAGAAGTCATGGGCTGCCTCATGAAGGGGTGGGTTCTTTCTCTCAGGAGGTCTTCAAGCCAAGGCTGGATGACCACTGGTCAAGTAGGTTGTAGTGTGGATTCCTGTTTAAGTATAGGTGGAACTGAATAGTCACTGAGGTCTGCTCCAATGCTGAGATTCTATGAGTTTTGTGGTAATAGTCCACAATGGGGGAAAGCAATGAAAGAGTTTTTCAAGGGTGTGCTGGTTCAGGCTTCTATGATGGTAAAGCAAAGTAGGATCTTTGGCTGTTTTTGTTTTAGCATAATCAAGTACCTCTGACTGAATAATGTGATTAAAGATCTTCCCACCTATTAATGGGCCTGTATAGGAAGGCTCATACCTTTTGTTAATGAGGCACTTGTTCTTAAGGGTTGGGATGCCCTCTAACTCTAAAAAAATGTATAAATACTCTGAGGGTGAGGTGTTACTTTGGGGCTTAGTTTTTGGAAGAAGGTTTGTGTGCCAGATGGGACTCGGGAAGCCTCCAAGAAGCCCCCTGGCTTTGAAAACCCAGGTGTTGGTGCTTCCCACTCTGGTAACTATGTATGTATGGTCAGGCAGTTGCATCTGTCTGTTGATTTGTGATGTATGTATTGCTTATGGTCAGACAGTTGGAAGCCCTGTCTGTTGATATTATTTCTCTGTATTTTCTCTGAAGTTCAAGGTGCTGACTTTTTCCTCTGAACTAAGGGAATAATGCATGTGCTTGATTTAAGTGATTATTGACCCCTCAAAAGCTGCCTTTCCTTTTCAGAAAAGCAGATCAAAGAACCTGTGTTAGCAGGCCCCTCTGTGTATATTGGGGTGCTTACTGTTACATCTTCATAAAGCAGGTTGCTAAACTTTCAATGTGAGCCTTTACACCTTGGAAACTGGCCAAGGGCTTCATTTATTGCTCTGTTAATTGTCTAGACTTAAGAAAGGGATGAGAAAATGTAAAAAAAAGTAATGCAGCTTAAGCTTTTTAAAAAGTGTCTTGCTTTTTGGAGAGTTGATTGTTAAACATTTATCAGCACATCCCTGGATTTATTGGCGAAGATATTTAAAAATTCTGATGAGGCTGCACTCTGCTTTGGCATATTTTGTGTAAGAAAGCTTAGCCCTCAGAGAGGTTGGCTGCCTGAGTCAGTTTATTGCTGGATTGGAATTCATTAGGCAAATTGCTGAAGCAAGCTACTTTTACATTGATTACATTAGCTTTATGCTGGGTGGTATATTATCATGTTATTTCTAAGTATGTCTATTACCACTTTGCATTTTTCAATATTTATTCCTTCTAACACAGTATTATTCAAGGAAGAGCTATGGAAGTCTCTTAGTAATAGGTTCACTACATGTATATATGCATAATCTTGTGACCCTGGAGTACTTGTAGTTGGGTGGGAGCAGGTGACCCTCTCAAACTTTCCACATGATGGATAAGACAGAAGTATATCAGAAATAATACTTTAATCATTTCAACCACAGTATTTACATTTCATCAGGAGAGGATCATAAATCGAAAGCTATCAGTGAATATTTGGTCCAATTCCAACTTGCTCAAGGGCATACAGCAAGGAACAGAGGTCCTCTATTTCCCAATTTGCACTGTATCACACTGCCCCTGAACAGGAGTACCGATGGTAACCACCCAGGTAGGCCTCAGAGAAACTTTCTATTTCTTTTACTTCTAATGGTTCTTTTACTTTATGAGGGCAGTCATAGCCCTGACCCCTAAATCCTTCCCCAATGATAGTTCTGTCAACCACTATTTGGATCACATTCTGACCTTGTAGGCCCCTGTAAGCCTGGTAGGTTCCCTGTTCTGGGAGGGGGTCTTATGGCAAGAATAAAGGCTGAGCTTCTTCCTTTACTCCTGCCAAAGTAAATTCTGCCTACCCCTTTCCCCCACAATTGTTCTTCCTCATTTCTATATGACAGAGTTAGAAACTCCTTAAGAGCAGAGACTGTTCTCATTTACCTGGAAACACAGTAGGTGCTTAATAAATGCTTGTCATGACTGAGAGGGAAAAAAGCTTCCTAGCCCGTATTTATTAATTCATAGGTGAGGCAACCCACCTGACAAGTTGCTCTGACTTCTACACATAGCTAAGATGATTTCATTCAATCCTTGGGGTGGATGCTCACCAAACTACAAATAGGCCCTACATTTGCTCCTAGGTCCCAAGGCCACTTACATCAATTAAGTGCTTGACTTCGTGTTTTTTGAGATCGCTTCCAATTTTGGCGGCTAGCAGCACACAGGCCCCGGCACAAAGTTTCCGGTTCTGTTTGTTTAGCTTCCCCTTGAGGGCCAGCTTCTCAAAGTAGACAAAGGCCATGGCCACGGTTGGCTCCTCGAAGCCACACTCCTCCAGGGCAAGTTTCCTCATCTCTCGCTTCAGACTAGACAAAGAAAGGAAATAGGGAACATGACTTGTCAGCAGCGTGGAACCCAAGCCCTTGGCAAAGAGGAAAGAGCCTTGATTTCTGAAAGTTCTTCATGGCTTCCCTCCAAAGATATTGCAATGCAAGACATCTTTGGGAATTCTTTGCCTATTAAGTGAAGAATGCATTCACAAAATGGATATAACCATTCTTGTACCGGACCCCTTTAAGGGGTATCGTGAGCATCACTGGTCTAAAGTTGGAAGGGACTTCAGGGGACATCATGTCCACTTTTTTTTTTTTTTAACATGGGAGAAAATAAGACCCTGGAGGTTATCAGAAAGTCACGTAGGGGTGGGAGTGGGGCTGGAAGCTAGGCCCACTGATCCCAAAGCTGGGGCTCTTCTCCACTACCTAAGCTGCTCTACTCACTTTAAAGCACTGGATCATCATCAGCTGTTGTCAGGAGTATCTATTTCACTATGATTATTGCTTTACTACTGTAGCATTAGTGTGATTATTGCTAGCAGTGTGATTTATGGGGCCGATACTAATGCGCTTTTTCTATCACTGACATTAAGAGAGGTAGCTTAATACAGTAATAGAGGATTGGGTTCTTTCCTAAAAAGAAACAGACTGGAATTGTACCTCTGATGTTTACTGGTTACATAATTCTGAGTAAGTCACTCAACCTTAGGCCACTCTCTAGAACTTATTATACATTAGGTCCAAGGTAGCCGTTAGCTATCTAGGTACAGGAAGTTTCCTTCGACTATTACAGACGATACTTACTACTTTGATACTTCAAGGAGTGAAGATTTCATAGGCGTGAATACTTCCTTTAGCAGTACAATTTTGGTTGTTCAGTCATTTCACCATCTAACTTTTTGAGGCCCCACTTAGGGTTTTCTTGGCGAAGATCCTGGCATGGTCTGCCATTTCCTTCTCCTGCTCATTTTTCAGATGAGGCAAACAGGGTTAAGTGGCTTGCTCAGGGTCACACAGCCAGTAAGTGTCTGAGGCCAGATGTGAACTCAGGTAGATGAGTCTTCCTAACTCCAGTGCTCTAGCGCTCTATCCACTGTACCACGTAACTGTTGTGTATGGTTGTCATACGGTATGATACTAGTTCTCAAGCCACTGGTAGGTAGCCTGAGAGTTTCCATGACCAAAAAAACATATTCTCTGTGGCCAACCTAGTGAGAAGCTTTTCTGGACTCAGCGAGGCTTCTTCCAAGGGGGCAGGGCTTGGCAGAGCTTAGACTCAATGGGCACAGGCTTTAGAAACCTCCAGTCATCTCTATGTAATGTGTGAAGCACCAAAGGAGGAAATACTAAAGAGAAAGGGTGAAGAGAGACATGCCTGCTCCTTATACTTACAATACAGAAATGGGAGATAATGTGACTTTTAAACGTTTCCTAGACACAACAGCCCACTGCCATCATATCTTCATTTATGAAGATGAAAACAAACTGGGGCAGGAGGCAGGACAGAGACACGGAGCCAGAGAGTGGAGTAAACTTCTGAGATAATTAATTCAAACCTAACAACTCAAATCTAACCTAACAAAACATTTTGTAAACAAAGGATGAACTAGATCAAAGCGAATGAGGACAAGAAAACATTAGAGAAGCCAGAAACATTTAGACTAAACCAAGCCAGAAAATAAACCTTAGTACTAAGTGGAAGTTTCACCCAATGGCTATCTGGGTTATTAGCTGGAGCTAAGTTATTATCCTAAAAATGAACCTTTTGTAGAAGGTATGAATGTTTGTTTTGGCTTAGCTTTGTAGTTAAGGTAAACATGCCAAAATCACACCTGTGCTGACTAATTCTCAGAGCAGAACATAGGTACATGACTCCAGCATAACATAGGGGAACTTTCTAGCAAAATATGGATCCATTAGAAATCCAGATGAGTATACGGATCATAGGAATGTGGTGTGTGTGTGTGTGTGAGTGTGTGTGTTTGTGCACGTGTGTGATCAAGCAACTCTGTAAATTGTAAAACCAAAACCAAATCAAACAAAATTCATTAAAATATTGGTTTTGCTAAGATTAGAGCCCAGGTATTTCAGGGGATTTTGATGACTCTACTATGGATCCAAATGATCTTGTGAAAATTAGGCTCTAAAGCATGGCCAAATACAAGAAATGACCAAATTGTGGTTGACTTGGTGGCAGCATACTTCCATTTTTTATCTATGTGGCTTCACTTCTGGACTATCCTACTTGATACATACTGGCCCCTATACCCCTGGGCAGATTATTTTATTCTTTGTGTTTTTAGGCACCTGCTTAAGACTCTAAGCATGGACCAGAATTAATAGATATTCCTCCTATCAAGGAAATTGTAAGTCTTTTATCTATCCTTTCTTGAACTATCAACAGTTTTCTAAATGGCAACATTACTGCCAATCCTTTACATGCCAATTCCATTTTGTTGTGTCAAGATTGCTCAGGTTGTACTGATGAAAGCAAAACATCTAATTTTTTTCTTTGCTGGAAATTAATTTGCATAAGGTCTCTGAGATCAGAGCTATCCCAGAACCACTCATTCACTAACATGACATTTTCCTATAACCCAATCTGTGCCACAGGGAAAGTCACCAGCCCACCAAAGATTTGATTTTAGTGGTATGTTGAGGCTTTGTCACAGAAATGCCATATGGAGATCAGTGTACATGATACCTGCGTATTTTGCTGAGAGTTAATTTGATATGAGGAAACTTCTCCTTGAAGGTCTCATTCATGTCTTTCTTAAGATCTGAAGGCTTGACATAGTCAATGACTGTGGTCTGTAACAGCAGAGAACAAGGGTCACTCAAAATGCAGCCATTTGGGTGATCACTTAAACAATGAGTCATCATTAAACACCTACCATGCGCAATCTTGACCTCTGGTTTACTTTTCATCCATGGGAGATACCATAACAATTATGCAAATTTATATGTAGCTTAGGAAAACCAAATTTTAAAACTTAGTTAATTAGGGAAATTAGTTTAAAATTAGTCAATTATGAAAATCAAATTTTAAAACTTCCTGAATTGGTAAACAACAGAAAAGACAGATAAGAAATACACCCAAAGCTCTGCCCCTCTAGGGGCCTGAGACAAGGGAGAATAATGTCCACATGGGCTACTACTGGTGCACAGATCTTTGCACCTCAGGAGAGCAAAGCAAAATGGTTTCTAAATAAGATATGTGTCATTCTTAGGTAAATTCTGTACTTAAAAAGTGTGCACTTCCCTTTTGGGCAGAATGCAGTAGGTACTTAGGGTGGTTTCTTTCCCTCTGCCGTCTAAAAGTGCTTTATTTTATCCTTGACAAATAGGTTCTGGGTTAGACAGGATATGAGATTTTCATTGAGGAAACAGGCAGTAAAACAAGGCCCAAACCTGACTACCCACAAGTTGTTCCTGGTAGCGATGGCTCAGCTTGGCTGAAAGCCATAAAGCCATCTTGCTACTGATTCACTGTGAAGCTAAGTCTTCCGTTTCCTAAATTAAAGAATTCTCTTCCTATGAACAGTGAAGTGAATGCAGGGTACCTTTCTTGGGGGCCAGGAACATCCCTGGCATTTTTACCCTGCAACCCAGAAGTCAGGTTTGAAAATCCTGTGGCAAGAAGCAAATAATGACATGCCATTTCCTAAGTCGGGGATACATCCTAGCTCCAAATGTCCTTCCCAGCAAAGCTCATCTTTTCTTTCCTCTTCTGTTTTTTAGCATCGGACAAAAATAGGCAGTTACATAAGCAGAACATTCTTTTAGGGAGGGGAAGGTAAGGAAAAAAGGCTTTATATAGTGCCTACCATGCACTAGGCATTGTGCTAAGGGCTTTTACAAATACGACCTCATTTGCTCCTCACATCAACCCTGCAAGGTAGGCGCTATTATTATTTATTTTAGAGTGGAGGAAACTGAGGCAAATGGTTGGCTGATTGTCCTTCACTCTTGAACAGGACCAAGATGACATCAATATGCTGGAGGGGAGATACAGTGTGTCCCTATTATGGCTGATCAGATCAATAGGAGCTTGGAATGCTCTACCACAAGTTGGGCACAAATCATCCACACAAACATCTGACGTGGAGATGTCTCAGTTCTTAATTTATAAAATGTGTTGGAGGAGGAAATGGCAAACCTCTCTAGTATCTTTGTCCAGAAAACTCCAAAATGGGGTCATGGAGAGTCGGGCACAACTGAGGCAATTATGTTAAGTGATTAACCCAAGGTCACACAGCTAGGAAGCGTCAAAGGATGGATTCAAACTCAGGTTTTCCTGATTCCATGCCCAGAGCCCTATTCACTGTGCCATTAGCTGTTATAAGAACAAAAAAAGTCTAGACTGCTAATAATTAGCTGATCTATCTATTAAGAGGGGACAAAGGGAAGTAATATAGTGTCAGGCAATGAACAGTGGTTAAGGAGTCAGTTCACTTGGAATTCAATTCCTGCCTTAGGAGCTATGTGATGACTGGCAAGTCGAAGTGACCTCTCTAGATCTCAGTTTCCTCACTATGAAAGGATGGAACTGGATGATCATTAAGATTTCTCTCAGTTCTAAATCTTATGACTTGGGTACTAGTCTTGGTTTTGTCATGAACTAATGGAGATAACACCATTTGTCCCATATACATGTCAGAATCCAATGAGATGATGTATATTTTAACACACTGAATTTATATATGTACACACACACACACACACACAAAAACACACACACACACACACACACACACCCAAGTACGTATATATTTCTTTAGTTGTTTTTTTGGTCATGACCCCATTTGATTTTTCCTGGCAAAGATACTGCGGTGGTCTGCCATTTTCTTTTCCAGCTCATTTTACAGATGAAGAAACTGAGAAAATAAGGCTAAGTGATTTGTCCAGTGTTTCACTAAGTATGTAGAGTTGAATTTGAATTCAGGTCTTCCTAATTCCAGGCCGTAGTGCTCTACTAAGTCATTTTACTGTCCTAATATTAATATATATGTTTATGTATACAAACATACATATATAACTATATTGTATATAAGTGTATATATTATATACATACATGGAATGATGGATATAGACAGATGATAAAAGATAAAGTTAGAGATAGAGACAGATGATAAATATAGAAAGGACAGATAGATAATAGAAACAGATAAGGCAGGACAGGACAGGAAGAGAGATAGATAGACAGACAGACAGACAGTTTACACCAATGGTTTCATTGGCAAAGGGAAATCGCAGTGAAGAAATTCCCAAGACATGTTAGATTACCATCAGTTCCCAGTCTTAGAAAGTGCTGAGGGGCACTGAGGGATAGTAATTGACTTGCCCAACTGAACCTGGGCCTTCCTGCTTCCAAGGCCACTTCTACCCACTACCCTATGCCTGCCTTTTTTAAATGATATCAAGGGCAGCAGAAGTGTGGTAGTATATTATTTAGACCTGGAGAAAGCAGCTGAAGTTATGAAAATAAAAGGTAAGAAGGGTTTGTCAGCTAAATGAAAGTAGATAAAGTTTAGTGATAAAAGCCCAAAGGGGATTATTATAGCCCCTTCTTCTGGGTCTATTGAATCTAGCAGTTGGTAGAGGGTAAGGAATGCCTCTCTACTTTCTAATCAAACATTCCAAGGCCATCAAGAAGAACTCAAAGGTGACAAGCTCCTATCTCCCGTTTGATTAAGACCAGTTAGCAAACAGTAACTATGTGCCTTCCCCCATCCTGGAAAAAGATTACCAAAGCAGAAATATTCAGGGATATGGTGAGAGAAGATCCTGGGGATCCTATTAACTAACAAATAATTCTCCCTAAAATTGCCTCCCCTATTTCCAACCACTACCCATTCCTAAGTGACATAATTTTAGAGGGCAGCAATTGGCAAAGAAAAGCCATCTTAATACTTTTTTTTATGATGAATTGTGGGGTTGGGAGAAGGGTCTTAAAAGAGGTACCATATTTAAAACGGCAGTCTAAGCAGTTTCTGAGGGCCCCTGGGAAAGCACTATCATGGACAAGGGTTTCCACTTGTCCTTGGGTCAAGCACAGGCCCAGTAGCATTTACTGGGGTTTGCCTGTGGGAGCCTGAGGTTTAGGCACAATTTTGGAACCCTCCCTAGGTCACACCCCTGCCCAGGGACCATTTCCAGAGCTACTGCAAATCATTTTACAGATGAATCTCAGCAATGAGACGGATCCAGCAAATGCCAGCTGTGCAGTCCAGCTGATGATTTTCAGGATGCAATGCCCAGAATGGCCCAGGTGTTGGTTGTGTACCTTGGAGACACACTGCAGGGCAGGGTGGTGGTAGCCCTGGCTCTGCATCACACTACAGACTTCCTTCTAGCTCTGAGATGGGCGTGGCACTCATTCTGATTTCTCTGACAGCAAAACTGGTGAAAATCAGTCATTCCCAGGGATGACAAAAACCCAACTATGTATTCCAGACCTTATTACCTGGAGTAGTGAAGAAAGGAAATAAATAAGAATTCACAGGATCAGATGATTCAGAGCTACTGGGCTGTGAATGAAGTGATCTTTAAGAGCCCAGTAGCTCTGAATCATCTGATCCTGTGAATTCTTATTTATTTCCTTTGTTTTATAAAGAAACTGAGGCACAGAGTTCTGGAGAAGGTGATTTATCTAAGGTCATATAGTAACAATGGAGCAGAACTCACTCCAATTCAGGTTGCTTTCCAATAAAAACATTAAATGAGACAGGGTCCTTCTTCGTTTTGGTTGTATATGTATTTGAAAAATCCAACTACTGGACCCTCTCCTTCCCCCGGATATTTAAATTATATGCAGATATGTAAATTATAAGCTTGGAGATTCAGGATCTATTTGGGCACAACAAAATAATATGGATGGTCTCTTGGAGATCCTTAAAATGCATTTGACCTGTCCTTATTTAAAAAAAGATCCTGGCCCACAGCTAATGCTCCTTTACTGCTCCAGTTTAAGTGTTCTACTGTCAAACCAAACTGGATAACAGTCTACTTGAAAAACATAGACTAGGTTTCCCAAATCTCTGCCTGTTAACATTCTGTCCAATTTTAAAATCCTATTTCAAATTCCACCTCCTTCACAGAAGGTATCTTTCCCAATACTCACCCATAGTATGCATTGAATAAATATTTATTCAATTTTAAATTAATGTCAATACTTAAAAAGCTGTCTTTTTCCTCTTCTAAAAGTATTCCTACATCTCTTGAAATGTCCAGTGACAGAGACTATCTTCTGATTCTTTTGGCGTCTGTTTCCCCAGTGTCTACCTCTGGCACATAGGAGATGCCTAATAAATGCTTACTGAACAATTAAATTGTCTGCAGCCCCATGTATAGGGATATATCAAAGATCCCCAAATAGTCTGTTATCAGACTAGTATCAGTTTATTTTTACATTCATTTCTCTCTGTGGCATTAGCCTTCACACTGTCTAAAAAATGCCATGTGTGTCCCCCATAACTTGATTTCTTCTTGCCATAGTAGGATTCTTAATTTCTCTAGTAGGGTGCAGCTGAATTCTGTGTAAGCCTCCAGCCTCTGCTTGCTCTCAAGGCTCAAGGGTAGGACTCAGCAGTTTATTTCCACCACAAATCCCAGTCTCCTACCTAAGCAGAAAGCATTGCATTTTAACTTGTTTTAAGTTGGCAAACATCAGCAGCCTGTCCCAGTGCTGATGTCTAGCTGTTGTTGGTCTCCTTCGGATGCAAGGGAGAGCAAACCCCTTCCCTACTTAACAAGCGTCAGCGTTCTAGGGCTCAGCACACAGTGATCCAAAGTAGGAGGGGATGGACTGGGCCCCTCCTAGATCTGCATCCCCAGAAGAGGCAGTCATGTCTGGTAAAGTTCTATCTCAGAAGACTTATTCGTTGTGTGACTATGGACCAGTAACTTAACCTCTCAGGCTCAGTTTCCTCTTCGGTAAAATGCTATCTCATAATGTGAGAATCAAGAGCTAAGACACAAGTGTTTTCCAAATCTACTGAAACGTATTTATTAAAACTGTAGCTCATGATGACTGACCCTCTTTTTAGAAACCAGGAATAGGATATTGGGAAGGGTATTTAAAAGGGCAAAACTGGTTCTCACAGCAGCTCTAATTAAAACTAGTCTCCAAAAGTCTAACCTTCCTTTAATTCCCAACTAAAATTCCCTTTTTACTGGAAATTCACTTCAATCCTTCTAAATTCTAGTGTCTCCCCTGTTATTTCCCACTTATCCTACATTTAGCTTGCTTTGTATATATTTGTTTTGTCTCCTCCACTGGATTAAAAGTTCCTTGAGGGCAGGGACTGTCTTTTGCTGGAATGTAGTAGGTGCTTAATAAATGTTTATTGATTGATTGATTAACCAAGGGAGAGCTACATGTCTGAAGAGGAAGAAAGAATCAGGCCAATTTCATCTTACTAGTTTTCTCCTACTGTTTACATACTTTTACAGCACTCAGGTTTTGCCCAAAGTCAGATAGTTAATTAAATAAGTTTGCTTTTTGACCTCCTGAATAACCAGTTTTCAGCTGTATATAATGCCCTTCTGACAGGCAGACCTTAAAATGAATAGAAATCCCTGAAGAAAGGGCTCTCTTTTTACTGCATCAGCAGCAGCCAGCTGGATGGTGTGATGAATGGGGCTGGTTTTGGCCAAGGCGAGCTTGCATTTCTGCAGAGATGGCATTTCTGCTCTTAAGGGTGAGAGGTCACATAAAAGCACTCTCCAGCAGCTGGCTGGCTGCAAGGAAGCTGTGTGTACACAGCTGCATTAAGGGAAAGAGGAGGAAGGTCAGTTGGGAAGAGACCTTCCAAAACATAAAATGAGTAGATATACACAATTTAAAAAAGGAGAACCTTCTTGTGCTCTGTGTGTGTATGTATGTATACATATTCTTCTGTGTGTGTGTGTGTGTGTGTGTGTGTGTATGTATTTGGTATGTATATCAACCTTCTTGGATAAAAGATATGATTCTGTTACCACAGCTTGTTTATTTAACTGGGAGATCATATCACACCTATCATGAGACACCAAAGCACCAAAGATGTATTAAAAAAAAAAATCCAAACAAAATTCTTAATCATACCCAAAGAAACTATCCCCTCCTAAAGTTATACTGTGCAACACAGCTCTACAAAACTGTCTCCTCCTTCCTAAACCTTAAAGGCATGCCCCACTACTTAACTTGAGAGGCAGCATGGTGGGTAGACTGGACTTTGAATCTGGAAGCCCCTCATTCAAATCTTGCATTTGAACAGCTATGGGATGCTGGACAAGATACTTAACCAACAGGACTCAGTGCCTTCAATGTCACTGATAACCTCTGAAACCCCTTCTAGCTTTTACTATGACACTATGACTTTAAGGACAAGAAACCTATCATAACTCATACCAAGAGATTGTTTTGGGGGGGGGGA
>CM053773.1:52342453-52389900 GCA_028658325.1 Potorous gilbertii
CTGTGTGACTCTGGGCATGTCACTTCACCCAGTTTGCCTCAGTTTCCTCATCTATAAAATGAGCTGTAGAAGGAAATGACAAACCACTCCAGTGCCAAGGAAATCCCAAATGGGGTCATGAAGAGTCAGACAGGACTCAACAATAACAAATGTTTGGTTTTCTTGCCACCAGCTCTGGATTCAGCAGGTCTCCATGGAGGGATATTACTACTCCTTACAAGTTATCTTTAGTCCTTTTACTCTGTAAGCTTTAGAGGAGAGGCAGCAGTGGTGACAGATCAACACAGAGTTCCAAGGCAGGATAGCCAAAGATCAATGTGAATGTGAGCTGTTATTAGGGGTGTGCTCAAGACCGTTAAAACTGTCATGAGACCCAATTGTTAAATTTTGACTGTATGCATTTACACCTCCAAAACTGGCAAATGCTACAAATCTGGGCCTGGCTTATTCGTACCCTGACTGTCCAGAATGAAGAGGGTTTTGGAGAAAATATCAGTAACGGATTAAACTTTAAAAAGTGTGTTGTATGTAATTCTCCCCGCCCCTCTGAAAGCTGCTTGTTAAACACTAACTTGCATACTCCTGGTTATCATTAAACATCATCACCTTCATAATCAGGGACAGCCTATCCTGATGGATATTCCAAGGATGCGTGTTGACAGACTGTGGACCAGGAGTCAGAAGACTTGGATGATAGTTCAGCTCATGCCACTAGTTGTGTGTATATGTGCAGTTGCTGTCAGTCATGTCTGATTCTTCATGACCCCATTTGGAGTTTTCTTGGCAAAGATACTGGAGTGGTCTGCCATTCCTTTCTCCTGTTAATTTTACAGATGAGGAAACTAAGGCAAACAGGGTTAAGTGAATTTCTCAAGGTCACACAGCTATCAAGTATCTGAGGTCAAATTTGAACTCAGGTCTTCCTAACTCCAGGTCCAGGGCTCTACCCAATTCATCACTCAGCCACCCAATCCTAGGCAAATCACTTAAATTGTTGAAGCTTTGGTTTCCTCATGTACAAAAAGAGGGGATTGCCTCTTCTATCTCTAAAATCCAATGAGTAGCTAAAATCACTTTGCTTTACTTGCAACTATCTGATTTCCATCTAAATGGCGGGCTCCCATAGGCGCTGAGAAAGCAGATGCTCCATGCTAGCTAGGATAATTAAGGAGAGCAGTGACCCTTTACTAAATCTAGTTAGCAGTAAACAGATGGATAGTTCAGTGGTTCTAAGCATTTAATCAATTTCCCTGAGAGCTTGGTAAATCACTAGACAAAGTGAAAGGATGACTCATCTATTTTTTTCTTGACTGCACTAGTATTCCATTTCTGTGCAACAGAAGCTTAATACACATAATCTTGGATTTACTATGGAAACAGAGTGGCCATTCTTCTCTCATCTCCTTTTCTCCAAGACAGTGAATATGCAGTTTTCCATTACTGAAGTAATTTTCAGCCTGAGGAACATAAGCAGAGGAAAAGGAGACTTTGCCCACTTAGTCCTAGTTATGCTGTCTCTGATGGCAGTTTTGCACATGGGGCAATTGGATTCTCTGATTTATGTCACAGAAAGACCATTCACCACTACAGTTCTGCTTGGTGTCTCCACTCACTTAATTTCCTGGAATGAATGTGAAGTCAAGAGAGACGTCTTACATTTATAACATCTGCACACACTTAAAATGTATGCTGGCTAAAATATTTATGCCACAAGCTATGGTTGGAATGTCATTTAGAAAGTCACAATGTTCTATGTATCATAAAATGAGTTTCAGAAATATCTGTGACAAATATGCGGAGAGAGATTGCATAGGTTAGGAGGTCTTTTAAGATTAATTTTTAAATTACTGCATTCCTTTTATAGAAGAATCATATATAATTTTTTAAACGACAGAAAACAATCCATAAAAGTATAGCAGTCATTTTGGTACAGAATCAAAAAGTGAGAGGCCCTTGAGAAATCATTCAGTTCAGCCACCTAAATTTACCATTTAAGTGAAATGCCTAAGTCATCAGTCTTATTTTAAAAGCTCTCTAGAGAGGAGAGTTCTCCTCCTCCCATGACAGGGAAATCTGGTTGTAGATCTCTCTTTTATGAGCCATATACTTCAATACAACTAAAGCTATGTATTTCTCATTAAAAAAATCCACTTCTACTGTATTCTCCTGAGTTGATAATGTCTCTTCTCACATCACTTTGTGCATATATGTGTTGGCGGTGGAGTAAGGGGAGAGGAAGACGTGTAGAGTCTGGGATCAGGTAAGTAAATCTACAGGCAATATATTATGTAGGAGACCTACAGGATTCTTGGAGATTTCAGGTTAAAAAAAAAACACACTCAAAAAAAGCCCCCAAAACTTATCACTCCAAAATCAGCGATCCCTATAGACACTTTAAATTAAATTAGGCTGTTCCGTCCCTGATGTCAAAACAACACAACTGGGATTTCTGCCCAGAAATGTAAAGGACCCAGAAATCTTTGTGAATGAATGAGTTTTAAGTCTGTTTGTATTATCTCACCTCTCTTGCTCACTTTCTCCTCTTAATTGCTCTCCACATCCATAAAGAGGGGGAAAAAAAAGTCTAAGGATCTGCAGCTGGCAGGCTCTAATGATGTACGCTGATTTGTTAATGAAACTTTAATTATAAACCAGAGCTGTACACAAAGAACAGAACGTCCAGGACTGACACTAGGTTTGCACTCAATCCCCTTCCCCTGGGGCACTTGAGAAACACGGTAATTAATGCTGCATACCCTTCCTGAAAGAATGGGTGCTTGGGTGCCTGAATCCTTTATTTTCCTGGTCAGCCTTCAGGGGCTTTAAGGGTCCAAAGCACAGGGTCACTGGCAGCCACCCCAGCGGTTCTGTCCATTCAAAAATCTCCGTTTTGCTCATTCACAGGATGTCTGGGGAGGTACCATTCACATGAGTCCAAGTAAAACATTTCAAACAAAAGTCCAAATGTGGGGGAGCCACACATCTTCAGAACATTACAGACTTACTTCTCAGGCCTCCAGTTTAAAACTTGTCCAAAGTGTGACAGTGTGGAGAGAGGAGAGGCATGGAAGAGAACTTTTTTTTTTACTTCCCATTTAGAAGAACAAATACAACTGGAAATAAACATTTGGTTAAAGTATAGCTGGTGATCTATATTTGGTTAAAGAGGCTGTTTGGTATCTGAGAGCTGAATTCAAGTTCTGCCGGTGACATATACTATCAGTAACAGTATGATCCTAAGGATAGTGCCCTAGACAACTCGCTGACCATCTGTTTCAGATGAGCTGCTTACTGGTAGATGAGAAACTTCCTTTATTGTTGTCTAGTCATGTCTGACTCTGTGATCCTATCTGGGGTTTTCTTGGTAAAGATACTGGAGTGGTTTGCCATTTCCTTCTCTGGCAGATGAGGAAACTGAGGCAAACAGAATTAAGTGACTTGCTCAGGGTCACACAGTTCTGTCATTCAGAGCTAAGACTCAGTACCTATGACCCGGTCCTCATTCCCTAATTTGGGGAGGAATGACTGCTTTGTCAACCTTGTGCAGAGTTGTGAATAGTTCAGTGCCCTGTAAAGAGAAAGAAGGGCTACTTGTGTTTCTATTACCCTAGCCCTCTCCTCATCCTCAAGATAAACTAAGAGAGGCAGTTTCTTGGCTCATGCTACTTCCAGGTCAATTCTGGCTGAGGAAATGTGAGGAACGTTTCAAGGTCACACCTGAGATTGGACAATTGACAGATCTCATTAGCCTCATGCAGTCTGATGTAGGAGAAAACAGAAAGCGTGAGAAATATGACCCCCAAGAATAAACAGAAGTTACACACAAGGGCAAAGGGGTAAAACATTGGGTGGCTGCCCAAGGAATGCAAACATCAATGAAATTTCATTCCTGTTATGGTCACTTTCATTTGCTCAAGAGACATTTCTTTTGCTTGGAGCTATGAGGTTCTGAATAGGTTCTGACCTATTAGTGAACACAGAATCCTGGAATAAAAAGTCTGAAACAGACATACCATAGGCAGGGTATAGTCCACCCCTAAAGTGAGATATTTTTTGAAAGGAGAAATGTCTATAATTACCCATTATAGAAAATAATGATGATAGGCCCCCTGAGGCAGATCTTAGGCAAAAGTATGGAGTGGTACAGTTAAGATTGCTATCAAAACACTGAAAATTTAGCTCCAGTCCCATAAATACACAAGCATCATGTCCAAAGGATAAAGGAAGAACAACTCTTTATTTTTCTAGTGTCCTTCAAGGCTCAGCTTGGCCTCTATTTTGCATAAGAAGTCCTTCCCGATTCCTCTTCACTCTCCTCTTCTACCATGTGAGGGTCCTACCTCCTGACAGGTTTATCTGTTTACTTCCCCTTTCCCCAAGTAAAATGTAAACTCTTTGAGGTCAGAAACTGGTTCTTATTTCTGTCTACATTCCCAGGAAATAATTCAACGTTTAACAGATGCTATGTTGAATTGAACTGAATTCTCCCCTTAGATTTTCTCCTTGAGAGGGTCATGAAATTCATGGGTCTCAAGCTGGAAGCTTCCACTCTCTCTGATGGTGCCACTTTCTTAATTTATCACAAAACTGTTACAGTACGGAAGCACTAATCTCTGTTGAATTCCCTGGGATGTGGACAGCCAAGGGATGGTTCCACCACGGACCCCTCTCCCCATCCTCAACAGTAAGTTCTAGCAAGTCCTACTGCAGGGGGTTAAGCATCACAGAGCCATAGAAATGGTCTAATCTGGCACTTCAACAGATGTTACTTACTTACCATGTATGAAGGAAAGATTAAAACTCGTTTGTGTTTGCCACAGGGCCACTGGGGATCATCCAAAAGATTTGGGTCATAATCAATGAAATCTCCCAGGTCACTACCTAAGGGTCACACACAGAAACATATACGCAGAGGAGTCATTAATGGCCTTGGAAAGTCTCTTATAGAAAATTAGAGAGTTTAGAGTAAAACCTGACCAAATGTTGGGTTCACCTGCTTCACATAACAATAAAACTCATCCCTTCTGAAAATGGATTACCATTCTGGACACTATTATATCTCCATTTAAAACATCCTATTGTCATCTCTGATAGGAGATTACTGAACCCCTCAATTTATGGAAGTTGTGTGTAAATCCTCCCAGGCATCATGAACCTGCCAAGTAGACAAAGTTCACTTTCTGGACCTCAATATTGAATGAATCAACCTGCTATCCAATCTGAGAACTTACAATTCCCTGTGGTTCCTATGGATTGACTATGGGTCCACAGAAGCTGGTCCTATCAACATGGTCCTTATGAACATCAAAATAACCCCTTTCATTTTAAGGGGGTAGCTGCCCATGACAACAGTCAAAAGAAAACATGGAGCTGCATTTCAGATCTGTATGTAAAAGGATAATTCTATTTTCTTGAAATCCTTCCATGGACAGGGCTCTTTTCAATGAGTGCTATCCTCATAAATCGATTTCCCCACAATGGCTTGTATTGTCTAAGCTAAAAGTAATCAAGATTTCCTTCAGGAAGTCAATCTAGTTTCCATACTGGGGACAACCCAAAGGAGGAGTCGCTCACACTTGACCTGGTTTGTGCTTTCTTCTATTCCAGTGACCTGGGGGGAAGTCACATTGCAAAAAGGGCTCAAAGTTACCAGCTGAGGGCACCAACCAGAGCTCCCGAGTTACCTGTGTCGATGCTCCCCTGTGTGCTGCTGCTCGCCCTTCCTATGGAAAGGCTACGATGGCTGGCATTACGAAACTGGGAGGAGAAGGAAGAAGTAGACTCTATGGTGTTTCTCCGCGCTCCAAAGGCATTGGTGGGTAACAGAAACTGGGTGTAAGAAACAGTCTAAAGAGATGAAGACAGACCAGGCAAAAAATGACTCCCAAGAAGGAGACAGTAGAATTTTTTTTATTTTTTAAAGTTCAATCACCATGAAGTGGTGTCTGCCACATAAGGCTTAATACATAACTCCAACACTTGAAGGAGCTGAGATTTCTTCAGCACAGGGAACTCCCAGTGTGGGAATTCTTTCCACCTACACAGATTTCAACCCACCTATGACTTATTGGTTAAATGGAAGGAAGTTGCCTTAGATACACACAAGTTGAGTGATCTGTCTCTATAGCTAATAAGTAGCAGGGGCAGGATTTGAATTCAAATTACCGCATTAACCATGCCATGATGCCTCTTTTATGTTATGTGATATCACCCCTCCATCTTGTCCTTCCAAATATGGAAGTCCAGCATTCATGAATTTAAGTAATTAAGTGTATTCCTTTTTAAAAGAATCAGGCAGGGAAAGTCCTGTATATACGGTATGAGTTTGGTACTAATACAATAGGATACCAAGAATGTTTTTGACCAGCTACCTGGAGAGTTCATTTCCCAGGCTTCCAATTCCCTATAACGGGCACACCTGGAAGTTACTGTATCATGGTAAAATGTTCCCCCCTGAAGAAACACCTGTATCAACCTCAGACGGTGGTTTTGTGAAGAATTTATAGCCACTGGACAGAATCCGGCACAGGAGAATTAAGTATGTTCCAAAGTCTCTCTCTCTCTCCCACCCCCCCTTCTAGTTTTCCATCTGGCAGTCCCAACTGACACACTCTGATTCGGTGGTGAGGGAAGAATTCAGCTACCCTTCCACTTGGTGCTTGTTACCACGTGAAGTCGGAGGTACTGCTAAGCCTCTCAGGGACATGGTTTGGGACGCCAAAAAAGAGCTCAAGGATCACATTTCCTGAGCTGACATTAAGAAGGCAGCTGGAATGCCACTTGTGTGCATTAGCACTTAATGAATGTCTTCAGACCACTAATCACTACATTCTCAAGTGCGGCATGTGAAGGGGGAGGGGAGCTCCTGCGATGTGTTGAACACTGTTCTAAACAGCACGGGGAAGAGAAATCATTTACTCTGGGACCTCAAACCATACTGCTACAAAATTACTGGGGTACTGTAAAAGTGCTGGTGGAGCTGGGAGAGCCTAGGATGGAAGCCTCGGAATCTGTCCCTTCTCTCTCCCTTTCCCTCCTTCAGCCACCTTGCTACTATCTAGGCATCTCAGACCTATCCTGAAATGCCAGAGCCCGTTTCAGGCTGGGCCTGTGTTAACTCATTACTTAAAAGCCAAGCTTTCTCACCTTGCCGTCTGCTCCCAGCTCTACACCTTCAAGGCCAATGATCTCTTTTAAGCTCACAGCTCCAGTGGACTGACGTCCTCCGTCCAATTTCATATCCCTGGAGAGGACAAGCCAAAGAAGACACTTTTGTCCAACCCCAACATAGCTGCCATGTGGCGTGTTACCCAACACCAAAAAGCAATGTCATGCACCCCAGAGAACAAGAGGTCATTTTTTTCCCTCTCTCTTGCAACACAAGGCTTTCTGGGTTCTGTTTGCTGTTGCTGTTCAGTCATTTCCATTGTGTCAGACTCTTTGTGACCCCATTTGAGGTTTTCTTGGCAGAGATACTGGAGTGGTTTGCCATCTCCTTCTCTAGATGAGGAAACTGAGGCAAATAGGGTTAAGTGACCTGCCCAGGGTCATACAGCTAGGAAGTATCTGAGCCCAGATTTGAACTCAGGAAGATGAGTCTTCTGACTCCAGGCCTGGCATTGTATTCACTGTGCCACCTAGCTGCCTACATATAGGTTCAGTATGTCCACAATCCAAAATTAATGAAAACCAGCTGGACCTAAAAGCCAACTAAAGGAAGTCATACTGAGAATCTAAGTGTCCCTTATCACTTCAATAAGATTTCCAGGGACTGTTCTTGGCCTTTCTTTGTATCTCCAGAGGTTAACACAGTGACACAAAGTGGGTGCTTAATAAATGCTTATTTATGAACTAACCTCTAGGAACAAACTGATAAGGAACAAACAAATAAGGAATAAAAAAATCTGCCACTGCAAAAGTATCTCTCTGGGACCCGGTCAACCTATCCTCTCTAAAGCAAGGGAAGCTGTCTTCCTATTCTTTGGCACCAGAGATAGGACCGTAGTGACAGAAATAGAAGGGAACCTAGAGGCCATTTTGTTCAGTCTTTCTATTTTGTAGATGAACCACTTACTATCCTTTTTACTGCTATTTGCTGGGGAGAAAAAAATTATTCCTGTCCTGAAACATCTTAGTAGGCCTATTTCTAAAATGAGTGCCCTACTTCAGACGTTAGGACTATTCTGTTCAGATGCTGTACAAGACAATCTCATTTCATATTTGTCACCTGGGGTTGGTTTTCTATGGCTCTTTTCACAAAGGGATTATTTAAATGATCAGCTAAAGGTCTCCTTGGAGCTTCTACATAAAAAAATTACATCAAAGATATTTGTAATTGAAAAATAATCGAAGTTGGCATTTTTCTTTTTGAGAAGTACAGGGAGGCTTCTATGATATAAGAAGGTCATGTACTAGGTCTGTAGCCAATAGGATACCAGGGTCAGATGAATGGTGGGGAGAGAGGAGAGGTGAAGGAGGAAGAAGAAAGGAGGAAGACTGATGGGGAGGGAGAGAAAGAGAGATAGAGAAAGAGAGGAGAGGAAAACAGAGAGATGGAAAGATGGGGCGGGGGGGAGAGGGAGAGAGAGATTGAAAAAAGCACAGTAGAAAAAATACTGTTTCTGGAGTCTAAGAACTTAGGTTCAAATTCTGCCTGTCACCACCTATATAACCTTGGGTAATTATTTAAGTGCTGTGGGTTACAATTTCCCAAATTGTAAAAATGAGGGGACTGGACTGGTCTAGTGGGTTCTAAGATTCCTTACAGATCTAAAGCTATAAGATTTTAAGGAAGAGGTGTCAAAACATTTGGCCTAGTATGAATGAGGTTAAAATGCATTTGGGAAATATTTAACAAAACAAATACAATAAAATCCAACAGAACATAGATAATGTTAATAGGTGGACTGAGAAAAGTACAGAAAGAAAAATACAAATCTGAACATGACCAATATAGGAATTTATTTTGCTTGATTATATATTTGTTACAAAGGTTTTTTTCCTCTTCAGTGAGGACAGTTGAAAAGGGGAGAAGGGAACTAGAGAGAGAGTTGTTGAAAGAAAAAGTAAAGAAAGAAAAGAGAGTCCCTGAAGCAGAGTTTCATTTTTTTGTTATTTGTTTTTAAGAGGACTGAAGAAAGGCCAGAAGGCATCACAGACAAGCAGAATAAGTTTAAAATTGAATGTATTTTACACCTGAAAAAGTTATTATATACTTAAAAAAGAGAAGCTGTGCAAAATAGAGATTCACAGTTCCTTGTACAATCCTCTTATTCTGCTCTACATCGAAGCACTCATTTCAGTTGATGCTTGCTAATGTCTGAATCAAAATATATATATGTCCCACTGCTTCTTTCTAAGTCTGGCCTCTTAACCTTGTCCCCTCTTGTCTCCACTGGCATCTAACTCTTTCAATTATTCTGTTTGTCTCCTGCATCTTCAATAGAGGAACTGGGCGGTATAATGTAAAATTAGCTGAATGGAGGGTCTGTTCAAGGATTTATTTAAAAATTATCCTAAACTTAGTAATTATTAATGAAAACAAACATTCAAATACATAAACAAGAATTTAAAAAATGACTGTACATGAAACATGATTTTCCGTTCTTGGCAGTTGATTTAAAAAAAAAAAATCACCAGGAGATTTTGAGCTGAAAGGGAACTTGGAGCTCATCTTATCCTGCCCCTTCATTTTACGGATTAAGGATGAACTTGCCTAAGAACTGATCTGCCCAAAGTCATGCAGGTAAAACACCAGCAGAACCAAAATGGAGGTTCCAATCGTGGCTTCACCTGCTCATCCCTGTGTCTTTGGGCAAGTCACAAAATGGCGTTCTAGAGACCTGGGATTGAATCTCAGCCCATAAACTTCACAGCTGTGCAACTCTATACAAATCTCTTACCCTCTCTGGGCTTCCATTTCCTCATCTATAAAATGCAGAAGATGCCCACCTTTAAAGTAAGCACTGTTAGGCGGTGCAGTGGCCTGAGGTCAGGAAGACCTGAGTTCAAATCTAGGCTCTGATACTTAGCAGCTGTGTGACCTAGGCAAGTCATTTAACCCTATCTGCCTCAATTTCCTTATTTGGAAGATGAGTTAGAAAAGGAAACAGCAAATCATTCCAGTATTTGCAAAAAAAAAAATCCCAAATAGGGTTATGAAGAGTTGGACATGACTGAAAGCAACTGAACAACC
This sequence comes from Potorous gilbertii, assembly GCA_028658325.1. Lineage (NCBI taxonomy): Eukaryota > Metazoa > Chordata > Mammalia > Diprotodontia > Potoroidae > Potorous > Potorous gilbertii. The sequence goes on from CM053773.1 coordinate 52,352,649, forward strand.
ACAAAATGAAGAATCTATGAGTTTCTTGTCTAACTGGTCCCCTGGAATGTGATCGGCCCTTGGGAAACTAAATTTCTAAATCTGCAAAGCTGAAGACTGGATGATTTTTTTGTTTTTGGAGGGGGAATTTCTTTGTATCTCTAACACAGTCTGGTACATAAAAAGTGTTTAATCAATGCTTAATGGACTTGTGCAACTCATCCAAGCTACAGAAATGTCCTCTGAGGCCCTGGCTGGAGGAGCAGAGCAGCCAGCCTAACTCACCTAAATACATAATACTGGCATTTCTTTGTATCAAATACTGCATGAAACAGATAGTCCATTCGCTGAGGGTCAAAATCTTTTTTGCCATACAGGGATTTGTCTCCTTAATGTCATATGCTGTTAACAGGAACTGACTACCACTAGATAATAAATCTAGAAGGTAGGTAGGGAGTACAGAAACTAGCGATGGTAACCCAAACAAAAATGCAGGGCCTACTGTTGGACTGATTTAACACCTACATGCCCTTCTGTGATGGTTACTATTTACCTATTCACAACTGCAAATATACAATTCTGTCTTCTAGGGGTATCCATATTAACAAGATAGCTGAAACATAGGATTAAAATTTTTTCAATATACTTATTACAATATATTATTTTAATCTGAGAAACTCAGGCCCAGTGGATAAAGAACTAGCCTTGTAGTGGAAAGATTTGGGTTCAAGTCTTGACACATAATGGCTGTGTGTGACCCTGGCCCAACTAATGTTCAAGACAACTCCACTGCCTCCTACAAGTCCATCGGGGAGGGATCGTTTGCCACTTAATGTCTCCATGTTTTACCCTGAATTTTCAGGTGTTAGAGATTGGTATTATAACTGCCTTACATCTAGGAGTAGGGAGGGTGCTTCTTAACATGGCCTTTTGGAAAGATGTTCCCTTGTTGTGGGCTCTTGTTTCTTGGGGAAAGTAGAATTGGAAGAGAACTATTCTGAATAGTTTGTTACCTAATCAGTGTTTACTGAACCAAATAGTTAGTCAATAAATACACAGGTGCCAGACATTGTGCTCAATGCTAGAGATACAAAAAGAGGCAAAAGGAAGTCTCTGCTCTCAAAAACTTTACAATCCAATTGGGGAGACAAGTAAAGAAATATTTATAAACAAACTATCAATAGGATAAATACGAAATAAGTCGCAGAGGGAAGATACTAGAAGTAAGAAGGGCTGGGAAGGCTTCCTATAAAAGATGAGATTTTCTTTGGAACTTAAAGGAAGCCAGTAGATGGAGTTGAGGAAGGAGGACATCCCAGATTGGAGAGACAAAGAAAATTCCTGTTGCTGAGAGATGGAGTGTCTTGTTTATGGAACAAAAAGGAGGTCACAGAATTGAGTGAGGGGGAACGAGATGAGTATGCAAAGACAAGGAGAGTTATGACCTGGGGACCTTTCTCACTTTCTCTTGATATCACAGGTAATGCACTGGAGGAGAATGGATGGAAGCAGCCACTCACACATTAACAGTGCAAAAGAACTAGAGGATGATTAAGACAATGCTAGATGAGAGCTGAACAACAGCAGAAGGAACAAGGCAAATGAAGAAACTATTTCTTAACTAGTAATAGTGATGATATATATCATTTCAAAGCATGTTTCTATAGACATCTGGCTGTTCCATGTAAAATTCAAAATATTTGATTTGCAAATACCTCAACCCCCACTCAAATTCCAAACCCTATTTCCTCTTCTCATCTTTGAAATTATATTTCTTGCTTCTCCATGTAAGGTATATATGGCTTTGGTTGTGGTGGGAATACATGCATAGGACATATAGTCAAGGGGATTGGGAAAATAAAGAATAAAGAATGGAGAGTAGGGGAAGGAGACAGAACTGGATCTATGATTTCACTTGTATAAGGAACATCCCTGGTGAGAAACTGCTTAGGCCAGCACACACCCTGATATATGCCAAAGGTTGGATTTGAACTCAAGTCTTTTGGTTTCAAGGCTGTCTCTCTATCCATCACACAAATAAGCAGAAGTGAAATGTGTCACTAGCTTAGATCAATGTTGTCTCATATCTGAGGCATTTTATGTCAACTGCAAGAAAGGAGTATGGCCATTTTCCAACTCACTTGTTTTCATCTGTCTTTAATTTCCAGCTAACTTGGTGGTCTCCTCTGGAACAGCCTTGAGCATGTAGTCTTCTGGTCACCTCACCACTCAAAATAGATATATAATCACTAACAAAGCCGAAACTGGAGCTCTTTTCTCATTTTCCTTTCTCCTTTCCTCCCCCACAAAATAAATGAAATTGGCAATAATCAAAAACTATCCTCAATGTTTTCCTTTTATATAAAATCCAGTGAAATCATGCACAAAGAAAGAACACCATGCTGAGAACTCCCATGGCTCGTGGTCAAGGGAGCAAAACTCACTGGATGAAAGATGAGTTCTCAGTTCTAACTGGTTTTGCAAATACCCTACTGGTGTTTCCTGCTACATGTAAATCTGAAGGAGAAATAAATTGTGATGTTTGTTTGCAAGAATCAAATTCTTCCATATTTCATACTATGGATGACATACCAAAGCTGGCATCTCATTTATTCTTTATTTAGATATTTTTACTCTCATGGTGATGGGGTTCAGACTCTGGGAGCCTCCTTGAATCTTCCCACTTAATCTGACCTTTCTTACTCAAATCTAATCTTCCCATTTGTTCCGGCAGTCTCAGGAAGCCCATAGGCTTTTCATTATCATTTCAGGTCTCCTGCATTCCCCACCCTTGATCAGCTAGACCATCATCATTATCATTAGAGAGAGATATGGCATGGTGTAACAGACAGACATCTTGCCTGGGAGTCGGGAAGACCTGGATTCACCTTTGACATATACATTGGTTGTATGACTTCAGTAAACACATTCAACCTCCCAGTGCTCAAGACACTATAAGTGTCTGTAATCTGTAGATCTGCCTTGGTGGAGAGTTCCCTATGCCAGTGAAAGCACAGATCTACTCTATCCTCTTATATGGAGATAGTTTGGTACAGTGGGTAGAGCACTGGACTCAGAGTCAGAAAAATTTTCAAGTCCTACCTCTGACAACTACTATCTGTGCAACCTCAGCAAGTCATGTAACTTTTCTAAAATTTAGTTTCCTCACTTAAAATCATTTGGTTATTTTATTATTCATAATTTTTACCATCTTACTACTTACTCTATTATAATTTTCATTAATTATTTGTAAAATATATGATTTTAGTTATTTTACAATTTTTCATTAATTTAATTTTATTTTTAAAATGTTAGATGATTTTAAAATTTATTTTAAGAACCTTTCTCATGGGATATTTGTGAGGCCCAAATAAGCTAATGTTCATAAAGTACTTTTGTAAGCTTTCCAGGGTCATTTAAATGATGATCTATTATTATAATTTCCATCCTTATTTTACTGATGAGAAAACTGAAGTTCACAGAGTTAATGACCTTCCAAGTAAAACAACTAGGTAAAGAGCCATTGTTTCTGTTCTGGCCAGAAACCCTAAGGGTCTGCCTCTCCCAGATTACCTTTGTTTTTCGGTAGATTAAAAAGAGGCCATTTTTGCCTCATTTCTTACCTAGCTTTAATTAATGAATGGTTTTTTTGCAGACAAACTGAGACCTCTTAAAGACCTTAGCAAAAAAAAAAAAAAAAAAGCCAAGGTCTCCCACGTGCATCCAGGCCACGCCCAGTTGTCCTGACTTATATCTTGTCACTGGACCCAGATGTCTCTGGAGGAGAGAGTGAGGCTGGTCATTCGGCACAGTCCTCCCTCACTTAAATCCAATTCACTTCCAAGTCAAGACATCACCTTCCTGATGTCAAGGTGCTCTTTGAGAATGAAGGATGAACACCAACAGGTAAAACAATGAGTATCTTTTACAGCTAAAGCTTAGACTCAAGTTCCTAAACTTCCAAACCTCTACACGATATCATATAAATAATTAAGGCTGTACAGGGCACAAAAATCAAATATTAATTTATCAACACTATCCAATTAACAGCAGTAACATGGTGGACAGGGAGCTGGCCTTGCAACCCAAAAGACCTGAGTTAAAGTTGGGCCCCTGTTGCACATCAGTTTGACCCTGGGCAAGTCTCTTAACCACTCCCTGCTCTAGGCAACTCTCTTGAAGACTATGCTGTAGAGAAGTTGCTGAGTAACTTAGAAGAGGGTGTCTCATCCCAATGAAATGACAACGATACTCTCTATTGTGATCTGAGAACTTCTCTCACACAACTGTCTCAGTTAATCACGATCTCTCTGTAACTTCATACTTTAAAAACTTTATTGGCACAGAAAGTTTTAAGGATGCTACACTAGAGCTGTGGGCTTTCAGCGGCCTGTTAAGAGCTGTAAATGTTTCATGGTAAGAATGGGTTGAATGCTCCTTGTCCTCTTTTTACCAAATCCATTTGGAAATAAGCTTGCCAAAGGCTGTTCAAGTGCTTTTGTACTAAAAAACCTGGACACCTCTCCCTAGGAAAATGAATTATTCTTTCCTAGAGCTGGAAGAGGCCACAGAAAACATTTAACTGAACTCCTGTTTTACAGATGGTAAAGACCAAAGCTCAGAAAGTTTAGGCAGTTTGCCTAGAGTCACACAGCTAGTGATAGAATTGGAAACAACACAGAATTGTAACTGACAAATACCAAAAAGTTTGCAAAGACTTTCAGATACATTGTCTCACTGCAGTCTGACAAGAACCTTGTAGGGTTGAGGATCACAGTGGTGAAGCAATTTGTCCATGGTCATATGGTATGAAAACATCAAAGCCTGGATTGGAACCAGAAGACACCCATTCCATGAACTGGAAAATTTAGCTCCATCTAAATTTATTCTAACAGTGAAATAACAATATATTGTCCCAGGCAATAGAATGCTTGAGCAATAAAGTAAAAAATTTAAACTGTTTCATTCATTGAAAAAGATATACTAAATATTTCAATATGCACGTTAAAAAAAATATTCCATGCAAGGTGCTGGGCAGTCTTTGCCCTCATGATGCTTACAATCTGTGGGTTTTCCCTTTCAGAGATATTAGAATAAAGAAATGAATTTAAAGTGAAAACAAAACAAAACAAAGAAATTCATCTGCTATCATGGAACAGGCACATTAGACTTGGAGTTGGAAGGAATAGGTTTAAAATTTGGCTTCTGCTTCTCCTGAGGCAAGTCACTGGCTCTAAAAGCCTTTCTTTCACCTTTTGTTAAAAGAAGGGGGTGGATCAAAGTCTTTCCTTTTAGAGGTGCCACAGAGTTCTCTTGAGTTAAGCCAGCTGAGCCATAGTGCTGGTAGCTTCTACAATGGGGCAAAGGCATTCAGTAGTTAGTGACTGCCTGCTTTACAAGGAGCAATCTAGCTAAGAACAGAGAGGTTTGTAAAATTAATTAGATCGTTCCCACCCATTAATAGGTCTCAAGTAACTTTGGTTAATTTCGATTGAGGCTCTGGGTCAGAGGGTCCTGCCCTCCAGCTCTGAAAAGTGTAGAAATACTCCGAGGTGAGGGTTTCCTTTGGGGTGTAGTTTTTGGAAGGTCTACCTGCCAGATGAGACTAAGCAGCACCACCTCCCCCTCCTTTGAAAACTCAAATGTTGGCTCTTCTCTCTCTGGTAACTATACGTATGTATGGTCATAGCTGGATCTGTCTGTTGATCTGTGATGTATGTATTGCTTATGGTCAGGCAGCTGGAAGCCCTGTCTGTTGAACTTTATTTCTCTGTATTATCTTTTAAGTTCTGGGTGCTGACTTTTTCCTCTGAACTAAGTGAATGATATAAAATGATTGTTGACCCCTCAAAAGTTGCTTTCCTTTTAGAAATGCGGATCTAAGAACCTGTGATAGCAGGTCCTCCTGTGTATATCCAGAGTCCTTGGTGATTACAAGGCTCATCACTGATGGCCAATTCTTTGGCTATGACAAGGCATGAAACGTTTTTTTCCCCCAGCTCTATATTATTTGAAAACATAAAGGGAAAAAAATGAAAAATCTGTTGGAATACAAGGTTCATGTTAAAAATATCAACATCTTCCCCTGCAAGCTAACTAATACTTGCTCAGATATGAATAAGCTGTAAAATTTCACGTTATTATATCAGAAAGGCATTCAATTCTCCAGGTCTGACTGAGTTTTAGGGGTAGCAACTTCAGCTACAAAGAGTCAAGACAGTTAAGGGGCGGCCATTCATAAGTTGTTTAAAGAAAACCTAACTAGCAATTTTTGGCTGGCGAATTTAAAGAAGGGCCTTTCCCATCTCTTAAATACTTAAAATAATAGCTGGCATTTATGTAGTCTTTTAAGGTTTGCAAAGCACTTTATCATATTTTCTCATTTAGCTCTCACAGTAATTCCACTTATCCCTAACAATAACCCATGAAGGCAGTGGTATTATGAACCCCATTTTAAAAGATGAGAAAACAGATTGAGAGAGATTTTGACCTTCTTAGGATCACAAAAGTACTATCGAGGGCAGAATTTGAACTCTTTTCTTTCGGATTCTGAGTCCAGAGGTTTTCTCCAATACACCAAAATGACTCCAATAAATGTATTGGCAGCATTAGACTGTCACAATGACTTCCAATGAACTGGAATTTAGGTCTGAGAATTCCTAGCTAGCTGAATGACTCTGAGTCAGATAATTAACTCTCTGAGATCTGGTTTCTTCTGAAAAATGAGGGTAACACTTGTGCTGCTGTTATTTTCTTGGCCAAGATACTGGCATGGTTGGTTATCTATTTCTCCATATCAACTGAGGCAAATAGCGTTAAATGACTTGACCAGGGTCACACAGCCAGTAAGTGTTTGAGGCCAGACTGAACTCAGGAAGATGAGTCTTCTAGCCCTCTGGGCACCACCTAGCTGCCCTACACTTGTACTGGCTACATCATAAGGTTGTTATGGGGCCAAAGCCTTTGCAAACCTTAAAGTACTATGTAAAAATGAGTTATTATGAATAAAATGGGTAACAGTATAATATCTGGGGCTCTAAGATGCCAAACTTGAAAACAATAAATAGCATATCAAAGAACAAGGGTTTCTTAGCTCAAAAAATTACTCACTGCTTACTCTTGGCAAGGCACTGTGCTAGATGTTAGGAAATACAAAGATATAAAACAATTCTTGGTTTCAAGGAGTTTATGTTCCACTGGGGCTAGTAGTGGTCTGCAACCTGTATACAGATGATAAAATATATCCTCATTTGTAGAAGAACAAAGTACTTAGTAACTAGGAGGATTGGACTAGAGATTTTTCTGAAGCCCTAAGAATTTTTTTTTTAAAAGAAAAACAAACCAAATGTGGCCTGCCTTGTAAAACTAAAATTTTATTTACTTCTCTAGGTGTGAATTAATGTAACCTTTCACTGTGATGCCCCAGTGCTTTGATAAATGTTTGTGTGTACTCTTCTCATATTACTTAAGAGATAACTGGGAGATAAGTCATCTGCCCAGAGTCACACAACCACAGGGCAGCAGAACCAGACAGAGACCTCAACCCGCTGGTGGTCAGGTTGTCTGTCCTGGGCTACTTTCTGAAGTGAACTCTGTGTCATGCACTTAGCTCAAAGAGACTTTTAGAAAGCTCCAGCGAGACAGATTTAAGTGAAATTCCCAGAGGTGCAGTGATAAAATCTTTGCATTTTTATGTCTAAGGCCATTGTTCTGAACTCTCACTAAAATGGTGTATAAAAATAAAACAAGCCACTTGGCCAGAAGAACAGTGCGAATTCCCCAGTGCTGGTGAGGTCAAGCTTAAGGGAGCGGAGAAAGACTTTCAAAGTTAATGGGGATCTGTATCTGGGATTAATTTAGAAGACTTTAGACAATCTCTCTGAAACTGGACTTTTCTTTAGGGTCTCTAAGACTATTCTCATTCTGTGTACATTGAAAGCTCCATTGTTATATGCAGGTACTTTCAGAGAAGGTAAGCTGGTGGCTAGTGGATATTCAAACTCCTTACCAGGAGGAAACAGATTTTGGTGGTTACCCACAGGTCTTATTTCAATGGATAACTCAGGGGCTTTAAAACTCTTAGCAGGCTGGGGAAACCTGGGAGGTCCTTACTGCTACTGAATGAATATGTGAGGCCAGTGAGGTATCATGGATGGCCAGGAGATTATAAACCTGCTTGAACAGAAAGATGGCAGTGCCTTCAATAGTGATGGGGAAATCTGGAGGAGAATGGATTGGTTGGGAGTGATCTCAGGGTGAGAACTGAGTCAAATAAGATACATCGATGAAATTCTCCTGTTTTCCAAAGTGGATTATTTCAGGTGACATTAACTCCACAATTGTGCACTCTACTCTCTCCTTCCTTTACTTTCTTTTATGCTGCTGTTGTACAATTGTATCCAAGTCAATGTGACTTTCTTCTTGGCAAGAATACTGGAGTGGTTTGCCATTTCCTTCTCCAGTGTGTCCCCATTTTACAGATGAGAAACTGAGGCAAACAGAGGTTAAGTGACTTGTCTAGGGTCACACAGCTAGTAAGGGTCTGAGGCCAAAGTTGAACTCAGGTCTTCCTGATTCCAGGCCTGCTCTATCTGCTGCACCATCTAACTGCCCCACATTATTCTATACAGGCTTGGTCTACCTGAATTTATAAATGTAAACGAGATGTTCGTGTTTTCCCTCTCTGCCCAACATGAGCCACAAACCACCTGCTAAGTGTCCTGTTAGAAAGTTTGATCACCATTTCAGTTTAGCAACAAGCATTTGTTAAGTACTTTCTACATGCCAGATACCATGCCAAACATTAGAGATACATCAACAAAAACCTAGAGTTTGCAAATTCATGGAATTAGCCTAAACTACAACCCAAAGATTCTGAAGATGACATGAAATTCTGCCCAGACCTTTTAAGGCAATGGATTTATTCTATATCCCCTCAAAGACCTGGGAATGTTATATGAGAAAAAATAGCCCAATTCAAAACACATCTGTTATCTAATAATTTGAAATTGGAAACTTCCCTTTGGTCAGATGGGAGTGAGAAGACACGGGCAATGATTGTCTCCAGACACAAACAAGACCTGCCGCTCTGTTGGACAATTGCTCTTTAAATGACAATGGCCAAGACACTGTGACTTGTGAATAATTTAAAAGTCAATTAAATATTAACTAGATTTTCTGAAACCTTCAAAAGAAAAAGAGATTTGCTGCACAGCAACCAAAGCTAGGAAACTGGATTAGAAGATGAAATCCGGCTTTGGGACTAATTTTAATTAAGAGGTCCTACATTCACAGGAACTCAGGTAACCTCCTACTTGTTCTCATTTTGTACATCTAACATTGCCTCTTCAGGAAATGTCAGGGGCAATTATTACCCTGGCAGGTGGTGTTGGACATCTTGGCTTGGTCTTGACCTAGTCTTACTCTCCACCATGGGAGCAAGGCCTGTTCGATGCTCTAGCCACAGTTCAGAGTTAAATGGACCAGAATCTAAGGCTGACATTTATTCTATTAGGAAGTATGTGGCATAAAAGCCCCTTTTTTTAGCCAGGCAATCTTTCTTCTCTCACAGTCAGCATTTCATCTTAAAGCCATACCTAACCCAAAAGCAACTTGGAAACAATGAGACCATCTTAATGTAGCTTACATCAAAATCTCTGTTCTAAAGGCAATCTCCCATAAACAGCCTGATAGCTGCATGATTCATACATGAGGTCACTCCGAGAATTTGCCTCTGTGTGGGAATGAACTTGGTGTGAGAAAAGAAACACAATTTGTGAATGTGTAATTTTCCACCACGATGAAAGATTTTTCTGGGGGAAGTGGGTGGGGTTGTCTGGGCCTGCTGCAGGCCAGGCAGGGAGTATTCATGCTTGATGATTCTCTCTAAGAATAGAAGAAGTCACTTTTCCCTATGTCACAAAGTGATAAACACTCAGGAAACGGACCCAACTTGACATTTGGGTACCAAATACTCAGGATGTAAATATATGGAAGTTCTTAACAATTCCAAGGAACACCTTGACCCCATCATCTTTTTTTTAAAAAATATATGTGTACCTGTTTTCTCTTACTATGTGTGTATATCTACAATACACATATATACACATATATGTATATATATGTAAGGATGTATATGTTTTAAAAAATGTAAATTCCTTGAGGAAAGGGACTACTTCATGTGTCTGTTTCCTCGGCACCTCATAAATGCTTACTGGTTATAACTGGGTCTGTTATGTTCATTGCTACTTATGACCAATAATAGCTCAGCCAGTTGCTATGAACCAATGAACAAGTAACTGTGTAAACAATTCATCTGGATGGCTCTCACAATGCTCCTTCCCTACTTCTTGTCCTGCCTTATCTGTCCCATTTCCAAAAAAACCTTCCGTTTCTACTCTCCTTCCTTCCTTACAGAATCATCCAGAAAGGTTTTCTCTATAATCCCTAAATTCAGGGAGAATTCCATGACCTTACTTCGCGCTCTGGTCTCATCTGTCTTAAAACAGATGTGCTCCAGGCAAAATAATTGAGAGCGAGCATTAGTGAACCTTTCATTTCCTATGGAAGGCAGGGAGGGTAGCCATGTCTACAAAGGTGTGTGGGCACAACCCGGCCACTCCTCCTAGCTTGCCATGTAGGCAATTTTCAATTTACTCTGTTTATTTTCCAAATCATAATTTGTAAGTCAGTTGTTGACATTTTCCCCACAGAGACAATGTTATTGTAATCTATCCAAGTCTGGATCCCCAGGCTAGCCTTTACGAGTCCTTTTTAGCAACTGACAGACAGAACTAGCTTGACTTCTGGCTTGCTACACATGAAATATAAAAAAGGGGGAGGAAGCAGAAAAATTTCCTCTCATTTTCCTGACTGATGCAAAATTTTAACATAGGTGAGGTCTGTCCTTGGCATCCTTTCACCTTCCCTTCCATGAGGCTCTTGGATGTCACAGTGGTCATTTTTGTAGTTTATCTAAACTCAGAGAGGTTTTCATCACTCATGAAACTACTTAATTTAATCTAATTCGGCACATGCTTATTAAATGAATGCACTTCTCATGATTACAATAAAAAGCAGCATGATGACCTGAGTTCCTGGTTCTGCCTCTGAAACATACTGGCTTTGTAAGTGGATAAATCATTTAACTTTCCAGCGCCTCATGCAGCTCCTTGGGGGTAGGCTACCAGGCAGTCTGGACTGGTGGAAGGGGTTTCTTTGTCGGGTTTAATGAAATCATAGGTTCAAACTCAAAAAGAAAAAAATGTGCAAGGCAAAAATGGAAATAATTCCTGTCCTCGGTGGGCTGATATTCCACTGAGGGGATACAACATGTTAACAGGCACATAGATATACAGAACTTTTAGGATAGGGAGGCCATAAGCAAATATGGGGATTAGGAAAAGCCTCCTGTAGGATGGGACACCTGGGCTGAGCCTTGAAACAAGTGGGGCATTCTGTAAGAAGAGTATTTGCTGAGGGAACACATTCCATCCCTGCAGAACATTCTGGAAGAGGACTTGTAGTCTGAACCAAAGAGGGCACAGTGACCCTAAGCTGAAATCATAGCCTATTGGGAAATCATTCAGCACAGCCATCACAAGTTTAGTTGAGAGAAGGAAAGTTTAAGACAGGAAACCGCCACAATTACAAGAACAATCAGAAGACCTTTCTGAATGGGGCAGAAGTTTGCTATTTTGGTACACATCTGGAAGGAGTAACTCACTGTGTGATCCTGAGCAAATTCCTTCCCCTCTCTGAATTACATGGAAAATGAGGGAGTCAGACATAAGACTCCTAAAGTGCTTTCCTATTCTAAAATATTCTAATTTTAAAATTCTGAGGATTCTTCTTTCCCAGATTGAATTCCTTTGATTTTACACTACTTCCTATAAAGTTTTTTCAGTATTTCCTTTTTTGGTGATTATTTGTCCATGAGCCCAGAAGGGACTTCCTCCTTTCCAGAAAGGGTTGGCATTTCCTCTGTAGGTATTTTTGCTCTCTCATTTAACTCATACTGATGCTTCCATGAAATACAGTCCATCTTATGGTGATGACTAGGAGGGGTCTGAGCTAAGTGACTAGAATAAATGAGTGATATCCCCTTAGAGGTAGCATTCCATCTGAGCATCTCAATAACATGTAAGTTATGTATCCTGCCTTTTAAACATACTAACGCAAAGTAGAAAGGAACCAAGAAGTTATGGCCCGAATTAAGGACATATAGGGACATATATAGGAAAGGTGATCATGGCTGGACTATAGAGCTCTCTATAGTCCATTCCCAAATGGGACTAACAGACCCATTCCCAAAGGATTGAGATGGTCTAAGCAAGTTTGCTTTTACACTAGTGGTGCCAAAATTAAATAGAAATGGATTTCAGTTGGTGGCATAGTGATATAGAAAACTAAAAATTAACACCTATTTTGTATTGTATTTATTTAGTTAAACATTTCCCAATTAATTTTAATCTGGTTCTAACCCCACTGGAGTTTTATGGATTGGGATTTTCTGCTTTATGCCAGTTCCACCTTCAATTTACACACAGAGTTTGCTTTAAGTGAATCCATGCTATGTGTAGAGAATACAATGACTTGAATGCAGCTACAAGAATTGCAGACAAAGGTCAGCAATTTCACCCTATCACTTCCAGTCTGGCTAAGTGAAGCTACAGGGTAATCTTCAAGGCCTTGACTTTAGCGGACAGGAGGAATGATGGTAGCTGAAAGGAATTTACTCACTCCAAATCAAGCATGAGGTAGACTTAGCGAAGTTGCTGCTGAGAAAGCAGTAAAGACTGAAGAGAGGTTTCATTTGACAGCCTGTCACTACATTGGCTAGGTGTAGCTGTGGGACTGATTCACAAAAGAGCTGATGCTATCTCACAAAAGAGTGAGATCATTCCTTAAGAAAATGTTCCAATACACAAAGCTCAGCAGGTAGCAGAACATCAGAGAAAGCAGGCCAAGATATGAGGCCAACAGCTCAAAGCTGAGTAGAACAACTACCCCAGGAGATCACAGTATCATAGATTTGGGGATGAAGGGGACATCAGAGACTATTTAGCTTAAACCCTCACTTTAAAGCTGAGTAAACTTAGACTTAGAGAGGTCAAATTATCAAAGATCAAAGTAACAAAGGCAGCACTTGAACCCAGGTTTTCTGACTTTAAATGCAATAGCTTTCCCACATTACCACACTAGACATCAGAAAGCTAGGAGTTCTGTGGGGAAGCAATAAGTTCAGAGGCAGAAAGTATTTCAGCTGGGATGAAGACCCAGGAATCTAAGTTGTTTGGACGATGCATGTTCCTTATGTGTAGCTCTCTTTACTACAAGAAGCATGGGAGTCTGTGGGAGAATTTCCCCTCTGTATATGGGGAGGATTTTTCCTTGTTATTTATGGTGTTATTCTATTTAATTAAATGCCTGTACTTTGAGTTAATGTATTCTCTGGTTTGGCAAAACACTGGATTAGATTGAGGTTTTTAGCTGTGGTTTTGAAAGGATGTTGACCCAAAGCATGCCCCAAACCTGGGTGATGTTTTTAGGAGGAATTTAAATTCTACCATCATCAACACTCTCAAATATATATAAATTTAGAAGGGGGGAGTGGTTGGTAAAGAGAATTTTCTGGTTGTTGGTTTCAGAACTTGGAGGAATGTTATATGGGAGAGAGGTGGTAAAGGGAGTAGAAAAGAGAGGCTTATACATATATGGCTAAAACTATATTATATTTAATTTATATTATATAATATTATATTATGATTAATTTAATTTTGGATCTGAGAAACACACTTGGAAAAGTTGTAACAGACTGAGTACGAGATACAAGGCAAGATAAACAAACTAAGATCACGTTGCATCTGCAAAAGCCAGGTGCCACTGAATTTTAAATTAAATGATTCTGAGTCACATACAAGAGGAGATATCACATGCTTCTGAGCTGTGTCCCATCTCCTGAAAAGAACAGGGAAATGATGGGACAAAGGGTAGAGCCCAAGCAGGCTCTTGGGCACTCAAATTTAATTTCAGAAAGACATACAAAGTTAAGATCAGTATTTTTTGCTTTGTTCCTACCCCTGGGCTAAATTCTTAGTGCAAATAATCACTGATTATACTGAGGAAAGAGGTAGGTATCAGAGAATTAAACCTTAAACATCATAAGAATCAAGAGCATCATTTGATCCAGAATTTTTACTTTCTCCCATCTATGTAAATGAACAATAATTACAAGCGGAAATCATACTTTTACTTTAAAATAAATGTTCATCCTATTATCTCTATTTTCTTTGCCTTACAGATAAGAAATTCACTGTGTCAACTAATGCAATTTGGTTATTCTAGGTAGTCTTAAATTCCTGGCTTTGAGACTACTGCCACTTAATTTCCTAATAAATAATTTTATGATATGGTTCTTAATAAGTAACTTAAGAACCAATATGATGAAACCCTCTATTCACTAGCACAGAAAGAAGCTGCCAGCATAAACCTCCAGGGATGCCAACAGTGCCACCTATGTGGTAGGTAGATGATGCTCAGAACTCAGAGGACAAAAGAGTGCCATGTTTGTAAATTTCATCAACAGTAACATTCAGAATATGAAAGAACAGAATGCAGATTCTGGTGCGCACATAAAATGGATTAGGGGTGCTAATTACTTTACAACATCACCTTCACTTTATAGAATTCACAATAGTATTCATTTAAATAGCTTGTATTCCCTCCTAGCCTGGTAAATACAACATAATTTTAATTCACTAAAATGGCTTGTAACAGGCACATTGTTTGAATGAGTTATACCTGTAACTAGGTCAAGAAACAGAAGACACAACTAGTTTGTTAACTTCGATTCTAACTTTCTATGAGGCAAATTGGTTAACCTCTCTGGTCCCCAATTTCACATCAGAGAAATAATGCTGATATCACTTCTAGGCCTATATCCAAAAGAGATTATAAAAATGGGAAAAAGACTCACATGTACAAAAATATTTATAGTAGGTCTTTTTGTGATGGTAAAGAATGAGAAATGGAGGGGATGCCCATCAGTTGGGGGATGGCTGAACAAGTTGTGGCATATGAATGTAATGGAATACTCTTGTGCTATAAGAAATGATGAGCAGGTGGACTTCAGAAAAACCTGGAAAGACTTGTATGAACTGAGGTTGAGTGAAGTGAGCAGAAGCAGGGGAACACTATACATAGTAATACTAACACTGTGTGATGGCCAACTTTGATAGACCTAGCTCTTCTCAGCAATGCAATGATCTAAGACAATTCCAAAAGACTCATGACAGAAAATGCTATCCCCAATCAGAGAAAGAACAACATCTGAAAGTAGACTGAAGAAAAACATTTTCTCTCTTTTTTTCTTTCTTGTGGTTTTCCCCTTTGGTTCTAATTCTTCTTTGTAACATGACTAATGTAGAAATATTTAATCCGATTGTACATGTAAAGCCTATATCAGATTGCATACCATCTGTGGGGGGGGGGTAGGACAGGGAAAGAGAGAAAATTTAGAACTCAAAATCTTATAAAAATGCATGTTGTAAACTAAAAATAAATAAAATTTAAATATAAGTGCTAGTAGTATATACATTGCATTGGGTTCCAGCAAAGTATCTGACAAGTCTCTTGTGGTATCCTTGTGGACACAATGGAGAAGTAGATGAGGCTAAAGAAAAGAATACTGCAGTGTAAAAACCCTTCGTTTTCATTCAGAAGACATAAATTTAAATCAGCTGTTACCTGCTACAGATCTGATCCCATATGTACTTATGCACAATGACTGGGCCAGAGGTGCTGGCATACCAAGCATTACCCTTAGCACTTCTCTTAAGGGGAAGTATGCTTCACATGTGCTTGTGGTCACTCAACATTTCTGGGTCTTGGTTTTTTCATTTGTAAATTTAGCAGGGTGGTGGTGGTGGGCTTGTTTTTTTCAGCATTTTTCATCAATGACCTGGATGAAGTCATGAATGATAAGTTTATCAAGTTTGGCACAAAGTGTGGTCAAGGACAAATTGCAGAGGTTTTGTGCTATATGTGTCTGTCTAGGATAGGGTTGAGGAACCTGTGGCCCTGAGGCCACACATGGCCCTCTAGATCCCCAAAGGTAGCCCTTTGATGAATCCAAACTTCACAGAACAAACCCCTTTTAAGAAAAGGATTTGTTCCATAAAACTTGAACTCAGTTAAAAGGCCGCACCCAAGGACCTAGAAGGCCACATGTGGCCTCAAGGCTGCAGGCTCCCCACACCTCTGCTCTAGGACTAAGGTCAATCCATTGGTCCGTCACCACTCTTTAGGAGTGATCATTTATTCAACCACTTCTAAATCCACCTAGCTCAAAGGATTACGAAGGCCATTTGATTCATCTCAAAAGGATGTCAATAAGCTTCAACAATTTGCTTTAATCAAATTATATGCAAGAAGAATAAATGTAAGAGCCTCATTAAAATCCATGGTATAGGCACAGAATGAACGAGGAGGTAGGGGTAGACTTTGACTAGTATTTGTCTGCAAAAGCCCTGGCGGCTTTAATGGTCTTTGGGTACAAGATTTTCAGTACAAGTCAACAGTGAGACATGGTAGCCAAAGATGTTAGCGTTATCAATCAATGAATCAAACTTAGGATGCATTAATATGTTTAATGTCAAGTGATTGCCAGGGGTAGGTCAGTACATATAGGCTAAGCAGGAGCAACCCTTCTGGAGAAAGAATCTGAATTAGAATCCAAGGAAACAGAACATGGAAGACTGAAGCTGAGTAAAAAGAAGTGTTTCTTTGGAGGGTTAACACTCAAGAGACTCAAGCTAGAAGAAGAAAATTTGTTGTAAGAGTAAAGATTCAGGCCAGGAGATCAGTATTGGGTCAGAAGGAAAGATGGAGGCTGCGTTGGGTGATTAAGCCTTTAGTCCTTCAAGGACAATTGTAAGCATTCCTTGTCCTGGGTCACTGATAACATGTTGACAAGGTCACTGATGTAACCTTCTGACTTATTCATACCAATGTATGTCATGGCTCGGGGGAAGGAGCCAGTTATGCCCTGATCAGAGCATATCATGGACATTATATTTATTTCTTGGCACCACATTTTAGGAAGAGCATTGGCAAACTTTAGTGTAATCCGGGAAGGGTGATCGGGGTGGTGAGGAAACTAGAGATTACGTCTTACAAGGGTGATGTCCTTTGAGTATAGAAAAATACTTGGGGGGGGGGCCAAGATAGCTATCTTCAAGTTTCTTAGGGGCTAAGAGGGTCAGCTGGCTCAGAATACTGAGCCTGAAGTCAGAAAGACTCATCTTCCTCAGTTCAGATAGGGCCTTACACACTTCTTATCTGTGTGACCCTGGGCAAGTCACTTAACCCTATTTGTCTCAGCTTCCTTATCTGCAAAATGAGCTAGAGAAGGAAATAGCAAACCACTCCAAAATTTTTGCCAAGAAAACTCCAAATAGAGTCACAGAGGTGGACACTACTAAACAACAATAAGAGCAATACATATGTTCTGCTTAAGCTGAGAGATTAGTAGTAATGGACAGAAGTTGCTAAAGGGAAGATTTTAGTTCCATGTAAGATAAAACTTGCTAAGAACTAAATTAGTTGTCCAAAAGGAATGGACTGCTTCATGGGCTAGTAACTTCCCCATCCCTGGAGGGCTCCCACGTGAAGCTGGACGATCATTTATCTGGTATATTACAACCCCCTTTTCAGGTATGGACTGATAACTCCTGATATTCCTTCCAGCTCCAGAATTCTGTGAAATGACTTTCTTGAGGTCACCTAGATAGTGACAGTAGAATCAGGGCTAGAATCCAGATCTCCTCATTCATAGTCAAAGGCCCTCTGAATGCTGGGCATTCATTCCTTAACATGGTAATTTACTGAGGACTGGCTGGGTGGTAAAGAAAAAACACTAGACTTGGAGGTGAAAGACTTGGGTTTGAATTCTATGCTTCGTATCACTCAACCTCTGTTTGCCTTAATCCACTGACGAAGGAAATGGCAAACGACTCCAGTATCTTAACCAATAAAACCCTGTGGACAATGTGGTCCACAGGGTCATGGAGGGTCAGACCCAACAGACTACGTGAACCGTGCAACATGCTTGTAATTACTTAGAGGGGCTTATGTGTAATCACAGCAGCAAAAACACCTGAGAACTGAACTGGGAGTTTGGACACTTCAGTTTTCCAGTCCTAGCTTTGCCACGGACTGGCTGTGTGACTGCAGGAACCTCATCCAAACTCTCCAGGTCTTGGTTACCCCTGGAAAAAGAAGGGTTAGTCCCATGTTCGCACTACAAAAAGAATCTGAGCTTTAAAGGAACACAGAACTTCCCAGCAGTAAGGCGATATTGTCTAACACTCTCCTCAGCTATTCTACTTTTATTACCGTGACTATTTTAATTATTGTGAGAATGTTTATTTCTCTATATTTAATAGAAAGGCCCAGTTATGTTCAATGACACAGTCATTATCAGTAATCAGAAATATCTGGTTTTTTTCAAAGACTAGGCTTCTCCATAACATGTCTTAATCCTTTTGCCATGCTAGAGTCCCCTGATGAATTACATTCTTGGTTTTCTTGGACCATCAATGAAAATACTTATGACAAAATACATTGCAGAAAAATGATTATTTCATATTTTTCACAAGGAAGAATGGAGGACAGTGGCACCAAATGACTCATGATGGGCAAGTCACTGAACTCCTCTTGGCCTCAGTTTTCTAATTCAGTCTCATTCAGATTACTGGACTAAAGGATCTGAAGGTCCCTTACGACTCTAACATTCCATATGCTACAATTCTAAGTACTAAGTTTTCCTTCCCTAACACAATTCCGATGTGTAGAATATGTGAATTCAAGAAATGACCATTCATGAATTCTGTAAACCTCCAATAGTGTGGATGAATACTCACCAGTTTTAACACCCAGCTATATGCCTGAAACTGGGGCATGTTGACCAGAGCTTTGGCCCAGGATGCTGATACGGGAGGGATGAAAGTTGTTCTGTACCTCAAGATCTTGTGCAAGGTGGCTTCCCCTACTCCCTTACACCATGTGACTCCTCTTGGGGTCCTCCGTCATCATACTCCTCTTTCATAGTACCTATTCTCCTTTTGTTATCTCTTTCTGGCACTACTCCTCTCACACTCTACTATCTCCTGACCTGGTAACAGGAGGGAGGGAAGCTAAAGTCTGTCCCTTATAAGAGAAGTATTCTCTGAAAAGTGGATTTCCCATTCTCCTGACATGACTAAGTCTAATCAGAGCTATATTTTACTCCTGATGGGTTTGGTGATCTTTACAAGGAGATCTGCACTAACTAGCAATGATGCTGGTGCAGAATCTTAAGGTGTTCTTGTTTCCCAGGGGAGCTCCCCCCACTCAACTATATTTGCCCTGGGCACTAGAGTTCCTAGTTATGGCCCACCAGCTAGTTGGTTCAGTGGACAAAGAGCTGGGCATAAAGACCTGAATTCATATTTGACTTCATTCATGTACTGATTTGTTGTGTGACCCTGGGCAAGTCAGTTAACCTATCTGCCTCAGTTTCCTCTTCTGCAAAATGAGAAAAAAATAGCACTGACCTATCTTCCAGGGTTGTTGTGAGGATCTAATAATTGTAAAGAGCTTAGCAATATATAAATGTTCTGTATTATTATTAGGATTTGCTTGACAGTTACGACAGTTATAACTTGAGTTATAAATGTACCTACATTTGAATTCATGTTACACTTAGATGTCCATTATGTTTACTTAACTGCTTTGGATCATCTATTGCTCATACTGTGTATTCTTGGCTAATCTGATCTCTTACTTTTTATTCACCCAGTATCAATATATTAGGACTTATAGTCCTGAATATATATGCAGCAGCCTAGAAACTCTTCTTTGTAGCCGAGGAAGCTGTCCAACTTCACTCTGAATTCCTACTTCTGTCCCGTAGGTCCCCTCCACTGTAGTTAGATCCATAAGTCTGCTAGCCTCACTAAAACATAACACTCCTCCCCTCTTGTCTTGGTGTTTTCATTCCAAGTGATCCCCTTTGCTTGGAATTCCTGGCTCTGATACTTCTCAACTATGGGACTTATGAGTAGGTCACTTCACAGTTCTTCATCTGTAAAATGAAGATAATATGACAGGTAATACCTACACCTCCTAGGCTGCTGAACAGGAAGTGCTCTGGAAGCCCAAAAGTGCCGAGGAAAGTGAACTATCCCAATCCCATCTAGTCTTAAGGCCCTAGCTTGAGACCCAACTCTGTCATGAAATCTTTCCTGGTCCTTCTAGTCCTACTGAGTGCTCCCCTCCACACTCCTTACTTGCCTCATACTGGCAGGCCTTTCGGCTATTGACATCTGTCTCATGCTTTCATCCTTTGCACTCCCTAGTTGAGGAGCTGGCGGTGGACCTGGAGTCAGGAAGACCGAAATTCAAATGCAGCCTCAGATACTTACTAACTCTGCTACCCTCGGCCAGACACTTCAGCTCTGCCTCAGAATACTTGATGGCAGACTACTTGAAGGAGTTGCCGATTAACTGACAGGCCTAACATGCCTTCTGGTTCATGGGTGGGGTGCAGCAGCAAAAAAAAAAATCAATAAGTAAATAAATAAATAGATAACATTTTTGTAATAAAAGCTAACATTTACATAGCACTTAGTATGTACCAAACCACTTTGGAATTGCTATCCCCCCAATCCTAGGAGGTGAGTGCTAGGATTATGCCCATTTTACAGATGGTTTTCATCCTTCCCTCAGCTGTACTTTCTAGACTTTGTCTAATACAACATAGAAACCTCCTTGCCCTGGAATTTCCCTCTACCCCTGGACTTCATATTCCTCTTTGGTTCATCACTGACCCACCATTTTAAGGAGGTCACTTAGATCAGCCATGTCTTTATTCCTGTCCTGCCTCCCTGGACTCTCTCTATCATGCTACAGCAATGATACAGTCATATCTTCTCTCCTCCCTGCCCTTCACTTTTTAGATTCCTTTTATGTGTTAAAATTTATGCTACATTAGACTGAGGGCAGGGTGCCTTTCTGTACTATTTGTGTTCCCAGAGCTTAGTAAGGTGTCTGGCATAGAGTAAGAATTTAAAAATACTTGCTGACTTGGCTTGTTAATTTGATAAGGGAACTGAGATAGAGAGAGGGAAAAGTGACTTACCCAGGATCATATAGCTAATGTGTTCCTGAGGCTGTATTGGAACTCAGGTCTCCCTGACTCCAAGTCTAGCCCTCTATCCACCATATCACCTGGTAGTAATGTTTTATGATTTGCAAAAGGCATGATCTCATTGGATGCTCACAACAAACCTGTAGAGTGGACGCTACAGTAATTATCATTGCCATTTTACAGATGAAGGATACATTTTATGGTCTAGGGCTCTGAACAGTTAATTCACTTATCAATGAATGATCACAAGACAGTAGCACTGCAGGCAGGATTCTAAAGCTGGTCTCTTATGACTTGTGAGTCAGTTAACATCAATTAAACACTCACAATATTCAAGGCCATGGGTTAGGCTGGGTGCTAGGGATACAGAGGTGAGCAATGCATGCTCCCTGACCTCAGTTTATAATCCAGAACGAAAAATAAATGTGGCACAGAGGGTAGGACCCTGGTCTTAGAATCAGAAGATCTGAGTTCAAATTTGGCCTTCGATATTTACTAGCTGGGCAAGTCACTTAACTCCTATTTCCTTAGTTCTTCACCCATAAAATGGGAACACACTGGAGAAGGAAATGGCAAACCACTCTAGTGTCTTTGTCAAGAAAAAACCTCATGGTCAAGTCTATGAAGTCATGAAGAGCTGGACGTGACTGAACGACTGAGTAACATGAAAAATAAAACACAAATGTAATTAAATATAATGCAATATAGAATGCATCTGAGAAATTCAAGGAATGAAGGATTACTTCTGATTGAGGAGACCGGGGAAAGCTTCACAGAGCAACTACTGACTGACTCACACTTCCATCTCATTTGCCACATCTAGTCCTAAAGCTCCTACTGTCCCTCTGAGGCCCTCTCTGGCACCAATACCTTCTTCCCCTGTCTCTCTAGACTCATAACTGGACAATAGGATCATTAAATTCCACTTCAAGCCAGAAGGAAGCTTAGAGGTCATCTAGTTCAACTTCATTTTAACTGAGTCCAAGGCTTGCCTCAGATCACACAGCTAAGCAAACAGATGAGACATGATGTGAACTAGGACTTTCTGATTTGAAGTTCAACACTGTTGTGGCTCAGTCATTTCAGATTCCTTGTGACATTTGGGTTTTCTTGGCAAACTGGATGGTTTGCCCTTTCTTTCTTCAGCTCAATTTACAGATGAGGAACGGAAGCAAACAAGGTTAAGTGATTTGCCCAGGGTCACACAGCTAGGAAGTGTCTGAGGCCAGATTTGAACTCATGAAGATGAAGTCTTCCTGATTCCAAGTCCAGTGTTCTATCCACTAGGCCACCTAACCACCCCAAGTCCCACACTATTCTATCCATTGTAACACATGGCTTCTCCTTGACAAACTTTGTTGAGTGCACAATGATCTGTACCAGTTTCTGTGGCCCCCAAATTAATTCACTTGACAGTTTTTCTTTTGGTATATATATATTAGTTTTGGCATATAATTTTGTGGTTTTTCATTCCACATTAATGTGAACTATGTATTCTTGTTAATTATTTAGCATCTAGTATTGTATTAGGGACATAAAAGGGAAGGAAATTAAAGGGAATAAACATTTATATAGTGGCTACTGTAGACCAGGCACTGTACTAAATGCTTTACAAACATCATCTGATTCGATCTTCACAACAACCCTGCAAGGTAGAGGCATTGCTATCTCCATTTTACAGTTGAGGAAACTGAGGCAAAAAGAGATTAAATGATTTACCCAGGGTCACACAGCTAGTAAGTGTCTGAGCCTGAACTTGAACTTAGTTATTACTGACTTCAGGCATAATGCTCTATCTGCCCAGCTGTCTTTAACATAAAGATGAATAAGTTGTTATCTCCTGCTCTTGAGCAGTCAAGTACATCAAGAAACACTAAAATGCATACATTAAATCCGAAATACTATGAATGTGTAAGGGAGGGGAAGACCTTTCTAAGTCACTGGTTCCCAATCTTGGATATGCCTGTCCTTGGAGTATAAGAAGTCTGTCTGGAAGGATGGAAAATACTGGATAAATAACTATACTATCCTACTGAAATAGTCTAGAAATCCAAATTATTTTCTAATCAGTGAAGTTACAAAATTCTTGTACACACTGAGAAAAAAATTTAATGTCTTGATTTTATTTCTTATGGATATTATAGGCATATTAAAGTGGGGAATGTACTTCCTTTCATATAAAAAAGAGGGTATTTGAAAAGTTACTGAAAAACCATAGGGAACAGGGAGCCCAGAAAGCTGAGAACCCTTGGTCTAAGGAGTCAGTCTTCATGGAAGAGGTAGAACTTTAGCTCAGTCTTAAAGCACAGGCAGAATTAGCTCTTTAGGAAGGAGAGGAGAAGTCATTCCAGGCAAGAACAAAGACATGAGCAACACTGTAGGAGGTGGGAATGTCATAGCACATTCAGTGGAGGATAAGGAAGCCAAGTTACTCTGCAAATGCAACCCTGCTTCCCTTGGCACTTTCAAAGTCAAAGTCGGGGTGGAGGCAAAGAGTGAGGACCCACTTCCCCTGTCTATTGATGGGACCACTGCGTTTTTCTGACAGTCAGGGAGTTGATGATTCCAAAGTTGGGTGGTTAAAGGAAGGTTGGATAAACTGTCCCAAGACTGGCTGTGTTCCCTTTATCTGCTTTTGTAAAAGACCTTTCCCTGTATTTAAATGCCACCCAGCAGGATTTATAGTTTTCCCTGAATTGCTTTTGCTTTATTGCCTTGGCATGGTTGAAAAAATAAATATGCATTAGAATAGCAGAAGCAATGGTGGAAAAACATGAAACAGCCTGAAAAGAAAACCTTTCTAACTGAAAAGAATGTGGAACAAGCAGTGAAAGTCTCCTTTCCTCCCTCTCCCTCCCCAAATCTCTAAATATTGGCTTTCCAGTCAAGTGGGAAGACAAGTATTTTGAAATGCCAGCGCTGGCTAGAGTGTTGGCATCTGTGAGGCCCTCTCAAGACACCCCCAAGAAGCCACTGCATGTGCATGCGCATACATACCCAGCCTGGGCGCAGTCCCGATAAGGCAGCACTGAGAAGATGCTACAGAAGGACCTCCTGCCGCTGATAAGGACTATTCTAAAAAAAAACACAAACAAACAAGAAAAAACAAACAAACACGCAAACTAAATGCAAAGGCTAAAATGAAAAAAAGGAAAAAAGGAAAAAGAAAAAGAATCCCACATCAAAATCAAGACTTGAGCATTCAGCAAGGTCACAGAAGTAGTCAGATTTTACCCTCCTCTTTGGGATTCCTCAGGATAAAAATGTAAGGCAACTGCTTATAAGAAAGAAGTCTGCTGTCTCCCACTGACCAAACGGTAAACAGACGAGGCCCTTACAAGGGCCTCTCTCTAATCAGCACCATACAATAACTTCTCTGCTAGGTGGGACTGGCAGCTGTCCACCTGCACAAGGACCTGAGATTTTATCAGGATGGGTATTCCCTTCTCTGAGGCAAACCTTGGGCCTCAGCTCCTTGAGAGTCTTAGCAGACAGTCCTGGAGACTTGTAGTAATGGTGAAATTTATCCCTCTACCACTGACAGACCTGGAGATGAGCCTCCCAGCTTAGCCAGATTGCTCCATCCACTCCATGACAGCTCGTAACCAGGTCCTTGCTTGTAAAGTCTTTCCTACTGTATGAGAACTGCTTGAGCTTGTGCTCTGCCAGCATTATGGTGACCTGGAATTACCTTGAAGTCAAAGATGAAGCTCCAGAATAGGACTTTAATAAAAGGATTGTTTTATTAGGGTATAGCTATCTCCCATAGGATCATAGCTCTAGAGCTGGAAAGGATCTCAGAGCCTATCTGGTGCAGTGTTTTCGTTTTACAGATGAAGATCCAAAGGTTCGTGGAAAATAAGTGATGTGTTCAAGATAACACAGGTAGTATCAGAAATAGGATTTGAACTCATGTCCTCTAACTCTTGCATCAGTGCTCTTTCCTATGTTCCACTCAGACTCCATATTATATGCTCAATGCATGCTAACAGATTCTGTCTTAGCCATAAATACTACTGCCATATTTTATATATTCAGTTTATCTAATTTGAGATGAATTTTTCAAAGTTTTTCTCCATGTACAACAATAATACATATTTATTTAGTGTCTTATATCTTCACAATAACTCTATGAAGTAGGTAGTATTATTTTCCCGCATTTACAGACAAAAAAACTAGGCTCACTCAAGTTAAATGACTTGGCTAACAGCACACAGATGCTAAGTATCTAAAGGAATATTCAAACTTATGACTTTTGATGCCAAGTCAAGCACACTATCCATTTTGCCATCCAAACTTCTGCCTATTTGCCCTGGATAAAAAAGAAAAAAAGAAGGCAGGAGAAGGAGGAGGACAATGAAGAAGGAGAAGGAGAAGAAGGAAGAGAAGAAGAGGAAGAAAGAGAAGGAGGAGGAGAAGGAGGAGAAAGAGAAGGAGGAGAAGAAAGAGGATGAGGAGAAGAAGGAAAAGGAGAAAAAGGAGGAGGAGAAGAAAGAGAAGGAGAAGAAGAACAAGGAGAAGTAGAAGAAGCCCAGCAATTGCTATTCATTTGAAAAAAAATTGGAGGGGTAATGGGAAATTGCTGGAGAAAAAAGCTGAGCAGATCAGTGGCTACAACCTTAAGACAAAGTGTTTAAAAAACCCAAAACCCGAAAACCAATGGAACCATTGTGACATCAGGAGAAACCAACAGTTTCCTTGTATGTTCTCTTCCCTCTAGAGTCACCAAAGAGAAGAGAAGAATCATCTAGAACCTTGAGTCATGGTCACGGTCATGAAGACTTGGTCATAAAGTCAGAGAAGGTGTGAGGCAGTGAACAGGGATGACAGGGAAGGACACACATTACACCTTTCTAGCAACTACCTCTTCAGACTAAGAAAACAGTTGTGATCTAATTTTAGGGTTCGGGACTTGGGCACGATTCTCTTGGGCTACCATGATGAAATGAGTGGAAACGGTTGAAGGATCGATCACGCAGTATGATGAAATGGATAGAATCTTGGACTTAAAGGGAAGACCTAGGTTCAAATCCTTCTCTGCTTCTTACTAGCCATGACATCAGGCACTCAGTTAACAATCATTTATTAAGCACCTTCTGTGTGCCAAACCCTGGGGACACATGTAAATATAATGAACTTAACATTCGAAAAGCATGTTAAGTTTTTCCTTGCCTCTATTTCTATCATAAATATCATTTGAGATGACTTTAAAAAGCTTTTCTTTTTGTATCACTTAACCTCATTTGTAAAATGAGATTGGATGATATTTAAATTCACTGATATTTAAAATCACTGAAACTCATTTGTAAAATGAGACTGGATGATATTTAAATTCCTTTTCCTAGATCTGCGATACTATGTTGGCAAGGCCTTATCATCATTTCCACTGAACCTCCATCTTCAGGAAAACTGAAGCAGCCTGAATTTGTCTGTAATGTCTTCCTCCTCTAAACCTCTCTTCCTTTAGGCCCTTGTGCCTCCCTGTCACAATCCACCCCCCCACCACACAGAGACACACACATAGACACCCCCCCCCAGTTTCTCAGGGAGATCGTTCGGATAAACTGCTAGTGACTGGGCAGCTAGGTGGGTTTGGTGAGTCTGGGCCTGGATATGGCAAACCACTCCAGTATCTTTGCCAAGAAAACCCCAAATGGGGCCATGAAGAGTTGGACACGACTGAACAACACACTCTTCCCACTGGGGTTTGCTTAAACTCAATTGCTTAACTCAAACTTAATTACAGAGAATGTAACTTTTACAGAGATGTTTTAGATATGGTGGTGGGCAGGTGGAAGGGGCACTTTAAGGCAGGGTATTCTCCCAATGCCC
The DNA here is from genome assembly GCA_028658325.1 of Potorous gilbertii. Lineage (NCBI taxonomy): Eukaryota > Metazoa > Chordata > Mammalia > Diprotodontia > Potoroidae > Potorous > Potorous gilbertii. Next base: position 52,379,650 of record CM053773.1, read on the forward strand.
CACACAGCACAAGACTTGGGTATGGCATGGTGGCAAGAATACTGGACTTGAAATTAGAGGCCCTGGGTTGAAGAACTGCCTCTTTTACTTGGCCAATCATAACTGCTCTGAGACTTAGTTCCTCACCTGGGAAACAGGGATTTGATGTGGATTCAATTAAATAGATATTTATTAAGTACTTAACTGTGGACAGACTACTGCTAAGCCCTCAGGGAGGGGGGGCAAACAAAATTTAGGAAACCATGATCTTTCCCCTCACCAAGTTTAGGGTTTGGAAATACAATTTCTTCCACCTCCAATCCATCCACCACACAGCTCCCAAAGTGACTTTCCTAAAGCTCATGATTATATCAGTCTCCCTCCATCCCACCTTAATAAACTCAAGTAGCTCCCTATTACTTCCAGGATCAAATGATGCAAAAAAACACAGTGAAATTATTTTATCAATGAAATATTGTGAGGGAAAAACCTTATGAAATGAAATGTACTGGTGATATTTATACACTGACTTAAGGCTGGAGTAAGCATCAGTCATAATTCACATTTATTAAAAACCACTCTTTTTTATTGCATTTAGTGTAGTGCCTGGTGCATAGTAGGGGATTAAGAAGTGCTGACTAATTAACAGTTCAAAATACTTTATAAGCAGGGCCTCACTCAATTCTCATTTTGACCTTGTAAGCAGCATAGTTGGTGATTCTTGGAATGCACCCAGATTTAAAACACCTGCTACTGACTTGTCATCATGTCCCATATTTCACCAGTAGATTGCATTTCCTTTGGATTAACTAATTCTCTTAAAAATGCTACCCTGGAAGGAGCAGCACATTAAAAGGGCATATCAACCATTGACACATTAGTCTAAATGATAAATTATTAATTTCCATCTAGATCAGTTTAAGGGGAAGGGGAAAGGGAGAGGAAATTAGGGGATATGGGTCACTGTCTAAAAAGCATGGGTCTGGGTGGGGCTTCATGAGGAATAGAAGGCAGCGTGAAGGCACTTGAAGTCTTGGAGGAGAGGCAGAGGATCTTGGGGCAGCAAAGACGATGTTGAAAAGAGGTATATGAAGCTCCTTACACCTAAGAGATCTTGGGCAAGTCATTCTATGTCTAAGGGCCCATTTCTTCATATTTATAATGAAGGGGATAGATTAGATGAAGATTCTCTCTAATATCTTTCAGCTCTACATACTATAATTCTATGGTCCTAAAGATGTATTTTGTTTCTTTCACAGGGCTGCCCAGGCAGAATACCCCTTCTGATATACAGTAGGTAGCAAGTACAATATAGAAGGGATGGTGGCCTTAAAACTGATAAACCTGGTGGCTCTAAGTAAGGATTGTAAGTGGGGAGAAACAAGAAATGAGGAAAGAGATAGTCAAGGATCAGAAGGAGGAGTCAAAGTGTGTGGTAGAGTGATACAATATATAAAGAAAAAAGGGAAATTAACTTTAGTAACTGATTTCTGTATTGACAGGAAAGGAGGGGGTTAGAATGGATACAGGGAACCATAGGCTACATGAACACTAGCTGTGTGAGAGACTGATGTAGAGGCAGTAGAAGGGAGTCAGGGGACAAAGTGAAGGTGGGGAGAGAGAAGGGAGAAGGAAAAGAGAAAAGGAGAGGGAGAGAAAAGATAGATCTAGTTAGAATGAAGGGTAGACAAATCCATAAGCAAAGAATTATAGAGTGGTAATAGACCTGGGGAAAGATTAGAAGAGATACAAGGGCAAACTTACAAGGAGAAAGTGATAGAGACAGATTCCACATTAGACGAGGTGACCCAAATTTTCTTGTTATAGATACGATGACAGAAATGTTGACATCGATAATTTGCTTGAACGTAATCATCAAGCCAAAAAAAAAGGAGGTCAGAGATCAAAATAACTTATTATATCAGTGCTCTAGGCACGATTACACTGTATACCCTTCCTCAATATTACCCTATTACCCAGCAGACAGTCATGGCTCCTCATTTGGCTGGACTCATAGGAAACAGGGGGCAACCTTATTGGAACTGTAATACACTAATTTGCTCCATCAGATGGATACTAATGTTGACGGTACTAACAGCAGAATCAGCTCTAACAGAATCATTCTCTACCTTTGCAGGCCTAGAGGGGTGACACTCACCCTCTCCCCACCACTCAAGAATTCTCTTTGCTAAAACTAGGGCTTGCAGGCACAGCAGGAAGAGAAGGCCAGGTAAGTCCTGGCCACAAAAATTGTTCCAGTTTAAATGTCTGGTAGTTTCACTTTCCCCTCACAGGCCTTTCCTGGGTAGAATGATTTAGGTGGTCAGTCTGATACACTCTCTGAGCCAAAGGCTCCCCAAATTCCCCAGGGAGGCCATAACCAGATCAAAATGTAACTGGGAAATGTTTAACATAATAAACAAAAATATGATAGGATATAGGTAATGTGAATTTGTGGTTTTCTAAATCAATAGGGGCCGGCAGGAATCCTCTCCTATTTGAGTTTCTGACACCACCACAGTCTTAGTACACAGACAGCTGGACTTTGAGTCCAGCATACCTAAGTTCAAATCTTGTCTCAGATATCTGCTAGCTGTGGAACCCTGGGAAAATCACTTCACTTTTCTCTTCTAGCACTTAGCACAGTGCCTGGCACACAGTAGGGATTTAATGTTTATTGACTGATTATCTATGAAATGGGGTTAATAATAAAACCCACTTCCTAGGTTTCTGTGAGGAGCCAATGAGATACTACATGTAAAAATTCTTTATAAAAGTTAGCTGTTGTGAGTGTACGGCCCCTTCTGCAGAAGAGGCAAGAGGCAACGGACTTCACCCTACGTTCATGAAAACTCAGTGAGGAAGTGTAGTGAACAAGGCAACGATTATTTATGGAATGCTCACTATTCATTTCAACAATCAACACTTATTAAATGCTTACATATAAGGCACTAGGTTAGGTGCTGGTGAAACAAGGGAAAAATGAAAAATCCCCCTTTTTTGGAGGAATTAACATTTTCCTGGGGGCTGGGGTGGTAGGATGCAACGTGCACAGAGAAAAGTCAATGGGAACTGTCTACAAAGCAAATAAAAAGGTATCTCAGAGACCAGGGATTAAGACAGGCTTCCTGTAGGAGGCATCTGGACTGAGCCTTGAAGGATGTGAAGGATCCCAAGAGGAGGGTATGATTTCTGGGGTTTCCCTGAGCACAGAGTTCGAGGAACTAATACTACCCAAAGCTTGTGTCCCTACAAATAAACTACAATTGTGTTTGCCTATTTTTGATGTAAGTAAAGACTAGAGAAGACAAGCAGTCTTCAGGGGTTTTTAACTGAAATGTAACATTTCTATAAGGTCAGACTGCCTTCTGTGGTTAAAAGAATCTGATGAGATCCACATTTAGCAAAAAAATAAAAAAATAAAAAAATAAATTCACTTGCTTGGGCTTTAAAAACAGAAGAGTACAGAATCTAATGCATATGTAAAATTTATGGGAATGTTTCTCTGCCACAGGATGAGAATAATCACCTGTCTAGTTGGCCATTTTTACAGAACGTTGGAATTATAAGAAACCTTGGAGAGAACTGAGCCCAATCCTCTTATTTTACATGAAAGAAAACAGGTTCCAGGAGAAGTGACTTGCCCAGAGGTACCCAGTGAGAAAATGCCCAAGTCAGAACCAAAACTTGTATTTTCTATACCATTATTCCTATAGGTCTAAATGAGATTATATTTGTAAAGCACTTAACATAGTACTGGCACATAGTAGGTGTTTAATAAATGCTTATTCCATTCCTTTATCAAACCTAGTGCTCTTTTTATCACACTACCCAATGGTGAAGGTCAAGGGAAGGTGGGATACGTGTGTAAGAATAGAAAATGGACATTCTCTTCGCCCTGTGATTCTACCCTGACACTCAAAATTTCAGTGTTTGTTCTACACGAATTTAAGCAGCAGGGCCTGAGATGGCCTTAGAAGTCAGTACTAGAGTCCCAGAAGCTAAGACTTTAGCAGACTTTGCTGATCAAACTCTGGAGACTTGATGACAGCAAATATTGCCACTCCTAACATATCCCCGACTCCTTCAGAGGTTGGAGGATAAGAGAGACCTTGGACTCTGGCCTCCACAGGCAAATCAATGAGAAGAAGTCAGTTTTGACAGAATGGATCCTCTTCCACCCCTACACTAGCAAACGTGCAAAAGGAATCTGAAAATGTTATCCTGGCTTACCAACTGCCATGCCCAGAGCCCAAACTGTTGATGCAAATTTACTGTTTCCCCTCTTACAAGTATCAAGAAGAATTTCTGTGCTTATTGAGTTGGTTAAAAATAAAAACAGAATTGTTTGCCTCCTCAAAATGCTTCCATATTTAAAAAAGAAAATCAAACCAGATGCTATCTGTCAAGAAATACATGAGATTACCAAATCTAATTCCTGTAGCAACAGACTTCAGGCATAGGCTATCTACCTATCTTACCAACTAACAACTGTTGTCATCTTGTCCCCATTACCCAGAAGAATAAAAAAATTACATAATGTTCCATCTGTGACATAAAATCTTGTTTGAGAGCACGGTGACCAGACAGCTTTAAACAAAGGATTATCTCAATCAAAGAGGCAACTATCACAGAGGAAGGCCTTTAAAGAATTCAAAGATCAAGTTTCTGGGCAAAACTTGCCCATTGGAAAACGTAAAAGGGAAAAAACTACAGTGCTGGAGGCAGCGTGGGCAGTAGTTTCTAAATATGGGCAGAGAGAATTTTTTTTCACTAGCCTCTTGCTGATAGAAGTTTCTAGATTTTGTCTTCATGAGGCTAACATGTCTATTCTACCCAAAGTACTTCGTGTTGTTGTGTTTGTCCTTCATTCTCAAACAGGACTATGATATCAGGAAGGTGATGTCATGACTTGCAAGTGAATTGGATTTAAGTGAGGCAGGGCTATGCAAAATCACCAGCCTCACTTTCTTCTCCATAGCCATCTGGGTCCAGGGGCAAGATATTGATCAGGATGACTGGCATGGAGGACCCTGAGGTTTGAAGCCCCTTCTACATGATAGCCAAAGCACGAGTAGGGTCTGTGTTCAAACCAGTGAAAGGATGGATGGGGGCCCATCTTTAAAAACCAATGATAATACAAATGACAAATGGATGAGCCGATGGAGCACCAGGGGCCATTTTTACTCAATGGGATTTCAAACCTACTGACTAGTTTCTCTGCCATAACGAGCACTAATTGCTAACTAGCTCATGTCTACAATCTGCTAGGTCAGGGTTTCATAAATCTGGGGGTGGGGTGGGTTTGAACTTGTCTTTTAAAAATATTTTGATAATTGTTGTTTAGTTACTTTCAGTAATGTCCTTTGTGACCTCTTTTTGAATTTTCTTGGCAAAGATACTGGAGCAGTTTGCCATTTCCTTCTCTAGCTCATTTTACAGTTGAGGAAATGGAGACAGAGAGTTAAGTGACTTGCCCATGGTCACGCAATTAGTAAATATGTCTGAAGTCAGGTTTGAACTCAGAAATATGAATCTTCCTGACTCCAAGCCTGGCACTCTGTCACCTAGCTGATTTCCTCTGTAGTTCTATGGATTTAGCTTTATGCATTTAAAAACATTATTCTGAGAAGGGATATACAGGCTTTCCCAATTATCAGAAGGGTTCATAATGTACAAGAGAATAAGAACCGCTACTTCAGAATTCTAAACGACTCATTTTGCCACAAATGGTTTCTGATTGTACTACCAAAGCTCTAAGGAATCTCCGCAGGCCAAGAAGGTTTGGTTTCCTCCTGATAGAACACCTCATCACAGAAAAGTTCTCTGAAAAATAGTGACTGACACCTCCAAGCTAACTCTTCTAAAAGGAGAAGGGAATATAAAATCCACCATAACAACAGGCCAGTGCAGAGTAGCAATGGATGGCACTCCAAAAACACGATCGAGAAGTGGTCTCCAGTGTTTTCTTTTTTGAGGGTCTGGGTGTCTGTAACAGCTGGTTACGCAAAAATAAAGATGTTTTCTTAATGCTCTAGTACAAGTCCTAGATTTCCAGGAAATGAAAAAACCAGAACAACCAGAAAAGGCTGGCAGCCGGTCAATTTTCTTTTCAAGGCTGCTCAGTTGCAGTTTCCTCATTCAGAAGACTTGCCATTGCAAGTTATGTTCGCTGGTGGCCAGACACAGAACTTAAAAAAAAAAAAGCTGCGAAGGCTGACATCAGGGTGCTTATTTGGAATCTGTAATTTCCAGGACCTGGCAGAATCATTCCCCTTCTAGCTCCTCTCCAATGGCTACTTAAAACATTTTTCACGATCACCCTCAACCCTGCTTTTATCCTGCCCACCCCTGAAAAATGTGCAGTGGAAAGGGTAGGGGGTGGTTCTCTTTTGTGTCCTTCTGAAATGCTGGCAACAGCACAATAAAAAATTTTATTAAGAAAAACAAAATGTTCTCTGGGTCTATATAAATCTATTGGATGCAGTGGGCTCCCCCCACCCCTCACCAACGCTGCCAAACACCCTCTAGGACTAAGAAGCACCTGGTATATGCATAGCAGGAAAAGACAGAGAAACTCATCAGTGCTCATGGTTCTTCAGCTCAAAAACCTCTCCCTCTGGGCAGAAAAAGCCAACGTTGTTGCCCAACAGTAGGAAGAAGGAAATGCACTGAGAGAAGGGGACAGGAACATGGAGAACTCAGGAAGGTGGTCGAGACAGGCTGTGGACAGGGAGGCTGGCAGGGAAGTAGGACTTGAAATATATTCTGAAGCTTCTGATGCCCCGGAAGCCAAGAGCGAAAGAACAGCTAGCAGCTGTGGGAGCCTCTGGTTTGGCACCAGCTACGTCACCTCTGGCATTCTACACAAGCTGGTGCCCTCTCTCACTTCTTATCAGGAAACACTCTTGTGTGAGTAAAAGACAGCACAGAGACCCTGTTTGTACTAAGCCACATTCAGGTTTCATGGAAGGTAGATCTCTCTCTCCCCTTCCGCTGCCTCTCCCCCTCAATCTTTCTCTCTCCCCTCCCCTCTCCCTTTTTTCTCTCCTGTTGTCTCTCTCTCCCCTTCCTTCTTCTGCCTCTCCATCTTTCTCCTTTCCACTCTCTCCTCTTCTCCCTGTCTCTTTATTCTCTCTCCCCTTTCTCTCTCTCAATCTCTCTCCTCTTGTCTTCTCTCTCTTTTCTCTCCTCTCTCCTTTTGTCTCTCTCCCCCTCCTTTTGTTTGTCTCTGTCTTACTGATCAAAAATTCAATTTCTGTAGAGAGCTCCCTGTGTGGAATCTGCTTTCCCCAATGCAGATAGGTATCTCATGTGTAACTAAGGCTGCCTTTCCCTTTCTTCCCCTGGTGAATCTCACACACCTTTGACCCCTGGTCCTATTGCTGACCATATCTTCCAAGTCTTGGCCTTCTACTCTGATGTCATTCTTGACTTCCTCTTGCATTCATCCTACATATCCAGTCTGTTTCCACATCTCGTCTTTTCTGCTTTCACATCTCTCGCAAAGGGTCACATGGGGACCGGAGGGTTTCCTCACCTCACACCTGGACTGTGAGGACAGACAAGCCTTCCTTCTTCTACCTCATGGACCTCCACTCAGATACCAAAGTGATTTCCCGAAAGCACAAGTCTGACCCCATCGCTCCCTCTCTAGCCCCACTTAATAAACACCATGGGCTTCCTAGTATTCTCCGAATAATATACAGGGTGTTCCAAAAGTCTTAGTGTGGTGTTAAGCTACAAAACTCCAAATGATACTAAAACTTTTAGGATACTCTATATAAAACCCACCATAGAGCATTTCAGGTTCTCTCTACTTTTGCAATTAGCATTCTTACACTTTCCTCCACTCTGAGTACTCTGTAGCCTATCAACTGCAGCCTTCCTGTTCCTCAAACACAGTTCTCCATGACTTAGGGCCTTTTCCCCAGCTGATCCTTAGCTCTGGAATATTCTTTCTCCTCACTTCTGCCTCCCAGCTTCCTTTAAGACACAGCTCAAATCCCACCTTCTACAGCTGTCATTTCCCAATGTGCCCTACTGCTCCTGCCTTCCATCTGACATTACTCACCATTTGTACTATATATACCTTCTACATGGAGGTACTGGCATGTTCTCTTCCCTTAGTCAAATGTGAAGTCCTTGAGAATAAGCACTGTCTCTTGCCTTTGCATCTTCATTACTTTGCACATAATTAAGGGCTTAATAAATGCTTATTTATAGTACCTGGCACACAGTAAGTGCTTAATGAATGCTTATTTGCCGAGAGGTTAAGTGACTTGCACATAGTATGTCTCAGAGAAAGGACATGAGCCCTTATCGTCCTGACTCCAAGTCCGACTTGAGTTTGAATCCTGCTTCAGACACATACTAGTCCAACAACCATATACAAGTCAGCCAGATGGTGCAGGGGATAGAATGCCGGATCTGGAGTAAGGGAAACTCAAGTTCAAATCCATCCTCAGATTTTTTCTTAGCTGTGCAATCCTATGCAAGTCACTTAACCTGTTTGCCTCAGTTTCCTAAACTGCAAAATGGAGATAATAGTATCTCACAGTGATGCTGCCTTCTCCTCCTGGGTCATCCCTCTGTCCTACAGGACTGTCTGTCCCACCGCTGAATTCCTTCCAGGGCCCTCCATTTTGGGGACAGTTCCAGGTTGGCCTTGCTTCCTTCCTTCCCATCTGTACTTCTGATTCTCTGGACTTGGCTATTATACTCCCTTGAGGGGTTCCTTTTTTCCTTTCACCAATCATTTTCTTTCTCCTTTAGAATATAAGCTCCTTGAAGGTAGAGACCATCTTTCTGCTCATATTTGTATTCCTGTAGCTTAGCACAGCAAGAGCTTAACAAATACTTGTTGCCTGTAAAAGATGATAAATATAGAAAGCATTTGGGAAACCTAAAAGTACTCTATAAAGTCAGCTATTCCTGTTATTTCTATGGCCAGTGAATGATCACTGAGCTACCTCTGTGACATTAAATACCGGGGAGAAACACGTATTTATGCTTGTGAGAGTTCTCATGGGGCAACTCACTTGGGCTGGCGCGATTTTCTGGTTGTGCGTGTCTGGCAGGCAATCTGAGGATTATTTTAAGAAAACTAGTTGTGCTACACGATTATACAGATAGTGTCTACTTGACAAAAACAAACATGCAGGTAGAAAACAACTTGAACTTGGCTACTGCTCTTTATTACATGTGAACGGAACTGAACTAAGCTGAGTTTGAGCAAGATACTTCACTCATATGTGCCTCAGTTTCCTCACATGTAAAATGAGGGGGTAGGAGCAGATGACCTCTAAATTTTCATCTGGTTCTTGATCTTATGATCCAACTAAGAAGGATAAACTGATTACTTTTGGCTGAGAAAAGGGAAAAGAAGGGAAAGGCATCATTTAGGATTAAACCAGAAAAATGCCAAGATGATATAGAAAAAAGGGAAGGGGAAGGTGAAGTCTAATGAGAGGAACTGAGGCACATATTGGTTAGCACAGTTCAGACACTGACTTCGTCTCCTGCTTTTAAAATATTTAACAAGACATAAATTGATATTTTTCTTAAATAACAGTCTGTTACCCCTCTTTTTTCCCCTCATTTTTCAGCCTATCACTGAAAAACACCCATTTAAACCTGAGTTATAACCTTTAGGCAAGTGACAATCTCTGTGAGCCTCTATTTACTCATATGTAGAACAAGAAGGCTGGACCTGATGACCTCTAAGTTTTCTTTTAAGTCTAATAGGGTTCCAATTTTCCATGATAATTCATCATACTGGCTCCTAAAACTCTTTCAGCTATTTTGCTGAACCAATAAATAACTTCAGAGCTCTTCTATAAGATAAAGAGTTAACTGGGAAACACTGCTGTCCATGTTCCCAGTGGTGCACACAATTTAGGGTTAGAAGGGTTCTCAGAGTCCCTCTAGCCCAACCCTTGAACCGTACAGAGGTCAAGAGAAATTAAACATTTTGGCCCAGTTTGGCACACTTTTCTGAGCTCTCCCAGCCTGTACAGCACATTATGGCCAGTACTTTATCCACTGTACCATGACATCATCTTTTTTTTTTTTAGGGAGGGGGGATCTATTAATAATAATTTATTGAGGAAAAAATGAAAATCACATAGGATGAGAAGACATAAATGGTTTTATTTGCAATGGTGGATGGAGGTTCTATACCTATGAGCTTATTGTTCTTATTATTTTATTTTTTGTTAAAAATTATTTTTAACATTTGGTTTTTAACATTTTCTTTTCTGTGATACCTTC
>CM053773.1:52390400-52407729 GCA_028658325.1 Potorous gilbertii
ATATCTAATGTTTTATAATATATTATGATATGCTATTTATCTTATAATATGTATAATACATTTAAATATCTCTGATATAAGATGCATAATGTTATATATCTGTATATTTTAAATTTTACATCTGTTTTTAGTTAGATATAAGGATTGGTCTTATAATATCACTGGTGAGGAAACTTCCTCACCTCCCAGATGAGGAAACTGTCTACCCGTGTAGATTGGCACCTTCTTTGAAACTTAGTGTTAGAATTGCCTAGAGAACTGAGAGGTTCAGATACTTGCCCAGTGTCACTGGTCTTCCTTGACTTCAAGGACTGCTTGATGTCCGCTATGCACTTTCACTTGTCCAATTCAAAATATGAAGCAAAAACAAAAATGGCAGAAAAACATTAGAACATTAGAAAGAATAAGAAACTTATCCTTTGCCAAAATGTCCTTTTTTTTCCTCCTCCAACACTCCTTCAGGAAATGGTATGCACTAATAACTCAAACACTTCAGGCCTCAAGCTGCTTTGGGAACTGTGGGGGTGTAGGAATATTGGCCAAACCATATATTTTTTTTTAACTTAGTACGTTTCTTTAATGACTCTAAGGGAGCTATTAAAAACCTTTTGTATAATTAAGTGCATCATATAATCAGTGCTAACAAGGAATAGCTGATCTGTCATTAAATTAGTTTTAATTTAATTCATTCCTAATTTAATTGTAGATTGCTTGCAGTGTTTATTTTTTGAGAGAAGCTTCCACTGTAAAGCCAGTAGCTTTAAAATTTGCTCATCCATCACTTAACCTGCCATAACCTGGGCTAACCAGAATTCCAGTTTCCTTGGTGATGGTTGCTAACACCATAATTCCCTTGAAGCATTTCTCCAAATCCCTAGCGATCTCCTTCGAATTTTTTTTTTAACAAACAACCAAATGATATACTTATTTGAAAGCTGGGTCTGTATCTTACGGATTTAGATATTAGCAAAGAAATAATGGCCTCTCCCTGGACATCCACAAGCAAAAGGTCTTCTTTCATCTTTTTCATTTCTTGCATTCCTCTTGGATACAGTTGTTTCCCTGTGCATCACTCAGAGCTGCAGCAAGAAGGGAACATCTCCATCAATAATTCTCCACAGTTTGGGGACTGATTTGATCAGAATGGAAGTAAGAGTGTCCAGAAAACATCCAGGGAGCTAGCCCAGGAAGCCTGAGAACCCAGCAGCCCCAGCTTTCTGAGGTTTCTGAGTGTGTCTGGGTGTTTCCAGCAGCAGCTGTTAAACGTATTGCTACCTCCATGTTCGGCTCCTGCTGGCCTCACAGCCATCTGGTTTTACCAGAAGGTGGAAAGAAACTGGTGCTTGTTGCCAGAGGGTCTGGGAGAGGAGGGGAGGTGTGTGGAGGAGGAACAGCCCAAGGGGCTTAATGATCCATCTCCTCCATCTCCATTAAGTAGGTGTTCATTCTAAGTGTTTGCCAAGGGTGGCAACCTGTTCCAGCTTCATGTGAAGGGATAGCATCTGTGGAAATATGCAAGTTAAGAGCCTGAGAACAGGGACCAGATACCCTGTACATTTTGATTTCATCAGTATTCCTTTGGAAATGTCATCCTATGTGTTTGGGGATCTTGACCACTTAGTTTCTCTTGAATTGCTAGAGCCTCCCGGCCTATGACACTTAACACTAAGTAGACAGAGCTTGTAGAAACTGTGGTCACCCAACTTACTTCATTCCATTGACTCACAACTGTAAACTCCAGAGTCATTTTTTTATATAGAGGTAGGCCTGTGGAGCTAAACTGATTTAGGTAGAACTGGAAAGAATTAAGAGTGGGAAGGAGCTGATGAAACTGCCTCTTCTATCATGAACAGACACATGTCTATAGTAGAACCTGAACTGTCATAAACACAGCACTGGGTTCTTTATCAGAGGGTCCTAGATCAGAGGCCTGGGGAATAACCTTAGAGGTCACTGAGTCCAACTCCTTCCTCTTACAAATTGAAGAAGCTAAAGCCTAGATTGGTTAAGTAGTTTGCCCAAGGACATATAACTAGCAAATATTCCAAGTCCAAATTTGAACTCCAGTCTGATTCCAAATCCAGTATTCTATGTGCTATATCACAGTGCCATAGGGACTTTCAGTTTTTCTTTGAACATCATAAAAGTTTTAGAAAATGCACTCTGGAACTTGGACCACGTAGTAAGGTTTAAATAGTGTTTATCTTTTATTATATATAATTATAATATATTAATCATATCATTATATGTCATATTGTATTTTATAATCTTGTATTGTTTTAGCATATTATATCATACTATGTTACATAACATATAATTCAGTTCATTAAACACTTAAGTGCCTACTATGTGCCAGGCTGTATGCTAAGGGCTAGGATACAAATTAAAATAAAGGTAGCTCCTGCCTTCGAAACACTTATTCAGTGGAGTTGAAATTAGGGAAAGGTGCAGATACAAAGTGGAGTGCACTTGAAGTCCAATTTCTGCCATCTATAAAAGAAGGCATTGGGAGGAATTTGGTACTCCACCCTCCAATCAAAGGAGACTGAAGGCTGAGGAAGGTAGATGTCAGTCAGGGCTTGAGTTAACAGCATGATGATGAGATTAAAAGTGATGAGTTTATCCTGGAAGGGGCATATTATGATATATTGAGATGTTGTAATATGTAGTACATCAGATATATCACTACATATTATATTATATTATATTATGTTATATTATAATTATATATATTATATAATATATATTATAATCCCTTTTGTTATAACTGTGCATGAGAAGCCATCATGGCATAATATGTCCCTAGGACAAGAGTTTTATCTCTAAAAACTCATATGTTAGCTTGATTTACTTGGTACAGTTTAAGAAATCAAATTACCAAAGCTTTTGGTGAACACTATAGTGTTTTCAATGCTTTGTCAAATGTTATTTCTATCTCTTTTAATGCTAAATAGCCAGTCAACTGGGAAATGAGAAAGCATAGTATAGAGTCCCGGACTGAAAATCAAGAGGCTTGAATTTTATTTTTGGCTCTGCTGGAAAAGTTACTTCTGATCCTAAATGTTCTTTGTCTCTGTTTTTACAACTATATTTTGAAAAAGTCAGAAAGAAATAGTATGGTATATGTGAAATCCCTGGATTTGGCATCCCAGGACCTCGGTATGAGTCTTAGATCTGCTGCTTGTTAATTTTGTAACCTTGGGTATATCATTAGCCTCAGTGACCTTAGGGAGTGGAGTAGATCAGAGGTGTCAGAAATGTAGCAAGCAAGGTGCAGCAGAACAGCTGAGTGAGACCCAAACCAGATTCAAATGTAATTGGGAAATATTTACCATAATAAATAAAACTATAGTACAACATTTGTTGTTCAAAGTCATTTTTAGATTTACAAATGCCTTTTTGGCATTTTTTATGCCCACACTTCTCTTAGTGCCCCAAGCAACTCTCTAAGACATGTCACATTGAGTCATTTCAGTCATGTCCTACTCTTTGTGACCCCATTTAGGGGTTTCTTGGCAAAGACATTGGAGTGGTTTGCCATTTCCTTCCCCAGCTCATTTTACAGATGAGGAAATTGAGGTTGACAGGGTTAAGTGACTTAACCAGGGTCCCACAACTAGTGTCTGAGGCCAAATATGAACTCAGGGAGATGACTCTTCCTGCGCTCTATTCACTGTACCACCCAGCTGCCCACACAGTACAACACAGATAATGTTAATTTGTGGTTTTCTAAGGCAATATGCACCAACAGGGATCCCTTTTTATTTGAGTTTGACACTACTGAATTGGACGATGACCTAAGGTCCTTTCCAGTCCTGTCTTTATGGTCCTGGAGTCTTCGTATTGCTACAGTCCATTTCTAGCTCTATCTATATGTAGCTTTCTTTGATCCCAGAACCTTGGGACCAGGCCCTCTGCAACTGGCCCTCATGGCTCCAGTGAATAATTTTAAGGTGTTTTACTGATAACCCTGAACTGGCTGTGTTACCCTCCTTGTTAGGGGTTGGCGACTAGCACACCAGTTCACTTCACATCTGTTTAGCTTTTACAAAGAGATATTTACTTAGAAAATGTAGCAAGAAGAAATGTGTCAGTATTACCTTCAATATTTCTGGTATAGGAGGTTCAAACCTTAGCTCAATTCTTGCATAGCCCTGGTCTTGCCAGACTCCCTTAGAAAGGCAGCAGCACTGCCAGATAAATCCACTTTGTTTCAGCTGCTATTAGGCTGAGTTCCCAAAGGTTGCCCCTTACTCCTTGGTATATCAGAGTTGGATATGGCACTGGCTAGAAAGCCAGGCCTGGATTCCAGCTTCCAGATTCCTGTTGGTCACTCTCCAAGCCAAGGTCAGAAACCCCCACTCCTTTCACTTAGAAGGGGAAAGAACAAATGAAAGAGCCAAGTCCAAGGCTTGTTTCTCAGGGGCCATATGGCATCAAAGAAGTCCCAAAGGACTTTCCTTTTACTCTTGTAGTCTCTTACTGGACACAGTGAACAAAGGAGAAGAGTCAGAAGCCAGCCACAGTCTTTTAAATGCCACTATAGCCAATCCCAGAGAGGCAGCCAGGTGGTACAGTGGATGCAGTGTTCAGCCTGGAATGAAGAATATGTGAATTCAGATCCAGCCTTGGACCCTTACTAGCTTTGTGGCCCTGGGCAAGTCACTTCACTCTCTTTGCCTCTGTTTCCTCATCTATAAAATGAGCTGGAAAAAGAAATGGCAAACCACTCCAGTATCTTTGCCAACAAAAAAAGAAAACCCAAATAGGGAGGCAGAGTCAGACACAACTGAAACAATTGAACATCAAACCAATTCAGACCAGTCACAGAATGTCTATGTGCGTTCCACAGTTTCTTTAGGACACTCCTTTTAATATATCGTCACAGTCCTTCTGAAGGCAACCCCCTAGCAGCCTCCATGTAGAGAGGTTGACATCACCCCAGCTGATGAGGGCTGGGATGTATCAGAACTCCATTGCAATGACATCCTGTTCCTTGTCTTTCTGTCTTTCTCCTCATTTCCCTCCATGTATGTAGTCAGAGAGAAAAGTATACAAATATACACTCAATGATAATGTCATGTACACATATATATTTATATATATACATATACACATACACATACATACATACATATATATATATATATATATATATGACAAATGGTAATAAAATGACACCTGTCCGTGTGTATGACTGATGACCTGTAATTTCTGTCCCCTGTTTAGGGAGACATGAGAAAGGGAGAAAGGTGTCACTGAAATATTCAGCAAGCATTTATTAAGTGCTTATTGTATACCAGGTATTGTGCTGACAGCCAGAGGTGCAGAAAAAGGCAGAATCAAAGGCCAGGAGTTCACGTTTTAGGGGAGGAGACAACATGTAAACAACGAGGCACATCAGAAAGTTATACAATATGAACAGGAGAGCATAAATATGCAGTATAAATATAAATGTATGTTTATATACGGCATAAATTTCAGGGGAATGGAACCACCCGTCAGGGGGACTGAGACTATTTGCAGAAGGTGGGATTTGAACTGAGTCTTGAAGGAAGCTGGGGATGTTTCAGTATTTTAAGAATTAATGAGTTCCAAAAAAATTTTTATTTAAAAAAAAGAATTAATGATTTCATCAGTATGATTTTTCCCTCTACTGTTGCAGATACCTCCACATCCCAGTAAATGGGTTCAAGCTTTGGTCAAAACTATGGATCACTTGGTGATTAGCAAGCTTTCCACCAAACGGCATTGCTCTGTACCTTAGTAGTTAGGTGGTGGATGGTGGCTGACGAATTCATCACTTGGCAGGTGACCTGGTAATAAACCTTTCCAAACATGGCTGCTGTGTTCATCTGATAGCAATCAAAATCCATCACTAGGACCTCTTCTGGAAGCTTTTTTCCAATTTGGAAGGATCTGCTTCCTTCACTGAATTGGGTTCCCAGAGATAGGCTGCCTACATCTCCTCATTAGGATAGTAGAAGAACCTCTGAAAGGTGGGGGTGATTCTCTAATGCCATAGGCTGAAGGTTCTCCAGTATGCTTTCTCTTTCTTTCCACCCCCAACAAGTTGGTCAATTTAAAATAAATGTAGCCATCCAGGTTCCTCCCTTTAAAAAAATCTATGATCCACTCTCCCATAAATGTACAGGAATCCCACAAAGGTACTGGGCTCAAGCTTAGAAGGCTCATGTTGCAAAGCATAAAGCACCCCTCCTAATTGTGAGAAGCACTATACTCCTTTTTATAATATACTCGATTGTCTCCCGTTCATGATACACCCAGTTTCCTTTAAGCATGGTGGATCTGTGTCCAGTTTGTACTTGGTTCCTTATGTAGACAGGATTGCCAGTAGCTCTTGGAACACTATTCCCTGATGGGAAGATGGAAAGTCCAGCATCCTCCCAGCCTCTTTCTAACCAACAAGGCCAACATTTTTCACCCTTTAGTCCAAGATCTTTTGATTGGTTGAGTTGTATTATTACTTAACTGAAACAGCAGAGCTAAAGTGGGAAAAAGTATTTTAGATCATATGTGCGTATACAATATAAAATGTGTATATGTATATAATATATATATATTATATATGTATATAATATATATATATATATATATACTCTCTACCATATACACATGTATTACCTATTTTATATATATATATATATATATATATATATATATATATATATATAATGGAAGTATTATGCATATAAACTTGACACACAGTCAAGTCATATGACCCTATATGCACACACCATTTGTGGTCATACAACATTCATACAATCGTTTAGGTAGTACAATCTATGATCTTTGTTCCCATCCAAGAAAAATGGCAAGGGGGTAGGGAGAGTCTCCTAGAACAGTACTAAAATATAATAATGGTAGCAGTCAGTGCTGCAAAACCGTAAAGATCAAAGAAGGCTTGAAAGAAGAGATATAAGAGGACACCCCCACACCCCTTAGAAGAGAGGAGAGGTCCGCAGGTGTGGCATATTGCACATCTTTTCAGATTTTTTTCAGAGCATTGCTGGCTGCCCTGATTCTTTTCCTTTTGCTTTTCTTTTGTCTTAAAAAGTACTATTTGTCAAATGGGATGGCTCTCTGGAGAAAGGAGGGGGAGAGATATGGAGGAAAACTGCGATGATGGGAAAACAAATTATATAAATAAAAACTTAATTTAAAGATAATAATTGCGGTCACAGGACACAAAACAGCTCCATGCGCAACCACCTCTCCACATTCGGATGATGGTATAAGGGTGGGGGAGGGGGAGCAGAAAGGAGGCACAACAGTTTGACTTTATTGCCGTCAACTTTCATCTTCCTCCCAGTTGTACTTCCTCACCCCTTGCACAAGGGGCAGGAACCAGGGAGGAGGCGGACTCAGGGAGTCCTGAGGTGTGAAGGACAGGCCTGGGAGGCAGAGTAGGAGCGGGCATGGGATGGGCACCCGTGCCTGGGGTATGGTGGACAGGGCCGAAGGACCATGGACAAGAGCTGACTATCACAGGAAAGAGACTGGTTCTCAGTCTTCCCTTTTTAATTTTACTTATATTTTAAATTTATAGAATAAAACAAGCATTTTCATAATGTAATAATATTTTTAAAAATATGATTGCAAATGAAACTGCAAATCTATTATGTCCAATTTTCTATTTCTTTAAAATATATACTGAAGTTAAAGTTATCATGTACATTTCTTTTTTTTTCTTCCTTCCCCTTCCCCCCTTACTGTTTCATAGTCTGACCACATATAAGGTCAATCTTCAGAGTTTCTTATCCATGAATCATAATTTTTTTTTTGCTCACAGCTTGAAAAAATTTGAGTATTTTACCCCTTTTCCTGGAATTCTTCATTGAGATCAGATAGATCAGAGGCACCAAACTCAGAACCTGAAAATTTCTCAGATTTAGCCCAAACCATATTAAAATGCATTTAGGGAGTGTTAACCAAATAAAAATACAGCACAACCTAGGTAATGTTAATTTGAGGTTTTCCAAGTCAATAGGCAGCCCACAAGGATCCTTTCTATTTGAGTTTGGCATCACTGAGGCAGATTACTGTAAAAGAGTTAGAGGTCAGGGAACAGCACTTTCACCATCTCTTCCAGGATCCTCCGTGGTATTTAGGAATGAATGCATCATCACAAGGAGAAGATGAATATTAATTTGGAGACAGGAAAAGAGAGAGGCCTAGATTTAAAAATATTATCTTCATGCAAACATAGTTCATGATAATTCAATTATTTCACAGAAACTCTCAAACCTAATTCTACTTGGGAACATACCTCCAAACCCTTCAATGACTCCCTATTACCTTCTTGAATTAAGTTCAAGTTCTTTATGCTAGCATTCAAGGCCTTCCAAACTCTCTACACTGTCATTTTCAATACTACTCCAGACCACATATCTCGTGTTCATTTCTGTGGTCCATGCCCCACAATATGTTCCAGTCCTGTTCCTTTACATAACTACAGTTCTTTTCCTTCTCTCCTATCCCCTTTCCCAGACTCAGAATACTGAATTCCCACCTGCGTTTTAAAGTTTAATGCAAATATTACCCCTTCCAGAAAGCCTTCCCTAGTTCCTTCCACAGTCAACATGACCTTTCCTGTGTCAGCCCTCATAGGCCATTTTCTTCTCACTGCTCTCTGGCATCGATGCATAGTTTTTCACTATATTTCCTTTTGTGTGAGGGAGACATGAATGATGTAGCTGGAAAAGCTCCAGATTTGGAATCAGAAGACCAGGGTTTGAGTTTCAACCCTACTACTAAGTAATTTGAACAGTGAATTTTTCTTTTCTGTCCCTCAAGTTTCTTCTAATGTAATTAGAAATGCTGTAATTGAATTAGATGAGCTCTTAAGATTTCTTCTGGTTTCAACTCCTGGGATTTTTTTATCCCCTTAAAACTCAGTGAAGACTGTGTCTTTAATAAATTTTTTATTTCCCTTAGCACAGTGCTGTGTAGCATTAGGTACTTAATAAATGTTTGTTGATTCAAATTGCAACTCTAGCATGTTTTTGTAGGTTTCCTGGAATAGTTCGACTTTGCTCCCTGAGGTGTTTCAAAGCCTCCCTTTATTTGGAGTGTGGTGTTCACTTGCACTCAGTGCGAGTGATACTGTATTTTAGTGTTCCATATAGTTAAGGTTTAGGATTTGGAGGAAAGAAGGAAAAGAAAAATGAAGTAAAGAAGAGATAAAGGAAAAAAGAAAAGGAAAGAAGAAAAGGGAAGGAAGGTAGAATTAGAAAGGAAAAGAAAGAAAGGGAAGGAAGGAAAGGAAGGCAAGAAACAAGCCTTTATTTAGTGCCTGCTATATGCCAGGTACTATGCTATGATAAGCACTTTACAAATGTTATCTTATTTGATTCTCACAACAACCCTGGGAGGAGGGTAGGTGCTATTATCACCCCTATTTTACAGTTGGGGAAACTGAGGCAATCAGCTGCTACATGATTTGCCTAGGCCACATAACTAATAACTGTTTGAGGCTAGGTTTGAACCCAGGTCTCCCTAACTCCAGACCACTGTACCTTCTGACTCCCTCAGGGATCTTGGTCATCTTTTATCACTCCTTCATTTCAGAGGTGAGGAAAACTACAGCCCAGAGGATTAGAGCTCCTTGCCCAAGGTCACAGAGTAAGAAGCCAGGTCCAGGATTAGAACTTGGGCTTTCTGTCTACAACTGTACCACTCTTTTCACTCAGTCCTAAGTATTGGGGGAGGGCAGTGGCAGTCTCCTCTAACCTCTCCACAGCTACCTTCACTCCAGATCTGACTCCCAAGAGCCCAGAAGCTGTCCTACATGTGTGTAGTTGCCCTGGGTTTGGGGCGGGGAAAGGGGGGGATACAGAGCAGGGGGAACTTCTACACTTTCTTTTCCCTTTGTTGTTAGGTTAACAGTTCTCTGGCCTCTGTCTTAGGAGACAGGCCTCCTATACAGAATTTCAGGACTCACAGAAGTTCAAGAAGGTCTTTGGCTCATTTATAATTTCATAAAATCTCTTGTCTGTGGAAGAGTGGAAAGAGTTGGAATGATCTTCCAGGCCTAATAACTCTTGTATCCGTCCTTGGTCTTAGGAATTAAATCATTCTTCTGGATATAAGCATTGAGCACTGGATTGATCATGTCAAATAACACTTTATTTAAAATAATAATTCTCTTTTCCTTCATTTGTTTTTTTAATAATATTTTTTTCCAATTAAATGTAAAGAAAGTTTTCAACATTCCCTTTTATAAGATGTTGAGTTCCAATTTATTTTCCTTCCTTCTTTCTTGCCATCCCCCCTCCCCAAGATGGAGAGCAATTCTGATATAGGCTATTCCTGTATAATCATATTAAACACATTAGTCATGTTGTGAAAAAAGAATCAGAACAAAAGGGACAATCCATGAGAAAGAAAAAGCAACAAGAGAAAAGGGTGAAAATAGTATGCTTCCATCTGCAGGCTGCAGGCTACTATCCACATCTCTGGATGTGGATGGTACAAAATAATAATTTTAATAAAAATTTTGAGTTTGGCTTGCTGCTGTCACATTTCCTAGGATCGCAGATTTAGGACTGAAAGGGGGACTTTAGGACTCATCAAGCCCAGCCCCCCTCTCCTATTCTGCATGAGGAAAGTGAAACCAAGGTATGGTACCTACCATTGTAAGTGTGGCTTGGGTCACATCTAATGAGGTGGGATTTATTTGAATCCTTTCTTTCTGAATCCAGATCCTGTTCAGATCTATCCAAAACTATTCACTTGGCCATGGAGCTATCTGAACGAATTTGCCTGTTTTTCAAGGCATATTTATATTACTAGAGTGCCCCTTCCCTCCCCCCACTCCAAAAAACCCCAACCATCACATACCTCTCAATCCTGAAGACAGGACTGACCCTTTAAGACATATGTTCAGAAATGTCCAGTACCTTTCTAAATAAAATACTCCAGCAACATAAACCAAAATTGGAAACACATAGCACCATTCCACAAGAGAAGGGCAGACACCTCATTCTCTTTGAGGAGTTGTTAGCTTTGGGGGATAATTTTGTCATGTCAAGCTTACCAGATGGCATTAGAAGAAATTTGAGCACAGGATCATAGAAATAAGCTGCTCTTAGGGCAGAGATTAACATGCTAGATGAAAGGGAATGATCCATATTTCAAAAAAGCAAGATTTATTCCTTGGAAGCATGTCTGCTATGTCTCTGATTTTTATTCATAAAAAGAGAGCTCCAGTCCATCTCTCTTAACTTTCAGATGAAGTGTAGGGAGAAAAAGGGGTTTCTCCCAAGATCACATAGGCAGTGGGTATCAGAGATGGAACTTAAACCTAGGTCCTTGAATCCAAGAAGTCTAGGTCAATTCTGCGTTGGTCAAAGGAGCCTTCTTCTAGCATGACAAGCACCTACCCTCTGCTCAAGGATCTGCAGTTGGCCTTGAGCTGGAGAATTAATTACTTCCTGAGTCAGGAGCCCATTTCAGGTGTATATTAATTTAATTCTTAGCTTTTCCTCCTATTCATGCCAAAATCTACCACTCTAGACAAGTAGTTGCCATTCCTCTGCTTCTAAATTCTCCCTTCTGGAGCCAAACAAAACAAGTTTAATCTTTCTTCCACATGGACAGCCTTTCACTCGTTTGATCACATTGATTCTGTCTGGTGTGCCCTGTAATGGGCAGACTTTGGAGCATTACAGAGGTAACTATTATGTGAGAAAACAGCATTAGGCGATTTGGGCCTCATCTGAATTATCCAGTTTGCGCACTACAAATACACTGAATGAAAAATTCAATCTGCAAGTATTTATTAAGGTCCTGTGGTGTGTTTGGCACTGTGCAAAGGATACAAAAACAGAGTAAACAGCCCTACCCTCAAAGATCTTACATTTTAAGAGAGAGGTGATATATGGATATGCAAAATGCAAATAAAAAACCTAGGGAGGAAAAGTTTTAGCAGTTGAAGGAGGTCAGGAAAGAAGGTGGTCTTTAAACTGTATCTTGAAGCAAGAGAGGGATTGTGTGGAGACAACCAATTCAGAGGCACAGAAATGAGAAGTTGAGTATTCTTTCTAAGGAATAGAGAAAAGACTTTTCTGTTTGGCTAAGTGTTAGATTGCTGTAGAGGAAAAAGGGCTAGCATCAGCTTGTCAGGGCCTTTAAAAGCTAAAAAAGGGAGTTTATTTCTTGTCCTAGAGGCAAAGCATGGAGTACTGGGCCTGGAGTGAGGAAGACCTGCGTTCAAATGTGACC
Organism: Potorous gilbertii; assembly: GCA_028658325.1. Classification (NCBI taxonomy): domain Eukaryota; kingdom Metazoa; phylum Chordata; class Mammalia; order Diprotodontia; family Potoroidae; genus Potorous; species Potorous gilbertii. Next base: position 52,402,647 of record CM053773.1, read on the forward strand.
TCTGACATTTACCAACGGTATGATCCCTGGGCAAGTCACTTAACCCTGTTTGCCTCCGTTTCCTCATCTGCAAAATGAGCTGGAGAAGGAAATGGAAAAACCATTCCGGTATCTTTGCCAAGAAAACCTCAAATCGGGTCACAAAGAGTCAGACACAACTGAGAATAACCGAACAGAGACGAGTTTATTGAGTACTTCAGCTCTGTACTTCCTCCTGACTATGTTGGCAGAGGATTTTTTCTCATCAATCCTTTATTTCTTCCACTAAAGTTTTCTTCCATTGCCTTGCAGCCTGCAGAGTTTTTGAAACCTCTGCCTGACATGTTAGTCTGACAGGTCTTAGGCCTGCCCCAGCTGGAAAGGTTTTGAGGAAAGCAGCCTCAAGATGGACTCTGTCTGTCATCCCAGAAGTAGCCTAGCTAAATTGAAAGAGGCTCATCATAGACCGTTATCCACCAGATGATTTTTTTTTTTTTGGCCTCCACAATTCACAAAGGCCATCTGCTGAGAGAAGTGGAGGGCATTCCATCCGTATGGGTGGCAGAACTATCCATACCATTAAAATCACTGATCTTTTGGAGGATTTCAGAAACTTTTTAGGAGACTGCAAAACTGTCCCATAGTTTTTAACTTGCACATCTTGCTAGAATTGAATTATTAGAAAGCATAGAATGCATGCGTCAGATGTTCCCAGGCACATCTCATTTTTAAGTTTAGTTGCTCTTTTTTTATATTTAATTTTTTATTATTTTCAGTTTGCCTTTAAAAAAATTAAAATTTCATTCTAACTCTTCTGTTCAACATGATATGACTAATGTGAAAATATGTTTATTAAGAATGTCTATGCAGAGCCTATGTTAGATTGCATACCGTCTTGGGGAGGGGAAGGGAAAGGGAGGCGGAGAAATGTTGAAAACTAAAAATAAATTAATTTTTTAAAAAATAAAATAAAATTCCCCGGGCATACACCTGAATGAAATGTGTTGCCCATACCTCTGCTAGAGACCTTAGAATCTTTTTTTAACTTTTAAAGAAAGCCTTCTTACCCCTGAACTCATTGTCTTCATTATTCCTGCTCTGATTCCTGCTTTAGGGTAACTCAAATCATTTGTCTGGTCTTTCCTTCCTGTCTTTTGTGTAACGACTGCCCTGTTGTCGAGCAAGGAACTAACTGTCTTTCTTTTTTTTAATTTATTTTTCAGATGTCGGACCCTGTCAGGTTCACCCAGACCAAAGAACTTTAAGAAGGTTCATTTTATCAAGAATATGAGGCAGCACGATACCAGGAATGGCAGGTACTACACAAACAAAAGCCTCTAGGTCCACTTTCCTGTTTGGACAAGATGGGGTGGTGTGGTCTGGCCTGACCTGGGGAGGTTATGAAGGAGGGCAGCATTTCAGTTGCCAGGACTCACCAAAGTGAAACCCTCCCCTTTTAGGAAAACGAGAGCCTGCCCAGCCTATCCAAGGAAAACAAAAAAGCCCCTACAAGGCCAGAAATTCTAAAAACCCATTGCACTTAAACAAAGGGCCCTATCTGTATCAGAAACTTGGCAGGCATTTGGATCAACAACCTGCATTTTTACTAAGACTCAGCTATTTTTGTTTTGTTTTATTTTGTTTAGAAATCCTTTTCTGAATTAAAGAAAAACAGTAATTAAAAATTTTTTTTCCACCTTTGAAACCCCCACCAAGCAAATAGCCCCTAGACATAATCTGACCTGTGTGTTAGCTTTAGTGCCTGGACCTTCAGAGGATAACCAGCTCTTGCTACAAGATTCCTTATCCTGCCCTCATTTTAATTCCTGCATATGCTGAAATTTTGGACTATGTCACCTTCTACAAAGCTCATTGAGAAAATGAGAGATGAAATTATTGTTATAACCCAGTTATGATAAGCTGCTTGGAAGACCTGTAAATCTGAGCCCTCACTGTAGTTTTCAGTAATGAATAGACTTGACACTCTTTTAATCCTAGGAGAGGGCAGGGAATTGGAAGATCTGACCTTTTAAGGTCATCTTGGATCACTAGGCTTCTCTGATTCCTAATTCTCAAGAGCAGCTTCTCTCAAGCTAATCTGCAGTCTAGATCTGAGTCTCTCTCTTAAGTGTCCCACTTAAAAGGGGACAAGTTTGACTTCAGTTTAGAAAGCAGTTCCAGGGAGTCAGACTGTTGCAATAACTATTTCGTTTGATCTCTCTTTGATTTACAATAGACCATATGGTCTCCACTAACACTCTTCCTTTCAGCATAAAAAAAATATATAAATAGCCAAAAAGTCTTTTAGTCAGACTCATAGAATGACTAAACCCTAGAAATGCTGTCATTTGGTGTTATAAAATACAGCATATAATAAAAAGTTGGGTTCTGGCTTTGTAGCATTAAAGATTACAGTTCTTTTAAGACTTATTTTCTCAGAATTCACACTTGAACCTATTCATAGAAAAATAGTATGATTTTGTAGGTACTACTATGGTTTTACATTAGCAAAATAAAACCTTCCTTTCAATTATTTTTATGGCCTGTTCAGTCATATTTATTTCTAGTCTGTACATTCATATGACAAGAATAACAGTTTTAATTTTTTTAAGTATTGTGTAACTGATATCTATGGTTCAAATTTCTTTGGGTTTTGTTGAGTTGATTTTTTGTTTTCCCTAAGAAGATGGGGAGTCAGGATTTTTTAGCTAGACATCCATCATAAGCCATTGCCCTCATTTGGGGAGATGAGAAGCTGAGACCCACAAAGATCAAGTGACTAGCTTAAGATCATATAAGCAAGGTTAGGGTAGAGTCAGGACTGTAAGGCAGGCCTTCCAGTTACCCATCTAATAACACTTTTTCCACTTAACCCCACTGCTGATTCTAATGTATTCATTCTCTATTTTTTTATACTTAGGTTTTTTTTGTTTGTTTATGTTCTTTCCTTCTGTAGAGAATCTCAGTTATTGAATGAAAATCTTCCATATGTAGTTTGAAAAGCTGTTGCCCAAAATTTGTTCAAATTTACATGCCTGTCAAGTAAAACCTGTTAAACTATAAAACATACATATGAGCTACAAAAATGCTGAAACCTTTTTTAGAAAATAAATTGCATCACAAAGATGATTTTGTGAAGCAGCTATTCAGACTGCTAGTGTTTCTAGACACAATTTGGCAGCAGGAACATACAGGGTAGTCTCCATCTCGCTGTCCAGTAGGATATTCTGATGGATGGAACATTATCAGAACAGGTGTCTGAGCAGCCAACCCAGGAGCAAGCACTCATAGCCACAGGAACATTGTGGCAGTTTCCCTGGCAACTTCCAAGAAAAGCTAAAATGAACTGGTAATTTATCCAGAGATTTAAGTAAGTAGTTTATATAGAGAGCTGTGTAAGTGTTCCTTGTTATTAAAATTCAGCCATCCCACCTCTTCTTGAAAACTTCCAATGATGGCAGGACGTAATTGTACCTCCTCTGGCAGCCCATCCCAGTTTGGAGGAGGGCAGACATCATTAACAATTCTAATTGTTAAGAAGTTTCTCCCTTATTAAATACAATGAAGTGTTCTTAGGATAAAAAAAAAAAAACCATGAAATAAACTGGAAAGAAGATTCTCAGGGAGTAGAGGGAACTTACGGTGCCTAACACATAGTAGGTGCTTAATAAATTTTGGTTGATTGATTGAAAAGGGTAAAGATGTGGAAGCACTGGCATGATAGTGAAATAAGTAAAGAAAATGTAAGTTCCACGAGGGAAGGGACCTCCTCTGATCTAAATATCATAACTTAGACAATGCCAAGTACTGGCTTATAGAGGCAGAAGACCTGGGTTCATAGCCTGCTTACCTGTGTGACATCAAAAGAGAGAGCTGGACAAGGCACCTCTGAGGTCCCTTTCAGCTCAGTGCCTGAGCATGCTCTCTACATAGTAGATACTTAATAAATGTTGCTTGGATCCAATTGAATTGAATTCCCTGCCGCAATCCTCGTAGTTCTGCTGAGTCTTGGTCCCAGGCATTTCTGGTCCAGCTTATCCTGCCTTGGCTCAACCAAGCCCCGCTTCTGACAGAATCTCAATGCTTTAATGCGTTTAGATATCTAGACCTGGCTGAATCCTATCCCAGGGTGTGTGAAAAACAAACAAACCTGATAGATCAGATCTGAAGGCCATTATAAATAATCTGAAAGGAATCATAGAGAATAGAAGCTGTGGCAGAAAAAAAATTAGAGATCAACCAGTCTTGTTCGAATTTTCAAGAAGTTGGAATAAACATACAGACTGGTAAACCTTGTGTTGATACCTTGCAAAATCCTAGAGTAGATTGCTAAGTAGACTTTGCATGGATCTTGAAAAGAATACAGTGGTCACTTAGAGCCAATAGAGTTCTATTAACAGTAAAACATGTGAAACTAACCTTGTAAAATAATACCATCTAACACCTGGAGAGGTCTTCAAGGTTTACGAGGCTCTTACCATTCCATTTACTCTCCACGACAGCGGTGTGTGAGGTAGGTGCCATTATGATAACGAGAGCGATGACGAGAATGGCCTTCATAAAGCCCTGCCAAGTTCAGAAAGTCCTTCATATACATTTACTCATTCGATACAACAGTGTTGGCAGAGGTTTGCTGTTATTATTTTCATCTTATCGATGGAGAAAAAACGTTAAGTGTGAGGAAAATGAGATTCAGAAAGGTATGTGATGTCCCCAGAGTCACACAGCTGTTGATGACCTTGAATTTGCCCTATCTAGGTAGGTAGTATTTTTCATACTTTCTCTCACATTACGCTGTGAACTTCTTGAGTTTGGAACTGACTTTTTTCTTTTTTTGCCCTTTTTCATATCCTCAGGCCCTGGCACATAGTAGGTATTTAATATATGCTTGTTGACTAGCGTCCAGCAAGGCTCAAACTTAGGTCTGTCTGACTCCAACGCTAGCCCTCCATCCTCTATGCAACATGGTCTGTTTAAGAGAAAGTCATTCAAAGTGAGGCTTGAAAAGTAGATGAGAACAAGAATGTGGTGACTTTGAGTGCCTTGTTAAAGAGTTTATATTTTATCCTATGGACAATAGAGGGTTAAGTTGTTGAGTAAGAGT